>OW240920.1:133090428-133119309 GCA_933207985.1 Pelobates cultripes
GTGTGTGTGTGTATGGACTCAGCAGAGTCTGTGTGTTTGTGTGTGTATGGACTTAGCAGTCTTTGTGTGTGTATGGACTCAGCAGAGTGTGTGTGTTTGTGTGTATGGACTCAGCAGAGTGTGTGTGTGTGTGTATGGACTCAGCAGTCTGTGTGTGTACGGACTCAGCAGAGTCTGTGTGTGTGTATGGACTCAGCAGGGTCTGTGTGTGTGTATGGACTCAGCAGTCTGTGTGTGTGTATGGACTCAGCAGAGTGTGTGTGTGTGTGTGTGTATGGACCCAGCAGTCTGTGTGTGTGTATGGACCCAGCAGTCTGTGTGTGTACGGACTCAGCAGTCTGTGTGTGTACGGACTCAGCAGAGTCTCTGTGTGTGTATGGACTCAGCAGTCTGTTTGTGTATGGACTCAGCAGAGTGTGTGTGTGTGTGTATGGACTCAGCAGAGTCTGTGTGTGTGTGTGTATGGACTCAGCAGTCTGTGTGTGTGTGTATGGACTCAGCAATCTGTGTGTGTGTGTGTGTGTGTGTGTATGGACTCAGCAATCTGTGTGTGTGTGTGTGTATGGACACAGCAGTCTGTGTGTGTGTATGGACTCAGCAGTCTGTGTGTGTGTATGGACTCAGCAGTCTGTGTGTGTGTATGGACTCCGCAGTCTATCAATAATAAAAATTCCTGTGAGTTGTTGTGTAGGAAGGGCCCCAGTGTATTGCTTTGCCCAGGGGCCCTTAACTCTGTTAAAATGGTACTGCTTGTGTGTGTCAGTGAGCTTCTATTTAGTGAGCATGTGTGTGTCAGTGAGCTTCTATTTAGTGAGCATGTGTGTGTCAGTGAGCTTGTCTTTAGTGAGCTTGTGTGTGTGTCCCTGAACTTCTTTGTAGTGAGCCTTCTGTTTATACAAGTGAGTGTCTGTAGTAAGCTTGTGTGTGAGTCAGAGAGTTTTGTCTGTCAGTAAGCCTGTTTGCGCATGTCAGTGAGCTTGTGTGCTTACTATACTATATATATTTTGACTTGTAGGAATGGCATACGTTTTTTTTCCAGGGCTGCTTTGGATTCCCAGGGATTCCCAGTTTGGCTCTGCCAGCGAGTGCACTTTACCGCTGAATAATCTGTGTGAGCTGCCGCACACTTTAGCCCTGCTACACGCGTCTGGGAGCTGCTGTTGACAGGTACTAGTAGTCTAGAGATTGGGGTATATGCTCAGCTATCTGTATAATACAGATCTGTGTGTATAAAATATCCCGGGATAGTCAGTGCTTCCTGTATAGTGCTGCTCTCTGTCTTGGGATTATACAGAGAACAGCACTATACAGGGAGCACTGAGTGTCCCAATTTATTATACACACAACCCTGTATTATACAGAGAGCACTGACTGTCCAGGGATATTATACCCAGACAGTAATTGATAGCTGTGCTGCAAAATGTCCTTGGAATTTTTTTTTCAAATGTTGGCAACTATGGCACTGTATCAAGGATAATGTGTTTGTTTTTTTAATAATCCCGGGTGGAAAATCATGATTCCTCCACCAGGTATTATTAAAAAAACAAAACACATTGTGTCGGGGGCGTGGCTTAACATGTGACAGGGGCGGGGTCAAACTGCGGTGAGGGCGGGGTTAAATGTGCCCCCCTACTTTTGTCACTGGCCCTCCATGTGCCCCCCCGAAAAATGAATCCTAGAGACGCCACTGAGTGTGTGTGGGGCAGTGTGTATATGTAGGGGAAGTGTGTGAATGTGTATGGTGTGTGTATGGGGGGCAGTGTATGTGTGTGTGTGTGGGGGCAGTGTGTGTATCGGGGGGGCAATGTGTGTGTGTGTGGGGGGTGAGGGGACAGTGTATAAATGTGTGGTGAGGAGGGTAGGGAGTTTTTTTTAATAAATATATATATTTGAGTCACTTTATATGGGGGGCAGTGTGTGAATGTGTATGTTGTGTGTATGGGGGGCAGTGTATGTGTGTGTGTGGGGGCAGTGTGTGTGGTATGGGGGCAATGTGTGTGTGTGGGGGGAGGGGGCAGTGTATAAATGTGGTGAGGAGGGGTAGGGAGTTTTTTATATATATATATATGTATAGATATATATAGATATATATATATTAAATATAAATAAATGTATGCCCCCCCCCCTTCTTACCTTTACTGAGGGAGGAGGGTGGGCATTTCTTGATCCCTGGTGGTCGCAGTGGTGAGAGTTCACTCTAGCGATATCCGGAGCGTTGCCATGGTTATCTTGGCAACGCTCCGTGCTCGCGAGAGAAGGACCCGAAGGAAGTGCAGGCTGAGCTCCTGGGTCCTCTCTCTCCCTCCCTGCCAGCTGTCAGCAATGTGCCTGCGGACTGGGGAGAGAGATATCTGATCTCCCCTCCGGTCCGTGAAGGCACATTGCAGGGCTGGCGCGTGGACAGTGCCAGCCCTGCATTAGCCGGCAGGGGAGAGCTTGGGGGGGGCAATAGCACTTTAATTCAATACACGTTAAACTATATACATTAAACTAATATAAGTTAAATCAAACGAACACTTATACTGCATTCTTAATTTGCAAAAGCATTCATTGAAAAGCAATAGCCATTGGCATTATCCAATCGCCGTATCGGGATTTATATTTGTATACGTTTACATATGTTGCCATATTAACTCCGTATCCAGTGACTCAAATAGAATATACCGTATCTAGCAACAATCCTTTACATAACTTACAATTTGGAAAATATAAATTTTTAGTGATCTGGCAGTAGCTATCAGTACTGTAATGTTGGGTTTTCTATTCTTACAGGTTAAGACATGCCACCATACCACTAAGTATTCATTAAAATGAAAAGTTTGCTAACGATTGCAGTAATCTTAAAGGGTTATTCGCTAGTGTTAAATAGCGATAATGATTGTGTAAACCATATTGTGCCAGGTATAATAAACCGTAAACAATCTGCGTCTATCCACCCTCCCTTTCAAGCAAGGTGTGTGATTTACATCTGATGGGTAGGGCATACAATAGTTTGCTAACAAATACTAATTTTGCAATGGGAACATCTTAATGTACACCTCTTCTTCCCTTGGCTCCTGTTAATTATACCTTTATCCTGTGTAGATGGAGAAATGTAAGTATGTCTCATCATATCATTTCTGTATTTGACAAAACTAAAAAAAAAAACACCACCATAATATATAAGATATGTGATATACATAAAATAAACATTGAATATGTAGTTAAATGCAAGCTGGATGGAATGTTCATTATCAACATTCAATAATTAATAACAAAGTTTTTCTCATTTACATGAATAAACTGAAAACATGGGATTGGCTACATTTACAAATTGTTGAACATTTGCAATCTAATGTCACTTTTCATGCCTAAATATGTGAATTGCAAATTTAGATGGATGTATACATTTATGGCAAAACCAGTATGTAATATGAAGAGATCTCTATTGAAAACCCATGCAAAACATTTAATTATGTAAATACACACAATTGTATTTTTTTATCTTTTGAATTTGTCTATGTGGCATATTTCTTCTCATTAATTCTGAAAAAACAATTTGCATGCAAATAGATTTTTTTACAACATACAATTTGTGAAAACTAAAATATACATCCTAAAGGTGAAATATTTTGGAGTATTGGAGTATTTGTAAGTATTGTCATACAAAGCAAAAAACATCTGAGGAATAAGAAGCCTTTTATTTTAGAAGCCCCAAGTACAAGCAAACAGCACTGGGCATGCTGTATGTTGCGTTGTTAGTGCAAGTGCTATAGTATTTGTGTTGGTGCAGACCACATATTTGGTGAGGGCTTTTTTTTCCAAGAAACATTTAGAATTGTACTTATCGACTATAGACTTAAGTTGCCTGACCTTTAAAATAGTAAAAATATGCCCTTTACCATGCTGTTATCATAACAAAGATAGTTTCTACTTTATTTAACAAAAAAAGTGAACATAAGTTTTTCACACAAAGTATGCTGTTTATTTAATTCTTTCTGCTTAATTTATTTTAACTATACTTGTCAATGTTGTGGAAACTCACTTTGAACCTATGTCTCCAAGCATGTGTATGTTAGTGGAGAGCTGCTTGTGGTGTGTTGTATGTATAAGTGTGTTTGTGGCATTTGTGTGTTGTGTTCCATGTGTTCCCTATTAAGGGTTAACAAGTATATAGGAGTGTATATAAAAAATACCCCTTTCCGTCTCATTAGAGATATTTTTGCCAGAAGCTCAAGGAAGCAAGGTAAAGGGTCAGAGTAGGACCCGTCTAGGGGGGGTCTGCCTTGACGTTGGCAGGCGGCATTCCTTTCAGTGGACATTGGAGTAACTAAATGACCTCCATTTGTTTAAATATACATAGGGATTTAGGAGAGAGCGCAGGTAACTTTTTTCTTTACTATATGTATTAGCTGATGTGTACTGTGGTCGTTGCTGCCGCCAGGAGTGATGGGAGTGAGTGCAGGACTTTTCTTTTTGTATTTGTATTCACTTTTTGTATCACACTGTAGTCATTACTGCTGCCCAGGAGTTATGGGCGTTGTCATTAACGGTAAATTTTCAGGCTGGACAAAAGTGGTAAGTGGTGTCCCTCAGGGTTCTGTTTTGGGACCACTTCTATTTAACATATTTATAAATGATCTTGAAATAGGCATTGAAATCCATGTATCAGTGTTTGCAGATGATACAACTTTGTAAAGTAATAAAATGTGAGCAGGATATTGCTTTGCTGCAAAGGGATTTGGATAGATTGGGGGACTGGGCACTAAAATGGCAGATTAAATTTAACGTAGAAAATGCAAAGTTATGCACTTTGGGGTTAAGAACGCCAAGCAACTTACACACTAAATGGTAGTGAATTAGGGATAACCACACATGAGAAGGATTTGGGAATTGTTATAGACAACAAATTAGGCAGCAATATGCAATGTCAATCTGCAGTTGGTAAGGCCAGTAAGGTTTTGTCATGTATAAATAGGGGTATAAATTCTCGGGATGAAAATATATTTTTGCCTCTTTATAAATTGCTGGTAAGACCACACCTTGAATATGCTGTGCAATTTTGGGCGCCTGTTCTAATGAAAGATATCATGGCACTAGAAAAAGTCCAGAGATGAGCTACAAAATTGATAAAAGGAATGGAGCATTTTAGTTATGAAGAAAGGTTAAAAAAAATGTAATCTGTTTAGTTTGGAAAAACAGCGTCTGAGAGGGGATATGATAACTTTATACAAATATATTCGGGGTCAGTACAAACCTTTATCTGGAAATCTATTCATAAACAGGGCTATACATAGGACACGAGGTCACACATTTAGGCTGGAATAAAGGAGATTTCATCTAAGGCAAAGAAAAAAATTTTTAC
The DNA here is from genome assembly GCA_933207985.1 of Pelobates cultripes. Lineage (NCBI taxonomy): Eukaryota > Metazoa > Chordata > Amphibia > Anura > Pelobatidae > Pelobates > Pelobates cultripes. Next base: position 133,095,773 of record OW240920.1, read on the forward strand.
AGTAAGAGCAATAAGGATATGGAATTATCTGCCTGAAGAGGTGGTTTTGTCAGAGTCATTACAGATTTTTAAACTGCAATTGGATAAATACTTACAAAAACATAACGTAAAGGGATATAATTTCTAATTAGTGGGGTAATAGCTGCTTGATCCAAGGAGACATCTGACTGCTATTTTGGGGTCAAGAAGGAATTTTTTCCTAGTTTGTGGCAAAATTGGAAGCGCTTCAGACTAGGTTTTTTGCCTTCTTTTGGATCAACAGCAAAAACATATGTGAGGAAGGCTGAACTTGACGCAAGTCTCTTTTCAGCTATGTAACTATGTAACTATGGGAGTGAGCGCAGGACTTTTCTTTTTGTGTTGTGTTTATAACAAGACTGTGTTTTGTGTGTGAGAGTGAATATTTCAAGACATTCAATGGCAAAGGGTCAGTTCCAATGTCTAAAGAGAAACTGTACTAAAGATGTAATATTTGAGGAGCAAGCCTTAAGTCTTAAGAGTAGTCTCTTGGAAAAGAAATACTCTGAAAAAGAAGGATAATGTTATGTTTAGTTGTTTTTATGTGTTTTGGTATGCTGCACCCCACACATGTCTCCATTTTGGTTTCATGACCCCATTTTGGAGTTATTCTATGTGTATGAGAGACTTATCTGTCAGCTCTGGAACAGCATACTCTTTTTACCTATCTTAATAAGTTCACTACTCTGGGGTCTATTCATTCACTCTGCCAATAAGGACATCGAACGATTCACCATATCGGAGCCTTGGAATTGTTTGAATAAAACTATCTGATCAAATAATTTCATTAGTACCTTTCTCTATCTCTCCAAAGAGTTGCTTATCACAGTAAATAAGAATAAAATAGACAATTTCAGTACACTAATATAAAATGTTTATTGGGTTATAAAATAAGAATTGTAAAGCATGACAACACTGTACCTATAATTCTCAATTAATTTGGTAGTAATATAGAGGTTATTATTATCACTCTTAATATTTAATTTAATAATACAATTATTAACAAACATTGGCATATACTGACAAATAACCAAAGTTTAGATGATCTAATCCTTGATATACCGAAAAGATTGAGGTGCGAAGAGTTTAACATTGGTTCTAGTGAAAAACCATAAGAAAAAGAACACTATGACTGACCATTTTGGATATGTAGGCTTTCATAGATATGGTAGTTGTCTTGCATGTAGGGGATCAAAACTGGAAAAAAACAAAACACAATATTAAAGAATTTCAACATAATACCATTTAAGTGGGTCTGTCACCAAAAATACACTTCATCTAATCTACTTCTATATAGCTCTCTGGGTCTGAGTCTCTCTTTATTTATTTTTTTCCTGAAATCTCTAGTTTTCATAAAACAAACAAGGAAAAGTAGGGTACTAGTTGAAAAAAGTTGACAATGGGCAGACCTTAAAGCAAAGTTCTGTTTAAGGTACAGATTAAATTTACGCATAATCCACCAGTGAAATATTCCCACAAAAGGGAAAACGGCAGTCATCATGGGCAGAGAAGAACCAAATGAGTGCACCCAGGTATTGAGATCTCTCAAAAGGAAGAAAAGATATTAAATATAAATTAAATTAAAATAAAAAGGAGAATTGGGGGCACACTTGGAACATGCATTTCTCTGTCGTATAGACCAAAATACAAAATACAGATTAAAGAACAACGCACGCGGACACACATACACACACACACACTTTTACATTTTCAAGGCTACTTAAAATCACCTACCTTAGCAAACAAAAATGGGAATTCAGTTGTCAAGCCAATAACTACGTCACAGTTCCCCAATATCGGTAGGTCTTGCACTAATTTTAACATGGGAGATTAACATACTAATTGCTATACTTACTGCTTAAACAAATTTATGTTTTCTTGTGGTGGACGGTTGGGGTGCTGAACCCAATAGGAATTTAGTCTGTTTTCCACAACTACACAGAAAAAAAGAAGAATTTAGGGCACACCTGGAACATGCATTTCTTAGCAGTGGTGCTAGAGTAAAGACCAAAATATATACAAAACACAAATTCAATGTTTATGCGTTGTTCCTTAATCTGGGCAGGGATATTGGAATTTTATGGGCTATTTAAATTTGATGCTCAATACTAGTGTTTGCACTAATTTCTCTGAAATTCCTCTGTTTTTTAGGTTAAAATTGTTGGATAGTTGTTTAACATACTGCAATCTTGTTTGAAAGTGCTGCAGATTTGTTATCTTTTTGAGGATTTACTTTGTAATTCCATTGTGATATTATTTGTATTGTTTATACATGACATTATTTATATATAAATATAAACTATTATAGGCACAATACATATGTCGCTATAATTTGTTTTATAATTAAATATTTCTCCTCTAAATATCTCTTGATACGTAATGAGACGTGTTCCCCTCGTAATTTGAGCAATGGGGGTGATTGGACTTCAGCTACAGATACAAAAGAATTAGGTGAAGAGTAAGGGCTGTGTGGATCAAAGAAAGCATACGTGCAAAACATGTAATTTACGTAAGTTCTGCAAATTCTGTGTTAGGCAATTGAGGACTGGAAATACAGCATTCAGCTTCAGGAGACCTCCCTCGATTGTGTTTGATACACTTGTTGATGCAGTGTTAAACATAATCGCTTACTATTTGTTTTGAATAAATGTGAAAATTTTTATACACTTCTGGATTTCTCCTCTATTTTCTTTGAGTCACACTGAAGTCGTAAAGGTGAAAGGGCACTCATATATCGTACCCCAGGTTACACTCTGCTTATTTACAGAGCCAAAATTAGGCTTTTGAGTTTGTAAGTGTGTGGCACTACAATACAGCTGCAGAATGACATCGACATTTGTTTTATACTCTAAGATTACTTTTTTTAAAACTAGTTGTTGACACTTTGTATTACTATTATGCACCTTGTATATTGAATATAAATTGAGGTTATAATGTTATAATCACTTAATAGATTACATTTTGTAAAAGTATAATAATTTTATACATTTAACACTTTGCGTGCACTATTGTTTTTTTCTTTTTCTATTTTTTTTTACTCTTATTTCGTAAGAGCCTGGATTGTAGTTTCCAACAGTTTTTCTTGGTATATAGTAGTGGATTTTTTTTTCTTAGTGTGAATTTATTCACTGTCTTGGGTACTGGTTTCAAGAAGCTCACTCCTGCAATGCTTGTTTTGAATTAGATAGGATTACTCTGGTTGAGAAACACATTACGAGGGTAATTGCAGATGATTGATTTATTAAAAAAAAAATCTGAAACATAGCAATTACCATAAATAGCAAGAATGATTTGTTTAAATCCAGAAGTAAAATGTATTAATAAGATATTGTGCTATGAACCGGATTTCATAATAGATTCAACCTGCAAATTAACAATTCAAATATATATTGTGAAAGCCTGCATGTTAAATACATGTAACGGACCGCCCCGGCACCCCGACTGGGTACCTCCGTTACTGGATGCTCCTAGCGCTTCCAGAGGGCTCCAAGCACTCATCCACAGGCTGAGCATAATTTGGGGACAAACATATCCAAAATATACTTGAATTGGTTAAGTGGTTCAGGAGATAGGTGGAAGTCATATTTTGACCGAGAAGGGAACAAAGCAGCCAGTTCCAACTGGTTTGGCAGTATCCCTGGGACAACGCCCTGCTGGAGAACAATGGGACAGGGGGAGGGGAAGAGGCACACCTTCCCATGGATTTAAAAGGGCAGAAAAAGTGTCCCAAAAGTTTCAATATGTCCATACACTGTTTTTAAAGGGCCAGCACTAGTCCAAATAAAAGTCCATGAGACCAAGTAATGGTTTTAATGGGCCATACAGTAATTTTTTTCAGCACCCTCTTTGCTTTGTCAAATAGTTACAAAACGTCCCTGCTCTTCTAAATCATATTTCTATCGGACTAAAGAAATGCCCAATGCAAGTTTCTCATTCAGGTCTCCCCCTGATGATAACCAACAGAGAAACGCACATTGATCATTTAATAGCCATATAGAAATGGGAATTTTAAAGAAACAGAAGAGAGTCGCCCTCACTGAAAAATGTGCAAAAAATCCAATGTTTCTCTTTTACAAAAACTTGGTCAATTGTTCCTGTAAGTGAAGCTAGCAGGCCAATTGTCCTGCTAATAAGTATTTAAAGTCCTTCTATAACAGTGTAGCTGGATACCACCCAGTTGCGGTTCCCCAGGCCCAATGAATATATGAATGGCCAATGACCCATACTCACTTTCCGGCACCTACAATGACAAAAGGGGAAATGGAATCAGTAAAGTTGGACGAACGTATGATCGGAACCTCCCAGATTCCCATCTCCCAATCCTCTGGATAACTTCCTCAGCCAACCCAAGGTGAGATGCCTCAGTGGTAGCCCCTATCTAAAACGAATGCCCCCCACACTCTGCACTAGGCAGCACCAATATCTCCAAAGCCATGCAACAAACCCTAATAAAGTGGAACCTGGAGAGGCAACTGGCATCCCCGTGAACTAACAAAGGACCCACGCCCGAAACATTGTTAAGCTTAAACCAAAAGCTCAGCCCAGTCAACTTCCCAGACACAGCCGGGGAGGAACAACCCGAGGCTTCCCAGAACCAAATTAGCTGTAACAAACCTTGCACACACTCACCATCAGACTGAAACCCCCCAAGTTGCCTCTCGAATTTCAACCATTCACTCCATGCCTTGCCATAATGCTGCCAAGTAGACTCTGAGACCAAACAGACTGCCACAGACCGGCCTGCTGCCCGGGTAGAAACAGAAGCCCACAAGGGAGGTGAAGCAAGCCTCATGGCTGCAGACCAGCGGATCTGGGAGGCAAGGCCTGCACTTCTGAGCCCAGGAGGGTCCTTAGGTTCCCCTTGTGGAGCATAACGTAATGGTGGCCAAGCCCGCCCCTGGAAACCTCCACTACTTCTTGGGGCACTCAGTCTAGGCAGGCTGACTTCAGAATGTAGCTTGTACAGTGTGGATGCCTGGAAGGCTCCCTCTCCATCCCAGCAGAACTCTTTCCCAAGATATATCTCTCTCCGTTTTTGCATGATTTTGGCCAAGAGTCCCTTTCACAAGCGGTAAAAGGCTTGCCCGATGCGTTCCTCGAAGAGGGCCCAAGACACGGTGGCCATCTTGGAATGGCATTCAGCCCTACAAGATGATATGCTTATCTGCGCTGTTTGCAATTGATTTGTAGTTGTGTCAGGTTGGTACACCAGTAGGGACCGGGATAACCACCACCAGTCCTGATGGGGGGGGGGGAAACAGGGCCCAAAGCAAGGAGTAAGTGCAATCGGTGAAGGTGCGGCCGTCTCCTTCAACCTGCCGCTGTAGGCCTCCGAGACCATTTGAGCTAAGCCCTTGTTAACCGAAACTTGGATAAATCATCGGTATGGTTGAGGCAAGTAGTGTAGACTAGTTTGCCATTGAAAATTGTGTTAAATATACCTGCAATATGTTCGGTTTCAGGGTTGCCAGTTGAGAGCTCCTGCTACACACGTCTGCCTCGGTTGGCTGTCAGACCCCTTTTTTTTACTCTTTTTATGTAAACTTACACTTTAGAGATTTTGAATAGCTATTAGCTGGGCAATAGGCTTCCTAGCTTCAATTACAGCAACAACTGATGACTTTTGTTCCATAAGAGGATGCATTGGAGCTTTTGTAAGCATATTTTTCTGTGAGGGCAACTAGAGTTAAGCATAATAAGCATGAAGTTTCAGGCTGATGCTCTAAGCCAACCATGAACGCCTCATTTATAAAAAGGTACAAACTTCTTTTTTTTTTTTTTAATGGGGAGCTACTGATTGGCTTAGAGAGTCAGCTGACCGCTATAGCCAATCAGTGGAGCCCCTGCACGGCGGCACTCCACACTTCCTGCAACTTGGCCTTGAGATCTGCTCTTGAGGAAATCTTTGTGGTTAAACTGTTTAAGAATGGTTTAGCCTCTTAAGGTAAGAGTGTGCACATTTACATAAAGTTGTTATGGTTAACAGAGTTTCCCATTAAGCTCAAATAATACAAAAAAGAGAGAGGGATACATTGTAGCAGAATCCTGAGTTAGAAGTCCTGGTCGCTCAACTGATTAGTGAGAAAAAGTACGTAAACTAAAAATTAGGACTATTAAAAAAAAGTTGACCGTCAGCCAGAGAGTTATTAGCCATAAATTAGGCCCTTGAAACCATAATGTTTTCCAAGTTATACATATCTGGCCTATATTGTTGTGTCCTATCAGTAAGAGATTGAGCCTGTTTTTAGACAATGCAAATCACAGGTAGGAACAGACATCATTCTTTGTCACCAATGTAATGATAACATTGTAACTTCTTCATTTCGCTGTTGCAGGGCAAATCAGTACCTAACAAAAGGGATTCTGTTGCTTATACTTGTACTGCTTGCGTTCTTGATTTCATTCAACTGGTGAGTATAGTGGGATCTGAAGGCTTTACCATTTGCTTAGCTGCTTTTCCTCTCAATAGTTCAGTAAAAGTGGTTTGATCGATTGCCATTCGTTATCTGGAAAAATCCCAAAGGTAAATGACTACTATCTTCATCACATACCATAAAAAAAAATAAAAAAATCCCATATCTAATCTTCCCAGGCCCATATGGTTCTTCCTTTTGATTGTCTTTAGCAATTCCTATTCTCTCCAGAGACCAAGCTGCTCTTTTAGAGACTCCTGTTCTTTTCTTAAACCTACCAATCTCTATGCCCAACAGGTTTATAAACAATTACTAGAAGATTTTTACAGACGGTCTGATCCCTGCTGTTTGCCTAACGCATGATCACAAAAGTAGAACATTTAATAAGAGGCCTCTTGGTGACCGAGGCAAGACTTTGGAACAAAACCACCCAGTACACGTATAAAAATTGAATATAACCTGGGGAAATGGACCAGGATAATAAGATCAATGGAGATCTATAATAATAATAGTAAACATTAAATAGCATTATACAGTTACAATAAAAATGGTGAATGGTGTTTGGACACTGTATTACACTATGTAATGTTTATTATTATAATAGATCTCCATTGATTTTATTATCCTGGTCCATTTCCCCAGGTTATATTCAATTTTTATACGTGTACTGGGTGGTTTTGTTCCGCTTTCTTTGATTTTTACTTATTAGTTGGGTGTCTGTGAGGTACACCTGGGAACACTTAGTTTTCATGTATATCCAATTTCTTTCTTTAGAGTGTATATATTTTTTGCCTGTTTCACTTTGTAAGACTTTAACTGATTATCCAAGCCATCATTTTGTTTGTTCTTGCAAATGTAATAATTACATGAACATTGACATGTGTTTTTCATCTTCAGGTACAGCGTTAAAATCAATACCTTACTATTTCCAAGCTGTAATGAGAAGTAAGTAGTTTTTCAATGCTGCACATAAAATATATCTTATCCCCTCAACATCATACTCTCCTGTTCACAATATCCATAATTTCCATGTCTGTACACTATAATGTTTTTTTTATTTATCATATGTGTGGCAGACTCTGCCAAACACGCTTCCTAGCTATCACAGGACACAATTAGCACTTCAGCCACCACAGCTTGACTGGGGACTCGCCGTTGCTTCCCACCCTGTTCCAGGGTGCAGGGTCCTGGGTCCAGCTTCCAGTGGTCACAGCTCTCCTTCCAGGAATGTATTGTCCCCTCTGCTTATTCCGCTGCAGCTCTTCTTACAGCAATTATAGGTATTGCCTTGACAAAGGCAATTGCGGCTCTCTGGCCTAACTCTCTTGCTTTATGCCAGGGCTAGAGGGATCCTGCAACCAGCAAACCGTTCCGAAGACTTTGTCACTGTGATCCCTACAAATCCACACAGGACACAAGTCCAAAAGGAACTGACATGCAAAACGTTATCTTCCTTGGGACTAGCTCACATGATTATTACATCAAGATTGCTGTGACAACTCAATAAAAATGCAAACAGTCAAATCACATTAGACAACATACAGGAACTTATAATAACATAATGACATATTTATAAAGAGGTGGGAAAGACAATAATTAACATAAAACATATCTCCTGCTTGCAGAAATAGCAATATGCAAATATACCTGAATATGTAAATTAACCAGCCTCGTAATTCAGGTAGTACATATTGCTGTTGCTACCAACAGAGGGCACTACACAGGCTCCATAGCCAAATCCACCTAGTTGGTAGCAATACTCAGCTGCACAGGAGAGCAGGCAAAACATTTAACAGCATACACATGCACACATTATAAACAATAACATTACACACATCCTTTAACTATAATGGGTATAGGGTGACTAAAACATAATAAAAGTCCAACAACCTAAATAAACAGTCTGTCTGAAGGTTCAGGTGATGGTTAGACTAACCACTAACCTCCTTCCGGTCTGTACCTGAGTTAGTCAAGAAGCCCGCCCCAAAACACCCAGTTAACCTGGTAGCCCCCTGTGCCATGCTCTATCCTGGTAGGTCCAGTTTGCCATGCGTGTAGCGTCTGTCATTCTTGGTGTCTCCTGATACCAGGCACTGCTGCTGGGGAGTGAAACAAGTTGTCTCCACTGCGTGTAGGGTATACTACCGCTGGGGATAGAGACCGTTTGTCTCCACTCCCATGAATGCCTGCTGCTTTTGGGAGAGAGACCAGTTGTCACCTCTTCCAGTGATGGCTGCTGCTGCTGGGAAGTGAGACCGGTTGTCTCCACTTCCAGTGATGCATGCTGCCGCTGGGGAGGGAGACTGGCTGTCTCCGTATGACTCTGGCTGCCACTGGGGAATGAGACTGGCTGTCTCCACTCTCTGTAACTCCAGCCGTGGCTGGTAAGAGGGACTGGTTGTCTCCTCTTCCCGCTGGGAAGTGAGACCGGTTGTCTCTACTCCCTGTAACTCCAGCTGTGGTTTGGGAGAGGGGCCGGTTGTCTCCTCTCCCTGCAGGGTACACATCCACTGGGGAGTGAGACCAGTTATCTCCACTCCCTGTGACTCCTGCTGCTGTTGGGGAGTGGGACCGGTTGTCTCTACTCCCAGAGATGTCTGCTGCTGCTGGGGAGAGAGACCGGTTGTCTCCACTCCCAATGATGCTTGTTGCTGTAGGGTAGAGGGGCCAATCATCTCCTCTCACTGTAACTCCGGCTTTTGCTGGGGAGAGAGACCAGTTGTCTCTTCTCCCTGCATGGAACAATGCTGCTGGGGAGTGAGACCCACTGTCTCCACTCCTGTAACTTCGGCTGTGGTTGGGGAGAGGGACCGGTTGTTGCCTCTCTCTGCATAAGTCCTCTGCTCCTGGATCACCATCTCGCCCTAGCTACCTGGTATTTCATTTCCCACTCCACTGTGATGTCAGCTGTTGCCTCGTCCATGGTTGCCAGGAGGGTGTTTGCTGAAGGATTCGGGGCATTCCTGGCCAGCTGTTTCTTTACCTCTACCACATAAGGAGTGCCTCTGTAGGAAGACAGCATGTTTGCTTGGGGCCACTAGTTCTCCGATCCTAGCCCTTGTGACTCTTTTCCAGAGAGGGACGCTTTTCAGGATCCCAACCCACCGGTGTCCCTGGGATGCTTCCCTACTCGCCAGGAAGCCAACCCACCACTGCCATCACTTGTGGCAGAACATCTGGTACCCCGACTGGGTGCCTCCGCCAAACACACTCCTAGCTATCACCGGGACACCATCAGCACTTTAGCCCCTAACCGTTGCAGCTTGGCTGGGGTCTCGACATTGCTTCCCACCCTGGACCAGGGTCCAAGGTCCAGCTTCCAGTGGTCAAAGTTCTTCTTCCAGCCAGGTATCTTCCCCTCTCCCTTTTCTGCTGCAGCTCTGCTTACAGCAATTATAGTTATTGCCTTTGCAATGGCCTAACTCTCTTGCTTTATTCCAGGGCTAGAGGGATCCTGCAACCAGCAAACAGGTCGAAAGACTCTGTCACTGGGATCCCTTCAAGTTCCATCCCATCGGTTCCCTATTAAGGGTTAATAAGTATATAGGGGTGTATATAAAAAATACCCCTCTCTGTCTCATTGGAGATATCTTTGCCAGAAGCTCAAGGAAGCAAGGTGAAGGGTTAGTGTAGGACCCGCTTAGGGGGATCTGCCTTGATGTTGGCAGGCGGGCATTCCCTCCAATAGCCATTGGAGTAACTAAATGACCTCCATTTGTTTAAATATGCATAGGGATTAAGAAGAGAGCACAGGTAACTTTTTTTTTTCTTTGGTTTTTACTATATGTATTGGGGCTGATGTGTACTATGGTCGTTGCTGTCGCACAGGAGTGATGGGAGTGAGCGCAGGACTTATCTTTCTGTATTAAGTTCCAAAAGGAATTGACATGCAAAACCTTATCTTCCTTGGGGCTAGCTCATATGATTATTACATCAAGATAGCTGTGACAACTCAATAAAAATACAAACAGTCAAATCACATTAGATAACACACAGGAATATTTTTGTATTCTTATTTATTTATTTTATTCCCACCTTTGATATTTTGAGTTGATTCATCCTTTTCATTCTTTTAAAAGAACACTATAGTGTTATGATTACAAAACTTTATTCGTAAAAATATAGGAACCCTCAGCCACTCTCCTCCCTCACGGCCTCCGCTCGGCAATGTAATGGGTTAAAAAAAAACAAAAAAAAAACGTTTTCACTTACCTGATTCCAGCTTCTCAAATCCCCTGTTACCGGTACCATCCACCCCCAACAAACACTGCCTCTGACTTGGCAGAGTCTCCCACGCTTATTGATGCCTTTCTTTCAGGCGCCAAAAAACGCAGCACAGAAATGTTGGAACGTGGCTTACAAAGCCTTGGCCTATCCCGACTGGGAATCACTCCTTGGGGGACCACTCCACGACACTGCCACTGATGCAGACACCCAGCACGTGTTCCCTACCACAACCCCAACGTGCAATATGGGACAAAAAACACAGAAACCCCCACCTGGAGAAGTACCTGATACCAGAGACATAGGTACCATGCTTCAAAACCAACCATCAACCAAGATGGCGACCGCGGATGCCACAGCAGAGTCGGTCCCCCCTAGACCTGCCTGAAAACATTGGAATGCGCTCATCACGAGAGCTGGGACTGGCAGTCGCCACCCACCTTGACTCCCTGACAGGAAACCTTGCCACAAAGCAAGATATCCAGACTCTCTTGCAAGACATCCAGAAACTGTGGGCAACAGACCTTGCTGTGATCAGAACCAACGTCCAACAGGTCATGGACCAAATTCGGGCCACAGAGGAGGATGTCATGGACCTCTGCACCAAGGTCTCCGAAATCAAAGACTCATTTTTAAATTTCCAATCTACCCACCAGGTACTCACCTCCCACATATCCAACATTGAAGACCGCCTCAGGCGTAACCATGTCAAGATCCGTGGGATTCCAACCTCCATCACAGCAAAATAATGGTGTTACCTCTCCTGGTGGCAAAACGGTTCAGCATGGATGGGGCATATTGACTGCCTGGTGCACCCCAGTCTTCCACTACCACTCCATGCAATGTCATCCTCTACTGCGCAAACTCCCTAGACAAGGGGCAACTCCTGGAAGCAATGCAGGGAAAAACATATACTAGAACCTGACCAGAGCCACCTTGCAGTGGCACAGATCCCCTTGCCAAATTACAACGTTTATCGGATATAGGCTACAGATGGAGGGATTATTACTTTTGCCAATGCTACTGAGTTTTTCATGTTATCTTTTTGTTTTTGAGCTCGGTTACCTGTTTCTGCATGCTTTTATTTTCTTGACATATGTCATAGCAATCTCATCCCAAGCTCACAGCCCACTGAAAGATCTGCAGAGGATTGACTCCGAAAGTTGGCCACATGCCCAACCCCTGCCCATACCTCACTGATGACACTAAAATCCCCCTGCTGCCTCTTTGGTAAGGGGCATCCACATACATGATGAATATAATTCCTCGCTGTAGGCCTTAGTTCATAGGCTACATCCATGTAACACATACTCTTTTCACATATATACCAACAGCCTACACTGCCTGACAACTCATCATGGTTTTAGAGCCATACGTATTATCCCATGTTATTTAATACATGAACGACACCCATCCCAAGCCTTCCATGATACCATGGCATCAGTGGCGTACACAAGACCCATGGGGCCCCGGTGCGAAAATTGATCCGTGGGTCCCCCCCGCGCTTACTCGGCACGGGTTGGGGCCGCAACACATGGCGGCGGGCACCTGGTCGCAGGGGTTGCAGGGCTGCGACCCCGCGACCTCGGTATGCACACACACTTAAAGGACCACTACAGACACCCAGATCACATCAGCTCAATGAAGTGGTCTGGGTGCCAGGTCCCTCTAGTTTTAAACTTGCAGCTGAAAACATAGCCGTTTCAGAGAAATGGCTATGTTTCACTGAGGGTTAATCCAGCCTCTGGTGGCTGTCTCATTGACAGCTGCTAGAGGAGCTTCCGCAACACTGAACGTCCATAGGAAAGCATTGAGTAATGCTTTCCTATGGGTGGTTTGAATGCGCGCGCGCGCCTCTTGCCGCGCATGTGCATTCGGAGCTGAGAGGCGGAGGCATCCCCAGTGCCAAGGGAGTCCGACGCTGGAGAAAGGTAAATGCTGAAGACACACACACACACTCTCACGAACAGACGCATACACACTAGCTAACAGACACACACATTTACTGACAGAGACACACTCAGCGACATACATACACACTCACTTACAAAACATACACTTTCACTGACAAACACACACTCACTAACAGACATCAAACACACTCAGTAACAGACACACACAGTAACACACTAGCAGACACACACCCAATAACAGACACACTCACTGACACACACACTAACACAAACAAACACACACACACACTAACACAAACAAACACACACACACACTAACACAAACACACACACAAACACACACACACACTAACACACTAACACACACACAAACACACAGACACTAACACATTTTTTTAAAAATGTAATCCCCCCAGCCTCCTTACATTTTGGAGTGCCGGGGGGATTCCCTGGGGTCCAGTGGTGCTGCTGGGCTCCTGGGTGGCCAGTGCGCGAGGGAGCACTCTGCTCTGAGTGCTTCCTCTTCAGCTCCCTCACGCGCCGCATGGGGATGCTGGAGCCGGAAGATGATGTCATCTTCCGGCTCCGGCATCAGTGTGGTGCACGAGGGAGCTGAAGAAGAAGCACTGAGAGCAGAGTGCTCCCTCGCATTCCCTCCTGCCTGCCTGCCCGGCGACAGCAGGGCCAGCCTCGGGGGGCCCTGAGGTGGAAGGCTCCTGGGCTCCCCAGGAGAAGAGGCTGGCCCTGTAGGTACATACCGGGTCGCAGGGGCGGCCGGGCCCCCTGGTGGGACGGGCCCGTTCGCAGCTGCGACCCCTGCGACCCTGGTATGTACGCCAGTGCATGGCATGTTAACTCTTAAGGCTGATAACCTATCCGATATTCTTAACCATTACAAATTCCTGTTCAGTCTGTGATGTACATGTTCTCTACTGTGTTTAAAATTAACAGCCCAAGGCTGACCACAGAGCAGAGAGCAGAGAGGATGCTGGCCTCAACAGCTCCCGCTGAATAAAGGGAAAAAAGGATAGGATAACCCCCCCCTTCCTTAAAGGACCACTATAGTGCCAGGAAAACATACTCGTTTTCCTGGCACTATAGTGCCCTGAGGGTGCCCCCACCCTCAGGGACCCCCTCCCGCCCGGCTCTGGAAGGGGAAAGGGGTTTAAACTTACCTTTTTCCAGCGCTGGGCGGGGATTTCTCCTCTCTCCTCCTCCTCCTCCTCCGTTCCGCCCCGTCGGCTGAATGCGCACGCGCGGCAAGAGCTGCGCGCGCATTCAGCCGGTCATAGGAAAGCATTCATAATGCTTTCCTATGGACGCTGGCGTGCTCTCACTGTGATTTTCACAGTGAGAAGCACGCAAGCGCCTCTAGTGGCTGTCAATGAGACAGCCACTAGAGGCTTTGGAAAGGCTTAACCCATTAATAAACATAGCAGTTTCTCTGAAACTGCTATGTTTATTAAAAAATGGGTTAACCCTAGAAGGACCTGGCACCCAGACCACTTCATTAAGCTGAAGTGGTCTGGGTGCCTAGATTGGTCCTTTAATATAGGGCTTTACGCTCCTCAGGCTTTTTGGCCCATATAGGGCAGGCTCTCTACCCCAGCACCCTCCAGCACCCTCCTTGTCAACCATTTCTGTTTTGGAGGCTTCTCTGTGTTTGGACCTCACCAAGCTGATGTTTGGTGGAGGCGTGAAATGCAGAGCCGGGTGCTTCAACTGGTGCTGGATTCCAGGTAAGTAAAATACATTTGTTTGCAGTTTTTACTACAAATATATCTCGCCTAGACTACTGCAATCCAGTTCTCAGTAGTCTTACGTTCTCCCAACTTTCCCCATTGCAGTCTATAATGTGGTGGAGAGGCTCATCTTCCTGTCCGTCCGCACCTCCCGTGCCTCACCCTTGCATTGGATTCCCATAAGATTTAGGGCTCAGTATAAAATTCTGGTTCTTGCTTTCAAATCTCTACATAATACTACTCTGACCTAACTATCCTCCCTAATACACAAGTATGTCCCGTCTCTGCCCCTACCCTCGGCCGAAGACCTACGTCGATCCTCTGTTCATACTCCCACCTCTGATGCTCGCCTTCAAGACTTCTCTAGGGCTGCACCGTTCCTGTGGAACTATCTTTTCTTTTCCATTAGACGCTCACCCAGTCTCCACTCCTTTAGGAAATCATTTTCACAAAAGCATATCAATTAAACTGTTCTCCCAACTGATTCATCTCCCACAACTGTCATTTAAAAAAAAAAAAACACACTCAGTGAATACTATTCTACCAGACTTCTTACCTAATACCTCCCTTACCTTTTGTGTCACTTTACCCCACTCCCTCTAGCATGTAAGCTCATTGAGCAGAACCCTCAACCCCTCTGTTTCCCTGCTTCAAACTTGTCTGGTAACAATTACGTTTGTTAGTCCACCCATAGTAAAGCACTATGGAATTTGTTGGAGCAATATAAATATAATAATAATAATAGGGGAAGGGGGACACCTAGTGAATAAAGCCCAATAAGGAATGTTACATGTTAATAAAAGAAGGCTTGGAATAACCCTTTAAATAATGTGCATAGTGGTAACTAATACCATAAGTGGAATATTTGCAGTTTGTATAAATTCTACTAGAAATAAAAAATAGTTTGGGGTTTAAAAAGTTTTTTAATAAAACAAATTTTCTGATTTCATTTGCTTCCTGTTATTTTATCACTTTATAGAAAATTATTGCTGATGTCATTGTACATTTGTTAAATATCCTTCTTTTTTTTCCCATCAGCTATAACAGTGTGCCTAAGGTGGACCAAACAAAAGAAGCAGAACTTCTCCAACGGTAACTTAACATCTGATAACATGATGCAAACAATGATATGGTATTGTTACAGTACACCCAGGTGTAAAAGGGGTTAATACCGCTGAGGACGTTCACCTTCCGAAGGGAGAGACAGCTAACGAAAGCTCCAATCAGCCGAACAGAAACCATACGAAATCTTTCACGTATCAAACAGCCGAACGAATAAACCATAGGAATCCAATACCCCCAAGTACGAGACCAAGCTTCGTATTGAAGGATAAGCAGTGATCTCATTTAATGTGGGTTACCTGCCCGGTATTTATGCAGGCTTTCCACCAGGTGGACACTCCCCTAGGGGACCTGGTGGAAAACTGGGACAATAAGAATACAGTAGCCAATCACAGTGGCTCAGGCATACACACTCCCCTTTAGCTGAACTGACCCCCCTCCTATCCTGGAGATAATTGGGGAAGTAATCCAATTATCTCCCAGGATAGAGGCAAATCGCCATTTTACATGTAACAGTAAAAACACACAAAAATGTATAACAGGAAAAATACCGAATGCACTAGGTAAAATTAACATATCCCCATATAGCTTAGATCTGAGCGCACATTATTAGCGAATGGCGCTCAGATCACATACATACAGTTCAATCGCCATGGAGCCAAAGTCTTTCACATAGTCTTTCGTTATACGAATAGGCTCCATGGCATAGCTATCTGGGTTAAGTCCATTCGTGTAGAAAAAGTACCGAATGGGCCGGCGTTCGTATGCCGAATGACAGGCAAGGGAGGTCGGCGGCTTCAGCAGTGTTCGTTTTTAGTTCCAGGGATACGTTGTCTAACTCTGCTGTACATTCGTGCATCCAAGATGGCCGCCGCCTCGTGGTCGGCATATGAACGACGACCACCCAGCCTACCTTCGACAATTAAGAGGTGTCTGCGGTTAACCACAACGTTCGAATGGGGCCAAGAGGTTAACCAGCAGCACACTTAGATGCTGGGTGGCCGGCCGTTCGGCAGTTTATTCGGGAGTTGAGGAAATAAATGAACCGGGGGTACGGACAGGCAATTGACTGAGCAAACAGACGAAACCAAGGGGAATAGCAATAGTTCACAGACAGATGGTTCTGTCACAGGTATACTGGGGCAATCACCAAGAGTATTGTACAATTAATTGTATTATGCTAACTGATTTTAAATTGGGATTTAAAAATGTATAGGGGTCAGGGAAGATACAGCACTTCTTAATTTGATTCTCTGCAATTTTACAATATCCATTGCTCTGCATTGATGTTCCTGTAAAGAGAGCATTGCTCGTCTCTTCATTGTAACTAATGTGGGACCTTAGTTTCTTCTGTAAATATAATAAGGGAACTGAGCTCTTGTGAGTCCCCCCAGGGAACAAAGTCCTGATTTATATATTTATACTGTCCACATTTCTATGGACTTTTTTTATTACAAAAGTAATATACAACTAGTTTGATTTGTTTGATGTGATGTGTGCATCCGTGATTTTATGCATTGTTCTGACACATCAACAAGGTTATTTATTAAAGGGACACTATAGTCACTGTGGTACACAGAACCTTGCCACAGGCTTCTGGAGGCCCCTGCAATAGACCTTGGCTAATATACTTTAAAAAGGCTCTGTTCGTGCAAATGAGATTATATGGTTTGGGAACTGAACAGCCGCACGAACCAGAGACCACCCGAGAGCTTGTTAATCCCAATTGATATTTTGTAGCAATTTCCACCGCAGTGTTCTAAGTGTTCGTCTGGGTTTCATATGAACAACCACGAGGTGGCGGCGATCTTGTTCCTGCAAAAGCAGGCAGCAGTGTTTGGGCATGAATCTCAAAGAACTAAAATCGGACACAGAAACTCCCGAAAACCGCTGAACTTCCATCATCGTCTGCATTCGGTTCTACCAGACTTAGAAAGGCACTGTTCTGTGGAAACGTTCCCACGAACAAGGAGAACAGGCTACACAAGTAATTTAATTATTCCATTGAGTGTTTTATGTGCCTTTGTGCTCCCGAAAAGAGACCGACCGTTAGCCCTGATTCCCTTGAATTGTTTTGAGCATAGGACCATGTGCACGGTCAGTCAAATAAGTGACTTCCAGGAAAATCCCGAACCCCTGAACCGATCTGGGTGATTTTTCGATAGGTTGATCACCCAGATCAGGGCTAGCAGGGGATGTGATGGTTGTGGAGTTTTCATGTGTTTTGGGGGTGCTTTTGGGGTTTGTTAAATTGTATGTTTTTGTACCTGAGAGATAATTTAATTATATGTTTGTGTGCTCAGGTAAATATCTCTCAGGCACAGGGGAGGAGTGTGTGGAATGTTTTCTTGTAACTAGTCTCCTCTCAGGTCCAGTGAGGAATGCCCCTGGAATTTGTATCAGGAAACCCCTTGATGGGGATCCACAAAAAAAAGCTGTGTGTGGCTCCCATTAAATCAGTTCCACTTCACCATCAACTTCACCAAAGCATTGTCTCATGTGCGGAGGGATCAGCTTTATTCACTGCTCTGGGGATTGCTATGATCCCTGTGATGAGACCAACCTCGCCACTGTGCATTGGAGGAGCCTGGTTGCCTGCCTGCTGCCTTTTGACTATGGACCGGCATTTAAATACTTTATTTTCCTATGCAGAAAGGTCTATTCCTGTATTTCTGCCCTGGCGTTCAGTAGATTCTCGGATTTACTGAATGAACTAATTTAACCCAGATAGCTATGCCATGGAGCCTATTCGTGTAATAAAAGACTTTGGCTCCATGGCGATTGAACTGTATGTGTGTGTGGTCTGAGCGCCATTCAGTATTAATGTGTGCTCAGACCTAAGCTATCTGGGCATATGTTGCATGTCTGTATTTTATGTCATAAATGTAACCTTGTGTATTTTATTGTATTTTACTCACTTTTTACTGCCATGTGCTTAATGGAGTTTTGCCTCTGTCCTTGGAGATAATTGGATTACTCTGTGGAACTGGTTTTGGGCAGAAAAGCCATGCTTCATTTGGTCACAAAGGACTACAATCTATCTTTTGAACCAATGGACACATTTGGATGATTTTGACATATGTTTGTATTTGGAGTATGCTGAAAATGTAAGTTTTATGTGAATGTGATGCATACTTTTCAAGTTATGAATAATGTGGAAAAACTGTATTTCTCTGGCTGTGATAACTACATTACCCATTGTGTAAGGTAATTGTATCACAGGCAGAGGGGAGGATTTTGTGTGGGAGTGTCTGAGTGTATTGTACATGTTTATTGGTTGTTTTCCAAAACCCTGTGGGTAGTACTAATGTGTAAGAATGTGTATATAAGAACAATAAACCCACTGTCTGTTCCTGCTTGACCCTCAAAACGGAGCCTTGTCTCGTTCTTGGGGGGATTTATTGTATGCTGTTCCAGTTCGACTGCTAGGAGTGTAAACCTATTCATATGGTTTTTCCTATTCGGCTGTTTACAGTATTCGTATGTTCGAGAGCATTCATATGCTTCTCCGGTTCGGTGGATTGGTGTCTACAGTAGCTGCCTGTGTCTCTGGAAGGGGAAGATCTCCTAAACGGTGGTTTAACACCTTTTATGCCTGGGGGTGCCGTTACAATCCCTATACTCCCTTGGATTATAACTGTCACATCCTGTTTCTAGCTGTGGATCATTCTGGCTATGGCTTCTGGTATTCAGTACTCTTTTTACAATTCTTGTTTAGTTTTTCTTGTTTTTTTCTGGTTTTCTATTCTATGACTGGTTTTCTTTATGCTGGGTTTTCTGGGTTCATTCCTGTATTCCGTTCCTGGAATTCCAAGTCTCTTGGATTCCTTTAAATGTTTGTTTTATGTTGCCACACCCGTTCCTTTTCCATGATTCCTTTTGTTTCAGTTGGTCCCTGCAGGCAGTTGCTCAAGTTCTCTGCCTTTTCGTGCAGCTAAGGGCTGTATGTGCTTTATGATGGTTTATTTAGCAGATATTAGGCAGAGTAGGACCTGCCAAATATGGGGTATATTGGTATTGTGGCAGGTTTATGCAATGTATGATCATATAATGTAACTAAATCCCCATAGTTTTCATATATAGTACTTAGTTATTTCTCCTCTTGTTTATCATATCTTGTCTTGTTTTATTTTATATTCCCAGTCCATTTACAGTCCTGTCTTGTCCTGCCCATGTTATGTTAATGTTTCCCTTATGTATTGTGTACATGTTCCGGGTTTAGCTTCCTATCCTTCTCTGGTTCTGGGTTCTACTAGTTCTGTCTTGTTTTCATGTTTGGTGTCTGTCCTAGCCTTGCCTTGTTTCTGTATTGGATACATTCCTGCTGCAGAGTCTCCCTATTCAGCTCCTAGGAGGTCTGCTTATTTCAAAGTTCCTGGGATCCGCTGAAGCTGCATCAGGGTCCTGGTATGTGGCCACACAAACGCTGGTGCTCAACACCAGGGGGCTTGCGGTTACCCTGCACCAGGCCCTGCTAATCCATTTCCATACTGTGACTCCTACTTCAACATCAGGTATACTGGGTCCCGGTCGACCGACCGCCGCCCAGACCGTGTTTGGGTCCTGGTCACCGGACCGCCCCCCCCGACAATAACACAGTTCTACTGTATTCCGTTCAATGCATCTCTATGAGGAGGTGCTGATTTGCCAAAACAGTGTTTGGCCCGCCCCTTGCTGATTTTAGCCAATCCAATGCTTTCCTTATGAGAAAGCATTGGATTGGCTAAAAATCAATACTTTTTATGATGTCACCAAGGGGGCATGGCCAGCGCCGGCAGACCCGTGGATAGCTGAAAATAGGGTGAGTTTTAACCCATTCTGAGGGGCTAAGGGGGGAGGGAGCGGGGCAAGCTACCTAAATGGTGTGTTTTCACTTTAGGTTCAGGAATACATGTATGTGTTCCTGACCCTATAGTGATCTTTTAACTAATGTCATTGTCAGCCAGTCCACACAAGATTTGTTCCTCTACATCCCTCTTAAGTTTCCACCTTAAACAAGAGCATGTGAAGAGTAGTGCTAAAAAATAAAATTAAAAAATACAATTAAATCTATGGCCTATTCCATAGGCATGGGCCTGGAGCTGCTGCTCCATCAGCCCCACATGTGTGTGATGTTCATTTTACTGAAGCCATGATTTTTCTATTCATTGTTAAAATTTGTTACAAAGCTAAAACATATGGAGAATACCACCAACCAATATATGTTTACACCTCATTTGTACTGATCATAGATTTAAATCTTTATAAATATTCATTCGATTTTTGTTTTTGTTTTTAGAATGTTGTATGAGAAGCCCCGAGCTATCAACCCCACGTAAGTTTTATGTATTCAAACTTTACTATGATTTTCTATATTGTTGCTAAGAGTGTGCATAGAAAGAAACACAAGAACTGTAGGGTTTATTGAATAAACCATGAAATGTGCATAGCTGGTAGGACTTTGCCATTTTAGTGAATTATTGTATTACTCCAAGCACCATGACTACTTCATTGATTTGATGGTCATAGTGCTTGGAGTCTGAATGTGAGTTTCACTTTGAAACGCTGCACAGAGATTAATCCCTTTGCTGACGGAGCTGTAACTCCACCTCCGACAGCATCATTAGCCAGCTCGGGACAAAGTTCAAAGCTGGCTAATATTATTTCTGTGCAGAATTAGCGTATGCAATTCACAGCAAACACAGCATACTGGTACCAAGCATCCAATGGCAGCACTGTCCCCCTCCACAAAGAAACCCAGGGAATCCCAAACATGGCCCCCTCAAGGCAATCAGTGCTCCAACCTGGGGTTCCACAATCAGTCTTAAACACTAAACAGAATACAAAGAAGACTGGGCAACATAAACTGTCAGTAGAGGTTATT
Organism: Pelobates cultripes; assembly: GCA_933207985.1. Taxonomy (NCBI): domain Eukaryota; kingdom Metazoa; phylum Chordata; class Amphibia; order Anura; family Pelobatidae; genus Pelobates; species Pelobates cultripes. The sequence continues at coordinate 133,117,008 of OW240920.1, forward strand.
TTATTATGGGAAAGGCACCATACGTGTGCAACATTTTGGCTATGAAGCCTATGTATAACTAAGGTTTCAAGGAAAGTTTCAAGCTATTTACTAGACCAGGGAGAGGCAACCTTCGGCACTCCAGATGTTGTGGACTACATTCCCATAATGCTCTTACAACCATGATGCTGGCAAAGCATCATGGGAGGTATAGTCCATAACATCTGGAGTGCCGAAGGTTGCCTATGCCCTTACTAGACTGTAGTTCATCCGAATTTGGCCTGATCAGATGATCGGTCAAATACTCGAACTCCAAGTCAAAATGTAACCAAATCTATATTTAATAAATGCAATTTATATTTTTACTGCTTTTTTCTTAATCTGTGAACCAAATAATAGGAAAATGTATTTATATTTCTTTCTGCAAAATGTATACATAATATTATATATTTAAGTAAAATGTTAACACGTTAGCATGAATTATGCTTTTTTGTAATTATTATTATTATTATTAGTAATGAAATAAAAAAGTTTTTTTCCTATCTAAACAAACATGGCCACAAAAACCATCATAACCAAACATATGGCCCTGCTGGCTTGAAATGCCTTCAGCATGCTGTGATTTGTTGCCAATTGATTACAGTTGACTTAATAAGAATGGTTAACAAAATCGATGGAAAGCTACATGAAATTCATTGCAAAGGCAGCTCTCCTAAACGCAGTATATAAATCTTAAACAATTAAAAACAGTATTCCTGTACTTATTTGCATATTTCCCACAGCATTCTTGGATTATATTGTTAAACATCGGTGTCAAATGCAAAAAAAAAGAGTAACTTTTAAAAACAAATAAAAACAAAAGTTCCCAACATTTCTAGGAAATGTTTGAGTTTTGCAGTATTGAGTCTGAAATATCATTCAAAGCCTGAATTTATAAATCAGTGATATCATATATAGATTCTGTATTTACATACAATATCACAGGAGAACTGATGTGGTGACGGTGACACCGTGGCTTGCCCCTATTGTGTGGAACGGTACCTATAACATTGATATATTGAATGCCCAGTTCCAATTAAGAGGAGTCCGCATTGGCCTTGCAACCTTTGCCATTAAAAAGTAAGTAATAATAATTCAACATACTTTAATATAAAATAGTAATTTTTTTTCTAAAATAACAGATGACATGGTGGTAAGCATTTGGTACTATGTGGCTAATTTACAAGAGCCTGATGCCATTTGTTACTGCTGTCACATCACAATTTACGAGAAAATGCAATTTACTAACTTGAATATCTGTGCCACTACACTGGAAAGAAGTCTTCTACATAGAGTGAGACCACTCCAAATAAACATTAGAAATGTTCTAGATGCAATGTTTTGTTTTCCCAGGTGTAGAACAAAAACAGTTTGGTGTTGTTGCTTGGCATACTTTGCAAAGCAGGATAAGGTGTAAGATTTTCAACAGAATTATGATTCCTTCTAGGCTACCTAGTTTAGCCTAACTGGCCAAGTGTGCTATTAAAGGACAAAAAGCACTTATGGGTCCATTAGATCCCAGTGTTTACCCGAGAAAGCTGCTGTGCAGTGATGAGATTTTAAATATAAATTGTTTGTGGTTCTCCAGATCCAAATATTAATAAGGGGTCCAGTGAATTAATTATTTTATGCTGTGTGCATGTGTATATATGATATACTGGCTACGGGTCTTTCCTCCCCCTCCCCTCTGAAAGATGGAATACAAGGTAATATAATTATGGTGATTGTATTGCCCCTCAAAACATCTATGCACCCATCATTTTTTAAAAATTAATAATTTTTATTAAATGCAATAAACTTCTAAAAACAAATAGTGAAAATTTGATGATAGTTGCCCTTTAAATAATGCACACCAAAACATATAAAATACTTAAAAATTGCCTAAATATCTTTAAAATATACCTTTCCCCCAGTCCAGAGCTGAAGTACACCTTCAAAGTATTCAACCAATATTAAAGTAGGATAATGAAATATATATGTAGCAAACTGTCACAATATTACACTGACCTGACCACAGTGTAATAAAATCGAGATACACTTGCAATTAGATCTAGTACTTTATAGATGCTGTCCATAGTACCAACACAGAAAGCTCAGCATTTTTACAAAATCTTTGAGACCGTTAAAGTAGACATAAATGAATTAAAATCTTACTGAATATTATTGCAGATAAAATTATCATCAGGAGATGCAACTCATATACACAACTTTAGTTCGTCTTTTTGGACTAGTTGTTCACATCCTGTGCAGGCATCCAGAAGACGCCAAATCCTGTCAAATTCCC
>OW240920.1:133128849-133257074 GCA_933207985.1 Pelobates cultripes
TGATTGGATTCACAACACCAATGAACGTGTTGGGTAGAGTCTGATTGTGAACATTGTATTGAATAAAAATGGAACTTTGGTGCATTTTTACCTTATCGAAGAGTTTTATAAAAGATCAAAATTGTGAAACTATGTTTAACAAGAAGAAAACAACAAACAAAAACATAAAATAGCAATTCTTCAAGCAAGTGACAAAGTATCTTAGTTCAGTAGTTTTGACACGTTCACAAGGGAAACATGAAACAATCGATTTCCGTTCTAATGCTATTGGTGCTTAGTATTTCCTGGCCTGAACTGACCACATCAACTCCATTCTTATTTCCTGCATAAACCATTGCTTGATTAAGTGTGAAGAATGACAACAAAAGGTATAATCTGCTTTATCCTGATTAGGATCTTAATATTAGGTAAGATTTTATGATATATTAAACTGATATAATTGGATTTCAGGCTATTCAAATAGACCTTCTAGATTACAAATCTTAAGGAACATTCCAAGCACCGTAACCACTATATCACACTACAGTGCTTTGACGCCCCCTGCCTAATGTAGGTGGTCAAACCGTTTTAGAATGTATTATCTTCTAACAAATGAAGGTGCACCTATAGGGCTGTGATGGTGTGTTGTAACCACCCCTCCTCCCCTTCCTAGGGGGTAACTCTAAATGCAATTGAAACATACCTCATGATCCCTATATACACAGGTAGGTCCAGAATAAAAAAGAGGGGAAAAACTAAAATTATAATAAAGATTTTTTTTTTTAAGTTTTAAGAAAATTATAATAATACATTTTTATTTAGTTTAGTTTAATCTGTGACCTTCAAGTTAGTGCAAAAACATTTGTGCAATTGTGCATTTAACAGGGCTATGCGCTAAAGTTATAATTCAAAAGGAATTTCAAATGTAAGGCCAGAATAGTTGAACTGAAATCATAGCTGACTTTTTCTAGCTTAGCTTTTTTGACCTTAAATTTGAAATTCCCTTTGAATTATAACTTTAGTGAATAACCCTGTTAAAATCTCCTAAAAATGAGTGAAAAACAGATCTAAAATAGAGAAAGATCTATATTTATATAGAGAAAAGGTTTAGCTTACAGCCATGGATTCCAATACCCATCACCTTCAGCCAGCCCCCAGTACTTCCTCTTAATAGCGATGCATTGTAGTTTTTAATTTATTTGCTTATTTCTAATTAAAGCTGAACTTTAATCAAGGCAGAAATCTGGTGTCATTTATGCAAATTTTTAATTTGGGGGAGCAGAAGCAGAACGTTGCAATTGTGAAGTGGTCAGTATTGAGTTCGAGATCCTTCCGTTAAAGGAAGTTTAAGACATAAATCTATGATAAAATGGGACGGCTTTCCTTACAAATCCACCCAGTAGTTCCATTGAAACTTGACAGTAGTAGCCAAGCAAGGACACAAATCATAACCTAGAAGATTTAATTATACATTTCATAGGTTACCAACAAAACCAAATATGGTAAAAGTAAAAAAAAAAAAAAAGTTATAAAAGGAGACTCTTACAGCTAGAACAGGGAACAGAGTGAGAGAAAATAATGTGTATGGGAACATGGAAACTGGAGTAAAATGTATATTCCATTTAATCTTTCTGATAATTTATTGTTTACTTAACACAGACATGGACAGTTGGCAGATCTGAATATCTGCACTAAGCAGACCTACATCTGGACATCTTGTGAGATCTTTAATATGCCAATGTTTGTATCTCTTACAGATGCCACCAGTGGAAATGATCTTTTTGTCCACCAAAATTCTGTAAATGTCACAGTTGGTCAATCTGTCCTCCTGTCAACATCTTACACACTGACCTATCCGATCTCGAAGTATTATATAAGGTGGATGATCCGCAATTATGTTATTTTGCTTCACACTGGGTACGAAGGCTCTGCAAACTTTCAAGGAAATGCCACAAGGGGCTCTGGAAACACCAAAATAAACCCTACTTACAAGGAACGGATACGATTTTACCCTATGAATGCATCCCTGTTACTTAAAAATGCCATACTCCAGGACACTGGGATTTATATTATTAGCATCTCCAGTGGGGGAAATGAAACCATGAAACAAATCCATATCTTTGTCCATGATAATGTGACATATCTTATAGGTAAGGCAGAAATAATGTTTACATAATACAATGTTCCAAACAAATCCACTTGAAGTAAGGTTATATATTGTATAGCAGTGCCTAATTTAAGATATTAACATTAGTGATGTCCCGAACGGTTCGCGGCGAACCATTCGGGACATCACTAATTGACATACATCGATGGGAGTATCAGTGGATGCCTTTTAGTACCTTCGCATCTATCCCCACTGAAATACATGTGTCTATCTTGCTTCATATGTTGGATCAGTGGTAGGAAACCTTCAGCATTCCTGAAGTTGTGTACTAAATTTTCCATTATGATACAGCTATAATGCTGGCAAAGCATCCAGGGAGATGTAGTCCATAAAATTTGGTGTGCCAAATGTTGCCTATCCCTGTGTCAAATTATCAGCTGTTTTCCCCCTTTGTTAATGTAAGAGATTCATGCACTGTCAGGCATTTTGGGTGCTGCAGTCAATAACCGCTTATATGCCAAGTATACGGGGTGCAGTAAAACGCGTCCTATTAGTTGTTAAAGCAATATATTTCCTATAAAGTTAATTGGGAACTGAGGTTACATGGCCCCAAATTAGCTTTTCCCAATACTCTATGATTCTTGGTTCAATAAATAAACCCTGATTAGTCAGATCAAGCCTGCATGTGTTTGTGTATAATGCTTCATCGGTCCTTTAGCCAGGTAAAGGATGCCTGCAGAGACTATTGCTAATGTCAGAAAGCTTATTTTGTGGATAATATTTAAGCACGATTATAAAGACCTGCTATGCGTCTGTAACTTGAAGTGTAACAATTATTTTTTAGATGTTTGACATCACTGTATTATGTTATTTCTTAAAGATACAGAATATAAAAAGAAAGTCACCATCTTCGCCATACGTACAGGAATGGGTTTAATCCCTGTTGCCGTAATTGTGTTCCTCATCAGACATTGTTAATGACCACCATCAAGCAATCTACTAGTTTACTAATCTGCTAACCAGTTACCTACTCTGCTAAGCTGCACATGGGACCCTCTGAAGAATGCAGTTCTCAAGCACCTTGGGAGGTCTCACATAAATATCTTCTGACAAACAAAGAAGCTGTAAATCTTTTCCTGCAGAACTGTGATATATATATATATAGTGTTAAAACAGAATTCTTGGTATGTGGATGGTATATAGCAATATAAAAAAGGGTAGTCACAATATAGTTACAGAGCTTAGTGTTTAAGTCTTAAAATGTGGCTGAAATATAAAAAAATGATTGGGGTTGGTACAATACAAATCAAAATATTAGCTGTATTTCTTATGTGTTCTGCTACAATTGAAGAATGGTTTAAAAACTACTGATCTATCTATACCATGTTCATCACAGATATTGCTTATTTTTAGAATGATTACACGTGGTAATATCATAGTTATTTTGGTGATACGTTGTACACATAGCTAAGTAATGTATTAGATTAAAAGTTCCAGCTGTCTGTTTAGGTGTATTTTTGTTTTAGCTCTACAGTGCCAGAATTTATGTAATTGTATTTTTTTTTCTTTGCTATATATCACTCTTTACCACTAGAGGTCACCACTTTAAAACAATCTGAAAGACCACGCAAATCTGCACATTTTTATTATTTTATATTTTTAAGTACACTGGAATACTTTTTTTTCTTATTATTTCAGAGGTAGATCATCCTTCTGCTGTCACGCATACAGTTCTTTAATTTTACAAATGGATTGTTGCCACCAGTCTCCCCAGCGCTGAGATGCAAGGAGCTGCTGTTTGCTCTCCTCTCTGATATTATTTATTTCTGTCTCAGTATCCTGAAGGAATTTCTGTTTGAGAAAAATACAAAATTGTTACATTTGTAGGACCTTACATTTGTGGTAGGAAAGTTTCCATTTAATATTTAAAGTTATAATCATGACTGTTCTGCCATAGTCATTAATTCACGCATTCAATAAGAGATAATAAAAAAAAAAAAACATTTTGGCTCTTAATCACAATAAATACTGACTTTGTAAGCAGAGTCCCGAGCTTCCACTACAGAGATATGGCTGAGAGTTATTTTGGCTGTTGTCACTGATGCTGTTGCTAGGCAACTTGTGCTGTCTCTGTGACTTGCCTCCGTAGATTTAAGGTGAATGATACCTGACCACACCCTAAGAGACACAAAAATTAGGGAATCAATTGCACTTTCAAGCTCTTACAACCAGGGCCACTTCAAAAAGCAGATGTGGTGATGGTGGTTGTAGTAACCCTTATTTATTAATTAATGATATTACGTCCACGTAAAAAAAATGCAAAATGCAAATAATCTCATATACCTAACAGGGAGTAAAGTCCATGCACAGAAGCTAACCGCATATAACAGAATAGCTGAGGTTATGACCTTTTGTACATCTATATTAAACCATTATTACCTGCTGCCCCTTTCAATTAATGGTTGATAATCTGTGTTTTCCAATGGGAGTCCAGCTTGCTTGCGTCTGATCAATACTGATAGCTTTTCTTTAGGTTTCTCAGTCCCTATAGGATTAATAGTAGGATATTAGTGCTCCAAGATCCTTGTGCCATGATTAAATTTGTGAGATAATCTCATCATTCCCTGGGTGTTAGATATAGCAGGCCACATCAGAGACATAGTAAAATAATTTAAGGATCATAGCCAAAGTGTACTTGCAAAATTATATTCTTTTCACGTTCAGATTTAAATTCTTACAGTTTCAAATCTCAATACGCGTTTCAGAGCAAAACATAAATGGCTATCTTCAGATCAGCAATCATTTCATAAAGAACTCTTACATTATTATAATTAATTTTACGTATTTCATTTTAGAAGCAACATCTAATAAAGGCTGTTTTATCATCCATAATGCTTCTGCTGTGCTTGGTTTTAGTTTGTAGTTCTACAGCAAAACAAGTGTAGGTACTGTTCCTGAACAACACTGTGAAACTGAGTTCAGCCTTCAAATGATGATCCATCTTGGTAACTCTAACTTCATCTAAATGACCTACCCACTCAACATTCTTTCTTTAATGACTAATGGACGCCTGGAGGCTGATGTGCCCCAGCAGATATGTCACTGTACCTCCTGGTCACTTACACTATCGGCTTTTCACACAGTAGAATCCCATTGTAAATCCTGAAAACCACATCATACATAGTACTGGTCCCCCCAAAAATCTCAGCTCCTGTCTCCAAATGCTCTAGATATCAGCTTTTTATCTAATTTGGAGCCCACAGTTTTTCGTCACCTGTTCGCAAGGAATCCAACACCTTTTGAATGTTCATTATTATGTTTACTGAATCTTCTGTGTCGCACCGTTTATTTATGTACTGTTCCATTCTAGAACATCAAATGTGTAAATTATTTGGTGAGCACTTATGGTGACAAGAAAAGGTTGCTAAGAACCCCAGATCTGCAATCCAAAATCAAATAAACGATCCAGCACTCTACTATTGCCTTAGGCAAACGTACACTATTATTAACAACGTTTTAACCACACAAGTCCTTTGTCAAGATTCAACGACACAGGAGGGCTGGACCATTTATTTTGGTTTTACCCTATATAGCATGGAATATCGTGAATATAAGAAAACACAATAACTAAGATTAGTGAGTTACTCCAGGGTCACTTACTGCCTTGCATGACATCATCCACCGTAGTCACCTCGTCCATTTCTAACAGTATTTTCTCAGTGAGGGAGGCCAGTGATTTAATAAAGCTCTTCAAGAATGTGGAAACACAATCCTACAAAACACACAAAACAGTAATTAAAGATTTCTAGATCAGCAGTAGGCAAATCTTTACATGAAAATGGGCAAAAATATGTTTCCACAGTGAACAGAAGGTCCTAATACTAAGCAAAGATTTGCTAACACATACAGAGGATACTGCACCTTCCTGACGCTGTTCCTATTTGAGCTAAATTATGTGAAATGGATTTATATCCTTAAAGGGTCACTCTAAACACTATAACTGCTACAGTTCATTGTCTTGTTTTGGAGTTGTTCAACAAAAACTTTAACTCGCCACAGCACCTATGACCTAATCACTATGCAACCATAATCTGAAAATCACACGTCTGCTTTATCTGCATGAATCATTCCAACCATAGACTACAAAGATAGACTAGGAGAACTGATGGAGGGTTAAATAACGGGCTTTGGTGGTTATAGTACTTCGAGTGCCCTTTACGTTTTTACCACCTGTCAATTCTGTTAGACTTGGAAGAAACTTAGTCCTTATGAATTTGGGGTTGGAGCATTGTCTACTGGAAGGATAGTCTAGTTATACTACGGATAGTTGTAAATAGCCTGGATGTGACTAGTAGGCTCTGTATATCGTGTCAGTAAAAAAACATTATACTAACCTGTAAGCTTTGTGCATTGTGTTCAATTTCTTTAATCTCCTCTTTCTGCCTTAGCTCTTCTTGCTTGCACACATCCTCCAACACCTGTCTGAATTCAGGGTGTCCCAGACTTGGTCGCAGCAAGCTCTTCTTCTCCTCCTGGATTAAAAGAGAGGCTTTAAGGACCACTATAGTGCCAGTAAAACAAACTCGTTTTCCTGGCACTATAGGGTTATTAGGTCCCCCCCACACTCATGGCCCCCTCCCGCTGGGATAAAGGGGTTAAACACTTACTTTTCTCCAGCGTCGGGCTCCCTCTGCGCTGGGGAACTGTCCTCCCTCTGTGGACGTAGGCACCAAATGCGCATGCGCGGCAAGAACCACGCGCGCATTCAAACCGCCCATAGGATAGCATTTTTCAATGCTTTCCTATGGACGTCCAGCATCTTCACACTGTGAATTTCACAGTGAGAAGCACAAAACTGCCTCTAGCGTCTGTCAGAGACAGCCACTAAAGGCTGGCTTAACCCTCAGTGAAACATAAAAGTTTCTCTGAAACTGCTATGTTTTCAGCTGCAGGGTTAACACTAGAGGGACCTGGCACCCAGACCACTTCATTGAGCTGAAGTGGTCTGGGTGCCTATAGTGGTCCTTTAAGATTTTAAAAGGCCACCAGTGGGCCCTAGTTTGAGCCTTGGAAACATGGTGGACAGTACATGGGATTGAGCGAAGATGTGGGCTTCCTGCTCTGGATATCACATATAATAAGATGACAGGGTAATTAGTATTTTCTTAACTTCATCAATCCAGTCACAATCTTTTGCTCATGCCCAATACACACACCAGCCCTAAACCACCAGCCTTGTTTTTATCCATGCCACTGCTATTCTATGGGCACTAATAAACTGATTGACTTGGGTGCCACTCTTCAGAGGGGATTTTTTTATACCGTTGCCAAGCCAAATACAAGTAAGTCAAAGCACTAAGAGGAGGAGTTAAATTTTTTTATTTTTTCTACTCTGACCGTTTCTCCTTCTACAAGCAATTATTCAGAACAATGATAGTGAGAACCCAACAGTGACCTATACTTTCTACTTCGTTCTTATTCCATCTTTCCTGGTAACCTTATATATCCTATAATATTTCTTTCTCCATTGTGACTGAGACCATACATAAAGCAGCGTACAATATTACCATAAAAGAAAAACAGCAATAAAAGTAAATAAATAGAAATAGTAAAGGCACATTTCAGTAGAACATAATAGATCCATAAACACAAACATTGTAGAGAATAAAATCATTACAAAAGAGAATGAAGATACTTCAAGGTCAAAATAATGTTTAATCATGTTCCTAATATAACTGCTTTCTTGAGCTTGTTCTTAACATGTTCCACTTTTTTTTCCCCTATCCATGGTCCATTCTTATTGTTTAAACTTCATGTACTCACTGCTGAAACCACCTACCAAAATTATGCTTCAGAAAAAGTCTACATCTTCCTCATCCGTAGCTAGTCTCTGGCTTATAGGAACACTCCGGGCACCAAAACTACTTCACCTGTGGTGCCAGGAGGCCACTTCTCATTCACTAAATTGGCTTTGAAAAGGACCTTTCTTTCCAAGGCAGTTTAGTTAATGGGGAGTCAGTGAATGGCTAAGAGCGTCGTCTGTCCGCTTTCAGCCAATCAGCGGTGCCCCGGCCCAGCAGCACTACGCGCTTCCTGTAAGTAAAAATTCAGAAGCCAGATGCCGCCAGGGGGTGAGCTGACAGCGGCGCTGCAGGCAACTTAAGGGTTAAATTGTTTGAGAACAGTTTAACCCCTTGAGGTAAGAGTGCCTGCAGGAGTTTACTGGCAGCATAACAACTTTATTTAAATTAAGTTGTTTTGGTGCCTGGAATGTCCCTTTGAGCAAAAACAAAAGGATTTGGAACCTAAATACAAAATATGAGATTAATGTAAAGCAAGAAATCATCAATACTTAAGGAGGAGTGTGATATATACCTTAATAAGCTCCCATTTGTTGAGTTCCACAGTGAAGGCTTGTCTGATCTGGTACGTGGCAGATTGTAGACTCTCCCAGTGCTGCCCCCTAAGGTTCTCAATGACAAGCGGTGGGACATGGCTTACAAGCTTCTCAAACTGCTCCAGTTGCTCCCTAAACTCTAAAGATAAACACAGAAAAGTTGTTGCTTAATGTTAAATTATTTTCACATTATCCATCCTTCCTTCCACTGCATAAAATGTAATGTATTGATAATGGCCTTAAGTTATTTACAAAAAAAGTAGTGATGTAGAGACTGTACATAAATACAATAATGGGCATACATGTTTATTTTAACACTAAAAACAATAATGAAAAAAAACTATTGGAAATGTTATTATTTATTTTTATTTGTAAAATAAAGTAAATTTGGCTCACACTTTTAATAATAATTTTCATAGTTTTTACCGAAAATGAGAGAGAAGGGAGATAGGGAAAGAGTGTCAGGTTGCTAAAATAGTTTTTACCATTTTATTTAATTTTGTGTTTCTGGAATCTTCTGGGAAATACTTCACTACAGACCTCAGCACATCTGATCCTTGGTGGAGACAATACCATCTACACTGTATACATGGAGCGACTCAACTACTCCAATAAATGTACGGTTCTAACACCTTTTTATTTACTTAAATTAACAGAGAGCATTATATTGTGTTTTTTTTTCTGTTTTACATTTATGCTCATGCTGTTAGGAAAGTGTAACAAAGAAACATCCTTAAGGTGGGGATTATGCTACCCTAGCCAGAAATATTGAGCTTAAGAAAAAGGCTCCCCCATTGTGAGTGCATTTCATATTTGTTTTAATACTCACCTTAAAGATACAATATTACACTATTGCAATCTTTTTCTCTTTTATTATCGTACATTTATCACTGAAAATTACTGAGGCTACGGAAGAAGCACATGTGTGCATAAGTGGATACCACTACATGCCATTTAAACTGGAGCTGGTTCTGAAGCTTTCCAATATGAGTGGGCACTCATACACCTTTTCGTTGTGTGTCTTCCACGTATTAAGAAGTATTACACTGTTGGTTTTCCTTTCTATTTCTTTCATGTACCCATGGAAATGTCTCCCAGCTCTATAAGAAGCAAGAACACTTGTCGATAAACTGATTATTTTGGACTGAGTCCCTTGGACTTTTTCATAATTCTATATCTATATATTATAAGTGCAGCCTGTTCTGGGTTACTGAAGGAGTCCCACATTTTCCATACCTACTGCCTTTAGTAATCTGCTGTCTAATTGTTTAGCTCTTGTCCATTTTTACTTTTGTTCATTTTACCTGCACAAGTTCTACTTACATTAGATCATACATTACTTTTTGCCAACTAATTGCCTTGCATGGAATTACAACTGGAGGTTTAAGGTATCTTCTGATATGTCCTCTTGATCTCCAGCATGTTATATTTACCCAGCAAACAGTTGTTATGATATTCCAAGGCTTGCTTTTCATATGTTTGAAGTTTTTGGATCATAACATCTGCACATTCCTCAAAGGTATCTTGAAGGAGGTCGTGTCGGCCTATAGAACGCCTATCCTTTCGTTTGTAGAACTCCTTAATAAAAGAGCAATATGGTAAGAAACACGTGTTCTAGGACAGATGCCAATATCTTTTAACATGAAATCTCATATTGGTGTAAAAATATCAATAAATTAAAATTGTGAGATATTGTATTTTGATTAAAATATAAGAACATAATAAGAAATAGTGGGTTTTGTGTAATTTATAAACCCAGACACAGTGTTGTATACCAGCACGAGTGTTTTAAGTTTAGTTTAGGATCAGACTTACTGTCTATCTTTCCGTGTCAAAAAAATAGACTCCCTCACAATGTGATTAAAATCATTACATTTGACTGAAAGATTAACATAATCCAAAAAACTGGACACAAGCCATTGCAGATTTACATGTATTAATATTTGTTCATTGTTAATCATATGGTGGATTACAGACATGTTGAATACTTATACCACTTGGCTGGCCTACACAGCTTATCTATTTCTGATGTATAAAGCCGAGGGTTTATTCTTCAATTGTAAGTACAGGAAAACTTTACAAAGTAATAAGGAAGTGCTTCTAGTGACAAAAAAGGTAGTCCTTATCACCTCTAGGAAGCAGTGTTCAGGATATACACTTTCAAATGCCACTGGGATCTTTGGATCTACAACTCCATCATTATGTATATGATATATTTTAGAAGTTTTTCTTGAGAATACTTGCACTTTTATTTTTTTCCTCTTTTTTTAATTATTTATGTATCTGTGACACTAAAGTTCATTAATTGAACAATATCCTTATTGTTTAGGATTTTATTTCCTGCTTTATCACAAACCCTGCGGTGTGGTACACTGTCTCCCCTATGTAGCAGTAATTTTATGTTTTATGTCTTTTGAATTTTTCTTGAAGTCAAATTTACATGTGAGTTATGAAGCAGCATTAAAAGGGTGTCTAACACTTAAAGCAGATTAGTAGTTTAAAGTAATATAGACACCTTGGTTTGAGAGTCAGACTGGAGCAGGAGATTCTGTCAACAATATAGTGATACTCCAGTATCTGCTGTTTCACTACCTGCGGTTTCCCTTCAGCGTACACAAGATTTCATCACTGCACACGATGTAATCTCTTCCTGTCAGCTCTCACTGTATTGAACTCTCACTGTATTGCAGTTCTTATTGCACCAAACTGATAAATTAAACGTTATCACCTTGTACATAGTATTATTCACTACTATCCGCAGTGTCAGGGCTCTGTGGGGGAACTTGCTAAGTATCCCCATGAATATAGGGGGTCCTACTAGATACTGTATCTCCACAATAGTAAAAAAAATAAGTAATATGTTACCTCAGCCATATACAGTAGAGCGTCATTGCTATCCCACAAAAGTGCAGTCACCATTCCCTTAAAATTGCTAAAATGGAATAAAATGCACAAATATGTGATCATCAACAGAGAAAGGGTAAAGGAAAAAACAATAAATATATCTGTTTGTCTGACTATGTTTGTGCTTGTCTATCTGTCTGTCTATCTATCTAATTGCCAGTATCTCCCTGTATCTATCTATCTATAAAAAATATATATATATATACATAAACATATATGGAAGCTGTATCATTAAGGTTTTTGAGGCTTTTAAGGTTAATGAAAGCATAAAATGACCCATCGTGCAACTATTCCTAATACATAAATAGCCGATCATTCAGGGTTTAGGAGTCAAACACATTTTTTTTTCTATTTTATTGGGAACATTGATGGAAAATGCGACTACCTTTAAAAAACAAAAAAAAGTCAGTATTGAGGGATGTGGGAAAGCATACACGTTTTAATAAACCTAATAAAAGCTTCCAAAAAGGTAACTAATAAGATAATGTAGCAAGAAAAGGCAAATGTCTTAATTTCCAACTAGTTCACTGAATGTTCTAGGCAGGAAGTAGTAGTAGAAGTCACTCATCGCAAATGCCATTGAAGATGTATATTACTTACTCAGACTCTTCTTTCTTCTCCCCAAACACCTGGTATTTCTTTTCAAATCTGGTGGGTTTTCCAAGCTTCCGAACACTGAAAATGAAAAGATAACATCTGTTAAGTGTGAACTTGTGCAGTTGGGACATTTCAGAGCACCACAGCCCAAGTTCAAGTAACAGGATCCACAAACACAATTTTTCATTCACTTTAAAAAAAAAAACTGATTTCACTTTAAAACTAACCCATGATCTGTCCATTCTCCCTTACAGGGTTATTCACTAAAGTGATAATTGCAGGGAATTTCACATTTAAGGTAAATATAGCTGAACCAGAAAAACTCTCCCACTCAGCTATACTTTCAGCTCGGCTACTTTGGCCTTAAATTTGAACTTCAACAATTCTCACTTTAGTGAAAAACCCTTATAGACTCTTGATCATGTTTCCGGTATAATCTGCTTATCCAACCTGAATCTCCAGCCAGTCAGAATCTTCATTTCCAACCTGAATCTCTAGCCCGTCAGAATCTTCATATCCAATCTGAATCTCTAGCCAGTCAGAATCTTCATATCCAACCAGAATATCTAGCCAGTCAGAATCTTCATATCCAACCTGAATCTCCAGCCAGTCAGAATCTTCATATCCAACCTGAATCTCTAGCCAATCAGAATCTTCATATCCAACCTGAATCTCTAGCCAGTCAGACTCTTCATATCCAACCTGAATCTCTAGCCAGTCGGAATCTTCATTTCCAACCTGAATCTCTAGCCAGTCAGAATCTTCACATCCATCCTGAATCTCCAGCCAGTCGGAATCTTCATATCCAACCTGAATATCTAGCCAGTCAGAATCTTCATATCCAACCTGAATATCTAGCCAGTCAGAATCTTCATATCCAACCTGAATATCTAGCCAGTCAGAATCTTCATATCCAACCTGAATCTCTAGCCAATCAGAATCTTCATATCCAACCTGAATCTCTAGCCAGTCGGACTCTTCATATCCAACCTGAATCTCTAGCCAGTCGGAATCTTCATTTCCAACCTGAATCTCTAGCCAGTCAGAATCTTCACATCCATCCTGAATCTCCAGCCAGTCGGAATCTTCATATCCAACCTGAATATCTAGCCAGTCAGAACCTTCATATCCAACCTGAATCTCTAGCCAGTCAGAATCTTCATATCCAACCTGAATATCCAGCCAGTCAGAATCTTCATATCCAACCTGAATCTCTAGCCAGTCGGACTCTTCATATCCAACCTGAATCTCTAGCCAGTCGGAATCTTCATTTCCAACCTGAATCTCTAGCCAGTCAGAATCTTCACATCCATCCTGAATCTCCAGCCAGTCGGAATCTTCATATCCAACCTGAATATCTAGCCAGTCAGAACCTTCATATCCAACCTGAATCTCTAGCCAGTCAGAATCTTCATATCCAACCTGAATATCCAGCCAGTCAGAACCTTCATATCCAACCTGAATCTCTAGCCAGTCAGAATCTTCATATCCAACCTGAATATCCAGCCCGTCAGAATCTTCATATCCAACCTGAATCTCTAGCCAGTCAGAATCTTCATATCCAACCTGAATCTCTAGCCAGTCAGAATCTTCATATCCAACCTGAATATCTAGCCAGTCAGAATCTTCATATCCAACCTGAATATCTAGCCAGTCAGAATCTTCATATCCAACCTGAATCTCCAGCCAGTCAGAATCTTCATATCCAACCTGAATCTCTAGCCAGTCAGAATCTTCATATCCAACCTGAATATCCAGCCAGTCAGAATCTTCATATCCAACCTGAATCTCTAGCCAGTCGGAATCTTTATATCCAACCTGAATATCTAGCCAGTCAGAATCTTCATATCCAACCTGAATATCCAGCCAGTCAGAATCTTCATTTCCAACCTGAATATCTAGCCAGTCAGAATCTTCATATCCAACCTGAATCTCTAGCCAGTCAGAATCTTCATATCCAACCTGAATATCTAGCCAGTCAGAATCTTCATTTCCAACCTGAATATCTAGCCAGTCAGAATCTTCATTTCCAACCTGAATCTCTAGTCATTCAGAATCTGCATATCCAACCTGAATCTCTAGCCAGTCGGAATCTTCATATCCAACCTGAATCTCTAGCCAGTCGGAATCTGCATATCCAACCTGAATCTCTAGCCAGTCAGAATCTTCATATCCAACCTGAATCTCTAGCCAGTCAGAATCTTCATATCCAACCTGAATCTCTAGCCAGTCAGAATATGCATATCCAACTTGAATTTCTAGCCATTCAGCCCTAGACTTTGCGACTTTCCCCTATTTTTGTCTATTCACACTGATAACCTATTTATGCTGATACCCATGTAACGTTTCAATAATTCAAAGACTTCAGGATCTTCCAAACCACTCATAGAATCTGTTCATTCAAAATGGGAAGCTGTATGCATTTGGTTCAGTGGTTCAGAGCTAACAAATACTATGCTGGTGGCTGCTACACAAAACTTTGAATATTCCCGCTTTCGTAAGATGTAGTGCACTGCAGAGCAAAGACAAAAGTCTATTGACACAGAATTACAAGCCTCCACTGATTTTGGCTTCTCCCTGCCACCCAAAGGCAGGGAGAAGAAAAATGAGACATAAAGAGCATGTTACAGATGTTAAAATAAAACTAGAACAAAAAAACTAGAATTAGGATTTAGAAATGTGCCCCATGCAGATGGGCAGGACTACCAATGTTGCAAACCACCAGGAACATTTCTGGTGTACCCCATAGCCACTCTGGGTCAGAACTCAGATGTGAAGTGTACAGTGCCATCTTCATAGATTCTAGCTTATCTAGTGATTTCATATATTTGAGGAGCATAAAAATGCTCTTATTTCACCACCTCATTGTCCTAATTGGTCATATGAAGTAGATTTAAGCAAAGATTTGTTTCAGCCTATTTATCCAAATCAAATTCCTTTTAATCCGAATGAATTGGTCACTCCAGGATTCAGTTGTGGTATCAATGAATACGATTACACAGGTAAATCAATTTTTTTTTTGTTTGGATGTGGATCAAAAGTTATTTGATTTGGATGAGCCGGACAAAGTAAATTTTTGCACAAGTGTAATTTGAAGGAGTATATGAACTCCTGTTTGAATGGAACACCAAACCTTTTTTGAGGATGAAAATATTGACAAAAAAATGATTGAGTAAAACAATTCTCTTACCTCAAAGTAACAAATTTTGGGGTGGATGTATCCAGATCTCTCTTGATGCCTTTTCTTTTGCTTGAGCGGCCACTAACAGGCGGAGATGGTGGATGTGGAGCTATGGGAACATTTGGCCGTGACACTGAAGAAGTGAGAAATATGATAAAACAGAATTTTGATTATATTTAATAGATTTTATCTAATAATCTCTGTGTCCTGATTTTCCTCCGCCAGGTATTATAGGTTAGGGTGGATTGAATGAACTCATGACATATATAATTAGAAAAAAATCTGGGTCTGGTAATGTGAAGGGCCCTTATTGAGTCACTTAATGGACAGACTAGCTAAGCAATATACATTTTCAAGGCTAAATAGGGCTTTCTTACCTCCTGCGACAGGCTGATGTTTACTTCCATCATCAGAATCAAGCAGTGAATCTCCTGTTTTTTGTGATCTGGAGATAAGTGATTGGAAAATGTAAAATTATTCTAATAAGTTCTGGGTAGACCAGCCGTTTGTCTGTTAATTACGGCTTTTTGGAAGTAGATCTTTCACCTTTTCAGATTTCCTAACATTTAATCCCAGCTATCTATCACAGAGACAGTAAGCTTTCTTATTGTATATCGGGGATGCATTTATCGACACAAAAATGTTGATTCTTTCTCATTATTAAGTGTTAATGCTAAGCATGCATTCAGCTGCCATTTCCATCTGATGGGCAGTTTATTCAGATTTGCTTTGAGTGGAAGGAACGGACGATAGTTCTATTTGTCAGTGAAGCATTGCTCTGAATTCAATACCCCTGAGCAGGGGAACAAATCCTACATTTCTTCACCAATCACCAAGTTATAACATGCCTTTTTCTTACGCTGCCTTCTAAAATCAAGGCTATCTTCCATCTATCACATGTCCACTTCCTTGCTTATTTATTTTATTACTGGCATTTATAAAGCGCCAACTTATTCCGTAGTGCTGTACAATTGGGAAAGACAACACAATAAGAACATAGCGATACAACAGGGAGAGGGCCCCAGGGCCGCCATCAGGGGGTGACAACCATGATTGGGTGTTGTATTAGTGTATGCAGTGTGTGTGTTGTATTAGTATATGCAGTGTGTGTGTGTTGTGTTAGTGTATGCAGTGTGTGTGTGTTGTATTAGTGTATGCAGTGTGTGTGTTGTGTTAGTATATGCAGTGTGTGTGTGTTGTGTTAGTGTATGCAGTGTGTGTGTGTTGTATTAGTGTATGCAGTGTGTGTGTTGTGTTAGTGTATGCAGTGTGTGTAAATGGGCAATCTAGGGGAGGAGGGGAGGAAGGGGGAATTTTCACATTAATTTTATATTAAATTAATTAAATGTTTCTCCACCGTCCCTGCTTCTTACCTGTGTCCAGGGAAGGGGGAGATTCCATCCCTGGTGGTCCGGTGGCATGGTGGGGCCCCGGCTCCCTGTTACCGCAGAGGAGGCCCAGCACACTACCTCTTCTCTTCTCCTCTCGCGAGAGTTATTGGAAGAGAAGAGGAGATGCAGTGTGCTGTTCTCCCCTCTGCGGTAACAGGGAGCCGGGGGCCCGTGGCTGCACACATAGATAGCGATATTCGCTATCTATGTGTGCAGAGAGGGAAATTGTGGCCCTGGACTGCCAGAGCAGTCCGGGACCCCTCAGGACCGCCAGCAGTGTGCCTAGCTCCCCTCTCTGCGTTAACAGGGAGCCGGGGGCCCGTGGCTGCACACATAGATAGCGATATTCGATATTCGCTATCTATGTGTGCAGAGAGGGAAATTGTGGCCCTGGGCCAAAATTTCCCTCTCTGAACACCCAGTCCAGGGCCACAATTTCCCTCTCTGCACACATAGATAGCGAATATCACTATCTATGTGTGCAGCCACGGGCCCCCGGCTCCCTGTTACTGCAGAGGGGAGCCCAGCACACTGCTGGTGGTCCTGGGGGGGCCCGGACTGCTCTGGCAGTCCAGGGCCACAATTTCCCTCTCTGCACACATAGATAGCGATATTCGCTATCTATGTGTGCAGCCACGGGCCCCGTGGCTCCCTGTTACCGCAGAGGGGAGCCCAGCACACTGCATCTACTCTTCTCCTCTCTTCTCTTCCAATAACTCTCATGAGAGGAGAAGAGAAGAGGCAGTGTGCTGGGCCTCCTCTGCAGTAACAGGGAGCCTGGGCCCCACCATGCCACCAGACCACCAGGGATGGAATCTCCCCCTTCCCTGGACACAGGTAAGAAGCAGGGACTTGGGAGAAACATTTAATTAATTTAATATAAAATTAATGTGAAAATTCCCCCTTCCTCCCCTCCCCCCCTAGATTGCACATTTACACACACACTGCATACACTAACACAACACACACACTGCATACACTAATACAACACACACACACTGCATACACTAACACAACACACACACAGTGCATACACTAACACAACACACACACACTGCATACACTAATACAACACACACTCTGCATACACTAACACAACACACACATGGCATACACTAACACAACACACACATGGCATACACTAACACAACACACACACACACACTGCATACACTAATACAACACACACTTTGCATACACTAATACAACACACATACACTGCATACACTAACACAACACACACTCTGCATACACTAACACAACACACACTCTGCATCCACTACACACTAACACACTCACTGCATCCACTACACTGACACACACTCTGCATTCGCTACACATTAACACACTCTGCATTCAATACACTAACACACACACTGCATCCGCTACACACTAACACACTCTCTGCATTCACTACACATTAACACACTCTGCATTCACTACATTAACACACACACTGCATCAGCTACACACTAACACACTCTCTGCATTCACTACACATTTACACACACTCTGCATCCGCTACACACTAACACACTCTCTGCATTCACTACACATTAACACACACTCTGCATTCACTGCACTAACACACACACTACATTCATTACACTGACACACTCTGCATTCACTACACACTAACACACAATTTGCATTCATTACACACTAACACACACTCTGCATTCACTACACTAACATACACTCTGCATTAAAAGACCACTATAGTGCCCTGAGGGTGACCCCATGTTTATAGAAAAAAGAGTTAACCCTAGCTGGACCTGGCACCCAGACCACTTCGTTAAGTTGAAGTGGTCTGGGTGCCTATAGTGGTCCTTTAACTGTACACACAGAACCCACTACACAAACATCCTGTATTCACAGTACACACACTACATCCACCACAAACTGAAACACTCTACATTCACTATACACAGACACTGCATCTAATACACACACTACATCCACTACAGACACTACATCCACTAAACACATTTCATCTAGTACATACAAACACTACATCCACTACACAAACACACAATACATCACTGTACACACACTACATCCACTACTCAAACACACTCTGCGTTCACTATACACACTGCATCCGCTACACAAACACACACTCTGCATTCACTGCACAAACAGTATCTAATACACACAAACACTACATCCATTACACACATTCTAATTCACTTCCACTATACACACCACATTCAGTCCTGCATCATTGTCAGTGGACTAGGTAGGGCGTGGGCAGGCCAAGGGGGGGGGAGGTGGGGTAGACCTTGTGCTTTGTCAGGGCCCCCAAAATTTCTGATGGCGGCTCTGGAGGGCACTGCACTTGAACTTATGACTTGCTTCTCTGACCTCTGTGCTTCCTATTCTATTACTGATCATCAGTTTGGGTTCTTTTTCATTTTATTAAAAGAAAGAACAGGAAAATAACAGAAATGCTTATATAGATTTACGAAACAGTTTGGGAATCAAATATCTAATCAATACAAAATGTTCTAATGTTTTCAGGCAAGGCTAAAAGAAGTCTACATGAAGAGGTGATTTTGTTTTACTGTTTATTTAGTGTAAGTAAGACACAATATAAGTTGGTCACTTCTACTGAGGGGGTAAAAGTTTTTCTTCCTGATTGCTATTTTTTTTAAATCTTATTACCGGGGTTTTTACAGTCTGAAGAGCTCATAGCGGAGTAAAAAACCAGAATCCTGAAATCTGTTATCAAACAAATGCTGTTAGCTTTAAAAATATTAACATTAAATATAAAGCACAGTTTTTAATGCATTTTCCTACGTGACACATTTTATTTACAGATAAGGTGACAGGCTATTCTTTCTGGCTTACAATTTGGCCTTTTCTCCTCCCAAGCTAACATTTTGCGCACTCACTTCATAATGTTCTTGATAACGCCCACAGCAACGTCATCTAGAATGTGTTTTCCGATTCTGCTTGGATTTAGCAAACTGTCAGGCATTCCTAAAGTCAGTCTGCTTTCTTGGCGCAGAGGCGTCTCTACCCGCGATGCTGCTGCTATAGGGCCTTGTAAGAGAGTTTCAGAAATAACAGACCTTGGCTCCTACGTAGGAAAAGGAAAGGGGATTCTTATCAGAAAATATAAATTATATTATACATTGACTTCCTCCTAAATACTCTCACTAATAATAATTTATGAAATGCCATCATATTCTGAAGGTTGAGGCCGTGGAACCATGTTACATACCAATAAAAGTAAATTACATTTTAAAGGTTATCTTAAAACACCAGCACAACTTTGTATAATTGAAAAGGTGAAAACATACAGAGTATCTTCACCAACTTTCAGCTCTGAAAATATTTTAGAGTTCTAGGCTGTCGGTGTTATTTTAACCAACTTGAGTGTGCGGAATGTGCTGATTGCACGCACAACATGGACTGTGCTCTTGGTCAAACAGTGTCTCTGCTAAAAGATGTACATATCTCAGATCACAAAGCAGCGAACCGGGCTATGGGTATACTGACACATTATGGGTGCCATCAGGTTACAGAGCTGTTGCACTTATCCTAAGGGATGAGTAGGATTGCTCTTGGGGATGGATAGATGCTGTGATTAATGGATTTATAAACATAGCAAGCCCAGCTCCCCACAGTTCCATACCAAAAGACATGATAGATATAAGCCTCTTTTCTTCATTTCATCCATTACGGTTTTAGCAAACATATACAGCGCTTCACTGGTTACTGCCTGTGAAAAATAGCAATAGTGTGGTTTATATATATGTAGCTTGATACAGAATACATACTTATTTAGTATTGTAATTATATTCTACAAATAGGACTTGGTATGGAATTTGTTATTTTAAGGCCAAAATAAGAAAACATTACAATTCTGCAATTTCAGCTTAGATATTTTGACCTACAAATGCAATCCTTAGTCTAGGAAAAAAAGTACACAGAATATATTCATCCAGGTTTTGGACACAAGCTAGATAAGATATGGTTCTTGTTTAAAGAAATATTTATTGCTCTTTAAATGGCTGTAGTTATTAATTTGTAGCTCAATATACACATAAAGAAGAAATTAAATATATTGGTCGAAATATTGTCAAAATATAACAACCCATGACTCTTTGGTTCACCTGTCTATAAGACAATATTGTATGGAGATTATATAAACTTTTACTAAAGTTTAAGGCACTTTTATAACTGGGGCAGAAACACCTCCCTGGCTGTGAATCAGACAGTCAGGCAAATTTTCTTCCACTTCGTTAACACCACAGTACTAACAGAAGCAAAAGGCGCACTGTGCTAAAACTTGTCTGTCCTCGCCCCTTCTTAATGAGCTGTACTACACTGAAATCTGAAATCACTTGCATGAGCGTGTTCACCACTCCAGCACATAGACTTCCCAATGAGAAGCCTCAGATTGGTGTATTTCCTGGCACAGACTAAAAATTTGTGACTGGGAAAGAAGGTAGGGCTTGCAGCTTTTGCAAGCAGTTTTTTTTTCAGATACACCCAAGGAAACCTACAGGGGAAAAAAAACATGCTTGTTTTCTTTGGGGGTATATCTACTAAACTGTAAAAAAAAAATCAATAAAAAGTTTCTTTAATTAGAAGAAAGTTAGTGATAACTTGCAGGCTGTATGGTGACAGCATACGATATATATATAGTATATAATACAATCATCATAAAAATGAAATGTCTTGCCATATGGGCAGCAACAAGTGGGACTCATCCAGTTAAAATGATTGACAAGGAATCATGCAGGTTCAACACTGCAAAAAGAATGTTATGTATCTAAAAAACTAAAATATATTTTAAAAAAAGGAAAAAAAAAACATTTTGCAGAATTGTTCTAGAGAGAGAATCAAAAGATACTTTAATATTTTAGCAAAACATTAATACACTTTGTTTTCAAAAATTAGACTTTACCTCTTTATCCAAATTTGGATGTGCGCAGGCATCCGTTTTCTTCTCAAGTTGGTCGAGGTAAGAATTGATCTGCTGAATTTGCAAATTGCTGTTAACAACCTGTAAAATAATAGAGAAAGAGCATTTAGGTTTCTGGTTTGCAGTTGAAATCTCAAGTGTACCACAAATGCTCATTTGTGTTAAAGCAGACATAGCATAACAAAACGATTTATCGTTGCAAAAATTAATGATCACACAACCATTAATAATATATTAGTATTTTTCTAATTAGTTCAGGGATTTAAATATTATGATAGGAGTCATCCAGACCCTAAAAAACGAATGTATAACTATTTCAGGGTTATTAGGTAAAGTGAGAATTGCTGGAAATTCATTGTGAATTCAAAATGAATTAATATTTTAGCTCCGAATTGTCAAATTGGAAAAATAATTCCAAGTCAGACATGACTTCTGGTTGCTTACTCTCTAAAAGTTTAAATCAATTTGAATTCACACAATTCTCACGTTAAAGCTAATTACATCTGTTGGCAGCGTGCAGTGCGTGCTGATGTTGGACATATGTTTTGCACAGAAATTACATTTGGAAATCCGTAACAGAGTTCCGGGCTACCAAAATCCTGTGTGCAGAGGATGTAACTAGCCCCCAGCACCAAAAGTGCAAATATATCTCAGTATGAGCATTGTTTCAAGATGAAACATTGCACATACAGACTCATACCACCATGACCACTTTTTAAAGTAGAAGAGGTTATGCTGGTTGGAGTAACCCTTTAAGAACAACATCCAGTGGTGGAATTACTGTTGCTTCATCTAGGACTGCATCTGCGTCTTTAGCCAGATGACCTTCCACTCACTTCTCTAGGCATGTTTCTTGATGTTCAGTCATCTCTGAACTACATCTGCACATGACCCTACTGTCTACAATGTTTGCATGTGGTTAAACCCTAAGCTCACTCAACTTCTCAGGATCCTCAGTTGTTAGCTTTTAGAATTTAAAGGGACACTATAGTCACCAGAACAACTATAGCTTATTGAATTTGTTCTGGTGAGTAGTATCATTACCTTCAGGCTTTTTGCTGTAAACACTGTATTTTCAGAGAAAATGCATTGTTTACATTAAAGCCTAGTGATAACTTCACTGGACACTCTTCAGATGGCTGTTAGAGATCGTTCCTGGGTCATGGCTGCCTAAAATGCATCCAAACATTCAGCATCTCCTCCCTCTGCATGCAGACACTGAACTTTCCTCAAGGAGATTCATTGATTCAATTAATCTCTATAAGCATATGCTGATTGGCCAGGGCTGTGTTTGAATCATGCTGGCTCTGCCCCTTTGTCAGTCTCAGCCAATCCTATGGGGAGGCACTGTGATTGGATCAGGCTACCACTTCTGATGTCAGCAGACTGCTTGTTTTTGTTAGTCTAACAGCATGCAGAGTTACATCTTCAAGCTTGAATACAGTAAGATTTTGCTATATTTATGGAGGCATGAGGGGCCCAAGGGGGCTAGATGTTGGTGTTAACACTATAGGGTCGGGAATACATGTTTGTGTTCCTGACCCTATAGTGATCCTTTAACTCATATATGGCAAACTATTCTTTACAATGTATGCGCATTAGTTCTGGGAAGACTCGCTTGGCTTTTGTCATATCTAAGCTTCTTTGTCATAATGACTTAAGTTGTATCTCTGAGCTTCTCAATAACAATAGCTTGCATTTCTATCCTTTCATAATTAATCTTACCAGTCCTTTGATTTTTACTTGCAGGTTAGTTAGCATTTTCTGGATGTTTTCTAGAAATATCATGTCTGTAGTTAATACATGAAACTTGTCTTCAAACTTTTTGACGACATCTTTGGCCTGTGTAAAAAGGATATAAATTGTGCAATGAACATTACAGCAACGTTGACTGCATGTTTGTTTCCAGCGTAAAAGCTAAGATCAAAATAGCCAAGCAGAAAAAAAATCCTATTTGATTAACTTCTTAAACTGTACAATTAGTTTATTTTTTTCCCATTCCTCTTTTATTGACTTTTCCAGGCTCTCCCTAATAACAAGGGGAAGTTCTGAAAAAAAAATAAAAGTTTGTGCTACATCCATTTAAACATCTGATGTTGACCTTTGGAAACCTGGCTTCAGGCTGGTTGACTTAGAATTACGAGAATGGTAGTCCACAGCAGAGGACAATGCAAAGGAGCAGAATATAGTTAGGATCCAGTAGGACGTGAAATAAAAGCGCAAATCTTAATAAGGTTATTCCTGGTGTCTGTCCTGAGCCATTGTATGATATCTGGGCATCTGATAAACGAGGAATAAAGCAACGATTTAGTTTGTATTTTTTTTCTTTTTTCTTGTATCGGGGAATATTTTTATCCCTCCCTTAGCAGAACTGGACCACAGCGGTCAGGGAGAGGTCCCCCAGAGGAAGGCTTCATAGCCGAAACGTCTGGGTTTTCATTTCTCCTGCTCTTGGTCAGTATACCTTTTTAATGGGTGTTTGCATTTAGCACTTTATTATTATTGTGGTATAGGTGCTATAAATTGGTTATGCACTATGTTATGCACTTTCTTTCTGTCAAGACATTTTGATGTACTTTCTATGCATGAATAAACACTTTTTTTATGTGAAAGCTTTGGTGTGCCTTGGGATCATTATTATTTCTATTATATTTATATATCCGGGGTGGGAACAGATTTTTTTCCTTAAAAGAGCACCCGGTACTTTATATCCCACATTACTTATCACCCATTTTCAGTTGAGCTCTTCCTATAATTATATGTTTGTATTTGGCCAAAATATACCTACTTTGTCTTTAATACGCTGATCCTGATTATAGGCTGAGGACAAGGGAATGGGACATAACAGACTCTGTCTTTAATACTCTGCCCGTGAGATCTGCTCGATTACGGGCTGAGGACAAAGGAACAGATGAAATATACCATATAAGTCTACTGCCTTTAGGATTAGTATTCTGCCCTTGTTCTCTTTTAAATACATTTAAATATACTCAAGCCCTCTGTCTTTAATATTGAACAGCTGCTCATTTACAATATAAAATATATAAAATATAAATATACCAATATATTCTGGGTTTCTATATCCCTGGACTTTAATTCCTAGCTTCAGGCAGTATATGTGAAGATATGCAAACTCGGTACCTGTTCTAAGCACACAGATTCCAAGCTATCCAGATCCACCATAATAGACTCCTCAAAAGAGGCGATGATCTTTGATGATTTGTGCAACTTTTTACGATACGTTTCAACCTCTTCAGGAGAAAAGTTTCCACCATCTGAGAATAATCTGCATGAAAAATATTAACAGAATATATCAGGAGTTAATGTTAGCATATTATTCACACTCTACAAGACACTTAGATGAACACCAAGGTCAGTTGTGAAAGCAAGTAAAGTAGTATCATAGTTTTAGAATCACAATTTCAAAATTATACTTTCCTTCTAACCTGTTTAATGATTAAGAGATTTGTGCAGTGATCAAGATATTTACAGAACTCTTTACAATCTACAATCCACGAAAGGAACTAACCAATTGCTTGACATAGTATGTAAAGCGGACTGGCCATTCACAAAACAAATGCATGCCAAAGCCTATTTCAGGTCAGTTTATCTCTAGAAACTATATACAACCAGCTGACAAGGTCAACAGCAGATGACGTGGCTTAAAAAAAGAACTTTACTGATGATCAATTGTGCCTTCGTTAAAATGGACACTGGAGTGGATGTAATCAGATGCGTGCGCATTTATCCACCTCAAAATAATATGTTTGCTGTTATACCGGCTATGCGTGCTGGGGAGAAAGTATGTGCGGAGGAGTGAGGTACTGTGTCACTGAGCTGCAATGTATTAAAAAAATCACTATTCTTATATACATTTTTATAGTCATCTCATACAGTGTAAACTACAAAAATATATATCATCCTGAAACCACCCCCACTATACATTTATAGGGAAAGCTTGTTTGTGTCAAAATAAATAATAAAGTTTCTTACTTTAAAGAATTAATAAAATCAGAGTTGGTATCGCGAAGCTTCCCGAGCATCTCTTCCAAGTGTTGCCTATACTGCCGCATTGTGGTCTGAACTCCACTTAAATGATCATCCAAGATGGAAGACAAGGAATTACTTAGAGCAACGAGCCTAGAATTAGAGACATGTAAGAACACAAATCAAAGTGGATTTAAAAACCAAGCATACTTACAGCATCCCTGTGATTTTTTGTTTCTTTTGGTTTTCTTTTACTTATTGCCCTGTATCTTTATTTTTATACTTCCTGTGCGCAGCCATTTTGTTTTCCTCTGCCATGATACCTAATGTGAGGGGGCGGAGTCTAGCACTACACACCTTGTTGTTCTTGGTCTGCTCCCTAGCATTCCCTGCTATGATACCAGTAGCCGGTACAGGAAGTTCCTCCGGCCCCAGCCTCACTAAACTGCGTGCAAGGGAGCAGAGCAAGACAATGACAATCACAGTGGCAACACTCGACCCCAGGGAAAGGATGCACTCCAGCTCTACCAAATGTAGGGAGGCTAATAATAATTTGTGAGTGTGTAAGAGAATATGCATGTGTCTTTCAGTGTATGTATGTGTGTTTGTAAGTAAGCGTGTGTCTGTCAGTGAGCATGTGTCTGTTAGTGTGTGTGTGCCTGTCAGTGAATGAGTGTGCATGTGTCCACTTACTTATCAGTAAGTTTTTGTGTCTATCAGTGAATGTGTGTATGTGTCTGGAGTGTCTATCAGTGTTTGTCAATCAAGGAAGAGTGTGCGTCTGGCAGTGTGTGTCAATCAAGTGAGAGTGTGTGTCTGTCAGTGAACAATTTTTTCAGTGAATGTGTGTGTCAAATCAGTGAGTGTGTGTATGTCAGTGAGTGTCTTTCAGTGAGTGGGTGTGTCAGTGTGTGTGTCTGTCAGTGAAAGTATGTGTTAATTAAACGATGTGTGAGCCAATGACTGTGTGTGTGTGTGTAAGTCAGTGAGTGTATGCCAGTGTAAGTGTATCAGTGAGGGAGTGTATCTGTCAGTGAAAGTGTGTGTTGGTTAAACAGTGTTTGTGCATGGGTCAGTGAGAGTGTTTGTGTATAAAAGTATGAAACAGGAGGATATGGAGCTCTAAGAGTGTTTGTGGTTAAATGAGTGTGTGCATGGGTCAGTGAGAGTGTTTGTGTATAAAAGTATGAAACAGGAGGATATGGAGCTCTAAGAGAAAAAGGTGAGCCTAAAGTGGAAGGGGTGGAGTTTATAAGTGAAGGGTGGGTATTAAACATGAAAAGGCGTGGCTTTGACAGATGGATTAAATTTAGATTGGGGATGCCCGAGTTTAGTCATGCCTACGGCACCACAAAACCCCCCAAAAATACACTGCTGTGTCACAAAGAATATGACTTTGTGTAAATCACACCCACTCTTATACTGGCAGCATTGCTATTACCACCACTAGAGGTCATTCAAGATCCATAAATGGATAGGAAACATTTATATTCAATCCAAACAAACTGATACAACTTCACTGAAATTACAGACGCCGGAAAGCTCTCAGATGTTTTACAGCCTACGATAGGATAACTTAATGGTTTAATAATCATTTTTAACGTTGTCCTGGTCTGAAACACATTTGCAACAAGAAAAATCATGCAGCTACTAGTTTTTACTGTTCTATTTTTTTTTTTTTTTTTTTTTAATTAATGGTTTAATTTGTGGATTTCTTTTAAAAAAATTTTTTTTTTTACATTGTAAATCTATTTATTTTTCATTTGCAATGTTTGCCATGGATCATGATGTCACTTGCTAAATCTTTAATATAAATTTAATATGTAATGGAGCCTCTCATGAAAAAAAGTGAGTTGACCCAGTTAATAGATGGTTTTCAATGTTTTATTTAATGGCGTAGATTCCAGAAAATTAACAGTTCTCCTTTAAAAATTGTGACCAAATAGAAAATGTATCAATTGTTACTTACTTGTCAGACTTGTTGGCATTTAGGAATATACTCTCCATGTCACATATCTTACTGCGGAAGCTGAGCGTTTCTCGTTTCATGTTTTCTATAAGCAAAAAGCTTTCGTCTTTAAGCTGATTCAGAGATTTCTTCACTCCTTTACAGTGACGATCCACACGCTCCGCGTGGATATGAAGTTCGGCTGTAGAACAGGAGAGAATATAATAATCCACAGTGTTTACAGGGAATATGCAATATATAGTTTAGCCCCTCAATGACAGTGGCATTCTGAATTAAAACCGTGAATTTGACCTATAGGTTTGTCCCACCACAATTTAAAGGTTTCTCTTAAAGTGTCCCCATACATTTTATATATCATTTTTTAAAGGACAGAAAGAGCTTTCATTTAAATTTCATTTTACCTGTGAATAAAATGTGAATAAATTGTTTTTAAAAAATGGGGGGGTGGATTATTGGGGAAAAAAAACACCACAATTTATTTCATATTTTTGCTTATAATATTTTTGCAGTTCCAGTGCAACTAATTAAAAAGAACTCAAAATGGATTCATATATGAGTTCTGATTGTAAAATCCCTAATATGTTTAATATCTAAATACATTTTTGATAGTTAACGCTAACCGTATACCATCCTCCACCATAATGCTATACCAACCATCCCCATAACCCAATGTTTACATTAACTCTAATCTTACCCTTAGCTTTAACTATACACACCTTATCCCATACCCAGCATTAACCCTTACCCTAACCCACACTATCCTTAATCCTACAGCTAACCCTAAACCTACCTTAACACTAAGTGAAACCCGACCCTACTCTTACCCTTAGATCTAACCCTACTCAAACCCTAACCCCACCACTAACCCTAAGGTAACCCACTGCCAGTATTAATTCTGATATTAGAACAGGCTTTCACTGTATTTAACACAGCAGGTGATAGTATGTTGCCCGATTATATAGAGATCAGTGCTGGGCAGCAGGAATAACCCAGCACTGGTCCTAATCAACTGGGGACATGCTATTCAGACTCTGGAGGGTCTCTTCAGAGCTGCCTGCACCCCAGAAAATCCACTGCTGAGTGTGATTGCTCAGCTGCGTTTTTAATGAATGAGTCGAAGGGCCCTGTGCATCGTAGCACTTCGAGTGCTTTACAGAGCTCACCAGGCAGTCTAGGGCCATTAGCCCCAGCTAAATTACAGGAGCTGCAGACATCCATGGGGTTAGTGGTCTGAGCAGGGATTTAACTCTGCTCACACTGCGATCTTTTAATAGACATTTAAATGCCTATTTAAAGAGCTGTTTGCAGCGCTACAAACAGCTCAACTAAAAGTCTGTGGCCACTAAAAGTGCCCCAGCAGAGAGAGGGGAGCCGCAGATATCCATTCATACATGGGGCTACCTGGTGCGAGCAGAAATTTAACCCTGCACATGCCAAATCTGCAGTGAGTTCTATGCCAACCTACAGGCACTAAAGCTCACTTTATGTAGGAGAGCATAGAATGCCATAACAGTGTTAAAGGGTTAAGCAAGACGAACAGGCAGACAATGCAAGAAGGCAATACTAAACAAATCATAATATTTAAGAGTAAATACAATACAACCCATATAAAAGGTACTAATTAGGAATGCAAGCAGAACATACCAGCGCGGACGTTATGGATATCCATCTCTATACGCTTGCTCCTTGGTGCGTGATGGTGTTGGCGCAGTTTTAACTCTGATCCCAACTCTTCCTTCTTTGCCATTACAAGACTGTAGGAATTGGCCACAGATTCATCAAACCAGTTCTCCAGGTGCTCATAAAACCCAAATCGAATTCTACCAAAATAAGAAAAGAGTAATATTTACACAGTCAGCTAAATAGATACAAGATCTCTTACACCAATATCTAAATGCTTTTCTCTTTAATCAAGACAACATTACTGTGGGGCAGAGTCAAGTCAGAAGTTCAGCTCGCACTGATCTCTCATGTGCGTACCTTCCAAACAAGAAAATGCTTTGAGAAAAGAGGAGACATGGCTAACAGGGCATGACTGAAACTATTCAATCTGTCAGTTCAAATTGTGTAATTGCAAAAATAACAATAGGAGCCGCACTCAATCTCAGCAGCCATCCAGTGCTCTGGAGAAGGACCAGCAATCCCACAACAATAAGACAACACAAGAAATTCTCCAGGCACTCAAGGTGTTCAGGTCGCAAGCAGTTTTAATAGAACAAAAAAAAAGGAGAAGGGGGGATGGTGCCTGACCACGAGTCGGAGCGGACGCAACACATCATAACTCCCGACAAAGCCTGCTAATTGAAGCTTAAAACCCTCAATAGACCCACTCCTGACCAGGGGCACCATCTGTGCACAGTCAACAGCCCCTCATGCCGTTTGTGTACCCAGCACGGACCGACGAAAGCGCAGACCCGCGGCCTACAAGCCCTCGACTGGTCGGCGCTCCTGGGCGGACTTGAACAGCCTGAGGACCCAGAAGTGGAAGACCTCCACACAGCAATATTAACTACCCAGGCAGCGATGGGCCGCCGGTCCCAAAAACCTTCACCGGAGAAGCCATCAGGGTCCAAGGACATACGTACCATGCTGCAACAACAATGGCCGCCGGCCAAAAGGGTGGGATCAGCGGAAAAGGACACCATGCAGGTACCAAAAGACCCAATGCAGCCTTACCTACCCCCAGAAAGGACACAAACACCCAAGGGGAATCCAGATGCCCCAGTCATCCAGCGGGACTTTCAACACCTAATTGGGGAAATCAAAAACCTCCTGGCAACCAGCATAGTGGCCATTAAGACAGACGTGCAGGCTACCACCGACAGGGTGCAGTCCACAGAGAATGAGGTCTCAGGCATCAAGCAGGGACTAACAACCTTACAGGACTCTGTACTGGCCCTACAGGCCCAACAACAAGCACTCTCTCTCCACTATATTGCCCTTGATGACAGGACAAGACGCAGCCACATTAAGATCAGGGGAGTGCCAGACGCTGTCACACACGACGAACTGCCTCACTATTCGAGGCGCCTTGTGGCCGCCATTCTGCTGCCAACGCATGCAAAAATTTTTAACACAGACGGGATGTAACGCCTACCACCCTCAGGCAGAACAGTCCCAAACATGGTCCGAGATGTGATTGTACGCTGCGCCACCTCCCAAGACAAGAGAATCCTGATGACGGCTCTCCGGGGCAAGACGCCACTAACATTTGAAGGCACACAGCTTACCATTTATCAAGACCTCACCAGATCCACGCTACAATGGCGTAGATCGCTGAACCCTCAGAGGAGCCAGGACCCTCAGAGAAGCGGGCATAGAATACCACTAGAGATCTCCCAGATTCCTGGTGGTCACACATAAAGGAACTGTCTATAAACTCTCCACACTAGCAGAGTTCCTGACATTCTGTCAGGCACTGGGCCTCCCCGCACCCACACAAGATACCAACCAATGATCCTCACGAAGGCCTGACTTTTCCCAAGAGCCGCAGAGGCAATAACAACCAGGAAATACACTGTTCAACTAAAGACGTGATATATATAATCTGTTAGCCTTGACCCATACCCAGTTCACTCGTCCCCCCATTAAAAGGAGTGATTGGCCACTCCATTTCCATTCCCCCCCCCCACCCGAGGCCTCTCGGGCTTAGGGTACATTTAGAAGAAGGCCATAACTCTAAAACCCGATAGGGTTGCTTTAAGCCCATCCTTACCATACAGCCATTCTCCCAGAGCAGTTCACACACTCCTGATAATGTACCAATGTTGGTCCACCACTGGCTTAATTATGTTCTCACACTATTGTTCACCTTGTATTGCAACATATGAATAAGTATACTGTATGTTTATTGTGTTTTGTGACCCACATGGGTACGATAAAAAACAAAAATTTTAATAAAAAGAGATTGACAAAAATAAAAGGGAGCAGCAACGTTTTGACCTGCTATGAGGTCTTTGTCAAGCTCAAGCCGATTGGCACAGATATCAGAGAGTGCTGTGCATGTCTGTTATGAGTGCATGTCTCCTCTTAGCGTCTCTCCTGCTTGCAGGGTCTGTGTGACAGCAGCATTGAAAGAGGAGAGAAACAGTCAGAATTAGTTATTGCAGCAGCTTCAGACAGGCAATCTGAGAGAAAATAGATATGTTTTATTTAAAGAGCACAAAGCCAACATAAAGTGTTGGGGACTTGTAACTGATTAAGAAGCAAGCCTATTTTTCTCCAAACAGGGGTATGCAAAAGAAGGTATGTTTTACAGCAACTGTAACACCCACTGAAAACATGATTAATGATATTAGCAGGAGACAGGGGTAATGGAAATAAATTAAAATACGATTTTTTAGTAGTATAAAGGGAATAAACACTTAATTGTATAACACGAGTCAAGCCAGTGGTTAGAAAACTGCAAATTTATATCTGTCATTCACTTTAAGTTGAGCAGCTGCCTGGCGTGTTCCTCTAAAATAAGATAAGTAGCTAATTGTTATATGATTTTAACATCTATTACTTTGGGGATTAGGGATTAGTGGTCAATTACTCATTATTTCTAACACCCATTCTTGGGGCTACTTTAGTTATTTATTTTAATTTGTGATTAATTTAATGTCATGCCAGGATGTATGTCATGTACGGAATCAAATCAAATTGTTGACTGTGAGATACTGATTTTGAAGCCGTATCTCACTGGTGAATTAAAAACTATTGTCGTAACTAACTGTTTATCCTACATTCAACACAATTAACCTCATGTCAAACTGATACAAAAATCTAGGAAGATATTAGATTAAAAAAAACAATTTTGTTCCTTGAGCAAAAAACACAACAAGTAGATTCTGTTAGGGCTGAGATGGATGGAAAGGCAATGAATAACATACACACACACATACAATACTCTGACCCAGGAAAAGTAGTTTAAGCATTTGGGGTGATTGGACCTGTGATTACTTGTTTGATTGCTAAAAGAACAGACTAAATTCATTATATTAAAGCAACCCACCACTGCTTTGATATGTTCTTTTGTAATATATTATCTAGACTAGCATTGTATATTTTTGATCTCCTGATATAATCAGATTAATGACTGCTAACTTACTGGTCCATTGCTTTGGTAAATACATCCTTTTGTATGACCATTGCATCCATTTGTAGGGAACTTTCATCTGTAGTTGCTTCAGTCATGAATACTCCTTGAATCTCGGACTGTTCCATGAAAGATACCTTATTCTCCTGGTCATCAGCTACCGCTGACCTCAGTATAGTATATGTATTTCCTTTGGAGGTAGTGAAACTGCCAAGTGTCTCCTGATCAGTGCTACTTTCCTCTACCAGGGATGCGTCCTAGGATTTAAAACCAAAAAATCATTTTAATTCTACCATAGTGCGTGTGGTGGATGATAATTTAATGATGGGGCAGAGGTCCATGAACACCCCAGCCCAATAATTACACCTGTTAAAGTTAGGTTATAATAGATTTAACACATTTTGTTTAGTTTTCATTTAAAGAAGAGTTGCTGTTCGTTGCTACAATTAACCCCTTCCACCATGTTTTAACACACCCTGAAAGTGTAGAATTATGTTCAGGAATCAGCCAAAAACTTGTTCTAATAATTAGTCAATCTAGTTTTTATCCCAACTTCAGACGGCAACTTCGTTTATGTATTATGCATGTTTTTCCATCTTTTAGTAAATCAACTCCATAATTTATAAAAAGCAAATACATGTTTATATTGTGTGGTAAATTTAAAGGGACACTATAGTCACTCAGACCACTTCAGCTCAATGAAGTGGTCTGGGTGCCAAGTCCCCCAGGTTTTAACCCTTCAGATGTAAACATAGCAGTTTCAGAGAAACTACTATATTTACATTGCAGGGTTAATCCAGCCTCTAGTGGCTGTCTTCCTGACAGCCGCTAGAGGCGCTTCTGCGACGCTGGATGCGAAATTTGCATCCAGCGTGCAGAACGTCCATAGGAAAGCATTGAGAAATGCTTTTCTATAGACTGAATGCATGTGCGGCTCTTGCCGCGCATGCGCATACGGCTCCACTCGGGAGCTGACGTCAGCGAGGGAAGAGAGGTCACCAGCACCGAGGGACCCTGGCGCTGGATTAAGGTAAGTAACTGAAGGGGCTTTAACCCCTTCAGCACCAAGGGAGACGGGCCCTGAGGGTGGGGGGTCCCAAGAATGATATAGTGTCAGGAAAACAAGTTTGTTTTCCTGACACTATAGTGATCCTTTAATGAATGTAAAAATCATGATCCCAATAAAAGCATGTACATTGATTTAGACCCAGATTTAGGCTTAGCTTTTCAAATGATCTAATATGTTTGTATAAACTTTTAAGATTATTTAATATATTGAAAAATATCGGTATTCAATATTTTGATTTTGATTTTTTTAGATTGTTTTTATATATTTTAGTTTATATTTTAATAGATAAAAAATTTTTTTTTTAAAGTTTATCTAAAAACATTTAATTATTTAAAAGCTTTTCCAAAAATATAAAATTTTGGCCATAATCTCATGTGCATTGAAATAATCACACTTGAGCTGAGCCCACACTATCTCTCTTTCAAGTAGGTCAAGTCTGTCTTGTTTTACATGTATGTCTTGGTAACCCAATGTACATTCATTGTTAATACTGTTAAGATTTTAATAGTGACTGTTCAGTGAGTTTCCTTAGAAGCTATTCTGGGTCTTTCAGTCTTCAGAATTTACAATCAAGTCATAAAAATACACTGCACTTGTCATAGTAAGTATAACTAAGTTTAAATTGTATACATAATACATACGGGAAAACGTACTTTAAAAACGCTCCCACTCAGCTGTAGCAACAACTTCGCTATTTAAAAAAAAAAAAAAAGATATACTATTTAGATCTCTTATAACTACAATTTGCAGTTAGTGACACACTATAGGGAATATAATTTGATCCACACAATCATTGGAGCTAACCAGATTATTTGCACAAGTATAGGGAAAATATATAGTTTTTATTATTGAATAAATGTATTATTTATGATTAGTTCAGTGGTTCCCAATCTTTTTAGAATACATTCAACCTATTACAATCCTGAAGTCAAAGTTTTGCTGGCACACTTTGGGGAAGCATGAGGCATGTACACGTGCCACTGCACACTGCATGAAAACCACCGATTTAGATAAAGGCTGAAAATATAAAGTCCATGATGGTTATTGTGTGATATTTGCATATGATTTGTTGAGGGAGCTTCCAGGATGAGACGCTCCACTCATTGCTGACACTATCTACAGCCAAGTACATTTTATTAATCGGGGCAATTGCATTACATTAAAAGGATGTCCACTTAATGGTGAACATCCACACCATTTGTGGATTATAGATAACCTTTAAATTTTGAACAAATAAGTTAAATGAACAGACAGTAACTCATGTGTTTGAAAAATCATACTCAATCTTAATCATAATCAAGTGTTATGGTCTGATAATGTAATATGCACCTTACTGGACTCTCCTTGTTCCTCTACCTTTGACAGAGACATTAGTTCAGCTGTATCCTCTTGTTGCAGTTCCCCATCTTCTTTTGTAACTTGTCCTGTGTCCAGCTGCTCAGATGCTCCTGTCGTAAATTCTTGTGAATGCTGTACTTCATCTTTTATGCTTGAATCAAGTATTTTCACTTGATGTTCATCAGTTAATATCCCTTCGACGCTTATATGAGCTGCAGTAGTATCTTCACAGGATAGAGTGGACATTTCGCCAGGTGGACAGGTTACCGCAGCTTGAAATGGGTCTACTGGACTTGTCTGGTTTTTATTAATGTCTGAATATACCTCCTTTAAAAAACAAATGAGTATAGTCAATCATTTATTCCAGAGTCTGTGTAAAGGAACACCAAATTTAATTTAAAGATAAACTCTTATTGACTGCAGTTAGGTATCACTCCTATAATCCTTACAGAATAATTATTGGGATGAGTTGTCCAGCACTTCCATTTTTTTGGACTTTAAAGTAATTGGTGCTACAATCATCCCAAGAATGCAGAAAAGATAAACAGTCCAGCAAATCTCCCCGAAATTGTTCAGCAATAATTTATAAGTGCCATCTTTCACAGCAGTGTTTTAGCTCTAATGGAGCCTTTTTCAAGGGTCAACAGAAAATGTGTTGGGAAAGTCAAATACTGATTATCCCCATTAGACAATACTTTGAAAGATCGCAGGTGAAAGTGGACACAGATACAGTGTTGCTTTTTTATTTTTGCGGTTATGTTTTTTTGTATATATGTAACACTATGGAAGTTTTCTATGAAGTTTTCTTGTAGGATATTATCATTTATGTGAGGAGCTTATATTAATTTGTATAGCAACAATAACCACTGTGTGCGGTGTGCGCTTTCACCCGAGGTTATGAAATTGTTCTACAGTGAGAAGAGTAAAGGTGACATTATACTAGTATGATAATAACTGCACTGGGTTGGGAACTGGAATGCTATTACACCTTTTTTTGTGTACATACATTAGAAAATAACTCTGTTGCTATGTGCCATGTGTAAACGTAGAATGCAGAGCATGGTAGTATAGAAAAGAAGAATATATTCTTCCAAACCATTAAAAAATACTTAATTTAATAAAACAGTCAAGCAACAAAGGCAAAATATATTGACATTTTATGGTGGCTGGCAAGTAAACTAACAACAAAAAGTACACTGTGTCTTTCGGATGCTCTTAGGAAGATTTAGCTAGAAAAAAAGAGGTATATTCGGGGGAAAAATGATAAATAAAGAGTGATTGCCATGGAAACAAATAGAATCTCTGTCAACATTTTGCCTTAATAAGTCTCCCCCTGTATGTCTAATTGATCAATACAGTAGTCCATTTTTTTTCATCCAAGATCTTTTAATTTGAATTCGTTACCTGTCCATACACCTCTTTGACACCAAAATATTTGCTCACAGCTGAGCTGTATTCCATTAGTTCTTTCAAAACCACAGCAGGGTAGGACTCTACAATATTAACTTGGTCTATGTGGAACGTCTTGTATCTGTGAAATAAAAAGACGATTGTTACTAGGAAATGCTAAGCAATAAAGAAGGGACGCAGAAGAAAGCACAAACATAATAAAATGTATAAGGAATATTAGGTAACTATATTCAAGATCACATCACTAACACTATGTTACATAGTCTAAACAGAGGCTGTTAAAAGTGAAACAAAAGTAGTTAACAGCACAGAGGTTAACGGGTCCGTCTAAGTACCATAACAACCTATACTCAATACAAATGGTTATGGTGCTGTCAAGCAACCTACTTCCCATTTCCCTGCGCAGTTTGGCTTTTAAAATTTTCACAAATATCTGCCGCTATAAGCTTGGTATTGAATTTCTGATGTCAAAGGAGGCATTTAAAATTTTCCTTTGCCAATCAAGATTCATCATGAAACAAAAGTGAAAACGAATATTTGGTCTGAAACAATTACAGGCGAAATCACCAGTTGGACCTACCAGGTTAGTCTAAGGGCATTACCCTCAAAATTATAAATTGGAATCAATACATAAGCAGTCTCCCCAACGCTGGGTAGTGCTTTCTGGTATATAAGAAAAAACTTACAAAATGTAGATATACACAACTGGATAGAGGAATAACTCCCAAATACAAGGATAAGCACAATACCCAAATTTCTGACAAATTTCGAAGTAGGATTCAAACAAACAAAGAGGCACAAACCCAGCTTTAATAGTCTTTAATGATGCCAGCGCTTTTCGCATCGTGCTTTTCAAGAGTTCAGGAGTGTTTTCTTTCCTTAGGTTTTCCAATATAATTATTAAATCGGCTTCTCTTGCCTGCACACAGAGAAATGCCATTATTAGAAGTCATATTACAGCAGGAAAACAAAGAAATTGGATAGATTAAACATTCTGCACCTGGTTCTCCATATCGAACCTCTGACGGCAGCTGTCCATTGTTTTCTGCATGAGGTTTTCCTGGTTTTTTAAGCCAATTTCCAACATGTCCCATAGGTGGACGGCTTCCTTTGAGAATGTGAATAACTTTTCTATTTGAAAATCTGTCTCTTTATATGCATTCTTAAGAGCTTCCTAGAGTTGGGAAAATAGAAATGTGGGTTCTTAGGTACATATGTCAAATAGACACAATAACATTAAATTACACATCCTAAAGTAGTAATGGCTAGGCTTTTGGATGGATAGTTGTAGATCACATTTTCCATGAAGCTCTACCAGACTTAAGATAATACATATGTCTGGTCCCCATGTGAAATGTAACTGACAAAAGCTAGTGTGGCAAAGCTTAGCCATTACGGTCAAATAGAAAAAAAAGGGGGAAAAAAAGGTCCAACCTTCTTATTTAAGACAGTCACATCATAACGAGCATTGCCTGGGACTATTGGAAGCCATTTTTTAAGGTATAGATCATAATCCATGTTGTCTGGCACTAGGACAGAATATTAGTTGTAGAATGTCACAGGATAGGTTAATTGTAGACTGAATGGATAGAATGTTACAGAATAAACGGGATGGATAGAATGTCACGGGATGGACTGATTGTAGACTGAATGGATAGAATGTCATGGGATGAATTGATTGTAAACTGAATGGCTACAATGTCACATGATGGACTGATTGTAGACTGAATGGATAGAATGTAACAGGATGAAATGATTGTAGACTGAATTGATAGAATGTCACGGGATAGACTGAATGGGTAGAATGTCACAGGGTGGACTAATTGTAGATTGAATGGAAAGAATGTCACGGGATAGACTGATTGTAGATAAATTGATAGAATGTCACAGGATAGACTGATTGTAAACTGAATGGATAAAATGTCACGGGAAGGACTGATTGTAGAGTGGATGGATAGAATGTCACCGGATGAAATGATTGTAGACTGAATGGATAGAATGTCATGGGATGGACTGATGTATTAAATTAAATGTATTGTAGTCTGTGAATCTATACGTACATTCCACAGCTCTCTCTCCTTATTGTACTTGACCTGGAAGTTTTCTGTTAGTGAGCAGAGCTCATCGTTTACTATGTTATTCGCTTCATCCTTACTGCAGATATTCAGGGTTACCAGATCCTCCTGGAATCAATCAATAAAGATTTTCTTTAAAGAATCATTAAATGAGTACATACTATATGTATACTTAAAGTGGCACTGTCACAACAAAAAATAAATCAGGAAAACCTAATGTTCCCCTCCCAAGCCCCCACCATGGGTTGCGGATGAGGGTATCTAATATTAATAAATGGGTGGACGCAATGTTTCTCTCAATCGCTCACACAGAGAGTTCTGATTGGTTGACTTACCACATGTGGGGGCTCAGTCACAAGTCTTTTATTATAGTGAGCAGTCATTGGCTACGTTCTGTTCAGCAGGCATGCCCCCACTCTCCTCCTGCTTTCCAAACCTCCCTTGTACCAATAATATGAGATATTGACCTCCATAGGCTTTTATTGGTTTGTTTCTTAATAACAATGTTATTTATTAAAATAAGGCAGATAATTATTCTTCCAAAGCACATTTATTAGAGGATTTTGCTTGAGCAGCCGACTCGTTTATCGTGTTCAGCTGCTAGAATTTCGACTGGCATTAAATCTTGTCAAAATCCATGAAACCAGCCAATAATGTTCAACAGGGTTTTGTCAATAAGTGAGGCCCTGTCATTGACCTACGTCGATATTGAAAGACATGTAATTACCTTGTACTTTTCTGACTCTGTGAAACACTTTTGAGAAACGTCCTCCAGTAGGCTATGTAAACGGTCTACAAACTGTGTGTTCAAGGATACTATGCCGGCAAAAAACAGAAATAAAAATCATGAGTGCTTATGGACATCAGATTATTTGGACAGAAGAGAATATATACTACTTATTAGGCTAAAGCATACATGAACATATTATTATTTTTAACATTTATATAGCGCCAACATATTCCGCAGCGCTTTACAATTAAAGAATAGGCATATTTGGCAACAAGTAGTTCACATACAGAACATTAATAGAGACGAGGTGAAGAAGGCCCTGCTCAAATGAGCTTAGAGTGGGATTAGCTGATCTGCTGTTCTTCAGTTGGTATCAAATTAAACCTTCTATGGTACTAAGTCAGTCTTTAGTTTGCAAAAGAGGGCAAGGAACTGCCTACCCTTGACATAACGCATACAGGGAAACAATGCAGGTGATATGTCTACATGTTGAGGTAAATGTGTTAATGACCTGCAATTGCTGCCCCATGCCTATTCGTATGAACTAAAATAAAAATCTTTTGGATTATACCACCTCAAATGGCCTCAGTGCTTTGTCCCAATTATGGGTACCAATTGCTTTAATTTTAAGCAATTTCTGTAGTGGAGAACCTGCTTTAACACATTTACACATTTATATCTATTGCCTGCTGTAAAGAAGAGCTCCAATTATTTTATTTTTTGCTTTCCCAGAAACCTCAAAACAATGGTTTGCACTAGAGGGGCGGAGCAAGAAAACAAGGTTATGCATGGGAGGGACGGAGCAGCAAAACAAGGTCTTGCCCTGGAGGGGATGAGACTCAAACAAGGCCTTGCATAGAAGGGACTGTGCAAAGCACCATACTAGGTTAAAAATATATGAACTAAGAACTACCCTAACTTGTACATATTGGAAACAACATGGGCATTCTAGAAAGTTTCAGAATGAGTTGTGAGGAGCCAACTTGCACAAAGAGCCAAGAAACTGTTACATGAGCTACAAAAAGAGATATTTACACTAAAGGGTATGATAATATAATATAACAAGCATGGGAGTTTGGGGAAGATAAACGGGCATTTGCAAGAAGGGGGGTGGAGTAGCACAGGATTCTAATAGAATATATATAGCCTTATAGATCTGCAAATGTACCACAACGTTTTCCAAGCAATTAGCTGGTGAATGTTCGTGTATTATACTGCAGCTTACGTATCTCGTTGTTCAAGTCATCAAAAGATGCAAGCCATTCGGTCACTTCAGTTTTAGTGCATTTTGGGGGTACAAAGTTACTGTGAAAAGAAAAACAAATATATATATATATATATATATATATATGTAACTTTTTAAATCTTCAAGATCAAGTAAACATCACTATTTTAATTATATTAGGAACAATGATTTGTAATAGTATTATCACAATCACTGGTCTATGCCAGTGTGCAATGTCTTGCTTATTTAATATCAGAAACCCTATACAGACCTGCTATCTTTAAACATACAAAAACGCCTGGGGATCTATCTGTTGGTAATGCCTATGACAGTGCATCAACATCATAAACATACAGTTTGACATATCATATACACAATTACACATTGATACAGAGGAATAGAGAGCTATCACCTTACAAGCTAGTAGAAAGTAGGTTGGTGGGTACAAAATGGGGTGCAGTGTTACGTTGAACTCGTT
Source organism: Pelobates cultripes (assembly GCA_933207985.1). Classification (NCBI taxonomy): domain Eukaryota; kingdom Metazoa; phylum Chordata; class Amphibia; order Anura; family Pelobatidae; genus Pelobates; species Pelobates cultripes. The sequence continues at coordinate 133,169,703 of OW240920.1, forward strand.
ATGCATAACTTAGACTTGAAAGTTTATTTTGGACCTGATGAGCAGGAAGTGTATAGACTGGCATAGTGATGAAGTCGATATTAAACCAGTATATAAAATGATGTAATTAAATTCAGGCAATCAAGCAAACCTGCAAAATCCAGGCACACAACGTAGTTGAAAAACTAGTTGCTGCAAGCCTCTTTATTAGAAAAATTACAGATTTTTTTTACAAATCTGCCACATCTGACATGCACACACAAAAGGGACTTACTTGTACGCCACATAAATCCACTAAACATGCTTATGATTGAGTGAAAGGAAGATAGGCAGTAGAGGGACCAGCCTGATAGCACCTATAAACTCAATGCAGAAATTATGGTGCCGCCAATACCCTGGTCCCAGCTCTGAATAGTCTGTAGTGCAGTGACTTTTAAACCTCACTGCAAATATGAGCCTTTCCCTTTTCGATCAGTGACACTAAACAAGGATCACTACTTTCTCTCCCCATGCCTTAGCTGATCACAATATGCAGCCCTATTCACATGACTATTATCAGTCTATTAAGCAGTTTCACCCATCTTTAAATGTTCACAAGGAAACACAATATACATCTAATAAATATGGCAGCATGTTTCTTTGCAATCAAAAGACAATGTAATTGAAGAATGGCCACTTAACACTATGGTTTTTTATCACACATGTAAAAAGTAACTCTGCTTTCCATGCATACTCATTGCATTGCACTATAAATAGCCAAATTATCGAAAGAAAGGAGTACCTACCTCACTGTGCAGAGGTGCTGCATTCTCTTTTCATTAATAGATGCTTGCAAGTCCATGAAAAGATCCACTTCTTTCTTAAACATACTGGGTGTCTGACACATCTGATTCTTAACAAACTCTCTACAAAAATAATAATAAAAAAATAATTAAAAATAGACATGTATATAGTGTGCAGGTTTCACTGCCTAAAGTAGATAGTATAACTTAAAAAGCTTTGTTAAAATGCTAGATTAATTTGCTCTGATCAGCTGTTTTAATGGTAATGGAAGTAACGGAAACTATTAGGATTTAAAACAAACATATAATGATAATCACAAAGCAACATATAAAGTAAAGGTTAGAAAAAAAAAAAGCAAATATAGAGCATTTAACCCCTTAAGGACCAAACTTCTGGAATAAAAGGGAATCATGACATGTCACACACGTCATGTGTCCTTAAGGGTTTAAACAAGTGTAACAGAATCTATCAATAAACTTACAATAGACATCAAAAAGATATACAGTGAACAACTAATTAAGATAGAAACATAGAAACATAGAATGTGACGGCAGATTAGAACCATTCGGCCCATCTAGTCTGCCCAATTTTCTAAATACTTTCATTAGTCCCTGGCCTTATCTTATAGTTAGGATAGCCTTATGCCTATCCCACGCATGCTTAAACTCCTTTACTGTGTTAACATCTACCACTTCAGCTGGAAGGCTATTCCATGCATCCACTACCCTCTCAGTAAAGTAATACTTCCTGATATTTTTAAACCTTTGTCCCTCTAATTTAAGACAATGTCCTCTTGTTGTGGTAGTTTTTCTTCTTTTAAATATAGTCTCCTCCTTTACTGTGTTGATTCCCTTTATATATTTAAATGTTTCTATCATATCCCCCCTGTCTCGTCTTTCCTCCAAGCTCTACATGTTAAGATCCTTTAACCTTTCCTGGTAAGTTTTATCCCGCAATCCATGAACCAGTTTAGTAGCCCTTCTCTGAACTCTCTAAGGTATCAATATCCTTCTGAAGATACGGTCTCCAGCACTGCGTACAATACTCCAAGTGAGGTCTAACCAGTGTTCTGTACAATGGCATGAGCACTTCCCTCTTTCTACTGCTACTAATACCTCTCCCTATACAACTAAGCATTCTGCTAGCATTTCCTGCTGCTCTATTACATTGTCTGCCTACCTTTAAGTCATCAGAAATAATTACCCCTTTCCTCAGATGTTGAGGTTAGGACTCAAATATTCTGTACTCTGCCCTTGGGTTTTTATGTCCAAGATGCATTATCTTGCACTTATGATGAGGACAAATGCATGCTGCAGACATATTACCATATAGAAAAAAAAACCCACCAGGTTTAACTTTTCCAACTTACTTCTAAACTGAAGTTGGAAAAGTTAAACCTGGTGGGGTTGATTCTGTATTTTCACTGCTCCAAATCAGAGGGGAAAAAACACAACTAAGCACTTTTCCAGTTACCAAATTTGTTACTAAAACAAGCTGGACTCTTTGCTGAGTTGAAACGTGGCTGTATCCTGTCCAGTTAAATCTGCCTTGGACTTTACATAAGTGCCCAGTCCTGATATTTGTTTTGTTCATCCTAGGAGTGGGGTCGCCTATGGGGTTGAGGCACGGTTGTGGTCCTTACTACGTGTGCCTTCCCATATTCATACCAACATTGCTACTGACTAAAGAGTAGGTTCCTTTCATAACAGCATATTAATGCAATCCATTGGTCATCCAGATCACACTTCGTTACCCTCACTGTGGCTTAAATATAAACAACATCTCAAAAAAAATAAAAAAAGGATTCTAAAGAATCATAAATCAAAACAACTGCAGGTAGTAGCTTGAGGTCTATAGTCAAACTGAGAGTTCTCTACAAACAAACCAAAATTTAGACATGCACGGTTATCCTCAACAGCTTCTCCAGACAACCATCAATTTTAAACGATCTAGATTTCACTCCACTGCTCATTCATTGCTCAGAGTGCATTTCTGCCACAGTAAAGACTCACTTAAATTTTATTTTTTATATTTATATAGTTTTATTATCTTAATGATCAGAATCAGTAGGTAGAAATGAAAGGAAAATATAAATCTAAAGAAAACAGTGATGCATTTCATGCAGAGCTCTGCATTGTAAGAAGGAACAATGAAAGGAGGAAAGAAGGAAGAAAAAGAGAAAGGAGAAGAAAACGAGATGGTCCAAATCTCACGGTTATAATTGTATTATTGTTCTTTAATCTTAAAATGCGATTTACTTGACTGCAAAATTAAGAAGTGTCCTGAATTTGCCTTAAACCGTTTTTGATGTAACCAGGCTATTTAAACACGGTTTCGAACTTAATTCTTACATGTATAGAACCAATAATCCCTCTCTTTACTGCATATTACAGTTGGGTCTAACTGATGCTCTGTATAATAAACTTTTACAAAAGAATTTCCATACCTGAATGCATTAATTGTACATTGCTTTTGGAAGTGCTTCCAGGAATTTACCAGATCCTGCCAACGGAGGCGCTGTGCTCCCTCTCTTTTCAAGTCAGCTTCTTTCAGATTAGTGCAAAGTTTAGCAATTGCCCGCCGATTAGCCAGAATAGCCTGATTTATCATCTAGGAGAGAGAGGGAGAGTAGAATAATTCTGCACCCTAACCCTTAAATACAATTGTGTTAGGGTGTACAAACACTTTTTATATAGACTGTAAGCTCGTTTGAGCAGGGTCCTCTTCAACCCATAGTTTCTGTAAGTTTTCTTGTAATTGTCCTATTTCTAGTTAAATCCCTCCTCTCATAATATTGTAAAGCGCTACGGAATCTGTTGGCGCTTTATAAATGGCAATAATTATAATAAACTCAGGCAAGATTGTACAAAACGCACTACAAAGGGTATGACCACACAATAAATAAAACGCAAAGAACAAAAAACAAAACAAGTGAATGGCCACTAGAACTACTCACGATCAGTTAATTAAGGGGCATCCTGTCTAAGCTTGTTAGGCTATGTAGGTACCTTCTGAAAATCAATGAAAAGTTGGTTTACGGTCAAAGTGAACAGGTAAACCATGTACACTGATCAACCACCGCATTAAAACCATTCACAGGTGAGTGAGTAAGATGTATTATATCATTACAATGGCACCAGTCAAGAGGTGGGATATATTAGGCAGCTAGTAAACAGTCCGTTCTTTAATTTCATATGTTGGAACTCAAATTGCTGAAAGACTCAATGCTGGCCATGGTAGAAAGGTGTCAGAACAGAGAGTTCATCGCAGTTGACTGTGTATGATGCAGCATAACCAAAGACCGGTCAGAGTGCCCATGATGACCCCTGTCAACCGCCAGAAGCACCTTCAATGTGAATGTCAGAACTAGAACACTGAGCAATGGAAGAAGGTATTGTGCGTCATTTAACTATGGTAGAGATGGCAGCAGGATGTACCATGGGAAGAAGGCATGTAAAGATATGTTCTGGGCAATGTACTGCTTGGAGACCTTGGGCCCCGACATTCATGTGGATGTTGCTTTGGCATCTACCTAGAGATTGCTGCATAACTTCATGGCAATGGTGTTCCCTGACAGCGGGGGTCTCTTTCAGCAGGATAATGCACCCTGCCACACTGCAAATATTGTTCAGAAATAGTTTGAAGAACATGACAGAGTTCAAGGTGTTGCCTTGGCCTTCAAATTTATCAGATCTCAATCCAATTAAGCATCCCTGGGATGTGCTGGAACAACAAATTCAAATCCATGTAGGCCCCACCTGACTTCTTGAGGAACTTAAATGATCTGCTGCTAATGTCTTGGTGCCAGATACCACAGAACAGGTTCCGAGGACATGCGGAGTCCATGCCTTGATACATCAGAGCTGTTGTGGCTGATCAGTTTGCTCACTTTCCACGTTTTTTTTTTCTTATGCCCCTTGTATCTTAATGATTATACACCCTTCTTTGCTACTTGTCTTTATATATGTGTGTGTATATACATATACAAGGTGACAAAAAGGTCCCGATCGACGTTTGGACCCCTATCTGGAAACGTCGATCAGGACTTTTTTGTCACCTTGTGCTTACATGCAATAAATATCACAAAGTACTTTTTTCAGCACCAGGGTATGTAAATTAGTAAATTAATGCATATATTTTCAAGTGGTGAGTGCCAAGCTCTGAAATATATATATATATATATTTGGAAAAGTAAGGGAAAGCTGCACTATAGATGTGTAAGTGGCTGTGGTGGCAATCCTGGCACCGAATGCCATTGGTCTGAATTGCCGAAGCAGACACATTTTTTTACTAACCCGAATTTCCAAATTTTCTTGCCCATCAGTTGTGTCCTACCTGGACTATATTGATTCACAGAGAGTGCTTTAGTTCATCAGCCCACCATTTTCATTCCATCACTGCAATAATGTTTCTAATACTGTCGCCACAAATAACTTCCTTATAAGGATCTTATTTTCAAGGATGTCCAACTCCTCAGGGCTCAATGGATGGGCCCTTTAAGAGATACATGACAATTCCTACCAGCTCCTAAAAATTTCACAATTTTTGATTATTAAATATAGAACATTATAATATAATGTAATAATGTAATAAAGCCTGGTGAAACATTAAGTTATAATTAAAATATCCCTAAAGTCACCAAGATCACTTTGTCTTATCTCAAAATGACAGCCACTAGAGGCGCTTTCAGAGCACTGACAGAGTAAAACCCAGTCATGTGACGCAGAAGCTCCCATGGGAGAGCATTGATTCATTGCATTCCTAGCTTGGAGGTGCGTGGCACTCTCCACATATGTGCATCAGGTCCACAAAGCTCTTCTATTGATGTTGTGGAACGTGGAGGGGTAAGCAGTGCCGAGGGACCTTACTACACAGAGGCACCAGGGCAGTCCTGGCACCATAACTACTACAGCTAATTTAGACTAAAAATTGTGTTATCCTTATATATAATCTGTAAAGGAATAGACAAATATTAGTTCTCCAATCAGAAACATGCATGGAGCAAAAAAAAATGTGGTTCTTTTCAAATTTTCAAATTGATTCGGATACATTTGATACAGGGCAACACAAAAGGTTACTATTAAAACTGAAATCTGTTGGTTCAGATAAAAAAATCGTGTTTTTGGATAGAACACTGGCTTAAAGATAGAGTGCAGAGTAGTTGGACAAATTGGACAAAAGTGGTAAGTGGAGTGCCTCAGGGTCTTGTCCTGGATACACTTCTCTTTAATCTGTTTTTAAATTATTTTGAAGTGGACATTGAAAGCTATTTGATAGCAGATGACACAACAGTATGTAAGAAATGCAGTCTGAACATGATATAGCTTCTCTACAGAAGGATGTAGATAAATTGGGGAGGCAAGTGGCAGATTAGATTCAATACAGATAAATGTAAAGTCATGCATTTTGGAATATACAATTAAATACAATTAAATGGGGTTAGATTACCATCTCTTGCAGAAGCCAAACCGTCAAAACCTCCCCCCAACGTTTCAGCACCCTACTGGCTGCCTTTTTCAAGGGTATCCAATAGGGTGCCAAAACGTCAGGGGGAGGTTTGCTCTGTACTGTTCTGCAAGAGATGGTGATTTCTAGATGTTAATTATATTAGCTTTGATGCATTGTACCTGGTCATATATTTTCTGTTACTTTGTATTTATATTTATTGACTTATTATTAAGTGTTATATTTTAGATTATTATTGAGTGTGCACCCTTAATTATTTTCTATTTTGAGTTTTCCAGGCATTTTTGGGGAGTGGCTATTTTTGGATTTGCACCTTGCTTATGAACATATTATTTAAAGTGATAGATGGTACACCCTCCATGCTAGATTAGAATTGATATCAAATTGCATAGATACATTTAAAAGAGGCTTGGATTTCGTTTTCATGATTTTTTCCCCCTTATTGTGGCATAATTGGAAATGGCTTCAATTGTTTTTTTTCCCTTCTTTTGAATCAACATAAAATAATGGGCTTTACGGTTGAACGTGATGAACTTTAGTCATTTTTCAATCTAGACAACTATGTAACTATGTACAGTGTTTTGCAGTGGTCATGATGCTTTGAGTGTTCCTTTAAAAAAATAGCTTTCCCCCAATAAATCAACAGTAAGATAGAAGATTCCCTGAGAAGACTTATGTTTATGCATAATGCATGTCATCTTTCAAATAGCATTCATTTTTACAATTTGGTCATTAGTATATTTACAAATTTAAATATCTTACCATGGCTTCTTTATGTATCATTCTATATGCATCCGATGGCATGAGGTAGCAAATCTCAGTCAAACTTCTGGTGAATAGCCTGAGCACTTCTGCAATCTGAAGGAGGATATCACTGTATATTAACAAAACATAGAAACTAAAATGACATTGGTTATTATGAAAAAATAACAAGGGACAGGATACAAAAAACAACAAACAAAACAATGAAAGTCTTAAATAATATTGTAAAAAAAAAACAGAAAAAAACACCATCAATTTGGCCACATATATCTTCCAAGGCAGTAAAGGAAGATCTCAATTGGTCATATGACTTCCCACTTTGTAATATACATTGCATTGACAGATACCTTTTGCTTGTTGTGAATAAATTAATTTCTGACGTTTTGTTCAAATTAAATTCCTTTTAATTCACAGCAGAACAAATAAATCCGTCCGGTATTTTCGAGTTAATAAGACTTATGGGTAATTATATAGTATGGAGTGATTTGTTTGGATATACCGGTAGATTAAATAGGAATCTGATTTGAACAAATCGTCCGACAACTTTTTGCACAAGTTTTCAACGTAGCAAACAACTTATTGTGGGCAGTTGCCTGGGATCTTATTTAAATGATGTGCTTGTAATATATTAGAGGAGATATAAAAAATTACATTGTAATTACATTTTTGGATCCTCACCAAGAGTTGTGAATCATATAAAAAATTTATAGCGGTTATATGTGCTTAAATCAGGGAACCCAGATGTGAGTGCACATATATATGCTAATAGAGAAACGAAAGGTGGAGCACTGTTGTGTGTCAATGGGAGAAAAAGTGTTTACATACCAATAAATATCTACATAGATATATAAAACGATACATCTATACTGCTTTTCAAAACATTTTCTTTACAAATCTTTGTGTGCATAAGCTTTTCTCACAGTCCTACAATCTCTCATTTTCTATTCCCCTAAATACCGGTAGATGTTTTAAGTTTAGCAACAGCTAGCTCGTCAATTTGGTTAACACAAATAAAATATTGAAGGCACCAAACAATATATAGTAAATGTATCACTTGTCTAATGATGTACTTCTTGTGCTTTTATACCTTGGGTGTATTTGAGATATTTTAATAAAATGTGTGTTATTAAAGGGACAATCCAGACCCCATAAAGCACTTTAGCTTGCTGAAAAGCTTTATGTGTGAAGTGTGTGTCCTTTATTCGTTTTACAAAGAGTACAGAGGTAAATTAGACACTTTTAATAAATCAATCAACACTTTTATAAATTAACCTGGTTACACCCCTCTGGCTTCCTGAGTTTGTTAGCTCAGTGGAGCTAAATTCAAGAGGCAACAACTGCTCAGAGCCCCTGCTTTGCAAAGACTTCTCATTGAGCTGCATTGGAAAGTCTGTGATTGGACAGCCACAGAAAGTCTGGCCAGGGTTGGAAGGGAAGGTAAATAACTGCAGGTCTTGCAAGCTGTTTTTACATATATCCCAATGAAAAAAATTCATAATTAAATGCAAGCATGTTTTCATTTGGGGTAAAACTACTAAATAGTGATTTTTATCTATTTTATATTTGAGCAGTGGAGTGTCCATTTACACTTCCTTCCGAACCATTCTATGCAAAGTTCTACAATTCCTAGAGTCCTACAAGTTCTCATTTTCTATTAATTTTACTTCCCCATAATTCTTTTTATGGTTTAGCAATATCTTGCATGTTGTCCTATAAAAGCGGAAGATTTTAGTTCACACAAACAAGAACTCTCATTTAACAAAAATATATATTAAAATATTCAAATTGCAAATGAATCACTTGTAAAAGCATGTACTGCTTATGTTTGTGCGTAAAACATACTTTGGGCTTGTTTGAGATATTTGAATCAACAAGTATTATTAAATAGACATGTGCACCAGTAAAATTTTAGTTTCGTACGAATGATTTCATACTAAATAAAAATGTCATTTGTCAATTCCGAATTTCGTGCGCAAACCATTAGTTTTCGAACGAAATTCGTTAAAAAAGAATTAGTTTTCGTCAACTTGGACGATATTAGATATTTGGTTGCAGTCTTCAAAAACAGAGCAGATCAGATGGGGAATGATAGATGGGTTTGTTTGTTGAGCATCAGTGAAGGCAGTGTCCAGTTGAGACTTTCCAAGTTTATTTAGCTGTCTGCCCTGCAGTACTTGGTCCTCTGCTGGATCATAATACATGCTATCCATTAAAACCCTTATCCACAATGCTATCATTCCCCCTCCTATCCCCCCACCCCCGCCCCCCCGAAAAATAAAATAAATATAAAGTTTTTAACTACAAAACAACCAGAGCCTGTGAAATTCCTGCCGTTGACCTCCTATCTCTGTCTGACATCAAAGGGGGCCTTGTGCGGTCCAATCACAGGCTCCTTGTAGCAACTGGACCATTTTGCCAGCTCAGAGTGCTGGTTACAAAGGTACATTTCTCATTCCTTCAAGATAGGGACAACGATGGAAGCTGCTTAATTGGGTTTTTGGGCAGGTGCAATCAAGAGAATTGGAAGATGGGATTCAGAAGTTTTATTTGTATGTGTGTGATGATTTGATATAATGATGTTCCTTCCTCGTCATTCTTTTTTATTATTTCTTCAAATACTGTAGCAAATATTTGGTTTTGACAAGCGGCCCATGCAAAGAGCAAATATTGGAATTTATATATTTAACTTAGATTTTCAAAATAAAATAGAAAGAGCCTTGCCTAGGGAGGGGAGTCAGCTGTGGTAGATGTATAGCTACAAAATATTCATATATTTAAAAAAAAAAAATTGGACAGTGTCTCTTTAAATAAACAATTTTGTTAAAATTGCAAATAATTTTATTTTTGTCATTTATAGAAATTGTTTCATACTACATTTATTGGGTATGATTTTACAGCCCAACCCCAACAGTAATCAGATCACAGTATGTACAATTCTTACACAATCTGCTCGTTTTTCTTCCAGATCGAGTAAGGTGTTCTCTGCATTTTTGATCAACGATCTTCTAAGTGAAGATTCATCAGCCACTTGTTCCCACATCTCATTTAAACCCTGGAAGAAAATACATTGGATATGTTTGATGTATGTCAATTTGCAACCAAAAAAATGTCAGTATAATAGAATAGTATCACTAATTGTACAAACGTGCTAATGCTTTATATGCTGCCTTAGACACATTCTTAAAAGTGGCCATTAAAAGGAAGGAATCTCTAAATAAACACACACCCTCTGATATTAAAGGGACACTATAGTCACCCAGACCACTTCAGCTCAATGAAGTGGTCTGAGTGGCTAGTCCCTCAGGTTTAAACCCTTCGCATGTAAACATAACAGTTTCAGAGAAACTGCTATGTTTGCATTTTAGGTTAATCCAGCCTCTAGTGGCTGTCTTCCGGACAGCCACTAGAGGCGCACCTGCAACGTTGGAGGCGAATTTCGCCTCCATCGCACAGAGCGTCCATAAGAAAGCATTGAGAAATGCTTTCCTATGAACACTTTGAATGCGCGCAGGGGAGCTGACGTCGGATAGGGGAGGAGAGGTCACCAGCGCCGAGGGAGCCCGGCACTGGATTGAGGTAAGTAACTGAAGGGGTTTTAACCCCTTCAGCGCCACGGGAGCTTTGTTTTGTTTTTCTGACACTATAATGATCCTTTAAGAGGTTCACCAGAATGCCTTACTAAAACATATAACTAAAAGAGGGGTCAAAGGGCACCTGGACACCTGTGACAGTTTAGAGGTCCATCTTTATGCCCCAGTAGTATTTATTCATTATATGAACTACAGGATACTTTTTTTTAAGGTTTGTTACTATCAGACTATTGTTGATCCCTCTGTTTTGGAGTTGCCCTGCTGTATCCAAGCACCTCGATAAAAGTTAACATAGCAGCGAGTGTCTGCATACCATCCTAATAAAAAGAAAAGGGTTAGTAGGATGGTTTTGCTAGAAATAGCCAGAAAGTATCCATACGTCTTCTGTGTGATTTGTGTATACTTGGTTGAGAATGGTATTCCAGCACTCTGAGATTCTCTCATGATCCTCTCTGTTAGCTGCATGCTACAACCATTGTTTTGATATTAGACAGTTAATTTATTGGAGAGAACTGATGGCTAAGCCCACAAAAAGCTTATGGTTTTGCTATGAAGGATATAAATCCCAATCAGCATGCTGCTATACAAAGAGCTATAAAGACCACAGAAAAATGAAACACACATATGTACTTTTAAAGTATAAGTTGTATACTTCTGATCCTCCTCTATCTGCTGAAACAGGAGATCGACTTTTTTATCCGATTCCAGTATTTGTTCTTGGATCAACCGACCGGCTTCCAAAACAAGAGCCTCTGTTTTCTGAAAAAAGTCAGGAAAATGGTTAAAATTGTAAATTCTATTTCATTACAACATAATTTCTAACTCTTTGTCATTGCACTTTGTGCTTTGAATGACCTTGCTTATGTCAGCTAACTCCACATGTAAGCTGGACACTGCCGAGTTATGCCTTTCTTGTCTCTTAGCAACTATCCGTTGAATAATTCCACTCTCTGTCTTTTCAGCAACTGAAATAGAAAAGACAAAATATGTATTCGACATATAAAACCATCATACTTCAATATTATAATACTTAAAGGGACCTTTTATGTACCATAACTAAGACAACATATTGTAGTGATGATGTTGCAATGTCTCAATGGGTACAGTACCTCTGGTTTTTGTTAAACTATTTTCAGAAAATTTGGCAAAAGACAAGGAAATCCCAGCACCCAAAGCGCACCCCTTCAGTACGGGATAACACATCAAGGAAGTTTCACTAGGATCCTTGTTAACGCAGCTCTGATTGACTAAATCTCTCTTGTCCAAACAAAACGTGAAGGCTATACTTGACAGAACCTTATTCTAGATTATTATCATGTAACCACTAAACTGGCATGGCCTGAAAAGTTGTACAACATCGTAACAGTATGCATTCATCATAATGTTCCAGCTAGTCTCATGAGTTGCTGATTGCCCAATTATTAGTACTTTGCAACACTCTTCAGATTTTGACACTTTGATAGTTACATTGTAATATAGGTTGAAAAGAGTCCATCGTGTTCAACCAGTCTTACATCACCGTTTCTGCTGTTGATTCACAAAATAAATCTCCTCTTAAAGGGATACTCTAGGCACTATAACCATTTCATCTCATTGAAGTCATTTTAGTGCCCTTTGGCTGCTTCCCTCCATTCAGTGAACTATTTTCAAATGATTTAAAACTGAATAAGCGTCCTTTGCCGCCCACTGCCAGGACGGAACTTAAGGTATGGTAGAGACAGAGATAAAAAACTCTGCCTTACCCTTACCAATTCATATCAGCAATGGGCAGCTGTGATAGGCTAAGGGCAGTAAGCTGGGACTCTAAGCCAATCATTGGCCCCCAGTGCTGCTTAAGCAAAAGCTTCTTCATTAGCCCAAGCAGCACAGAGGGGATGGGCTATCAGCTGCCGGGGACACTTGTTTAGCAATAAACCATTCACAATTTAAATTAAAAAAAAATAAAAAAATTATTTAACACTGAATGGAGGAAATATGTCGGGTGACTCCAGGCACTAAAACTACTTCAATGAGATGAAGTGGTTACAGTACCTAGAGTGTCCCTTTAAGAGTTTTTGGTTGAAGTAAAATGAAACAGTGGAATCAGCACTGTTGCACATTATATGTTTATGATTTTCATCTCTTGGCAGTTTGCACCTGAGAGACTGTAGGAGGACTTAGAGATGGCCAACACCACCTTGGGTTTTTAAAGAGGGTAATGGCTATCACAGACACCTCCTAATCTATTTTTATTATTACATTTTAAATTTGTTACTCCACTACATATATTCCTTTTACTGTGTTTTTTTTTTAACCTAGTATTAAATCTCTTGGGTCATATATCTTGACAGACTGCTTGAGAACTTTTGTGCTGCATATAAGATTACCTGATCCACCATCTTTTTCAGGAAGCATATCACTAGATCATGCTGTACATGAATTCAGCTGCAAGCCAGTATGTAGAATGTATATGCATGAGGGAAATGAATGAATTAAGGGATACTAAAGTGTTAGGAATACAAACCTGACTCCCTCCTCCTTAGCCTCCCCTCCCCCTGACAATAATTGGTTAAAAAAAACCTTTTTTCACTTTCCTGATTCCAGCACCAATGTCCATCGATTCTGGGTCGGCACTCCACCTCCTAAAAGGCATCCAATGGGGGCGCCCTAATGTGCATGTGCACTTGAATCAATGCTTTCCTGTGGAGTTTTCACTGATGCTGGATGTCCTCATGCAGAGTTTGAGTCAGTTAGACGACCAAAAGTCGGGTAAAATCCCGGAAGCGCCTCTTGTTGCTGTGTGGTTGGTAGTCACTAAAGTTGTCTTAACCCTGCAATGCAAACATTGCTGTTTCTCTAAAACTGCAATTTTTACATTGAAGAACTAAGGGCAATAGGAACACTGTACAAGACTATTTCAATGAACTTAAGTGGTCTGGGTGCCTAAAGTGTCCCTTTAATCAGAATTGCAGGTTTAAATAAGATATGCACTTTTTATAAGGACTATAACTGCTTCACCTCATTTCATCTGTGGTTATAGTGTCTGGATTCCCCTTGACACTGTCCTTCCATTTAGCATTAAACCATTTTTATTTTTTATTGCTATTTGAGAGTCCCCAGCAGATATCAACCGGTATGGCTAGAAGAAGTGTGTAATCTCTGCCTTAGTTACTTCTTCAGAGAGGGCTTGGATGCAGGGTGGAGGAACAGCACAAGGGGACTCTAGGCAGTACAACCAATTCAATGAGATGAAATTGTTACAGAGATTATAATGTTAATTTAGCAAATTCATTCTACATTCTGCTGGCAGCATTGTTTATGCAGAACTGTCAGAAAGCCTGAAAAAGATATATATGTCCACTTAAAACATTTTTGGCATTTATAATGTGTTAACATATTCCGCAGCTCTTTTAAATTTTATAAAACAGAATATTAACAATAATGAGACAATAACAGCATGTTACAGGAACAATAGGTCAATGAGGACCCTACTCGATAGAGCTTACAATCTATAATAATAAGGTATTTCTGGCTGCCTACCATGTGCCAAAATGTGGGTCTTAAACCAAATGTGGTTATGGTTTTTCTCCAAAACCCTGACAATTAAATGAATTTTTTTAAATATTTTAAAAGATTACAATCATTACCAACAACATCGCAAAGGCCTCTGACTTCACCGGCAGCAATTGCATCTTCACTCAATTGCGCTTCCTTGATAGAAGATGATTCTTTTCCTCTATGAAAAAAAATGTATTGTATAAGCAACAATTATTTAAATAAGAAAGTGATACAAAGCTGTAAAACTGAATGTCCAACCTTGGTTGACTCACAGGATTGATTGGCATCTCAGAGATCCCAATTTCCATTTTAGTGGGTCTCATGTTTTTCTATAAGAAGCATCAGATTTAGATTGGCCAATGGCATGGCTCACAGAGAAACAGGAGTTTGCATTCCACGCTTTTCAATGAGAATGAATTTGATTGGATGATGTCCAGCAATAACAAGGAAGTTAGTGGTGGGCAAAATAGGGCATGTGTTGGATGAGTTGTAGAAAGTTCTGCAGCTGAAATGCATCTTTTTACAGGATAGAAATATAAAAAACTGCCTTTATATAATGTAATGCATTAAAAACGTATGTATTTAATAGAGAGTTTGTAGAGAGTGTCCACATAAGATCTACTTTAATGTGGTTCTAGATACTCTCGCTAATCTGGAGGATCTTCCAGAATAACAAAATAACCAATGGTACCTAAACTAGGGTATTGACCTTATGGATCAGTGGCTTGCCTCTCATATGTGTGCATTGATAAACTGCACCTCCAACAAACAAATGCTGTACACATGACAAAGTGCTGTACAGTACCTGATTAAGACAGGATTTTCAGTGCTGCAATCATAAGGCATACAGTCCACCCATGTGCGTTGTCGTTCAGACAGGAGTCCAGCTGTCTGTGTACGTCCCTCTCTGCTAGCAGATAACTTCCCACTGTCCAAGAAGGTCCCATGTTGCAGCACCCTACTACGTGTTTCGCCAAGAGATCGCACAAGCTGGACCTTCCAATTCAAGACAATGATTAAATCTATATATAGCCGGTACGCAATACATTATATACAGGATTACTTTTCCACATGTGTTTTGTCTGGGGCTTTCTAGAATGTTAGTGCTGGCAACATTTTCTGTTATTGGTCATTTCTGTATCTAAAGAAATCTCACAAAAACAAATCATATTGGCAGGTTCAAGAGAAATCCTGAAAGTGCACAAATCACCATAGAAAACAATGGAATGTTCCTGTCAATTGCTCTGGATTTAGACCTTAGCACCAGAAATGTACTTTATAATGAACACCCATGTGTATCACGATAAGTTATGGCATTTTCTTTCTTTAATTACAGTGGGCTTGGCAGCCTCTCATTCGATACCACAAGTACACTGAAAGCACCAACACAGCATTCCAGCATGCCATATATTTGTTCTATTTGTATATTTCTCAAGCTCCTTTTAAATATTTATTCCAAGCATCATCACTACTACAGCCCAGGCCTTGTTTCCTCTAATGGGGCAAACCATTTTGCAACAGTTTGCTCTCTTACCTGGGTCCCCTTAGGGCAGGCTGTTCTCCAGTGGACAGTAATGACAGCTGGCTTCTGCAGAACTGGAGAGGCCAGAAGTGGATTCTGACAGCCATTTGTTGGTTTAGAGCTTCAGCTGAAAGCCAATGAATGCCACATGTTCCTGGCTGGCTAACGACGCCGTAATACACTGCCAGAAGTGAGGTTATAGCAGCAAAGGGGTTACACTCCATATGTGCAGCACTTAAAAAACGCTGCACACGCAGACTCTAGGCACCATGACAACTTCAAATCAATGAATTGGTCATGGTACTTGGAGTAACTCTTTAATCTAGTTACTTCAGGACTTACCACATAATTCAAGTGAGAGCTTTTCATTCAGAAATTCCCTGACCAAACTCTGAAATGTAAGGAATTCACTAAGAAATTGCAATTGCTATGTCAAAATTGATCACATTTTCCAAGCCAGCTAAGGCTTTCAGCTCTGCCATTTGTGCTCTTGGATCACTGGGATATTTCATTATCATTTGTGTACCATGTCAAAGGAGAGTTTTGTTTTTTTCTTATAGCCTATAGAAAGGTAATTAGGATTTTGAAAAGAAAAAAAGTAGTCGGCTATGTTCCCATCTTTTACATTTTGCCTTAATTGTGCAATTCCTTAGTGAATTTCCAAGATTTCACAGTTTAATGGATAATCCTAATAGCGTCTTGTGTGGACAATGCTATTTCTTTTAACTTCCACCCCGTAGTACTTATTAAAGACATATATACACATATATATTCTCATGGTCATTATTATGAGCATAGCAAGTAAATGCAGTCTAGTGATTCTACAAGCCATTTCTTTACATCACAATACGCAAAATTTATTGTATGGTATAGTTTATTGTATAGTTTATTTTTCTTCACTAGATTGTCCTGGATTGCCACAATATGATATTTTAGTTGTACCTCTGCGTCGAAGATCTGCCTGTAAACTTTCCCGCTTGGAACCACGTGTATCTCTCCGACTAGTGCCATAGTAGACATGGATTTACATTGAAATTCATTAACCAGCTTTATCTGAAAAAAATAAATATACATATTTACATTAATGGAACCAACTTGAGAGATGTGTGCTTTGTGGCATGTTACCTTATTCTGCAAGAAGGTGCTATTAAAAGATGGGAATACTGTGGCCTTGAAGGGGTGCAAATGGTCAGCAGCATTGCGTGGGTCGGCTGTGGCATTACATCAGGGGTGGGGAACCTTCAGCTCTCCAGATATTATGAACTACATCTCCCTTTGCTAGCATTATGGCTCTAAGAGCATTATGGGAGATGTAGTCCAAAGGTTCCCCACCCCTGCATTACATGATTAAAATAGGTGATAAAGGGACTGTTTTCCAAGAATATGTTCTCCACCCCGAACTAAAGAATTTGTTTTGTTCCTAATCTAATCTCATCAGAATTTGGCAAAGGAAATCGAAACAAATAATTTAAAATCAATTCATTGTAATAAGGATAACAAATTAGGGACTAATCTACTAAGCAACCGAAAGAGCAAAAATTAAGAAAAGGGCTTATTTTTTCTTAATTTTGGTCTTTTAGTCGATTAGTAGATGGATCCTTAATTTGGTGCCCTTATGTGCTATTGCTATAATTAAGGATACCACATTGTGGAGCTATCTACTAAACACAGCAGGTCCCTGATTTGGTACACTGATGAGGCCTTGCCATTATTAAGAATACCAAATTAGGGCACTATCTAGCAGTTAACTCTCTTATTTGGTATCCTTAAATATGGCAATCCAACTTAAGGATACTAAATTAGGGAGCAATGTAGAAAAAAGTTAATCCAAAACTATTAAATTAAATCCTTCATTTAGTTAGACTGCCCCCTGAGAAAGATACCCGATTGTGCCTCATCATTGGGGGATTCTTTGTGATTTGTGTGTCACTTTGGTAGGATATTGGTTTGAAATGTTTATGCTGTAATTTGTTTAGCCTTATCACTTATTTTGTCTGTTTTCTTTTATGGATACATTTTTCTATTGAACAATAAAGCTTCTCTTAATAATATTAGTGGCGATGGTGTGCATCTTTTTTGTTTGAACTGAATTAAATAAATTCAAGCTTACAGGATTTCTAAATGCTGCAGGCAGTACTTTACATAATCCACCCAAAATAAAAAATATAGGTGTGGAGGAACTGGAAGTTCCAGATCTGAGGCTGGCAAGCAGAGATGTTGAGTTCATAAAAAAGGTGAATGCAACTTCATATTTTATTGCATATGAGAAAATGCAGTGTTCTAACTTCCCAACCTTAGTTATGAAATGAATTGTAAAAAAAAAAAAAAAAAATACAAGACCTAGATGGACAGACATACACAAAATAGCAAGGAATACAGGATAGACAGACATACAAGGAGAAAAAAAATACAGGATAGACAGACATGCACAGAGAGCATGGAATACAGGACACACAGACAGACACAGAGAGCAAGGCATACAGGATAGACTGACAGATAAATAGAGCAAATAATACAGGACAGACAGACAGACACAGTCAGCAAGGAATACAGGACAGACAGACAAAGAGATCAAGGAATAAAGGATAGACAGACAGACACAGAGAGCAAGGAATTCAGGATAGACAGATACAGAGAGCAAGGAATACAGGACAGACAGACAGACACACACAGAGAGCAAGGAATAGAGGATAGACAGACAGACACAGAGAGCAAGGAATAAAGGACAAACAGACACAGAGAGCAAGGAATTCAGGATAGACAGACAGACACAGAAAGCAAGGAATACAGGATAGACAGACAGACACAGAGAGCAAGGGATACATGATAGACAGATACAGAGAGCAAGGAATACAGGACAGACAGACAGACACAGAGAGCAAGGAATACAGGATAGACAGACAGATAAATAAATAGAGCAAGACAGCCAGCTAGACAGAGACTGATGACATTTTAATTTATTTTCCCGATGTGATTTCCGTGTGTGTCTGTCCATAGAGTGCTGTGAGTGCCCTGTTTACATACTATTCATACAGTGTGGGTTAATAACATATAATGCTGTATATTGGTATTGGTATATATATACAGCCAGGTTAGTGGGTGGCACCCCTCCCACCAGCTCTCACCCCAGTCCTCGCAGAGCATGCTGGGTAAGGACACACAGACCCCGCTCAGTGCTCGGAACCCTTCACCGCTCTCTCTCTCTCTCCCTGCCGGGCGTCGGACCGTTCCCCTTGGCAACCGCCGAGTCTCGCGAGACGGCGCGCGTCCATGGCAACAGCGTCCATGGCAACGGCGCGGCTCGCACTGGGTAATGGCTGCAACATCCCACTACACCCAGCCAGCCAGCAGGCCACAAGGCTATTTATGGCTGTAGCTCCAGTAATTACAGAACCTCGCTCCGCCCTCACATCGGCTATGCACTAAAAGTGCGAACCTGTGGGAAACCCGAGGGGCAGCATTGTGCATGTTAGGCCTCAGTCACTGGGCTGGGCAATGGCTTAGGGGGACCAGGTATAAAATAATAAATAAAAATACCTTGATCCAATCTGTCTCTGTATGGACCCCTGGGTATAAAGCTCTCTCTCTCTCTCTCTTTTTATTTATTTTTTTCCCAGAGTGCTCTGGTCTTTAATAAAAGACATCAGGGAAAGTGGGGAATATCTGTCTCTGTGTGTAGCAGTCACATTGCCCCAGTTGCCAATTACATTTATCTGAAACAGAGGGCGTAGCGAGGTCGTTAGACTCCGGCCGGGGTTAAATGAACACCATAGCGCTGGGGTAGGCAATCTTTTAGCAGCACTGTGCCGATATAGGATTGTGATGTCCCGCAGCGTGACGGTCCTATTGTTTTTAAATCGAGGTGTGGATGCTGCCGTTTTCTGCTTGTGTTATTTATACTGTAATTGCTTTGTATCGTTGTATTTGTGCGTATATGAGCTATTATATTGTATCTGTTCGTTAGTAGTTTGTGGTATCGTGTATGATACATATGAATGTGGGCTGTGTATGGGGGCTGCTTGTGGAATTGTGTGTGGATGGATTTGTCACATTGTGTGTTTGGTAGTGTGTGTATGTGTGGGGGCTGTTTGGGGTATTGCATGTAAGAGGCTGCATGTGTGGTTGTGTGCATGTATGTGGATTGTTAGCGGGTTACGCTTGTGCGGATTGTGTGCATGTATGTGGATTGTTAATGATGTTGCGTTTTTGGGGATTGTGTGTATGTTTGTGTGTGGGCTGTTCATATTATTTGTATGAGGGGAGGATTATTCTGCATTTCTGTGTATATCTAGCAGTGTGGGTGGCTTCCCTGGGTTCCAGTGGGGGCCAGGCTGGCCAGGTAAAGGTCAAGGACAGGAGCTGCAACAGCAGCTGCAGGTTGCTCTACTACAGTGTGGATTCCTATTCACAAGTGCCCGGAGGAAGTGATCTGAGATGTGTGACATGTCATGATTCCCTTTTATTCCAGAAGTTTGGTCCTTAAAGGACCACTCTAGGCACCCAGACTGTTACGATTGCCCCCGGTCTAGCAGGAGGGTTGATCGCTTGGATGTCCTGGTTTCCGCTGTAGAGAGTCGAACTGAGGTCTTTCGGTAGCAAGCTGCAAGTGTAGAATATCCCCAAGCACGAAATAAGCATCAATATCCCGGATCCCTACAACATGAGTCGAGGCTGCAAGTTGAGGGTCCAAACGAACTGGCTTTACTGGCACATAGCATGGCAATATATGTGATTCCTCAGGTCCAAGGACAGCCCCCTGTGGACCTGATGGAATACAGGTACAGTACAAACAGGTAACCAATCACAGTACACTGTATCATTTGAATTAGTACCCGCCCAGCTTGGAGATAATGAGGCCAACGGTTTTACAATCTAATTATCTCCAAGCGCACAAAAGACCACGTTTTATTATGTCCCAGAAAACTACATAACAATCCATAACTTGTACATTATTACAGGAAAACCATTAATTCTACCATTCATCTGAAGGCTCGCGTTCGTGTAGATAAAACAGGCGAATGGCGCTCTAATCTCACGAACAGAATGGACTGTTCCTGCTGTATAAAGTCCGTTCGGCATTTTGAGATTGTGAGTCTTGGTTGGCGGCCATGTTTTCTGCTGATTCAGCGAGCAGCGGGACTTCGTGTATGACTCCTGGAACTAAACTCGGTATCAGTTCATGCGAAGTCCCGCTGTTTGTCTGGTAGTGGGGCTCGTTCGGTAAGGGAATGGGGGCCACCTGGTAGCAGGGTACTTGACCTGCGGTTAACCGCAGAAACCACAAGTTAATGACCGCCACGCGGCCCACGGTAGGGGGTTGTTAGTTCGGTGGATTCCGTTCGGTATTTAGAGGCGAACGTCAATGCCCCCAGGCTTATCAATTAGGTTGTGGTTAACCGCAAACCGCAGCTGCCTGGGTGGTTAATGGCTGCCACATGCCGCTGGCTGGGTGGTCGAGCGTTCGGCAGTTTGCGGGGTGACGGGGTTAAGTGGCGGCACACGCCAATTCTGGGGGGTCCCCTGTTCGTACCACGAATGAGTCCTTTATAATGGTTCGGATAATCCGTTTGTGTGTCTTTTCGCTTTAAACTTAGCCAGGGACAAACAGTATCCATCGGTTAGCAAACAGTAACATAGTTAGTTTCAGTCTTTTGTAACAATGCTCCCTCTTTGTGGAACACTCTGGCAGACACCGTCTGACCCCTTTTCGGGGCGGACTAAGGCTGTCCAGACTCGTAGAGTTATGCTGGGCTGAGATCTGTTTGCCGGGATAATCCGTCGGCGTTGCCGTTCTGCTTCCCGGGTCGGTAGGTGATTGTAAAATTAAAGGGTTAAAGGGATAAGCTCCAGCGTAACAATCTGCCATTGTCCCCAGCGACCCGGTTGAGCCACACTAGCGGGTTATGGTCTGTAACCAGAGTGAACTCTTGTCCATATAAGTAGGGGGTTAACTTCTTTAAGGCCCACACCAGAGCCAAACACTCCTTTTCTACTGCAGCGTAACTGACTTCGCGTGGTAGGAGTTTTCGGCTGATGTAGGCAATCGGATGTTCCTTCCCATCATCTCCTACTTGGCTGAGGACAGCTCCCAGCCCGAACATGGAAGCGTCTGTATGGACAATAAAACGTCGGTTAGGGGCTGGGGCAGCCAAGACAGGAGCATTAATCAACGCAGTTTTGAGGGCTTGGAAAGCAGTTTCACAGTGGGGAGACCACAGGACCTGTCGGGGAAGGTTTTTCTTCGTCAGGTCAGTCAGGGGTTTGGCAATGGCGCTATACTCTGGTACAAATCTTCGGTAGTACCCAGCGGTACCCAGGAAGGCTAGCACTTGGGTCTTAGTGTGTGGAGTGGGCCAGTTGGCGACCGCTTCTATTTTAGCTGGCTCCGGTCGTTGCTTCCCACAGCCTACCCGGTGGCCCAGGTACTGCACCTCAGCCATTCCAAAGTGGCATTTTTCTGGCTTTAGCGTCAGGCCGGCGGCTCGAATCTGGTCCAGAACTATTCCCACATGAGCCAAGTGTTCCTCCCAGGTCTCACTATGGATCGCTATGTCGTCCAGGTATGCGCAGGCAAACTCCTGGAAGCCATCAAGGAGTCTGTCCACCAAGCGTTGGAATGTAGCGGGGGCATTCTTCATCCCGAACGGCATGACCTTAAAGTGGTACAAACCGAACGGGGCGACGAAGGCCGACTTGGGCACAGCCTCCCTGGCCAGGGGAATTTGCCAGTAACCCTTACAGAGGTCAATGGTAGTTAGGTAGTTCCCCCTGGCTATGCGATCTAGCAGCTCATCCACTCTGGGCATGGGGTAGGCATCGGTGACAGTTTTGTCATTGAGTTTCCGGTAGTCCACACAGAATCTGGTGGTGCCGTCCTTTTTGGGGACCAGAACCACCGGGGATGCCCAGGGGCTATCGGAAGCTTCAGTGACCCCTAGACGCAGCATCTCATCTATTTCTCTTTTCATGCCTGTCCTTACTGCCTCCGGAATTCGGTAGGGCGCCTGTCTCAAGGGGTTTTGGCCGGGGGTATCTACTTGGTGCGTGGTCAGCTCAGTGTACCCTGGTTCTTGGGAGAACATGGCTTGTTTCTCTCGGAGCAGTTTGTGTAGCTGCTCCCTCTCAACTGGGCTAAGTCTGTCCCCAATCTGTACTTGGCTCACTATTTCAGCCGGGGATTTAGGGGTTAATAAGTCGGGTATGGGGAGACTATCTGTGTCCTCGTGCGCAGGGCTACATATGGCTGACACTTCCTCGGGTCTCTGCAAGTATTCCTTCAGCATGTTCACGTGAAAGATCTTTCTTAAGTTTTCATCGTGACAGCTGGCAATTACATAAGTGGTGTCCCCTCTCTTTTCCACTATCTGGTAGGGACCCTGCCAGGCTGCCTGTAGCTTGTCTGCCTTAACTGGTTTTAGTACCATGACTTTCTGCCCGAGACAGAAGCTTCTTCGTCGTGCCCCCCGGTCGTACCAGACTTTCTGTCGCCCCTGGGCCGCCTGGAGATTGGCCTGGACTGACTTAGCCAATTGCTCCATTCGGTCCCGGAGTTCCAGTACGTAAGGCACGATGGGGACCCCGGCGTTCTCGGTCTCTCCCTCCCAGTGCTCACGGATCAGGTTCAGGGGACCCCGTACCTTGCGACCGTATAACAGCTCAAAGGGAGAGAACCCGGTGGTTTCCTGGGGCACTTCCCGGTAAGCGAACAAGAGGTGCGGCAGGAACCGTTCCCAGTCCCTATACTCCTGAGTAAAGGTTTTTAACATCTGCTTGAGGGTTCCGTTGAACCGCTCACATAACCCATTGGTCTGGGGGTGGTACGGAGAGCTAAGCAGGGACTTTATTTTACAAACGTGCCATAGCTGCTGGGTCAGCTCTGCCGTGAACTGTGATCCTCTGTCCGATAGGATCTCCCTAGGGAATCCTACCCGAGAGAATACCTGTACTAAGGCATTAGCCACTGTGTCAGCCTGGATATTAGATAAAGCCACAGCTTCTGGGTAGCGGGTAGCGTAATCCACTATGGTAAGAATGTATCTCTTGCCAGAGGGACTAGGGGTGGCTAGGGGCCCGACTAAGTCGATGGCTACCCGGCTAAACGGCTCGTCGATAATGGGCATGTTCACGAGGTGTGCCTTGGGGTGTTCTCCTCATTTGCCTACCCGTTGGCATACCTCACACGTATTACAATAGGACCTTACATCGGCATGTACTCCTGGCCAGAACAAGGTATGGGTAATACGGTGCAGGGTACTGCCAGGTGCCCGGCTAAGGGGATATCAGGACCCACCCAGAGGATATCCCGCCTATACTTGTGGGGTATTACTAACTGCCTCCTCCGGTGGCCCTTTTTCTCTGTGTGTCGGTACAGTCGGCCCTGTTCCCATGCAAAAGTCTCCTGGTCTGGTCCCCCAGCCCCTGTGTCAGCCCGTTCCCTATATTTTTGGAGCGTTGGATCAGTTTTGGTCTCAGCCTCAAAGGCTGCAGGGGTGTCGCAGGGCAAAGGGGTAGGAGGGGTGGTCACAGTCGGGTTAAGTCTTACCTGAGCCTCCCGCACTGGTGAAGGGTCTCGTACTCGTCCTGCTTGTGACCGGGTTGTCACGGGATGTGCCTCAGCGTTGTAAGAAGGGGCATAAGCTGAAGTCATAGGTCCCAGGTCGTTTCCCAGCAAAACTTCGGCTGGCAAATTATCCATAATTCCCACCCTCACAAGTCCTTTTCCCGCACCCCAATCCAAGTGTACCTTTGCTGTGGGTAGTTTGTATATGTCCCCGCCAGCCACCCGGACAGCCACTGTGTCAGGAGAGCGTTTGTATTCGGGAACTAACCGGCTTTGTACCAAGGTGATCGTGGCCCCGGTGTCTCTTAACCCCTGTGTGGGACGACCCTCTAGCAGTACCTCTTGCCGGTGGTGTTGTCTATTGTCACTGGCGGCATACACAGGATTAGCTTCATGTAGGGGTCCCAGGTACTCTTCTAAAGGACTGTCTTGTTCCAGGCAAAACGCTCGAGCGGGACGATTGTTTCCCGTTGGAGAGGAGTTATAGTTCCGTGCGGGGTAATTGTTGTTGAGGGGGCAACTCGCTATCAGGTGCCCCGGTTGCTTGCACTTATAACATGTGGGTCGGGAGCGTTCCTGAGGGTAGTGGCTGGGTGGCCCCGTGTACCGTGTAGGACCTGCGGGTACAGGGTTGCGAAACTCAGTTCGTGGAGGTGGTCGGTACCCCTCTCTTGCTTCGGGGCGAGTTACCGTTCGGGCATTACTGAACTCTTGTACTTGCGCATCCCGGTGTTCGTCTGCCAACCGGGCTGCTTCGTGTAGGTTAGCGGGACGCCGGTCCTTCAACCACTCCCGGTCTTTTTGTTCCAGACCCTCATAAAAATGTTCTAACAAGAAAAGTTCCAATATTTCCGTGGCTGTGACGGCCCGACACCCGGTAATCCAGTGGGTAGCAGCTCTCAGCATGCGGTGTGCCCATTCGGCATGTGTGTCATTCGCTTTTTTCTTTATGTTGAGGAACTGCCTTCTGTAAGTGTCTGGGGTCACAGCGTACCGCTTTAGTAGCGTCTCCTTCACTGTGGGATACTGGGCTACCTCTTCGGCCCTGAGTGTCCTGAAAGCTTCCATGGCCCGCCCGGTTAACTTTCCTGCCAGGATACGTGGCCACGCTGAAACGGGGATCTGATGCAGAGCACACTGTCTTTCGAAATCTGCCAAAAATTCATCTATCCCCATCTCGTTTTCCGCGAACGGCTTGAATGCCGCGAACTGAATTTTCGGCTGTTCTGTAGTCTCCGGGGAGCCCGTGTGGCTATTAGCGGTGCCCCCTTGCTGTGCGGTCACCAGGTTCAGCTCGTGGGCTCGAGCCCGCTGTATGTCCGCCTCGGCTTCTGCCATCAGTTGCTGCACCAGCTCTACGGAGGGGTTCGGCCCGTATAGAGGCAGCCTTTCCCGGACAATCCTCGTCTTTTCATCGCTGGGGGTTACCGTCGGTTCTGCCATAGTGAAGCTTAGATCCAACTCGTTTAGGTCAGCAATCAATTCCCTTCTCAGCGGTTACTTGCGTTTCCCCCACGGCTCTCCAGTAAATCCTTTAGTGTGGTACGCTTCAGCTTATCGTAGTTGCTCTCCATCCGTCTTATATATCTCTCTCAGGAATGCCAGGATGATCCCACCACTGCCACCAATTGTTACGATTGCCCCCGGTCTAGCAGGAGGGTTGATCGCTTGGATGTCCTGGTTTCCGCTGTAGAGAGTCAAACGGAGGTCTTTCGGTAGCAAGCTGCAAGTGTAGAATATCCCCAAGCACGAAATAAGCATCAATATCCCGGATCCCTACAACATGAGTCGAGGCTGCAAGTTGAGGGTCCAAACGAACTGGCTTTACTGGCACATAGCATGGCAATTTATGTGATTCCTCAGGTCCAAGGACAGCCCCCTGTGGACCTGATGGAATACAGGTACAGTACAAACAGGTAACCAATCACAGTACACTGTATCATTTGAATTAGTACCTGCCCAGCTTGGAGATAATGAGGCCAACGGTTTTACAATCTAATTATCTCCAAGCGCACAAAAGACCACGTTTTATTATGTCCCAGAAAACTACATAAAAATCCATAACTTGTACATTATTACAGGAAAACCATTAATTCTACCATTCATCTGAAGGCTCGCGTTCGTGTAGATAAAACAGGCGAATGGCGCTCTAATCTCACGAACAGAATGGACTGTTCCTGCTGTATAAAGTCCGTTCGGCATTTTGAGATTGTGAGTCTTGGTTGGCGGCCATGTTTTCTGCTGATTTAGCGAGCAGCGGGACTTCGTGTATGACTCCTGGAACTAAACTCGGTATCAGTTCATGCGAAGTCCCGCTGTTTGTCTGGTAGTGGGGCTCGTTCGGTAAGGGAATGGGGGCCAACTGGTAGCAGGGTACTTGACCTGCGGTTAACCGCAGAAACCACAAGTTAATGACCGCCACACGGCCCACGGTAGGGGGTCGTCATTCGGTTGTTAGTTCGGTGGATTCCGTTCGGTATTTAGAGGCGAACGTCGATGCCCCCAGGCTTATCAATTACGTTGTGGTTAACCGCAAACCGCAGCTGCCTGGGTGGTTAATGGCTGCCACACGCCGCTGGCTGGGTGGTCGAGCGTTCGGCAGTTTGCGGGGTGACGGGGTTAAGTGGCGGCACACGCCAATTCTGGGGGGTCCCCTGTTCGTACCACGAATGAGTCCTTTATAATGGTTCGGATAATCCGTTCGTGCGTCTTTTCGCTTTAAACTTAGCCAGGGACAAACAATATCCATCGGTTAGCAAACAGTAACATAGTTAGTTTCAGTCTTTTGTAACACAGACCCCTTCAGCTTAATGAAGTGGTCTGGGTGCCAGGTCCAGCTAGGACTAACCCATTTTTTAATAAACATAGCAGTTTCAGAGAAATTCTCATTGACAGCCACTAGAGGCGCTTGCGTGCTTCTCACTGTGATTTTCACAGTGAGAGCACGCCAGCGTCCATAGGAAAGCATTGTAAATGCTTTCCTATGCGACCGGCTGAATGTGCGTGCAGCTCTTGCCGCGCGTGCGCATTCAGCCGACGGGGCGGAACGGAGGAGGAGAGAAGGAGGAGAGCTCTCCGCCCAGCGCTGGAAAAAGGTAATTTTAATCCCCTTTCCAGAGCCGGGCACTATAGTGGTCCTTTAAGGGGTTAATGAGGTTGTTCAGGTGAGAACTATAGCTCCCTGCAGCCTTTCTCATGTAAACACTGTATTTTCTGAGAAAATACAGTGTTTACATTGAAAGCTAGGAACACCTCCAGTTGCAGTCACTTAGAGTGAACCAGAGAGACTTCTGAGTTGATGGTGGCATAATATGCCTCCATCCACTCAGATCTGCGGTGCACGAGCATGCTGTGATTCAGTATCTCCTCCCACTGCATGCAGACACTGAACTTTCCTCATAGAGATTCATTGATTCAATTAATCTCTGAGGAGATGCTGATTGGCCAGGGCTGTGTTTGAATCATGCTGGCTCTGCCCCTGATCTGCCTCCTTGTCAGTCTCACCCAATCCTATGGGGAAGCACTGTAATTGGATCAGGCTATCACATGTCAGCAGACTACTTGTTTTTCCTGAGCCTAACAGCATGCAGATTTACAGCTTCTGGCTTGAATACAGTAAGATTTTTACTATATTTATGGAGGCATGAGGGGCCCAGGTGGGCTAGATGGTCGTGTTAACACTATAGGGACAGGAATACATGTAGTTGCACTGGTGACTATAGTGTCCCTTTAAACTGCAAAAAGTCTTCAAGGTTGCTATGCTTCCAGTCTGCCTTCTTTGGCCTTAAATTTGAAATTCACACTGAAATCATTTTGTCATCAGCAGTGACAACCCTGCCTCTTTCTTTTAAAGTGCCCCTCCAGGGCAGCCCATGCGCAGAGGCCTGGTAAAGAGCTCTTGCATGGGGGAAAATTTCACACTTGCTTGACAGGTGTCTTATCTCTATTGTCCTCATAAATGGGACGGACCCCTAAAGGACAAGAGAGATGGTGCTGAGAGATTGTGTTTTGTGTGTTGTTTGTGTTGGTAGGTTGCCTGTTGTGTTTGTGTACTGCTTGTAGTATTGTATGTCTGTGGGGACATTGCTTATGGTGTAGTATTGCATATTCGTGGGGATGCTGCTTAAGCTGTTGCATATTTGTAGATAATGTGTGCGTGGCTGTGTGTGTTGATGGGGCTGTTTGTGGTGTATTGTGTGAAGAGGGCTGTTTCTGATGTAATGTTTTTATATGGAGCGGATAAAGGCTGTAGTCTGTGTGTGGCAAGGCATTGTAGTGTGACGAGGAAATAACGTGTGTGAATGAGTCGGATTTGAGGCTGTAGCATGGGAAGATGGATCTATAGTGTAGGGGGTTATATGGTCTTTAGTGTGGAGGGGTTTCCGAATTGTAGAATGGGAAGAAGGATCTTTAGTGTAGTTGGTTATAGGGACTCTAGTGTAGCGGCGGATAGGAGCTGTAGTGTAAGTGGGATAGGGGCTTGTAGTGTGGAGGTCTGTAGAGGGGGAAAATAAAGCTGTAATGGGGACATAGAAGCTATCTTGTAAAGGGGAATATGGACAGTATTTTAGAGGGGGACAGAGGCTGTGGTGTAGATGGGATGGAGGGTATACACTGTAGTGTTGGGGGGTGTAGTGGAATAGAGATTGTGGTTTAGAGAAGAAAATAAGGGATGTAGTGTAGGGGCAGTAGGTGTGTTAGGCATTTTAAAAATAATGGTTATTTTTTTAAATAGTTTATTCCACCTCCTTCTTGCTTGCCTTGGTCTAGGGAGGATTCCTGATGGTCCCAGTGGGCTAAATATTATCTACATCCCTGGCAGGTAAGGACAACATGTACAGTAGCACTGAGGATGGCGCTAGATAAAAAAAATAAAAATCTGAGCATTGCCATGGTAATCCACTGCGACCCTCTGTTCCACTATAGGAAACTAAGCACAGACAAGCTCCTTAGGATCCCATGGCAAGTACACTGGCATCAGAAACAGCCTGTCTCTCATGTCTGCAGGGCGTACCCTCAGACCGGTGCCTGTTAGCAACTCCCCCCACCCCCATTATGCCTCAGATGCACTATTAAAATCAATCCCACAGAAAGGTAAAAAGCAGACTGGACAGAGGAGAACTGTCACGACCCCCCGCTCGCGGCAGCACGTGGTCGCACCCGATCGGAGCCACCACGCTGACAGGTTGGAGGAATTACCTGTTTAGCCAAGAGCCGGAAGCCGACCCACTGGGGCATCTGTCCCCTCCACAGGCAGGATCCAAAATGGTGCCAACCACAAGGTCACGGCCATTTGTAGCTCCGTGTCCAAAGGTCACGTGAACGTGCATGTGACGTCACGACGTCGACGCACGTTCTGGGGTCAGAGGCCAAGCTCTGACCAATCACAGCCCAAGGAGGGATATTTAAACCCCTGACTTTCCCTAGCTCATTGCCCTGTCATGGTTTCTGTTGCTGGTTCCCGAGAGTGTGTTTTCTTGTCCTTGTTATTGATATTCCCGGTATTCTGACTTTGGCTATTCCTGACTATTCTGATCTCTGGTTTCCCTGACTTGGTTTCTTATGGATCTTGTGTATTTCTGGCTTCCTTGACCTTGGCTTTTCCTTGATCATTCTCTGTCTTTCAACGTATTAATCCGGCCATTCTTAGGACCGGTTTACGTTCTGTCTATTTTTCTATTCTATGTAGATGTTACATAGTTTTGCGTGTTGGATCACATTAGTAGTCGTGACAAGAACAAAATGGAGGCATCCAGCTATTGAGATCCAGCACAAAGAAGAAAAGATAATAAATACAAATAAAGGGTGAGAGTTTGATCCTTAAGATATAGGGGGTATAAGTGAAGATAAACTGAAATTTTAAAAAAATTTAAAATTAAATAAAGGCTTTTAATGCCTATCTTCTAACTCTCTGAGAGCTACATTCCAGAAACAGCAGGAGCTAATGCCCAAAGGAAAACTGTACTCAAACAGAGAAGTGGGCATATGTTATGACATATCCTTGCCTTTTTCGTTGTTATGTCTCCTCCTCCCGACCAATGTATAGGTTGCTACTGATGCTCTCTGGGATCTCAATGAAAGCAAATGTGGGATAAAAGCGCATACTGCTCAGGCAGGTACTCAATATGAAGGAATCACATAATCTACCTAATAGAAAGGTGTGCAGCAAGATTCTGTTCCCCAGTACCCCTTCTGACAGTTACCTGGGGGTACTACCCTTTTCCTCTTAGTAGCCTGATGGAACACTTTACTGCTGATCTTTCTTTTTATAAAAGGCAGCTGCTGTGGGAACGCCTATGCTGGGAGATAATCATTGTACATCAAGCAAAACCAATTTGAGCTGCTCACACCTCAAAACTGCTAATTTTGTCATGATCATCTTCATTTTCACATCATGGGAGAACCATGTTGACATGCCCATTCTGTGGAAAGCCCTGACATGTTTCTGGGAAGGGCCATCCATAATGTGTGTCGCCAATGACTCAAGTTTAATTGTTTCTTTGAATTTTGTATATATGATCCTGTCGCACATTACTCCAAGATAATTATCTCCAACTATTCTAGGCTTTTTTTTTCCCTGTAAATGATTTTCATGAACTTAAATCACTATGTTGTATTAAGATTGTATTGGTCATACATATACATAACACTTGATACTTGCATATGTATTTATTAGGCATTTTAACTTTTTTGTTTGTATTTTTATTTTCAACAATATGACAATACAAAAAAAAGGAAAAAGATTGTAAGATTCATGTAAGGACAACCGCAAATCTGTTATGTTACTGCCCGGAGTCGTGAGGAAAGAATAAGAGAAAAAAAAAAAAAAAGTAGACAGTGCATGATTGAAATTGTGTAGGTGGATCCGTACTGGCAATACATGTGGAGTTAAACCAGGCGATCCACCATGCGTCTCACCCTTTTACAAAGTAGGAAGGGACAATATGGATAGGAAGAAAGACAAGGGTAGTAAGAAAAAGGGTACGAAAAAAACACACACACAATATACTCTCGCGCACACATAGATACATATTGAAGCCCCACCGGTCATACGAAACATAGGCCCAGGGAGGAAGTAAATAGAGCTAACTGATCGCTCTATACGCTGTAAGTGTATATCCTTTTATTTTATATTCTATACAATATATTTGTCCTATTGACCCCTTTTCTCGTTACATATTATTCTACATCTGATAATTTTTTTCAAGACACTACTACCTCTTTTATGTGTGATCATTTGTGATAAAGTGGCTACAGCAAAAAACTCAGTACCTCCTTTTGAAAATGTAATGCCATAGTAGGAGGATCGAAATATATGTGATAAAAATAGGTAAGTGAAAAACCGTATGCACCTCTATGTAACAGGATCCTGGATGATATTAAAACTTATCTTTTATTAAATCAAAGAAAGATAAAAAGTCATCAGGTAATTCTGAGCCAAATAATACAACACTCAATTGGGCAAACAGAAAAAGCAAGACATAAACGAATCCATATTATGAATATCTACTAAATGGTGACAACGTGTCTCATTGGTACCTTCGCTGATTTGTTGTCGACTGCCTAATAAACAAACAGAAAAAACAAAGCAAAATACTAATATATATATTTTTTTTTTAAAACACCTGATACTATATTTTACCTGTCGTACTGAATGAGCTGTTTGATATGTAGAGGCCAAGTTACCTCTATATATCAAATAGCTCATTCAGAACAACGGTTTAAATATAGTATCTAGTAGTTAGCATAATATGGGAATAATAGTGTTACATAGCTGAAAAGAGACTTGCGTCCATCAAGTTCAGCCTTCCTCACATGTTTTTGCTGTTGATTCAAAAGAAGGCAAAAAAAATAAAAATTTTGCTACAAACTAGGAAAAATGTCCTTCTTGACCCCAACATAGCAGCCAGATGTCTCCTTGATCAAGCAGCTATTACCTCACTAATTAGATATTATATCCCTGTATGTTATGTTTTTGCAAGTATTTATCCAATTGAAGTTTAAATATCTGTATGGACTCTGATAAAACCATAAATGCCATATCCTTATTACTCTTACTGTAAAAAAAAACTTTTCTTTGCCTTAGATGAAATCTCCTTTCTTCCAGCCTAAATGTTTGACCTCGTGTCCTATGTATAGCTCTGTTTTTGAATAGATTTCCAGATAATGGTTTGTACTGGCCCCGAATATATTTGTATAATGTTATCATATCCCCTCTGAGGCGCCGTTTGTCCAAACTAAAGATATTACTTTTTTTTTAAAACCTTTCTTCGTAACTAAAATGCTCCATTCCTTTTATCAATTTTGTAGCTTGTCTCTGCACTTTTTCTATAGATGATATCCTTCTTTAGAACAGGTGCCCAAAATTGCACAGCGTATTCAAGGTGTGGTCTTACCAGCAATTTATAAAGAGGCAAAATTATATTTTCGGGGTGCGGGGCCGGACCGCCATGCTAACCGGTCGCATGCAGGAGAGGCATGCAAAGAGCAGAGTTATACTGGAAAAAGTGAGCCCACGACTGCAAACTGTACTACTAGATATTGCTAAATCAAAGCTTAATATGTATTGCCTCCCTAGCTAATACCTACTTAACTCCACTCTAATTACTATGTCTATCCACTGTCTACTTTTTTACTCAACAAAATAAAAAAATTGTGCCATATATTCATATGCCATGTTTTGATTGTTATGCCTGTTATTGCTTACGACTGCTATCGTGGCTGAGTAGGCCTATTGTTATATCATGCACAACAGAAAATTAAAGAATTTAAAAAAATATATATATAAATTTTCATTCCGAGAATTTATGCCCTTATTTATAAATAACAAGACCTTGCTGGCCTTAGCAACTGCAGATTGACATTACATATTGCTGCCTAATGTGTTGTCTATACCAATTCCCAAATCCTTCTCATGTGTGATTATCCTTAATTCACTACCATTTAGGGTGTAAGTTGCTTGTGCATTCTTGACCCCGAAGTGCATAACTTTGCATTTTTCTACATTAAATTTCATAGTACCCAATCTATCCAAACCCCTCTGCAGCAAAGCAATATCCTGCTTACATTTTATTACTTTACAAAGTTTTGTGTCATCTGCAAACACTGAAACATGGCTTTCAATCCCTATTTCAAAATCATTTATAAACAGAAGCAGTCCCAAAACAGAACCCTGATCGACACCAATTACCACTTTGGTCCTGCCTGAAAACGTACCATTAATGACAACTCGTTGTCATTAAGCCAATGTTCTACCTAAGAACAAGAATAATCATCTAGACCAATTTATTTTAGTTTGAAGACTAACCCATTGTGAGGAACCGTATCAAATGCCTTGGCAAAATCCAAGTAGATCACATCCACTGCAACACCCTGATCTATACTTCTACTTCTTTGTAGAATGCAATTAGGTTAGTTTTACATGACCTATGATTCATAAAACCATGCTGATTATTGCTAAAAACAATGTTCTTCCCAATGAGTTATTATCCCTTAATAGCCCTTCAAATATTTTCCGTGTCACAGAAGTTAAGCTCAAAGGTCTATAATTTCCAGGCAAGGATTTTGAACCCTTTTTAAATATAGGAACAACATATGTCTTCCTCTAATCCTTCAGTACAATACCTGAAAGAAAAGAATCTTTAAAAATTAAATACAGAGGTTCACTTATTTCCCCACTTAGCTCCTTAAGTACTCATGGGTGAATACCGTCAGGCACCGGAGCTTTATTTACCTTAAATTTTCTTTAACAGCTATAGCACCTTCTCTCGAGTTATCCAATCACAAGTTATCTGGAAGTTTTTTGCAGCAATCATTTGCTTTGCATATCTCTTGCCATAGGATCCTCATTGTTATATACTGAAGAAAAATAGTTATTTAAAATGTCTGCCTTTTTCTGGTCTTCATTAGCTAACAGACCCATCTCTGTTTCCAGTGTACCTACACTTTCATTTTTTGTGTTTTTAGAATTGATGTACTTGAAAAAAAAAATCGGGGCTGGTTTTGCATTCTTTGGCTATCAATTTCTCATTTTCTAGTTTAACCACTTCAGTTGCCTTTTTGCAAGCATTATTGGCTTCCTTATGTCTTATATAGGATGCCTTAAAATGCCCTTTTCTTATTTTTAATCTCTTGTTTTACTTCTCTACTAATCCACATTGGTATCAATTTGTTTCTTTTATATTTATTACCCAATGGTACATACTGAGAAATGTTCCTTTCTAATATTTGTTTGAATAGTTTCCATTTATCCTCAGTGTTTTTGTCACTAAGGAGTTGATGCCAGTCGACATGTTGTAGAGCTGCCCTAATCTTATTGAAATTGGCTTTTTTTTAATTATACGTTTTAGTATACCCCACATGCTTTTTCTTTTTTGAGTTTATTAAAAAAAAGTTACCATATTGTGATCACTATTTCCCAAATGCTCCCCTACTTGAATGTTGGACAAGCATCCTTTCTAGTTGGTGCTTGTACCAGTTGTGACATAAAGGTGTCATTGCCAAGGATCACAACTTGCCAACTTGATAGATAGTTAAGTAACATGTCCTGGTCGACTTGTGAAAAGATGTAGTTCGATATGAGCAGTGTTGCCCCTGACGCGCGTTTCACCTTTCAGCTCATCAGCCTTTCAGCCCCATGATGAGATGAGAGGTGAAACGCACATCAGGGGCAACACTGTTCATATCGAACTACATCTTTTCACATGTTGGGACATGTTACTTAACTATCTATCAAGTTGGCAAGTTGTGATCCTTGCAATACGCATTTTACACCAGTAAAGCGTAATTTTGGACAAGCTTCCATTTAAAGTAATCTTTGGCGGGAGGTGTGTGTATACCTAGTAGCATTATAGGGATAGTACTTTTATTAAGGGGTGCCCTCAAAGGCACAATAGGGCCAAACTTTACATATGAGTATGGAGTCCTAATGTTCCCTTGCTCTCCTCCCTTGAACACTAGAGTGAGAACACAGACACCACTAATCCTTTTGATACATTGTTGCATGACATATGGCAACACTATTATTCCCATATTATGCTAACTACTAACCACCTGATACTATATTTTACCCGTCATACCGAATGAGCTATTTGATATATAGAGGCCAAGTTACCTCTATATGTTTTTTTTATATTATTATTTTGTTTTGGTTTTTCTGTTTGCTGATTAGGCAGTCTACAACAAATCTGCGAAGGTACCAATGAGACACCATGTCACCATTTAGTAGATATTCCTAATATGGATTCGTTCACGTCCTCATTTTTTCTGTACATTCATATGTAGGGCTTACCCCCATTTAGGAGGATCTTTACATATCGGCTCATAGCTTCTCCTCCCCTTTTTCTTTTTCGTATAAGTGTAATGCCATAATAGTTACAATTTTATTTTATTTCACAGACTGCCATACTGTCTTCAAGGTGACATAAGCCCTGTAAATTACTTTGTTAAATGTCCAAGTTTAAAAAGTGCATTTAATATACACTGATCAACCACAACATTAAAACCACTAACAATGGCAACTGTCAAGGGGTGGGCTATATCAGGCAGCAAGTGAACAATCAGTTCTTGAATGTAATGTGTTGAAAGTAGGTAAAACGAAAGTGAAAAGATCTGAGTGAATTTGATGAGGGCCAAGGAGTAATGGCTAGATGACTGGGTCAGAGCTGTTCCAAACGGCCTTGTGGGGGTCCTGGCATGCAGTGCTTAGTACATACCAAAACATGGACTATGGGTGAACTGGCATTGGGGTCATGGGCACCCAAGGCTCATGGATGTATGTGGGTGTGAAGTCTAAGAGAAAATTTTAGAAAAGACAAAACTATTGAATCCGTAGGAGTCTCTACGACTGTCTCTAGTGGCTGTCAGTCAGATAACTGGAGGTGCTTCCGGGTGTTGAACGGACTTTTGGTCGCCTAAACGGCGCTGTAATCAGCACTGGTGACTTAAATTTTTTTTTTAACCATTTACATGCCTACGGGGGTGGGGGGAAGGGAATAGGGCTCTATAGTGTTAGGAATGCAGCTTTGTATTCTTAACACTATATAATTCCTTTAAGAGGTATTGGTGACATATCCCCACCCCTGTTTCAACCCTGCAGCTCAAAACATTGCCATTCTGAGGGAACAGTAATATTTTCATTGCAGGGTTAACCTGCCTCTAGTGGGAAGCAGTAAAATTGAGTAAAACGTAGAGATGAACGCCTTGGCTTTGCTGGATTATTTATTACAGAGCTATTAAAGTTTGGGTTTCATATTGCCCTATAAATCCCATATTGGTGAATTACATACTACTCTATAAGAGTCTTCTCTCTCTTTTTGTTTTTAGATTTGCAGATTATGTCCTGATTTCGAAATTTACATCTCTAAGTATACATTGCATTAACTTGTTTATTTGGTATGGTATGATGTGTGCTATCACCCTTATTCTTTAATGACTCATTGACTTTGTCCTAAGGTTTATCCTTTTAAAAAATAAAAGGAAATAGAGGTGCTTTCCAATGCCATGATTCAATAGAGTTTGGGAAAGTACAGGGAAGAGATAATATGTATCTAGGTCATGTGGGAGAACCCCAACTGGGTACCTCTGCCAATCACACTTCCTAGTATCACTGAGTACTATAAGTACAGCACCAGACATCATAACCACCATAGCCCCCCTTAGCCTCTGCAGATTGGCTGGGGTCTCGCTGTCCCTTCCCACCCTGGACCAACGCCTGGATCCAGCTCCAAGTGAGAAGACCTCTCCTCCAAGAGAGTATAATAATCCAAAGAGCAGTATAGCAATTCCCACAGATGCTGGGAAGTAGTCTGTTTAATGGAAGCACAGTCACAGAATTTATACAAGTTACAAACTCCTCCTCTGTACCTGAGAGATATTTGAGTCAGGAACTGTACTAACTCAATTATTTCCAGGTACAGAAAAACACACATTTTTCAGACACCCCAAAAGTACCCCCAAAACACATGAAAACCCCACAAAAGTCACATTCCCTAATAGCCCTGATCTGGATGACCAACTTATCCAAACATCACCCAGTTCGGTTCAGGGGTTCGGGTTTTTCATGGAAGTCAATTATTTGACTGACCGCACACATGATCCTATTATGTTATTGCACCCAGCATTACAGGAGATTTTAGGTCTGTATACAAAGACGTGCCTTTAACCTAAATCCTTCCAGACATATTCCTACATTGTCTTATGAAAAATCAGTTTCAACTGTTAATGTGAAACAGATGTAAAACTGTGTTTGCAAATCCAGTACTACAAAAGAAATCCTTAGGTGGGGATTATTCCACTCACGCCTGGTTCATAGAGTAGTGTGGCTGCTCTATACATTGTTTCGTTTTACCTTTTACTTCTATTTTATCTACTGAGAACACTATGGGCCCTCTTTTTTCTTTCATAAGTCCTGCATTACAAACATCGCTAGAAGGATATCCTACATGTGGGGAGTTTAAATACCACTATATGCTGTTTTACTCAGAGCTGGTTATAGCTCTCTCTATTGTAAGTTGGCACGCTTAGGACCTCAGTGTTTGTTTGTAGCTGTAGGTGTCATACGCAGGGCCGTCTTTAATAATGATTGGGCCCGGGCAAGCATTTGATAGGGCCCCCTGACCCTAACTCCCTGGCATGCAATCACGATCTCGACTTCCCAACGCAGTAACGGAACCATTTTCCCATGCTTGCAGAGTTGTATTTAGCACTGAGTTGTGTTTGTGTGTTTGAATGGAAGCATGTTTTTGTATGGAGTGTGTTTGTGTAAATGTTGGGGTGTGTTTGTAGGTGGTGTTGGTGTTTGAATGCAAGCATGCATCTGTGTATTTTTTTTAAAATGCTGGGTGTGTTATATATATTTTTGGTGTTTAACACAAAGATGTATTTGTATATATTGTTGAGGTTTCAATGCAGGACTGTGTTTGTATGTAGTGTTGAAGGTTGAATGCAGGGGTGTACTTGTGTGTAGTGTTGGCGATTTGAATGATGAGATGTACGTACATGTACACATACACTGCCACACACACACACTGTGATACACAAATACACACTGAAACACATGCAGATACATAGATATAAACACTGACACTCACACTAACACACAAGCAGATACAGACTGACACAGATACACACACTAACACATACAGACACACAGATACACAACCTGACACACATATGGAGACAAATATACAAACACTGACACATATGAATACTCAGACACACTGATACATATACTGACACACATGTAGATACACAGATAAAAACACTGACTACATACAGATGCACACACACAGATATACAAACGCAGGTACACACACTGACAACGTACAGATACATAAATACATACAATGATAACTTACAGATACACACACTGACACACATACAGACACGCATATACAAAACCTGAGACACATGCAAAGACACACAGACCACATAGAGAAACAGATATACTAAATACAGATACACAGATATACATACTGACAGACATAATGACACACTGACATAGTGACACACACTGACAGACATACTGATACACACACAGACGCACACAGACACCCTGACAGACATACTCACACACACACATACTTAGATACACACAGACATACTAAGATACACACAAATACTGACACACACATGCAACGTTTACATTTTTACACATTGACAGGCATACTGACACAGTGACAGACAAACTGACATGCACACTCACAGACAAACTGAAACGCACAGACAGACATACTGACACGCAAAGACAGACATACTGACACACACAGACAAACTGACATGCACAGACAGACAAACTGACACGCACAGACATACTGACATACACACATAAGCCCTGACAGACATACTGACACACATACTCACACACACAGATTTACTGACACACACAGACACCCTGACACACAAATACCCTGACAGACAAACTCACACACATACACACATACTAAGACACACACAGAAACCCTGACATACATACTCACACACATACTAAGACACACACAGACATACTGACTCACACACATGCAAAGTTTACATTTATAAAGTCACCCTCCAGCCCTACCTTATGGGTTCCCTGGGGTCCAGTGGCAGGCTGAGGTCGTTGGGAGTGTGAGGCTCCTGCACTCCAGATCCCTCCTGACGGCCTCCTCCTCCTTCCTCCCGCGCGGCTTCATTCTATCTGGGAGGAAGTGACTTACGGCAGTCACTTCCTCCCAGCCTGCTGCCGTAAAACAAGGGGGCCAAAGTGCCGACCGGGGCCTCTTAGTGTGGGGGCTCCCGGTGCAGCCGCAGCACCGGCGGGCCCAGGGGGTAGCGGACAGCGGGGCCCACGGGGTAGCTGCTTTGGGCTCCCCAGGAGCAAGTGGGCCCGGGGCAGCTGCCCCGTTTGCCCCGCTTTAAAGACGGCCGTGGTCATACGTTATTGCACCATTGGGTTTTTCCCTTATTTTTATGTATTTTATATGCTGACGCATATTTGAGATGTTGAAAGAAGTATTGAAGAAACACCTCCTATTGTCCAGCTATATCCTGCATGTGGGGAGTTTCAAATACCACTGTATGCCGTTTTACCTAGAGCTGGGCATAGCTCTGTATATTGTGAGTTGGCACTTCTCTATTTCTCTGTTGTCCGTGACAACACATCTCCTAACGGTTTTGCACTATTGGTCCCTCCCTGTCTTTGCTTTTGTTTTTCATATCAACTACTGAGGACCCAATCAAGAACCAAAGAATACCTATCTAAGGTCCACATTGCATTTTCAGAGACTTTTTTGTTGTTGTTCTTCCCTCTTTCTGTATATATTAGCTCTCATTTGTTCCACTTAGCGCACCCTGTATTTTCTGTTCCCTGTTCTCCCAGATTTGTTGAAGGGTTTGAGGTTTGCCCTTCCCCTCAGGTGTGCAGCTCCATCCACCCCTGTGATTAGTACTGTAGCACTGTTCCACCCCATTTTTTTCAGACACATGGTCCTATGCCCAAAAGTGTTCCATGAAATCAGTGCTAGCGGTCGGTTAACTTCGGGAACATAAAAACGAAAGAATTACCGAACGTAGTTTATATTTGAACGATGGAGCTTGTTCCCCTCATCCAGACAAACGATTCCACCGAACAGTGTTCTTCTAGGATCTATTGAAGCAAATGCAGGTGATGATGGAAGTCCAGCAGTGTTCGGGAGCTCCAGTGTACGATTTTAGTTCCATGAATTCGACGACCAGACACCGCTTTCTGCGTTCATGCGAACCAAAGGGCCGCCACCTCATGGTTGTTCATACGAATTGCGGCCACCCAGACGAACAATTAGAACACTGCGGTTAGAATCATTATGAGATGATGATAGGGCTTAACAAGCTCTGTGTGGTCCATAGTTTGTGCTTCTGTTCAGTTCCCAAACAGAACAAAATGGAGAAATGGCACGACCAGTCTTTTAACAGGCTTTTTGCAGGGCCCATAGTTTTTGGGCAGGAGGCTAGCCAACAGGCCCCTCCAGGAACACATGGCAGAGGCATTTCTGCCACAGGTCACAATACTATGAGACAATATTTTTAGTTGTTAGCAACTTAGAAGTGTGTTCCTTTTTACAGTTTAGCCCAAGTAACATCTGCATTAATACAGGGTCAATGTGTCTTCAACATTGTGACTCTAAACCCACCTATTGAATGTCTTACCCCTTTTAGCTGTTTTTCTGTATCTTGTCCCCTGTTTTGAATGTCTTACCCTCTTTAGTGCATCGTATCTTCCTCTTTGCCCCTGGGTGTGTCTTATAACCCTTTTGGGTGTCTTACACCCTCTTGTGTGTCTCTTACAACCTCACTCCCTCCAGCTCCTTTATATGTCTCTTACTTCCCCACTATCCCATTTGTGTGCATCTTTCTCCCCATTTGTGTATCTCTTTCTCCCTCCCTAGTCCCTTTGTGTGTGTCTTACTCCCCCTCAGCCACTTTTCTATGTCGCTTTCTCTCCCCATCCCCTTGCTGTGTCTCCTGCAGTATGGCAATGTTTTCATTGCAGGGTTAACTTGCCTCTAGTGGGCTGTAATGTGGAGAAAAAACATGGAGGTGGAGGCTTAGCAGCAATGGATGATATATTACAGAGCTACTGAAATCTGAGCATGTGTGTGAGGCTGTACACTACAATATGTGAGTTGTTTTTTCCTTTTGGACTCAGATATCCTGGGTAAACCCGTCACTAAGGTGCCAAGCTCGCTGTGTGATACACAGAGCACAGGGATATGATGTGTTTCCTATACCTGCCACTTCCACACAGCCTTCAGCATAACTAGACCTGGAGGCTGGGCTGGAAAGAGGCGCTGCAGCTTGGCCATGCTACATGGAGTTATAAGCAGTAAGCGCACTCCTCTCCTGCCGCTCACCTCGCTGTATTGCCCCACTCGCTGTATGCCGGGCTCAATAAAAAATGAGCAGTAGAGACTGTCAATTATTCATTATGGCAACTTTAGTAAAACAAAAAATAGCTGATGTGGAAAAATCATTCACCTGAGCTGTAGACACAGTATTTTAACTTGAATTTTGCCATATATATTTTATTTTTCTATAATACAGAGCTTAGCAGATACATCACAAAGTATGAAATGATTGACTTTGAAATTCAAATAACGAATTTCAAATTTTTGTTCAAAACAGTCCAACTGAAAATATTTTCCAGTTCGACTTAAGGACATATTCCAGAACCAAATCTCGAGGGGCAAAAAAACATAGATATAGAAAAGCAACTCAATGCACATTAGTCCTGCAGTGTTGGAGAAACTG
This sequence comes from Pelobates cultripes, assembly GCA_933207985.1. Classification (NCBI taxonomy): domain Eukaryota; kingdom Metazoa; phylum Chordata; class Amphibia; order Anura; family Pelobatidae; genus Pelobates; species Pelobates cultripes. The sequence goes on from OW240920.1 coordinate 133,211,665, forward strand.
CAATGATTACCTTGCATGCCTAAGACTGCCTCTACTGGCTGTCAGTCAGACAGCCACCACTAGAAACACTTCCTGCATCATAACAGAGTTTTGGTCGCCTAACTGATGCTGGACGTCCTCATGCTCTGCACTGCTTTCCTATAATAACTTCCTAATGCTCTAGCCGCGCATGTGCATTAAACCCCCCATCCGATGACGAGCAGTGAGCACTGCCCTTTCAGTCCGGATGGTACAGGAAACAGAAGTTCCTGTACCGCGGTGCTCACACATTCGCTCCATAAGACGCACAGACATTTCCCCTTACTTTTAAGCAGGAAAAAAGTGCTTATAGAGCGAAAAATACATTATTTTATAGCAATTTATATTGTGCTCCTTATTGTTATTTGCAGTTAATGTGACAGATGAAGAGTCCGTATCAGCATATGATTCTTATATTGATGGAATTTGTCAGCCATATTATTATTAATATTATTTATATACCGCCAGCAAGATCTTTATATTGCTACTCATTTCACTAACACACACAGGTATCTAAAGATGTATCATATTTAGACTTTGCAATTATAGTTATAACACCTCCAACTAATAAACTATAACAATTCATATTTCCTACTTTGTCCTTGCTCATTACAGTCTCATTGCTATTCAATGCTCCATTATATTATTTGAAGAATATATACATAAAGTGGCATTAACTCCTAGAAAATATTTTCCAATTTTAAATCTGAAAATACTGTGCCTCAAAATAAATTAATCGTGTTTTGTTCTTGCTGGAATATGAAAGGGTGAAATGGGACCCAAAGGTGAACAAGGATCTCCATAGCGTCCCATTAGAACGTTCACACCAATTAATCAGAACATTCGCACTTGCAACATTGGTATGAAATGGCAAGGGAAGTAATTAAAGAGTACTCCCCTGGGTGGCTGCCATTCGTACCCCGAAAAGGAGGCGCTTCCCTTGTCTGGGTTTCACAACCTCGCGAACAGAGGCTAGTCGAGAGAGGAGCCGTTGTGCTCGTCTTTGAGATTGGTGTGGACACTTTTGGGGCACTGGCTAGTTTGGCGGGCTTTTCTGTAGCTGAGGGAGAAAAAGACTAGCTCTTTTCACGCGGGTGGGCTTTTCTGTGCCTGGGAGACAAAGGGACGGTCCCCTTTTCCCACGCCTGGACTCCCAGGCACAGAGGTTCCTGGGAAGAAGACCCCCTGGTGTGGGAAACTCTTTGTTTTAGTGGCGGCCTTTCCATATTTGGGAGACAAAAGGATAGCAACCCCCCGTTCCTGCGCTTGGGCTCCCTGGCATAGAGGGTCCTGGGATAACCCCTGGTTGTGTGTATGGAAGACCTCTTGGGTTTATGCATAAAAGTTGTGTGTGGCCAATAAAAAATGTTGTTGTACTTTTTCTTGTTTGAATACTATAGAGTTGGCTGGCCACCTTGGGTCTACTGTTGTCCTGGTGTGGAAGAATTGAGATTTGAGTGGATTATGTGCAATGCTTGAACCTTTGGAATTTATTCAAGATTTAGGGAACATTTCCATGTTTAAATTATTTGACATATAATACAATTAATAAAGGGCCAACATTTGAACATCCACTGACAGATTAAAGTTATAATGTCCGAGGTTACTTTACTTGTGACTCATCTTTTGAGATATATTTCTAGAAATGTCCTTGTGAGAAAATTTTATGTAGGGAAGACTACAAAAAAGTAAAAGATAACTTTTCTAAACCTTCAACAGTACACTGTGTCAGATATTGTAAAACATTTTTTAATTAGTAAATTATGTTGTGTATTTTGGGGTAAAGTATTTGCACTTTGCACATTATGTATTGGTAATGTAATGGTCATTGAGTGATTTTAATATGTTATGAGACATGTGCCTGTGGTGTTTATATGATAAGGTGGACACGTCGTATTTAAAGGGACACTCCACTTTCCAAGTACAAAATAAGTAAAAAATAAATAAATCACTGTTTAGTATATATACCTCAAGTAAAAACTTGCATGCATTTAATTATGCATTTTTTTTATTAGATGTACATGGTTTGTGCTGAGTGGCTTGACACTGTGTTTGTGTTTTGCGAAAACATTGTCAGTTTGTATGTTACTGCCTTGAATAAATGGAGAGCAGGACCTTAAAGGGACACTATAGTCACCAGAACTACAGCTTAATGTAGTTGTTCTGGTGAGTATAACAATTTTCTCTGAAAAGGCAGAGTTTACATTGCCCCTAGGGACACTTCCAAGTGGCCAATCCTCAGATGGCCACTGGAGGTGCTACCTGGCTCAGTGCTGCACAGTAGGCAGCAGTGCCGTTCAGCATCTCCACACACTGCATGGGGACACTGAAATTTCCTCATAGAGATGCATTGATTTAATGCATCTCTATAAGGAGGTGCTGATTGGCCAAAACGCGTTTGGCCCCGCACTTTGTCGATCTTATCCAATTAAATTATTGGCAATTCTGATGATGTCACCAAGGGGGCGGACCCGTGCGGCACAGGAAATAAGGTGAGTTTTAATTCATTTTAAGGGGGATAAGGGGGGGAAAGCCACCTAAATGGTGGGTTTTGCACTATAGGGTCAGGAATACATGGTTGTGTTCCTGGCCCTATAGTGTTCCTTTAAATATCTTAATTGCATACTGGTTTATGGATCTGGGGTCCTTGAATCCTTGACTAAGTGCTCTACTCATTTTCTGTATATTTATGACTAGTTAGTTAGTGGGACACAGGGGTTCAAGTTCCCATAGCGCCACCCTTGGCACAATGTTTTCCAGACCTCTTTGATTTCTTTTTGGTCAGTGGTCTTGGTTCTTGGCATATTGGCTCATATATAGGTTTATCATACTTGCTAAGTGCTAATGGTAGGACCAAAATGTGTGTCGGGCCTTATTCATCCCTTATAGCATTAGGCCAGCATGATGTTTTTAGAAAGAGTTGTAGGAAACTTTGGACTTTTGCTCTATTAGCTTCTATTTTTGTTCACTGACATTTCCACGCTCTTTTATCAATCCTCCTAACTAGTTGCCCATCTCCATTCCACTGTCCTTTCTCGCCTTGACTACTGTAATCCACTTCTCAGTGGTCTTATGTGCTCCCAACTTGCGCCGTTACAGTCCATAATGAATGCTGCCGCGAGGCTCATCTTCCTGTCCGCCCACACCTCCCATGCCTCACCCTTCTGTCAGTCCCTACATTGGCTTCCTATAAAAATATAGAGCTCAATTTAAAATTCTGGTTCTTGCTTTCAAATCTCTACATAATGCTGCTCCCACCTATCTATCCTCCCTTATACACAAGTATATCCCGTCTAGGCCCTTACGATCTGCTGAAGACTTACGTCTATCTTCAGTCCGTACTCCCACCTCTGATGCTCGCCTTCAAGATTTCTCGAGGGCTGCACCGTTCCTGTGGAACTCGCTTCCCTCCTCTGTTCGATGCCCCAATCACCCAGTCTCCACTCCTTCAAAAAATCGTTAAAAACCCACTTCTTCATAAAAGCGTATCAATTAAACTGTTAATAGCTCCTGACTGATTCCTCTTCTGCAACTGTCACTAGTCTAATACTATCATTACCTTTTTGTGTCATTTTACCCCACTCCCTCTAGCATGTAAGCTCATTGAGCAGGGCCCTCAACCCCTCTGTTCCTGTGTGTCCAACTTGTCTGGTTACAACTACATGTCTGTTCGTCCACCCATTGTAAAGCGCTGCGGAATTTGACAGCGCTCTATATCATAATAATAATAATAATAAGTTAGTGTTGAAGTGATCACTATACTAGTTCAATGTTTTATGTTAAGGTAAAAAAATTTTTATGTTAAGGATTTTTGTGGCATTTAAAGGATCACGATATGGTCAGGAACACAAACATGTATTCCTGACTCTATAGTGAAAACTCACCATTTAGGTGGTTTGCCCCCAGCCCCCTCACAATGGGTTAAAACTCACCTTATTTCCAGCTCTCCACAGGTCCGCCATTGGTGACGTCATCAAAATGGCAAATTTTTAGCCAATCCATGTATTCCTGACCCTATAGTGCAAAACCCACCATTTAGGTGGCTTTTCCCCCCTTATCCCCCTTAAAATGAATTAAAACTCACCTTATTTCCTGTGCTGCACGGGTCTGCCCCCTTGGTGACATCATCAGAATTGACGATTTTTTAGCCAATAATTTAATTGGATAAAATCAACAAAGTGCGGGGCCAAACGCGTTTTGGCCAATCAGCACCTCCTTATAGAGATGCATTGAATCAATGCATCTCTATGAGGAAAATTCAGCGTCCCCATGCAGTGTGTCGAGATGCTGAATGGCAGGGCTGCCTACTGTGCAGCACCGAGCCAGGTAGCACCTCCAATGGCCATCTGAGGAGTGGCCACTTGGAGGTGTCCCTAGGGGCAATGTAAACTCTGCCTTTTCAGAGAAAATTGTTATACTCACCAGAACAACTACATTAAGCTGTAGTTGTTCTGGTGACTATAGTGTCCCTTTAAGGTCCTGCTCTCCATTTATTCAAGGCAGTTACATACAAACTGACAATGTTTTCGCAAAACACAAACACAGTGTCAAGCCACTCAGCACAAACCATGTACATCTAATATAGGCAGGGTTAGTCACTACTAAAGTGAGAATTTAAAGTAAATTTCAGGTCAAAATAGCCAAAATGGAAATAGGTCAGCTGTACTTTTAGTTTGGCTACTATAACCTTAAATTTGTAATTTCACTTTAAATTCTCCATTTAGTAAATAAACCTGATAGTGCATTAATAACAAGAGGCATGCTAAAAAGGTTAGTTTCCCATGGGGAAAGCATTGGATTGGCAAAAATCGGGAAGAGGGCGCAGCCAAACTCTGTTTTGGCCAATCTGCAGCTCCTCATAGAGATGCATTGAGTCAATGTATCTCTATGAGGAAAATTCAGTGTCTCCATGCAGAGCGCAGGGGCCACTTGGAGGTGTCCCTAGGGGCAATGTAAACACTGCCTTTTTTCTGAAAAGGCAGTGTTTGCATAAAAATGAGGAAGCTATTATACTCACCAGAACAACTACATTAAGCTACATTCTTCTGGTGACTATAGTGTCCCTTTAAAGACTGGTATGCCAAGATAAAGGCTCTGATACACTCCAATACATCTGTTCTATTAGCATACACGAACTCTAGGGTGTTACCGTTTGTGTGTGACATCATTGCATGTCAGAGTGCCTTCAGCATGTATGCCAGATTTCTGAAAATTTCTGAAAATGGTTGCTATGTTAGCATGTGTAGTATGGGAATTTATCAGCATCAGTACGTAGACAGAGCTGCAGAGGAACAAATGTTCTTTACTCTACTGCACTCACCATCCCAGCAACTTCTCACCACCCCAGCAACTTGCTTCTCTTTAAAACAGCTGAACACAATTAAAGGGACACCGTAGGCACTGTATCTGCTTCATCTCATTAAGCTGGTTATAGTGTATGGAGTCCCCTGGTGCCATCATTTATTTCAGCATTAAACAGTTTTACTGTTGTAATGTTTTAATGCTAAACAAGAGTCCCCGGCAATCCATCCCATCTGTGCTGCTTTGGCTAATAAGGAAGTATTACCCTGAGCAGCAATGGGCAGCTGTGATTGGCTGAGAGTGTCAGCTGACTGCTTTTAACCTGTCAGAGTTCCAACTGACGGTATGAATGGGTATGACAACAAGGAAGTGTGTAATCTCTGCCTTAGCTACACATACAGAAGGGGCCGGACTGTGGGTGGCCAGGGACTCTTATTTTGTGGCATACTGCACAAACATGGTGCAACACTGAATGGAGGGACAGTGCCAGGGCACTCCAGGCACTATAACCAATTCAAAGAGACAAAGTGGTTATAGTGACTACAGTGTCCCTTTAAGATTTTTGATAAGGGAGACTATGCACGATGCTACCCTGAGACAACAGTAGAAGACATATCTCAACAACATTTTCCAGAACATCTCAACAGCAAAACAAGCAAAACAAATTTTTAGGTTTCTTAATTATATTTAGTAACATTTAATATACTGAAATGTTATCTCATCCACGTATTTATCATATAAGAAAAGCTGCTTTTGCAAAGTGTTTGGTTAGTAAATATAGTTTTTTATATATATATATATATATATAGTAACATATGCATAAATGTGAGAACTGAGTACACATAATAAGGTGTGTCACGGGTGTATCAAGGTTGCTTGGCACCTGGGGCAGAGCTGTACTTTGGGACCTCACCCCTAGAAAATCATATGTCATTGTAAAATTTTATGTGATTCTCAACATGTCTCTTCTTTTGTGCATATCACATGACTCTCCTTGTATGTCTCTCCTAATCCCTTCTTATCCAATTATTTATGTCTTAACCTCCCTTTGCCACCTTGTGTCTGTAAGCCCCTTTAACATCCTAACCCCTTCTGCCTCTCTTTTTCTCCTTTTGCCCCATGTCTATTTTACCACCCTTTTGTGTCTCTTATCCCCCTTATGTGTCTCTCACTCTACCTCTTCTATATATCTTAGCCCTTCCCGCACTTTTGGTTGTCTTGTACCCCCTTCTATTTCTCCTACTCCTTTCCTTACTGGTGTGTCTCTTAACTCCCCTTTCTCCCTTTGTACTACTCTTCTCTCTTGTGTCATGTGGCCTTGCAGAACATAGTAGGGGATCTTCTTTATCTCTTGTCCAGTCTGACAGTAGCTGCTCTCAGTGTGCTGTTAGCATCATATTCCTGCAACCTCGAGTCACAGAACATTGTGAGCAGCTTTCTCAGACCAGGTAGAGTCAATGGCGTAGCTAGAGTTTTGCCGCCGGGGCTGTCCCTGAGTTTTCTGCCCCTATATCGACCCAAGTACAAAATCTATCTGTGCAGGGAGGGAGGGGTCTGTAAAGGGATGGAGGGGGGACTGTGCAGGGAGGGAAGGGGGACTGTGCAGGCAGGGAGAGAGGGGATCTGTGAAGGTAGGGGGGATGTGCAGGGAGGAAGAGGGTCTATGAAGGGAGATAATCGGAGAGGGTCTGTGAAGGAAGGGGGGTTGAGCAGGGAGGAAGAGGGTCTGTGAAGGGAGGGGGACTGAGCAGGGAGGGAAAGGGTCTGTGAAGGGGGGCTGAGCAGGAAGGGAGAGGGTCTGTGAAGAGGGGGGCTGAGCAGAGAGGGAGCGGGGGCTGAGCAGGGAGGGAGAGGGTCTGTGAAGGGAGGGGGGCTGAGCAGGGAGGGAAAGGGTCTGTGAAGGGAGAGGGGCCGAGCAAGGAGCGAGAGGGTCTGTGAAGGGAGGTGGGCTGAGCTGGGAGGGAGAGGTTCTGTGAAGGGAGGGGGGTTGAGCAGGCAGGGAGAGGGCTTGTGAAAGGAGGGGGCTGTCAGAAGGGAGGGAAGGGGGCTGAGCAGGGAGGGAGAGGGTCTTTGAAGGGAGGGGGGCTGATCAGGTATGACAGGAAAATGCACAGGGTGAAAAAAAATATCTTGAAAATATCACCATTGTCATGGGGAAAACACGCAACCTATGTCCACTTTAAAAATAATAAGAATATATGTGAACAATAAATCGAAAATACTGCAATCCGTTTTCACTGTTATCTGTAAGGCATCTATTCTAAGGACTCCTGAGTTGTAACGGGCATAAATATAAAAAGAGTATAAATAAACCATTACAAAAATGCTCCAGATCTGAATAGCTTTGATGACACCATTATTTAACCGTGCTGCTAATTGGTGAAATGCATAAAATATATTACAGATGATAAAATTATAGTAATAACTAGAAAAGCTACAATTTATTGGGAAATTGTGTAAAGTGTTCTTGCCTCCACCAGTAGTCTACAACTGGAGTGGGCGGAGTAACTGTTATTATTTATTTATATAGCACATTTAATTGCAACGTTATTTCCCAAAGTGCTTCGCAGTTACATTAAAACATACATTTATAAAAACATTAGCAGGTGTACAAAAGGCCCTGTCATCAATAAATTGGGTAGCATACAAGTTAGTCTGGGAAGCAATCTCCTCCCAGATGGTATCCCCTAAAAATAGTTCTACATACTGAATTGGGGAGAAGCCATCCACATTAACATTAATGCCTGCGTTGGCACTAAAAGGGGGGACGTTGGGCTCGGCTAACTGGAGGTACCCAGTCCTCCTCCACATTCGGCGTAGCAGAGGAAGCACAGCTTCTTTCTTCAGCCGGCTCACACACAGATGACATGTCGTCTTGACTAGACGTGTCAGATGTGTGCATAAAAACCAGAATTAAAAAATTACCACTACACTTTCTTTGGGGGGCAAAATGGTTGGGGGAAACAAGTCAAAACACCCCATTTTCTATAACCTTTGATGTCTACTTTATAAAAATATATACTATATATACTGTCATGATGGTAACATTAACTGGGGGGTGCAAAAATATGTCAAACTGAAGATAGACCAAGCATACCCTATATATCAAGTTGAAAAACTGACATGTACAAGTTCTGATTGTTGAATAAAAATAGGTGTAAAAATCTACACATACCAGGAGATCCCTAAACCAATAAAAGATAGCGTCTAATATTCATATAGATAGCTCTAAGAAATAAAGTGCAAAATAGAACCAGTACAATTGGAAGAATTTGAAATGACAGTAGCAAACATATAAAAAGGTGGAATACAATCTGAAAAACGAACACTAGATGTCAGCCAAGTGCTAAGTAGTCTCACATAGAGGGGGAATGTTAACTAAACAATCAATGTTCAGCAGACATAAAATAGCAATGAAAAAAACAAATATGACTTAAATGGTCTGTGGCTTAAATGTAGATCTGCACAATCTCATCTATTTTATAAAATACCACTCAATAGTCCAAAACTTTGTAGAATGAATCCAGATTAATGGTATAACGGTAAAAGTCAGTAACTGATGTTCTGGATAGCAAAGTTAGTTTGATGTAGAAAATGAACCTGATGTGGAATAATTTCACTGTCACAATCAACACACTATGTAGCTATCCATTAAAAAAGATAGTAACATAATGATGTGGAAATCAATCAATCAATAAATTGATTATCTTGCGTATCTGCCCTCGGCCAAATTAAAGAAATAGTGCGTGCACGCTCCTGAAGTAATTCACACCAGACACAAGTTTCAGGTTAATGAAAAACTTGAGGAATGTTTATTCAGGGGGGACGACATGTCCCTTATAAAGCAAAATGACATCATATGCATTGTCAGAGATAACATGAAATAATACATCAATAATTGGTTAGGTGTTAAGTGGTTCATTTAATGCTCTGCGTACTGAGGGTGATGTCATCGGCATCTTAGAGGTCTCTCCCAGATTCCAGCGCCATCTTGTTAATGATGGTGTTAGTCGATGTTCAAGGGGAAACATTTTAGGTAAATCATATAGAAAGTTGAATAATGCTGATAGTAGTTGTGTTGAGTAAATATGCATTTTACTAATACAAATTGGGTTAATATTTTTGTCCACAACAGTCCCCCCTTAAAATGACTATTTACGAAAAGAATGAAGGAAAAGACAGCCAACTACTAGCTAGCTAACCCTAATAATGTCCCTAATTTGGCTACAGCTCATCTGTCTTAACAGTCCTTGAACACTTCACTGCGCAAGTATCCCGCAGCGGCTAACCCACTACATCTCCTGCATCAGACTTTTGCCCGTAGAGACAGACGCTATCCCTGTACTGTCTCTATAAAGTGGTAGTAGTTGTTGTCTGTTTGAAATGGTGGGACTGAAGTGGTGTGTGTAGAGTGTCACAGTCTATATCATCAGCATCTTGGTGTAAGTATATGGGTGTAGTGCGGTCAATGGTCTGGTCTACGGTCTTTTGTAAGTATCTCTGCACGCAAGGTACCACACAACAGGTTAGGAAGAGGAAGAAGATCATTACAGTAAGAACTGCCATCCCTATTTGGAAAAGAGTCCTTTGCCATCCACTCAGCCATCCAAACCATTTATCCCAAGACTTAGGAACCCCTGAATTTTTCTTTAATTCATCAGAGAGATTTTTCTAATTTCTCTATGGCCATGGTTACCTTACCATTAAGACCAGTATTGTCCGGGATAAAAGTACAACATGTCATCGTCTCAGGGAGTATTTTACATACGCCCCCCTTTTCAGATAAAATCATGTCTAAGGCTATTCTGTTTTGAAATGTCATGTGAGAGGTAGCCTGTAACTGTTCGGCTAAGCCCTGTAGGGCATCTCGAGTGTAGTTGACAAATCGTTGTTGATTGTAGTAGATGTAATTGATCCAGTTAACATTTTTATTAGCAGTGATGAGGGGGATCAAGGATTCAAATCCTGCCGCCACTTCATCTCTGGCTTTGAATTCATTTGGTACCCCCCTAGGTACTCCAATGGCATCTATATATACATGTGGGTCAAAACTACCTCAGATAGGACTTTCTCTTTTTACTCTAAGATGTGTATGTGATGTGATGAATCGTATGGACCTTGGTGGTTGTCAGGGAAGATGTGTATGGGCATAATAACTTTAGTTAAAGTTCATTCTCCCCACCATAAGCCAGTCATTTTTGACCTAAATTGCATGTCACCACATAACCAATAAATGTCTCCCACAGATTTAATCTGATTCACTAATAATGTCGTGGGTGGATTCCGGTAAATTGCACAGTAACCAGAAGGGAATTTGCCTACAAATTTACCTGTGACTCCGTGCATTCTATAGCAAGTGTAATTACCTGGGTACACGGTGACTCCATCCGGTGGTCTGGTGCTCCCTTGGGTTATTGGGTAAGCCTTTTTCCATGAATCACATGCTGATGAATTTACAATTGTTTGTGCATAGAGGCTTAAGAAACATGTCTCAACATCGAGGGGTAAATTTAGAGGCACTGTACCTAAGTGGGGTCTAGCTCCACCACAAACATAACAGTTGGTTTTATTATGAGAGTTAGCATTATACCTCATCCATTCAAGCCATAGGTTAGTATCTGAAAAACCAGTCTCCACAGCCATAGTGTCTTCAAATGTGGGATTAGCAATAGCGACCATGTCCTTAAAGAGTCTTGATGTGTGGTTTCGGGGGATTTACTGTCGTGTGTTGACCCTACCCAGTCGGGTGATGTAAGCATGTCTTGCAAATAAAATATTCCCAAATTATTGTATGAGCCGCACCCTATCCAGTACATTCCCATTATGTATTCCCCAGCATCACCTGAGCTGGGATGTTCTATATTTAAGGTTAATTTTATTGGAGTAGACTGTGTTGGTTTACACAAGGTCATTCGGTATAGCAAAGGTTTCCCATGTCTGTCAACTCGGTCTAAGGCACTCTGTGGTTTGTAACCCCATGGTCGGCCTGTGTTCCAACCCGCTGCTTTCCATGAACTACAGTGATGTCCCCAATGACCGCCCGTCACACAGATGTATGGGTCCTTCTTGCTTGGTATGACTTTGTATATTGCTGAGTGTTGTGATTGTGGGAAAGTACAAGTAACAATATCACAGTAATCAAAAGTAAATGTAGCCACTTGTGTGTTGGAAGAGTTGTACCAAAATGTGTAAACATGATTATCTTTGTGTGATCCTTGTCTGCAGGTAGCACGGTCCTCTAGGGTAAACAACAGGCACAGTCCTTTATTTGAATATAATCCAGGCACTTTATTTGTAAGTCCACACAGGAGACAGCAGCAAATGAAAACATAAATATAACACAAATCCCTATAAACAAAAACCTAGCTCGTCTGAGCACATACTAACTTCAGGTTCCCTATCTCTCAGGGGTTAAACTAGAACAAAACAATATTGGTTTCACCAACCTAGTGTCTTTATCAGCTCTCTGCACTCCAGTGCTAAGTCAGCCTGTTGCTTTCCTTTCTACACTCCCAGTGCTCCAAGCCAGCCTTAACTGCTTTCCTTCTGCACTCCCAGTGCACAGTCTCCTTGACTCTCTCACTGGAGAGAACAGCCTATCTCCTACCTGCTTCCCGGGAGGAAGCCAGCAATCCCCCTTTTACCTGCCTAACAGAGAGGGGTTTATTCCCACTGCTACAGCTGATCATCTGCAGCTGAGCAGTGGGTTGGAGACAGTTCCAAAAAACTCTGGCCTGTACCTTATTTCTCCCAGTTGTGTATAAACCCACCCTGCTCTCCAAATGCTCCACCCCAGGGGCCCATAACTAAACGGTGGTTTGTGTTGCCTATAACACATACTACACATACTCCCCCTGGGGTTAAATGTTATAGGCCTATCTGCCTTCACTTTATCACATATCCCCCCCCCAGCTCAGACCCATCGGGGCAAGCGGCCTTCAAACACAAACCATGAACATTCATATCACCTAGGGCTGTACCAGCCCTGACTAGTTTCTCAGTTACAGGAAGTGGCCTATTGTAGATGGTGGCTAGCTTGATCCCTTGTAGTTTAAGGAGCCCCCACCCAATAAGATAACCCAAATAGTTAACCTCCTCTAATCCTAGATAACACTTAGTGTTAACGGTCAAACCAGCAGCCCTTACATTATTCACAACTAACTGGACCTTCATCAGGTGTGCTTCCCAGTCCACCCAGTAAATCACCACATCACCAAGGTAGGCAGCTGCATACTTTCTGTGGGACCAGAGTATTCTATTCATCATATGCAGAAAGGGGGCCGGTGCACCATGCAACCTGAATGGCAGTACTTTATGTTGCCATAACCCCTCGGGAGTAGAAAACGCTGCTCTTCCCTTTGCCTTCTCTGTCAGGGGAACCTGCCAATACCCTATGACCAGGTCCAAGGTACTCAGATACCTGGCCTTACTTATTCGCTCTTGCGTTTGAGCTACATGTACTATAGGGCATTTAACATTTACAACCTCTGTAACAAACTCTACCTCTGTCGTGGGGTATGTGCGGGTGTCACCATGTGTACACACAATATTAATCATTTGTCTTATATCACATGTCTCTGGCTGGAGCAGAACACTTTTCAAAGTAGCCTCACTCCCTGAATCAATTAGTGCTTGTACACAATTCCCTTCCACCATCACCACTTTTAACTGTGCTGTAACACCACCACTAGTCACCACACACATCTTTAAGCAAGTCAATACAATCCTATGCAGAGCCCTTATTACTACATTGCATTGGCTCTTCACTCTCAGGACAGTTATATGTAATATGTCCTTTCTTTCCAGTTTCCCCTGCTTATCTGGTTGCTAGAGAATCTAGGCTGAGGATCAGTACTGTGTGGCTCCTTAGTAGCCAAGTTCCTCTCAATCATCATCTGCTTCCACATCCACAGCAGCTTCTGGTTTGATAATCTCTCAATGTCCGAGTTACTTTCAAACGCAAACTTTACAAAGGCTTTGCGTGTAACTAACTTTTCTATATCACTTATACATCCGATTCCTTCATGAGCTGGATTTTCCAGGTGCTCAACCTCTTCAAGACCTGGTTCTGTCACCAGCTCATCCTCCACTGGAACAAGTCCCTCTGTGAAGGGCTCCACAACATCCTCCATCAGTTCTTCGAATTCCTGGGAGCCTTCCTTGCTCCCTATGGGTAATGCTACAGGTTTCATCTCTATATCCTCAGGGGGTTGGCCAGGGAGGCTGTCTAGAGCACCCTCCTCCTGCATGAATGCAGCCTTTGATCCCAGTTCCATCCCATCATGCTCGGCCTGGCCTGGCCTGGCATGGAGCACTGTTCTTGTGCCGGAGGCCTAGACTCCTAGACTCTTTGCTTTGCCTGGTTTCCTCCCCAGGGGTATCCTCTGCTTGCTCGGCCTTGAGTGGCCACCTCTCAATGTCAGCAATGCTTTCCTCTGGGCTGTCTGGCAGTCTCCCTGTTCCCTCGGGGGTGTCCAGAGACGCAATCATGGCCTCTCACTGGGTTATGACAGCCCTGGTATCAAACAGCCGGTCAGGCAGTCCGAGCCCCGCCTTTAATTCCATTACCGTTTTCCCAGAATCTGGCAGCGGTTCCAGGTAGTCAGTGTGCCCAGGCACTGTAGATGTAGTCTTTGCCAGCAGATACAGTTCTACGGCTCCCAGACAATCATTCACAGTTTTTGTAGCAATACCAGGTGTCTCTGAAATATTTCATTCTGCTACACCAATGTCATCTACTATGTCACTTTCTCCTTGGTTGGGCTTTTCTGTGCTGCAAAATGTCCTTGGAAATTTTTTTCAAATGTTGGCAACTATGGCACTGTATCAAGGGTAATGTGTTTGTTTTTCAATAATCCCTGGTGGAAAATAATGAATCCTCCACCAGGGATTATTAAAAAAACAAAACACATTGTGTCGGGGCGGGGCTTAACATGCGGCAGGGGCGGGGTCAAACTTCAGTGAGGATGGGGTTAAATGTGCCCCCTCTACTTTTGTCCCTGGCCCTCCATGTGCTCCCCCTTAAAATGAATCATAGAGACGCCACTGGTCCATACACACAAATAGACTGCTATGTACATACACACACAGACTGCTGAGTCCATACACACAAATAGACTGCTATGTACATACACACACACACTGCTGAGTCCATGCACACACACACACACACACAGACTGCTGAGTCCATACACACACACACATACACACAGACTGCTGAGTCCATACCCACACACACACACACAGACTGCTGAGTCCATACACACACACACACACACACACAGACTGCTGAGTCCATACACACACACACACACACATCAAGCCTACCTGTCACTGGAGGCTGTTGCTGGGGGTCAGACAGCCATCTTCTGCAGCAGCAAGGTCTGCTGCTTTACGGTGGGGGCGGGGCTTATGTGCGGGAGGCGGGGCTTGGTTTGGGGGCAGGGCTTTGCCGGGAAGCCTGTCAGTGCTCTCTCCGGCCCCAGCATCTCTGCACAGACAGCACCCAGCGCTCCTCTGGCCAGACTGCCCTGCATTCCCTCGGGCTGTAACAGACGCACACACTGTTACAGTCCGAGGGAATAGAATTTAAGCACATGGCCAGCAAGTTGCATTCACTTATTTCTAAGAGCTTTTATGGGGGCTTGTCTTTACCATTAGAGACTCTTAACTTATTCCTATCCCTGTTTCTTTCCACTGTCTCCACTCTCCAGGGTTAGATAATTCTACCCAGTATATTCATTAAGTTCTGATTGTTGCCTTTTGGCCCCCAAACAACCCAGCAACCCTATACATAGGGGTTATCACTGTACTCGGGAGATGTTGCTGAACATATTGGGCAGTGTTTGGCAGTGACACATAACGGGATCTGTTAATTCATGCCTAAAGTACAATGTGTGTGACAAAGAAACAAAAAAAGATTACTACCCAAAAATTTGACAAAGGCTGGTGGTAGAATTCAGTGCATGTCTATGACATCACTTGCTGTTCCAGCCTGGCACAGGTCAGAGTATTTTGGCTGTTGCCATCTTCAAACGGTCGTATTTTAAAAACTATAAATTCTACAGCGAAGAGCTTTATATTGTGAGAATCACAAGACCCAGACCTACATTTTGATGCATAGTATGTCTCTGAAATAATAAAACTGAAGGCACAGTCGCAGTTTAGATATTGCCCTTCAAATTTGAGCTGGCTAGAGTGGAGTTTCAATGAATGTCAATGGACGGCGTGAGTTGCAAACAAATGGTCATATCGTGAAAACTATCAGGACTATTGCTTAGCTGTGGACATTTCTAGTGGCAGCAGGGATAGCTGAACGTTTTGATATAAGATTTGTGTAGGTGGGCTTGAAAATGAGGGAGTGGTGGCAGTTTAGAAATCATGTCCTGATTTTTCAGCTTTTGCCAGCTCCCACTCTAGCTTTGCAATTCATTCCTATGGGACCAACTTCGTCACAAGAACTTTGATATTCCGTGAACCATTCGGCGAAACGTTCCACAAAGTAATAGCAATCCAATCGGGAACAATCCGCACGTTTCGGTATATTACGGTCTATGTAGTGTAAAAACTGTGGGAGGAGTTAGGGTGGTGTGATAGAATTTATCTTGATTCCAAGGCTCAAGCTTATAGGTGTCATATAATGATATCCTATATTAAAATTGGCTAACTAGGACTCAGGAAATGCTTGATGCTTAAACAACACTTAAGACCATATGTGTCTAGTTCTGGGAGCAGAGAGCCCCCACCTAAGATGTCTCTTCTCTAATCTTTTTGTTCTTTCTTACCTTGGAACTTATTTGTTATGTGTACATGACGTTCATGCCTATGTCTTACCTGTACTCCCTTCCTATTACTATTCTAAGAGTATTTGCACGTAAGCACGTACTTTTTAATGTATAAAACCCAACAAATGAATAAAACGTCAGAGCCTTATTTTGAATACCAACAGGTGTCTGGTGTCTAATTCTCGCTTCTCCAAGTGCACTTGTAACAACAATTTGGGCTTCCTCTGAATATAACAAAGATCAACATTCTGATCCACAACAGCTGGTAAATTTGGCTATAATAATAATAATAATAATAATAATATATATGTGAGATAACATTAAGTGGTCTTGCTATGCAAGAATACTTAATAAAAAAATAGCATTTTCATATAATGAAAAACTGAATGTAATGAGGATAAAAATGCTACATTTTCAATTACATAAAGAAATGAAGACGAGGTTAGGGAAATCATTTAACAAACTTGGATATAAAAAAACAAACAAAAAAAAAACAAACAATTATGTAAACCACAGAAAAATATTACTCAAAGTATATTTTATTTAACTTTTTCTTGGTAGCGGTATATATCATTTCAAATATACCTGGTGATATTATTTCATTGAATCATATGTTGCAGATGCCCTAGATAACACATTGTATTCACACAAACTGCGGTTTCAAAGACTTACGGAGTTTGAGTAGTTTGTAAGTAAACCATTTTCTAAACGAGTGTAGACATAATAATACTCTACTTTTTAGGGACTTTATCAACTCTTTGAGATTTGTGAATGAAAAAAAACAACATTTTGGTGATGTTAAACTTCTTAATAAATTGTATTTGGCTCTTACTATGGATCTTGAGCATGTTTCTGTTTGTTATACTAGAAAGGAATAACTCATCACATTTTCAATAATTAGCTATTAGATTTGACATGTGCCTATCTACTTAAAAAAGGCAATAAAAAGTGAAGCAATCTATCCTCAAATGAACTTTAGAGGCATTTCTATTTTCAAGAATGATTTGGATTAACAAACGTGGCATTTCAGAAGTATTCAGCAGTGATCTCTCATCACTATTCTATTTAAACAAACTGAAGTGTTAAAGGGACTCTCCAGTGCCGGCAAAAACAAATCCGTTTTCCTGGCACTGCAGGACCCTGCAGTGCCCCTCTCCCTCCCACCCCCCATCCCATGTTGCTGAAGGGGTTAAAACCCCTTCAGTGACTTACCTGAATTCAGCACCAATGTCCCTCGGCGCTGGGTTAGGTTCCCCCCCGCGCATGGATTTCCGCGATGCTGGAGGTCCTCACGCACAGCATGAGTACGTCCAGCGTCGTTTAAAACACTTTTCGTGTTCTAAGAACACGAAGTCCGTCTGGTGGCTGTCTGATAGGAATGCTAAAGGAACGCTAAAAAACTATAACCACTACAGCGCGTTAAGGTGCCAGGAGTGCTCTGGTGCTCCCCAATAAAATGACTCAAACCGTTTTAGAAAATGTTTACTTCTTACCTGGTTCCATCTCTTTATAGCCTCCAGTAGAGCCGAAAACTCCTGTTAAACGCTTCTGTTAGCTCCCCTGAAGCCCTGCAAAGGGCCAGTTAACCCTGCACTGCTGAGTTTAGCTCAGGCAGAGAGAGTCTGGCTCTGTGCTGTAGTGCTTATGGTGCCTGGTGTTCTTTAACCCCTTAAGGACCAAACTACTGGAATTAAAGGGAATCATGACATGTCACACATGTCATGTGTCCTTAAGGGGTTAAAGGGACATTTAAATCCATTAAAAATATGCTAAAGCACCAATCCAAATAAATGAAATAAAACAAAAATGCTTACTTTTACAGTACTGTTTCTGTTTGTGCAAATCTCCACAAATTGGCCTTGAATTTGCTTACTACAGGAAGTAGTGTGGCCTACATACTCTGAACATGTTTATCCTAGCGCTGCAAGAGTTACAATGTAGGGAGGATGATTAGCTATCTGTGCAAACTGTTCTGCTCAGTGGAGGGACTTCTGGGACTTGTACTTTAGATACCAGGTTTTCATTTCTGAAAGCCAATAGCTGAACTATAACTGCCAGACAACTTTTCTGTACTTTTCAGTGATATTGGCAAAGGGTTATTGAATACTGAAAGTTTGGAGAGAAGGACAGAAAGAGAGCTATAATTTTTGTAGTAATAATACGTTTTTTTAGAATGTGGGAGGTGGGACAAGGGTGTCAGGGATAATATGCAGAATGTTGCGAAACTTTTTTTAATGTTTAGCGTTTTGACTGGCTACTTGTTTTTCTTTGATTGATCTTTTGTTCCGGATTTCATTATGGTTTTTTGGAACCGCAACAAATCTTCGTCTTTTAAGGAATCCTGGGATACCCATACGGTTGTCCCATAAATATTCAGGTGAAAGGAGCTTTGTCGGTTTGTAATAAATAAAGTATTTGTTTAAATGACTCTCTTCATGCCATAGAGCTTCAATATTTTTCTCTCTGTCTGCCATTATGCCATTATGGCAGTAGTTGGTCAATTTGTATATTTCTTCTGTTGTGCCCCCAAAGTAACCTGCTGCGTAATAAAAGTCACCCTCATCATATGGAATGTAGGCCCTAGACTGTGGCCGCCTTTCATACGTAAAACGTTGTCGAGGTGCGTTATAAAATCCAGGATGTATGGTCCCAAACAATTCACTTAAGCTCTCTACACCAACATCGTCACTGAACTGCATGTCAATATCCGCCACAGCCAGGTAGTCAACCTCATTGATGAATCTGTCACGAGTATAATTGCGAATCATCTCCATGCGTCTGAAGCAAATATCCTGCCACCTTTTGTACGTGGGAGATTGTAGGGTAAATAACTGTCTCCCTTCACCAAGAGTAAAATTGTACTGGTGTACCTCCTCGACTCGATCGGTGAGTATGTAATAGTTGACTTTATGTCCTACCATGAAGAATTTTTCAGCTGTTTCAATGAAATTTTTGAGAAACACTACATACCTGAAATGCAAGGAAATAGATGTACAAATCAGTTGTAGATGAAAAAGTTTGCAAATTTGTTTTCTACATTATTAATTGCGATTTTGCTATAAAAAAACCCCATAACATCAGCTGTAATATTTCAGAATCTAACAATTGACAGTATAGCAAGTCAGTGGACAGGAAAAGTTTCACCCCTGCCACTAGTTTTCGTTAAAAACATCTAGCTTTGTTATATACCTTGTAGCCAATTTAGACAGATAAAAAAACATTGTTCAGAATTTTCAGTTTGAATAAACAGATGGAGGAAATGAAAATGTAATTTTAAATTAAGCTTGAATAGAGCAATAGTGGTCCAGGGCCCAGACTTTAACGCACGCTAGGCAACCTTTGGCACTCCAGATGTTTTGGACTACATATTCCATAATGCATATACAGTCATAACCCTGGCAAAGCATCAGGGGAGATGTAGTCCACAACATCTGGAGTGCAAGAGGTTGCTTACCTCTGCTTTAAAGGGACACTCCAAAGTCCTAGAGCACTTATGTGAAGTGTGTCCTTTTTTTTTCATTTTACAAAAAGTGCAGATTTCAATAGGAATTGACACATGTATACATTAACCTTGTTAAAACCCTCTGGCTGCCAATCAGACACCTGGTTCTGCTCCTTTCTAGGTGCTTAGCTCAGTGGACTCATTGAACGGTATTGGGAAGTCTGTGTTTGGGCAGCCATGGAAAGAGGTTTTAGATAAGAAACCTGCAGCTTTTGCAAGTGACATGCTTTTTAAAAAAAAAAAAAAATTGGGTTAGTTGGGTGTCCCTTTAATCAACAAGCAGGGTGAGATTAGAATTTATAATAATACTCAGGCATTTATCTTCAGATATAGTCCTTAACCAGGAAACGCTGGAAATAGTATTAAAAAGTATTAAATTAAGAGGAAATCCAACTCCGAATCAAATGTTTAAAAGTGGCCCTAAGTTCATTAATTCTCAAATACCATTATTTAAATACATTATTGCCATCCCTATAACATTTAAATCTAAGGAAATAATAGCCCCAGCAGCTTCAATTGTCAGGATCCCTCCATATTGTCTCGGAACTCCTCCATGTTGAATTCATCCCAATCGGCATAACCGGTATGAGTTCAGGGTTTCACCGATCAGTCTCTGCCCATGCGTCTGACGTCACGCGCTTCGTTTCAAATCACCTTCAATGGGGATATGAGCATCAGAACTGGACCATGAAGCAATGAAAGAAGGTTGCTTGGTCTGAAGAATCATATTTTCATTTAGAACAGGTGGATGGCCAGGTTCACGTGTGTTGTTTTACTGGGGAAGAGATGGCAGTAGGATGCACTATTGGAAGAAGGCTGTTTGCTATTTATGCTATCTTTTTTTCTGGAAATAGGTAAGCTGAAAGTAAAGATTTACATGGGGATGTCTCTGATGAAGTGATCTGTGATCACGAAACGCGTTAGGCGGAATCTCCACATCGGTACAGTCAGTTCATGAGAGTGAGCGTTTGGAACGCATCCAGCAGCCGCAGTGGAACGCACGCGGCAAATACACAGTGTTATTCCAGCACGAGGAGGTCCTCATTCACCTCTGTCCGGCCGTCAAGAGAGTGTTACCTACATCTTTGGACCCCCAGTCTGCTTTACCTGGTATATCACCTCTCTCATTTGGGACTGTTTTTATTATTAGTCTTTTATATTATTGTGTGTTTTGTAGACAGTTGATATGTACCAATAAATTTTCACAAATAGTACTCTGTCTGCTGCACCATATATTAGACTTACTTTTAATCCCTTGTGGGATTTATTTTTTTCTTTATTATATATCACTTTGTAGTATAATGTATTGATTCTATTAATTATAGAATCTCTACTAGATTAACTCCTTAACAGCCAGTGGATTCCACCTACCTTATTCTATAGGAGGTTAAGATCTGACTAGCTGACACATTTAAGGACTATTCAAGGATATTCTTATATATTTATTTATCTGCAATCTGCTTTTCCATTTCCACTGAGTCCTGTATTCATTATTGATTTATTTCAATAATCATCGTACATGGGGATGTCTGCCTGCATGACTGATTGAATGGAAGGTGGGATGTGCTGGAACAACATATCCGAACCATGCAGGCCCCACCTCGCAAGTTGGAGGTCCTAACAGATCTGCTGCTATATTCTTGGTGCCAGATAATACATGTCACATTCTAATGTCATGTGGAGTCATTGCCTCAACCCATCAGAGGCACAAGTGGCACCTACATGATATTAGGCAGGTGGGTTTAATTTTGTTGCTGTTGGGAGTTTTCTTTTTTCTGTTAAGTTATCTAATTTCACTTCTTGTTTTTAAATGTCTATTGCATATTTATATAGACCTTTTTGGGGGGAAATTTTGCTTTTTTTTATCTGGCTGAGAATCCATACTGGGTAAGATTCTACTGATCAACTGCTGGTCAATCTAACTTGCCATCTGCTTTAGGTACAAACACACAACTGAGTAATTAAGGACCTGGGGACTCCGATCATGGTGATTAAATTACCTTGTATCCCATCTTTCAGAGGGTGGAAGAACAGGGGACATTCAGGGGCGTACCATGAGGTTGGTGAAACCGGCGCCCATCAGGGGCGCAGGCCGAGGGGGGGCGCAAAAATCAAGTGTCAGTGTGACAGGTGATTTTTGCGCCCCCCCTGCTCGGCCTGCGCCCCCGGCACCCCACGGAAGCGTGCGGCTCCACACTCCATTAGGGAACCGCATGTAATGTCAGGCTGTCCGGCTGGAGGGGAGCGCTCCCCTCCAGCCGGTTACTTTGTGAACCCAAGCGCAAGCACCTCCCCTCAGCACAGGCTCAGCCTCTTACTGCCCGCCAAGCTTCCTGCTGCCTGAGCAGCCTCCTTCACTGGTGCCTGCCGCAAGCTTTGTGGAGGGGGCGAGGTTATGAATGACATCATATCCCTGCTCCCTGTGTACCACACAGCACGGATGGCGCCCTGTGATGAGGCTTGGCTGCAAGTCAGGACTCCACAGAGCTGGTCACCTGTCAGCATGCACCTCAAGGACCTGTATGTAAAATAGGTATGTAATTGTGACTGTGTGCATATGTATTTATTTCTCTGTATGTATATCTCTGTGTGCCTGTATGTGTGTCTCGGTGTGTATGTATGAATGTATGAATGTGTGCATATGTCTCAGTGTGCATGTATGTATGTCTCTCTGTGTGTGTGTATGTATGTATGTATGTATGTCTCTCTCAGTGGCGGATCCAGAGCCTGATCTCGGGAGGGGCACTTGTAGATTATTTAAAGAAATAATGCAGACACAATAACTACTACAGCTCAGTGTAGTGGTTATGGTGTCAATAGTGCCGGGACCCCCTCCTAGAGTAAGTAGTCAAACCGTTTAAGAACAGTTTGACAACTTACCTGAGGTCTGCTGGGAAATGGGGCGGTAGTAGGGCATAGGAGCAGTGGTGTGTGAGTGGTGCAATGTGTAAGGGGTGCAGTGTGTGTGTGTGTGAGGGGGACAGTGTGTGAGCAGTGTGTGTGTGTGTGTGAAGGTTGTAGTGTGTGAGTAGGGGGGGCAGTGTATGTCAGGGATGCAGTGTATGTGTGGGACAGTATGTGTGTGTAACAGTTGCAGTGTGTGTGAATGTGGGCAGTGTGTGTGTATGGGGCAGCAGTGTATGGGGGCAGTGTGTGTGTATGGGGGGCAGTATGTGTGTATGATGGCAGTATGTGTGTATGAGGGCAGTATGTGTGTATGGGGGGCAGTGTATGGGGCGTATGTATGGGGGGGCAGTATGTGTATGGGGGGCAAATGTGTGTATGGGGGCAGCATGGGGGCAGTATGTGTGTGTGTAATGGGGGGGCATGTGTGTATGGGGGGCAGTATGTGTATGGGGGCAGCATGTG
This sequence comes from Pelobates cultripes, assembly GCA_933207985.1. Lineage (NCBI taxonomy): Eukaryota > Metazoa > Chordata > Amphibia > Anura > Pelobatidae > Pelobates > Pelobates cultripes. Next base: position 133,234,639 of record OW240920.1, read on the forward strand.
TGTATGGGGGGCAGCATGTGTATGGGGGGGCAGTATGGGGGCTGTGTGTGTGTGTGTTAAGGGTAGGGGGGGGGCTTTTTTATAATAAATATCTTTATTTAATAAAAAAAAAAATATTCTATGTCCCCCCTCCCTTCTTACCTTTATTGAGGAGGAGGGGGGACATATTTCGTTCCCTGGTGGTCCCAGTGGTGATTCCCTGGTGGTCCCAGTGGTTACAGTGAACTCTAGCCCACGCTCCCGGGCTAGAGTTCACTCTCGCGAGATTTGGAGCGTTGCCAACGCTCCAAATTTCGCGAGAGGAGGACCCGCAGGAGCTGCAGACTGAGCTCCCGGGTCCTCCCTCTCCCTCCCCTGCCGGCTGTCAGCAATGTGCCTGCGGACCGGGGAGGGAGATCTCCGATCTCCCCTCCGGTCCGCAGGCACATTGCAGGGCTAGCACCTGCATGTCCTGGCAGGGGAGAGGGAGACCGGCGGATTTCTCGGGGGGGGCAATTGCCCCGTTGCCCCCCCCCGGATCCGCCAGTGGTCTCTCTTTGCATGTATGTATGTCTCTGTGTGTCTGTATGTGTGTATGTCTCTGTGTGCATGTATGTATGTATGTCTCTGTGTGCATGTATGTATGCCTCTGTATGCAAGTATGTATGTCTCTCTCTGTACGCAGGTATGTCTCAATCTGTATGCCTGTATGTGTATGTATGCCTGTATATGTATGCCGGCATGCCTTTACGTCTTTGTATGTATGTTTCTGTATGCCTGTCTCTATGACTGTATGCCTGCATGTCTGTGTATCGCTGTATGTCTCTGTATGTGTGCACAGTGGTGGATGCTGGTTTTGTGCTGCCCCAGGCATGACAAAACTCAGGCACCTCCCCCCCCCGCCCCACCTTCTAAATACACATAAGCATTCACTTACAGACACACATACACTCAGTGTCAGACACACACTTTCACTGACAGACATACACAATCACTAACAGACACATACAGTCACTAACAGACATGCATACACTCTCACTAACCGACATGCATACACACTCACTAACAGAAGCACATACTAACACACTCACTAACAGAGACAGACACGCGTACACTCTCACTAACAAATATGCATACACACTCACTAACAGACACACACACACACTAACACACTCACTAACAGACACACACACACAAACTAACAGACACACACATAGTAACACACTCCCTAACAGACACACACACACTCACTAACAGACACACACACACACACATATAGTAACACACTCCCTAACAGACACACAGACACATACACACTCACTAACAACACACACACACTCACAAACAGACACACACACACACTCACAAACAGACACTCACATTTTTTTAAAAAATTCAATCCCTCCAGCCTCCTTACCTGTGGGGCTGCTGGGCGGCCAGTCACTGCAGTGATGCGGTGCGCGCAAGGGAGTTGAGCAGGAGGATTAGTGCTCCTTCGCCACCTGCCCGGAAAGTGCCGCCGCTGCCAGCCTGGGGGGCCCTGAAGTGGCCAGCCGGCCAGCTCCTGGGCCCCCGAGGGCAAGAGGCTGGCAAGGTAAAGTGCCGCCCAAGGTAAATGCCTTGTTTGCCTTGGGGTAAACACACCCCTGTGTGTGCATGTGTCTGCCTGTATATCTCCATGTGACTGTGTCTGTATGTCTCCGTATGACTGTTTCTGTATGTCTCTGCCTGTGTGTTTCTCTGTGTCTGTATGAATATGCCTGTGTTTGTATGACAGTGTACCTGTATGACGTTGTTTGATTGTGTGCCTTAAAAAAATGATGTCTGTGTGCCTCTAGATTGCATATCTATGTCTACATGGCTTTGAAGAAAAGACACACAAAGGGATCTGGAGGGACACACAAAACGGACTAAGGGGAGAAATAGGCACATAATATGACTGTGGTGGAGAAATAAAACAAAGAAAGGGGCTGGGGGTAAGAGACACAAAAAGGGGACGGGGGTAAGTAAGAGACAAACAAAGGAGGTTGTAAGACACACTAAAGAGGGGTAATACATTCAAAAGAGGGGATATGAAACACTAAAGAGGGTAAGAAAGTAAGACATTCAAAAGAGGGGGTTACAAGACACACAGGTGAAGATGCACTTTTTTTTGCGGGTGGGGGGAAAGGGGGTGGCAAAATGCATCTTCGCCTGTGTGGCTAAAAATCCTTGCACCGGCCCTCACCGCAATGTTGGAGGATGAGGAAACATAATATAATGCTAGAGTTATTTCTTTAGCTTCCCTTTAGGTGGTGGAAAACTTTGATCTAAAAAAATTACGTTTTTGTTTTTTCATGATAAGGGGGGGGGGGAGCGCCGATATGGTTCCTCGCCAAGGGCACTGGAGACCTTCGGTACGCCTCTGGGGACATTCACCAAGAGAAGGCTCCTACCCAGTATATATCATGTATACCCTAGAACACAGCATAGAGGAATTAACCCACTTAGTTAATATTGAGTTCTGGTGAACAAGGATAATGAATAGAGGTATTTCTTTCTGTCACTATTTCACTGATAGTGATGGTTGATTAGGGTGTTCCACCACTCAAGATAAAGGGGTTTTTAGCCCTTAGTTAAATTCAAATAGAAAAAAAAGATAGTGGTAAAATACTAGTTAAAAAGTAACTTTTATTGCTAAAATTTAAAAATAGTTCCTATATATATGTAGACTAGAACAATACTACACAGTCAAAATGCTAGTAATAATAGTGATATTCAAATGAAAAATAAACCATAAAACAAATTGGTTATTCCTAATGTTAATACTACATATATAGGAGTGAAAATCGAAACACTGGCTCTCCCCCCCCAAAAAAAACTTGTTTCAAATATGTGGGTAACAATGTTTCAAATGAGTCAGTAGATTTCACTAAACCATTAAGTGAAAAATTGCCAAAGTTTTACAAGAGGCATCAAGTTTTAAAATGCAATTGCTGCAAGTCTAATAAGCATTCAGAGAGCCAAATGAAAATATAAATATAAATCAATCTATCTTGGGCAGCAGGTAGGGTGCATGTGCCAGTTGGTCCCTATTTTAATCTGTAATTTAGCCAAAAAAGTTGTCCCTTCGTATTTGTCAGCTGGCACCTGTTCCCTCCATGTTGTGAGCCTGAAACTGAAGTAGTAAAGGATTAATTTTATAAATAGATAAGTAAATCCCCCTGTGAAGGTGGAAGTGGGAGAGCCGAGTAGGAGATAACCAAAGGAAGTAGAACAGGTACCCCCTAAGCCTGAGGCTAAAGTTATTGACTAGTTGTCAAGGAGTCAAGTAAAGAGACACACCAATCTGCACCCTACACGCGTTTCACCCGGCGGCCGTTGCTGGGATCATCAGGAGTGCTGGAGAACTACACACGATTTATTTTTAAAATCTCCCGCTATCTCTGTCCAGTAATTACTGGGATCTCATGGACCCATACAAGTGCTTCTTGTCTTTTAATGGCACACTTGGTCGGTCATGCTAAGGTAGGTATCCTAAATGTCATCAGAATTCTATAGAACATCTTACAACATGGAACAGGATACCAAACAAATTTCTAATTACATTGTGGTTTCATTGGAGTGGTTTCACTCCAGTTAGAAGCTTTTTTTTTTTCCTGGTGTACTGGTAAAGGAAGTAAAACTAATAAATACCATTTTCTTTTAAATTTGCTGTGACATCAGAAACAAACGGCGTCAGGATCATGTAAATAAACCTCGATACCAAAGGCTTTCCACCATGTTTCCTCTTACTTTAGAAAAAAAATACGTATGTGGAATCGTTATTACTTACTTTTTAATGGCAAACATTGCAAGGCCAATGCGGACTCCTCTTTGGTGGAACTGGGCATTCAATATATCAATGTTATAGGTACCATTCCACACAATAGGGGCAAGCCACGGTGTCATCATAACCACATCTGTTCTCCTAAGTTATTATATAGAAAAACAGAATTAAACAAATATTTGCCTCTGTTTGGATGACATACTTTATTCATGTTTTGAATTATCATTTTGATTCAATAATGCAAAACTCTACTAATTCCTAAAAGTGTTGGGAACTTTATTTGAAAAGTTACTCTTTTTTGCTGTAGACAAAGATATTTAATGTTATAATTCTAGCTTGCCATGTGAAATATGCAAATAAATCGTTTTTAGAATTGTTTCAGATTTTTATGCTGCATATATGAGGACTGCCTTTACAGTGAATTTCCATTAGGTTCATGTACATTTTGTTAACCATTTTAATGAATTTATCTGTAACCAATTGGTTGCCTCATTGACAAACCAATAAATCACATCATGTCGAAGTCAGCAGAAACATATAGAAGTTGCATAAAAGGCTACACAGTAAAGATAAAAACGTATTTATTTTTGCAACAAGTCTTATATTTTTCCCATAGTTATTTAAAAAAAAAAATATATATATATTTTAATTAAATTTGTGATTTTGTTATGATGGCTTTTTTGGCTATGTTTGCAAAAATAGAAGAGAGATTTTCAAGCAAGACTTTGATATGTGAGTATGAATTAGTTTTTGTTTTACGTTTTATGAATAATATATTAAAAACTGTAAAAAACATAATTCCTGCTAACCTGCTGAAGTCTTGCTTGAAATTAGTGCCCACTTACTAAATGTAATGGGAGTAGGTAAAGGGTTGGGATGGGTGTTTAATGGGATACGAGTTGGTGGGTAGGGTCTTTGAGTGGGCTTTAACTCTTCCAGTCCTCAGTACTATCCATCCAACTATCCTTAATAGGGGAAAGTGTTGGATAAAGCCTTGGGCCATATGGATTAGGACCTTCCAACCATATAACTATTAGGACATGGTAACCTCGTGGTTTTTTTTTTGGTTTTTTTTACATTTCGTTATTAGATCATTTGAGAAAGATGATTGATGTTATGGCTGCCAGATGCTACGGATTGTATCTGTTTGCTATTTATGCTAGATTTTTCCTGGAAATAGATAAGCTAAAAGTAAAAGTTTATGTGAGTGCATGACGTGCTAGTAAATAGTAGACTTGTGCTTTGTGAGAAAATTTAGCCTGGCCAATCCTTTTTTAACAGAAAATATTCTGGATTTTAGCCATATCCCGAAAAACTGATTTGAGAACTAACTAAGATAAACCAAAAGGGCATGACAATCGGCCAATGCATTTATTGCAAAATGTAGGAGCATTTTTCTGCCATTTTTTTTTTTTACAGATTAAGTAACCGATATAGGGAAAAAGAGGAGGAGCAGAAAAAAACAATCTATATTTATATATTGATTAAATAAAATTGATTAAGGATTTCTTTTTTACAACTCTATTACTTGCTTCTCACCTGATTTGTCAAACTAATCAACATTTCGTAACTACCCTTTCAGTAATTACCCTCCAGCCATCAATCATCTCTAGTATCAATCAGTCTAGTAAAAAATGTTGATATTTTTTTTAATTTTTTTTTACTTAGCAGAAAGTTGTTTTGTTTAACTTAGTGGAGAGTCACTGAGAGAAGGTAAAATGTGTTGAATAATTTAAAGGGAAGATGTCCCATACACAGTGGACGAACATGACCTCACTTTTCTAAAGAGCTGATGATTTGAACTGGGCTGAAACTTTTTTTTTTTTCTTTTTTTTTTCTTCCTTCCCTTTTTTTTTAATATAATCTTTATTAAAAGGGTTTCCCCTTTTTTTTTTTTTCATAAAAAAAAAAACAATACAATACAACAATTACATACAGATGGTAAAGAAACGATTTTCCTGTTTGAAATATACATCCATAAGAAGTTTCTTTATACGTTTCAATTAGCCAAAGACAAACTTTAGACTTACATATCTACATAAACAAGACAGTGCAACAAAGGAGAAGGGAAGAAACCTATCGAGTAAAGATGTATATTTTGTGTCTTATATCATATATTATATTGTCCAAAGTATTAACAGTCAGTCCCAATTTCACTTTAAATTTATGCAGGGGTTAAAAAATTTTTAACAAGCCTCATATAGAGAAAAAAAAACAAAAAAAAAACCTCTATTTATCGATCTTCTCCCAACATTTCATCCAAATTGTTGTTTTCCTACTTAATTTTTGTTTACTCAACAACAGTTCCATTTTTATTTGAAACTTAAGCTGGGCTTTAACTTGATCCCAAGGAACTTCTCTATCATTTTTCCATCCTCTCGCAATCACAATTTTTGCTGCTAAAAAAAGATGAATAAGAATAATTTTCAAATCATTTGTCATTGCCGGCCAATTTAGGTGGAGCAGAACGATCTCTGGAGAGAGCCTCAGCTGGGCTGAAACTTACCTCTTTTTTCCTCACTGAGGCCAAGTTCTCCCTCTGTCCGATCCTCCTTGCCTGACATTGGGTAAGGGGGAGAGGGCATGGAGCACAGTCTTGGGATAGGACAAGGATGGCATGGACAGGAGCTGTGCTGCCATTGGCGGTCTGGTATTAGCACGCTGTGCTTGCTGGCGTCATATGCCAATCTTCGTTCCAAGCTGGTTAATTATGCTGCTGGAGGTGGAGTTTAACCTCTGGCAGTGAAGGGGTTAATCTCTGTATGTGCGGCATTTCAAAACAAAACGGACATACAGACTCCAGGCACCATGACCACTTCAAATCAATAAGTTGGTTATGTTGCTAGGATTAACAATTTTATTTTTACAATGTAAAATATTTTTTAGAATATTTTTACATTTTACAATGTCCTTACCAGATATGCACAATTCAGTGCGTATTTAGTTCATAAATGGCATAGGTCCCGTGCTCCTTACTATCTCTACTATTAGCAAACTTATGGAAAATCATAGTAAAATTTGAACAGATAAAACTCACGTGGGGTTGAGAGCTCGGGGCTTCTCATATAACATTCTGAAAAAACAAGAAAAATAGGTTGTATTTTTAAAAAGATTTAACGCTATTATCAGTACAAATAAGGTGTATACAAATGTTATGAATATTTTTCAGACATTTCTTTTTTGCAACAAATTTTACCAAAGAACAGAAAAACCGTGGATTCAATGATCTGAACATCACACAAACTAGGTTTCTAACAATACGAAAGGGACATTTACAGCGTTATTTAATAATGTGAGAATTGAAAGTGAAGTTATAATATAAGGTCAAAATATTTGCATAGGCTAACAAGAGACATGTGTCTATCAACTTCCGCCTTTCTCACATCTGTTTTTGCTGTTGTTCTAAAATAAGGCAAAAACGCAGTTTGAGGTACTTCAAGTTTTGCTGCAAACTAGGAAACATTGCTTCTTGGCCCCAGAATGGCAGTCAGATCTCTCCTTGGATCAAGAAGCTGTTAACCACATATTAAAAATTATATCCCGGAATACATTGACATTGCACATTGTCGCCTAGTTTGTTGTCTATAACAATTCACAAATACAACTTGTGCTTTATCTCTATTTCACTACCATTTAGGGTGTAAGTTGTTTGTGCATTTTTTTCTCTTAAGTGCATAACTTTGCATTTATCTACATTAAATTTCGTCTGCCAATTGAGTGCCCAGTCCGCTAATATATCTAAATCCTGCTCACATTGTATTACTTCACAGAATTTTGTGTCTGCAAACACTGAAACGTGAATTTCAAGTCCATGTATTGAATAGAAGCGGTCCCAAAAGAGAACCCAGAGGGACACCACTTACCACTTTTATCTATCCTAGTCTAAAATTTACCATTAATCACAACTCTCTGTTATCTATTTTTAAGCCAGTGTTCTATAATTTTCACCTACACCAATTTCTTTTTGTTTGAACACTAATCTATTGTGTGGAAATGTGCCAACTTACTTGGCAAAATCCAAGTAGATCACATACACTGCAACTGTTAGGATTACAGAATGATCCAGCACGTAGAACTGTGTAACACAGAGGACTGATAGGTAACGTATACCGGACCTTAGAATGGCCGGGCTAACGTACCAAGGAATAGCCGAGGTCATGGGATACAGAAAGAGACACAACGATAAGGAAAAGCCAGGAGTCAGGGATGCCAGAAAATAGGGAAGTCAAAAACAATGCCAAAGTCAAATAACCAGAATAACCAGAATCAATAACGCGCTCTCGGACAACCACAAGGGAAACCACGACAGGGTACTGAGCAGGATGAGAACTGAGCCTAAATACCCCTCCTGTAGATAAGATAGGCTGTAACCAGCCTTTGACCCCAAAGGCAGTTTCCAGGTTCCCATTTGCATAATTGCTGCTCAGCATTAACCTTTCTGTGGATTTGGTTGCTGCTCGGAACAACTTTTCCTGTGTGGACAGTAAATTAAATTAACCACATTTTTATAAGCGGATGAATACGTGACAGCAACATCCTGATCTATACTCCTAATTATTTCTTTATAGAATGCAATTAAAAGAACACTCCAGACTTCTAAAGCACTTTAGTTTGACGAAAAGTTTTATATGTGTATACGGTGTCCTATTGTTTTCATTTTGCAAAAAGTGCATTTTTCAAAATAAATTGAAACTTTTATAATTTAACCTGGTTACATCCCCTGGCAGGTGCTTCCTGGTTTGGTTAGCTCAGTGGAACTAAATTCAAGAGGCACTCCCTTATTCATATTGTACGGCTAGACCAATGATTTTCATCTACACATAAACTTAATATACATAACGAGAATAATCCATGCATAACGACACAAACACCATTCTGACCTAATAACTGGCAACCCAACCAAACACTGGCAGACATGCAAAGATCCACCATGGCACACAGAGAGGGAGCAGAGGGACTCTGTGCTGCTCCTGGTTTCTCGTGTTGGCGGATGAGGAGAGATATACACAGGGCAATACAGCTTTACCTCCGGCTCCTATCAGCTTTCTGCCAACAGGTAGTGGGTGCCACAATATGATCACACAGCACTTGCTGTGTTTCCCAGTGTTACTATGTAGCAGACAGAGTTACTGACAGTAATGATTTTGTGGACGGATCAGCTACACTCTTACAAATTGTATATTAAGTGTCAAAAAATATTAGTAAAAATAATCAATTGTACCATACTCCTGGTTATTGCCCCATTGTATCATATTATTTTTTTTCATTATGTTATCAGAGGTTACGTTACCGTTGAAGAAGTTCTGCTTCTTTTATTTGGTCCACACTGTGACGGCTGTTAAAAAATTAAATGGGATATTAAGCACATGCATCATGACATCAACAAGCAATTTATAAAGTGATAACAAGAATTAAATTAGAAAATGAGTTTTACTATTTTTTTTAACCAAAAACAATGAGTTTTATTTCTAGTAGAATTCATACAAATCACAAATATGCCACTTACTGTGTTAGTTACCATTTTGCACATTATTTAAATGGTGAAGCTTCTGTACCATTAATCACAACTCTCTGTTATCTATTTTTAAGCCAGTGTTCTATAATTTTCACCTACACCAATTTTTTTTTGTTTGAACACTAATCTATTGTGTGGAACTGTGCCAACTTACTTGGCAAAATCCAAGTAGATCACATACACTGCAACTGTTAGGATTACAGAATGATCCAGCACGTAGAACTGTGTAACACAGAGGACTGATAGGTAACGTATACCGGACCTTAGAATGGCCGGGCTAACGTACCAAGGAATAGCCAAGGTCAAGGGATACAGAAAGAGACACAATGATAAGGAAAAGCCAGGAGTCAGGGATGCCAGAAAATAGGGAAGTCAAAAACAATGCCAAAGTCAAATAACTAGAATAACCAGAATCAATAACGCGCTCTCGGACAACCACAAGGGAAACCACGACAGGGTACTGAGCAGGATGAGAACTGAGCCTAAATACCCCTCCTGTAGATAAGATAGGCTGTAACCAGCCTTTGACCCCAAGCACAGTTTCCAGGTTCCCATTTGCATAATTGCTGCTCAGCATTAACCTTTCTGTGGATTTGGTTGCTGCTCGGAACAACTGTTCCTGTGTGGACAGTAAATGAAATTAACCACATTTTTATAAGCGGATGAATACGTGACAGCAACATCCTGATCTATACTCCTAATTATTTCTTTATAGAATGCAATTAAAAGAACACTCCAGACTTCTAAAGCACTTTAGTTTGACGAAAAGTTTTATATGTGTATACGGTGTCCTATTGTTTTCATTTTGCAAAAAGTGCATTTTTCAAAATAAATTGAAACTTTTATAATTTAACCTGGTTACATCCCCTGGCAGGTGCTTCCTGGTTTGGTTAGCTCAGTGGAACTAAATTCAAGAGGCACTCCCTTATTCATATTGTACGGCTAGACCAATGATTTTCATCTACACATAAACTTAATATACATAACGAGAATAATCCATGCATAACGACACAAACACCATTCTGACCTAATAACTGGCAACCCAACCAAACACTGGCAGACATGCAAAGATCCACCATGGCACACAGAGAGGGAGCAGAGGGACTCTGTGCTGCTCCTGGTTTCTCGTGTTGGCGGATGAGGAGAGATATACACAGGGCAATACAGCTTTACCTCCGGCTCCTATCAGCTTTCTGCCAACAGGTAGTGGGTGCCACAATATGATCACACAGCACTTGCTGTGTTTCCCAGTGTTACTATGTAGCAGACAGAGTTACTGACAGTAATGATTTTGTGGACGGATCAGCTACACTCTTACAAATTGTATATTAAGTGTCAAAAAATATTAGTAAAAATAATCAATTGTACCATACTCCTGGTTATTGCCCCATTGTATCATATTATTTTTTTTCATTATGTTATCAGAGGTTACGTTACCGTTGAAGAAGTTCTGCTTCTTTTATTTGGTCCACACTGTGACGGCTGTTAAAAAATTAAATGGGATATTAAGCACATGCATCATGACATCAACAAGCAATTTATAAAGTGATAACAAGAATTAAATTAGAAAATGAGTTTTACTATTTTTTTTAACCAAAAACAATGAGTTTTATTTCTAGTAGAATTCATACAAATCACAAATATGCCACTTACTGTGTTAGTTACCATTTTGCACATTATTTAAATGGTGAAGCTTCTGTACCATTAATCACAACTCTCTGTTATCTATTTTTAAGCCAGTGTTCTATAATTTTCACCTACACCAATTTCTTTTTGTTTGAACACTAATCTATTGTGTGGAACTGTGCCAACTTACTTGGCAAAATCCAAGTAGATCACATACACTGCAACTGTTAGGATTACAGAATGATCCAGCACGTAGAACTGTGTAACACAGAGGACTGATAGGTAACGTATACCGGACCTTAGAATGGCCGGGCTAACGTACCAAGGAATAGCCAAGGTCAAGGGATACAGAAAGAGACACAATGATAAGGAAAAGACAGGAGTCAGGGATGCCAGAAAATAGGGAAGTCAAAAACAATGCCAAAGTCAAATAACTAGAATAACCAGAATCAATAACGCGCTCTCGGACAACCACAAGGGAAACCACGACAGGGTACTGAGCAGGATGAGAACTGAGCCTAAATACCCCTCCTGTAGATAAGATAGGCTGTAACCAGCCTTTGACCCCAAGCACAGTTTCCAGGTTCCCATTTGCATAATTGCTGCTCAGCATTAACCTTTCTGTGGATTTGGTTGCTGCTCGGAACAACTTTTCCTGTGTGGACAGTAAATGAAATTAACCACATTTTTATAAGCGGATGAATACGTGACAGCAACATCCTGATCTATACTCCTAATTATTTCTTTATAGAATGCAATTAAAAGAACACTCCAGACTTCTAAAGCACTTTAGTTTGATGAAAAGTTTTATATGTGTAGACGGTGTCCTATTGTTTTCATTTGGAAAAAGTGCATCTTTCAAAAGAAATTGAAACTTTTATAATTTAACCTGGTTACATCCCCTGGCAGGTGCTTCCTGGTTTGGTTAGCTCAGTGGAACTAAATTCAAGAGGCACTCCCTTATTCATATTGTACGGCTAGACCAATGATTTTCATCTACACATAAACTTAATATACATAAAGAGAATAATCCATGCATAACGACACAAACACCATTCTGACCTAATAACTGGCAAGCCAACCAAACACTGGCAGACATGCAAAGATCCACCATGGCACACAAGTGCACACTACGCACATGGGTAGGCACATCCTAGCACACAAATGCACACTAACTCACTTATAGAGACAGTCTGTAACACACAGACACACACTAGCACACACACTTAGACACACCATAGCATGCCAAGCCACGCATGTACACACACATACATATAACATAACTACTAATACTGTAAGTATGAACTTGGGACAGGTGTTCATTTGGCAGGCTTAAAGGAAAGCGCCTGTTATGCCACTTGTGTTACTAATAACGCCCAAAATGGATGACCCCATTTTGAAAGTTGGCACGATTGCCCAAAAAAGAAACAGGTTAGCCATGCTGACTTGACAGCCTCTCTGGCAGGCCCAATTCAGGGCACCTATGCACAGAATGCTACAAAGTTCTCTCCGTGTGGTTCTATTGCCCTATTGCCCTCAGCATAGCATAAATTATTCTGTTGATGCACTCGCACTGTGCTTATTGGGGATAGCAAGAGAAAAATCAGGAACGTAGGTAAGGATCCCTCCAGATCTGGGACTGTTGGTGGGGATGACTTAGACACACCTTAGAACACAGACCCACACCAGTACACAGACTAGCACACAAACAGACAAACATTAAAATGCATTCATATACACTAGTAGAAATCCATAGACACTACCTAGCACACATATTTAAACACGTAAACTGGAAACTGGAAAAACTCTAGCATACACACATATAATTACTTTACACAGAGAGGGAGCAGAGGGACTCTGTGCTGCTCCTGGTTTCCCGTGTTGGCGGATGAGGAGAGATATACACAGGGCAATACAGCTTTACCTCCGGCTCCTATCAGCTTTCTGCCGACAGGTAGTGGGTGCCACAATATGATCACACAGCACCTGCTGTGTTTCCCAGTGTTACTATGTAGCAGACAGAGTTACTGACAGTAATGATTTTGTGGACGGATCAGCTACACTCTTACAAATTGTATATTAAGTGTCAAAAAATATTAGTAAAAATAATCAATTGTACCATACTCCTGGTTATTGCCCCATTGTATCATATTATTTTTTTTCATTATGTTATCAGAGGTTACGTTACCGTTGAAGAAGTTCTGCTTCTTTTATTTGGTCCACACTGTGACGGCTGTTAAAAAATTAAATGGGATATTAAGCACATGCATCATGACATCAACAAGCATTTTATAAAGTGATAACAAGAAGCAAATTAAATTAGAAAATGAGTTTTACTATATTTTTTTAACCAAAAACAATGAGTTTTATTTCTAGTAGAATTCATACAAATCACAAATATGCCACTTACTGTGTTAGTTACCATTTTGCACATTATTTAAATGGTGAAGCTTCTGTGCCTCCACCCGATGTCAGCCAGGGCCTCAAGCAGCCCAGTTAAAGGCTTTTTATAGATTGGAAAGCCTTGCCAGCTCAGAGCGCATGTGCATACCAGTAAGGGGAGGGAGTAGAAGGGAGATTGGGTGGAAGAACAAAAAATGAGCATTGGTATAGGGAAGGGAAGGCTGCATTTAATGAAGGAGTAAGGTGGGGATACAAACGCTCAGTGCACTGTGCATGCACAGAATCAACTAAGTCACGTGTGCCAGGCGTGTTACTAGCCCCCTGCACAAAAAATAATATATCTTAGTATGTGCAAAGTTTCAAGCAGAAAAGTTACACATACAGACTCCTACCACCATAACCACTTCTACAAGCATAAGTGGTCATGGTGGTTGGAGTAACCCTTTCAATTATACCGTTGGTCAATGTTTATTATTTGTGAGTCTAATTGGGAATGTCTGCATTGGACTTTTACCTGTTTAGCAGGATCCCTCACTGGCTGGATATATAATTTATGGACTTTTATGCATCTGCTGTTAATCGTAATAGCTGTTTATTGTTCAATGAATTTAATTCAGACCATTTACTATTTCCTATTAAAAAAAAGTGAAAGTCTACACATATGAATAAATTATGAAGTGATGGATGGTTGAGATTGCTCTTTCTCTACTGACGAGTAGTATTACTTTAAAGGACCACTCTAGGCACCCAGACCACTTCAGCTTAATGAAGTGGTCTGGGTGCCAGGTCCAGCTAGGGCTAACCCATTTTTTCATAAACATAGCAGTTTCAGAGAAACTGCTATGTTTATGAATGGGTTAAGCCTTCCCCTATTTCCTCTAGTGGCTGTCTCATTGACAGCCACTAGAGGCGCTTGCGTGCTTCTCACTGTGATTTTCACAGTGAGAGCACGCCAGCGTCCATAGGAAAGCATTATGAATGCTTTCCTATGTGACCGGCTGAATGTCCGCGCAGCTCTTGCTGCACGTGCGCATTCAGCCGACGGGGAGGAGGAGAGCTCCCAGCGCTGGAAAAAGGTAAGTTTTAACCCCTTTCCCCCTTCCAGAGCCGGGCGGGAGGGGGTCCCTGAGGGTGGGAGCACCCTCAGGGCACTATAGTGCCAGGAAAACAAGTATGTTTTCCTGGCACTATAGTGGTCCTTTAACGTAAGTCTAAAGGGTTAGGGAAATGAATAAAATATACACACAGAGTTGAATGGAAAATTGATTGCATCATTAAGCTAAATTAAAATCTTGAAGATAGGGAATATGTTGATGGCAGAATTGTGAAACTACTCACTTCTGAGCATTGCATGTAAGTAGTAAGACGGGATGCCATGCATCGGTTCTCAAGGCATACCTAAAGAAGAAAAATACGCATGTCAATTTTCATGTAATTATTACTTTTGACCTGCAAGAATAGACTAAATGAGTGCATAGGATAATCAATAAAAGTATGCATTCTCAAAGGTATTTTGGTTATTGAGGGGATATGAATTGAGTTCTAGACATAAAGTAGACAAAAGGTTTATGAAAGGTAAAAAGGTAGACATAAGAATAAAAACTATGACTAGTACATTTTCAAAATGTTTATATAAATATAATCTCTTTGATCTTTCGAGGACTCAGCATCCAGCTGAAAGAAATTATACACACTTCTCCAACAGACACTTTTCTTATTCAACAATTGATGCTTTTTTTATTAAGTTTTATTGTTTAAAAAGATGTATTTCTATTTAAATTACAAATATAATTTGGTCTGATCATGCCCCGGTCTTGTGTACCTTTGAGAACAACCCATTCTATAATTTCACACTGTACGCCGACAATATGTTGCCTACATTTTCCTCTCTTGAAATTTTAATCTCTGCTGTTCTCTAATTTATAAATGAATATGGTCTATAATCTAATTATAAATTCAACTTGGTTAAGGCTCAATCTCAAATTTTATAAGATTTCCACTTTAATTGGTGTAGGAAGTGGATTAAATATATTTAGGTATTAGATTGATGTTCAATGTGGACAAAATGCTTTTAATTAATTATACTGTCTTATTTGAAGAGACTTCTTTGATGGGCAGGATTAGCATGATTAAGCCTATCTACTGCCTAATATTCTCTATCTTTTTAGAATGATCCCGATACAAGTTTCTTATAAGATATTAGAGAATATAAGGAAATTGCTGCTTACTTTTGTGTGGAAAGGCAAATAATGAGATTATAATCAAAAGAGATCAATCTCAAATGGTGTTGGGATTTCCGGATTTCATTCTATTGTATGATGTGACTTGTATGATGTTCACACATGAGTTAGCCTGGGAATTTAAAAAGGACAAACTTTTTGGATGGTTTGAATTTGAGGTTTCTCAGATTTGAGACACAAACCCATTTAATTTGTTCTGGGTTAAGCCTTCTCTATTTAATTCTTCTAAAATGTCTAATCCATTACTGGAGGGTGCAGTAAGGACCAGGGCAAAGATCAGATCATGGATGGGCATTTATCTGTTACTCCTATTATAGTTCTAAAATACTACATACAAGAAATTGACTTATCCTGTTGAACTCGGAGAAGAATCACTACCTTGATAGATATCAAGACTGGTGGAAATATCCTTTCATTTAATGAAATTCAGTCAAAATTTCTGCTTTCAAATAAAGAAATGTTTTCATATATTAGGGTCAAATATTTTTTTTAAAAACACAACTTATTTTTTTTTATTTAAAAATTAATTATTAGTACTCATGACCAGGGACGTCTTTGGACGGCATTTTCCAGGGGGCGGCAAAAAAAGCCGCCCCCAAATGCCCAGGGCAAATGTCTTGTTAGCCTTGCGGGTAACTGACATGCCAGTCGGGCTGCTTGGCGGGCGGGCGGCGCTGGTGAGGGGTCACTTTCCCCTGAGCTGTCTGCTCAGCTCCTTCGCGCGCCGCCCGCAGAGTGAGGCTGGGAGCAGGAATATGACTTCATATTCCGGCTGCCGGCATCACTCGGCGACGCACGAGGGAGCTGAGCAGACAGCTGAGTGGAAAATGCTCCCTCGCCAGCGCCGTCCGTCCCCCCAGCAGCCCGACCGGCAGCCCCAGGGAGAGGGAGAACCCCCCCAGCATTCCTAAAGGTAAGGAGGGTGGGGGGGTTAAATTTAAAAAAAAAAGTGATTGTTAATGTGAGTGAGTGTGTTTGTCTGCTAGTGTGTGTCTATCTGTTAGTGTGTGTGTGTCTGTTAGTGTGTGTGTGTGTGTGTCTGTTAGTGAGTGTGATTGCCTGTTAGTGTGTGTGTGTCTGTTAGTGAGTGTGTGTGTGTTAGTGAGTGTGTGTTTGTTTGTCTGTTAGTGAGTGTGTGTGTCTGTTAGTGAGTGAGTGAGTGAGTGTCTGTTAGTGAGTGTGAGTGTGTGTGTCTGTTAGTGAGTATGTGTTTCTGTCAGTGAATATTTGTGTGTATTTAGAATGCGGGGAAGGGTTCGGGGGAGGGGGGGCGCCTGAGTTTTGTCCTGCCTAGGGCAGCACAAAATCAGGATACACCACTGCTCATGACAACATAATAGCTCCCTCAATATTAAAATGGGGATATGATTTCAAGATAACCCCCTCAATTCAAACTTGATATGAAGCAAGGTCTATACTTAAGAAAAAGGCCCACTCCATTAGTTTGCAAGAAATGTATTATAAATTACTACATAGGTGGTGCCTCGTTCCTTCCCATATATCTAAATTTGATAAAACAGTTTCAGATCAGTGCTGGAGATGTAGCCAAGAAAGGGGTAATTTTTACCATGTATGGTGGAATTGTATTAAACTGCAGGGAATGACATTTAAAACAACGAAAATATTAAAGCATATATTTAAAAACTTTTTTAACTTGGAATTTCCAAAGAAAATAAGTCAGCTCAGATTCCCTCAAATAATATATTGTTTGCTAATTGGTATTAAATTATCGCTAGAAAATGGAAAAAGATGGAATTTCGCTCTTGGATGGAGATTGTAAATCAAATTTTATATCAGGCGAAAATGGAACGTTATTTTTTCTTTATGAATGAAACATTGCAACTACATAATGAGATATGGACCCCCTGGTTTAATTACATCACCAACGAAAAAACTCTCATTGGTTAGTGCCTGTACTGTTATGTAATCTATTCTAGACCTCCAATTTGTTAGTATGTCTGTTAATTGGGTATGTAACAGTAGTGTATGATGGATGAATGTGTTTATTTAAAATGTTTTTTTTTAATCTTTGTCTCATTAAGATCCCTAGGATTTTTGTCTTTGATTATTTAGTTTTTGAGGAAAATTATCTAAAGCTTGTTTGTCTAAAAAATTTTTTTTTCAACATTGCCGAAATATAAAAGAAATATATAAAGTACAATTAAATCTAATATAGCAGTTCGGCAAGAAATTCATATATATCATTTACAGAGGTATAGCAGATTTATAGTTTGTCTAAAGATTTAGTAATGTTGCTTATTCATGTTTATATGTATATTGTTGTCAATATATAATAAAAACTATTTGAAACTAAAAAAGTATACATTCTCTTTTCGTAAGCTTTAATTAGGCAAATGTATACCAATGTAAGACAATGTGTCATACCAATGGTCTACTAATTATCTCAGTATAGGTTTAGCATTATCCTGAGAGTCTAGCCATGGTACGAAAACCACCTTAAAATATTTGAGTATCCTAAACATGGCTTAAAGTTTGGCCATCTGTATGTTAATTGTGATCACTGGTTCACCAATCCTGATCTCGTCAGTCACATATCATCCCCTTGGACTTCTAATTAAGAACGTCAAATTCTCACTTTTAACCACTTTACTCATGTCGGCTGCATTTCTTATTTAATTTTCTGGAGAATGGAACGTACTTTATTCCCTACAAGACTATTAAACTAGAGTAGAGGTAATTTACAAAATAGAGGAAATGTTAATGTCAGCGAAGAGCAGAAATTATCCAAATGTCCCTAAGATTTTGTCTGTAACCCTTTCCCAATTCAGAATGTGACTTGGAAGTTTATCAGGGGAAGCAATAGAACTGAGTAATGTGTACAATAATGAAATAAATGTGGGTAGCTTGAGCCTTCAAACACATCTCTTTAAAAAACAATGTTAAAGATTTAGGTGCTGCTTGGTGGATGAAAATCAGGTGTGGACTATTGAGCTCTTTTGCTAGAATGTCTCACTGTTAAATGATTAATCTAATCAATATCTAACCATCACATTCACCTTTTTATGCACAGACCTCCAGCTAGTCCTAATTTGATTATTGAGTCTACCTGTATTAGGAAACCATTACTTCCTTTAGACAATATACTGTGTCCTTTATCTTACAATATTTCATACGTGGTCTAAAATGTTAATATAAAAGCATAAATGCAAGTTTTCATACATGCAGTAGATGTGACAAAAACAGATATATGAACATGGTCACCTACCTTGCTTATAGGTATTTCTAAGGACTCTGAATGTATTTCAAGAAGTAAAGCTTAATAAAAATTTCAACTGAATGTAAAAAAAAGTGTCTGCATTTGAGCATAATGCCCTTATACAGTAAATAAAATCATATCATATATTTCTAAAATAGTTTAAAATATTTCCAATATATAAAAGTATTGAAAGCTACTGTAGTAATCTTTATAAATCTCTGGAATGCCAATGTAATGCTAACATTGAATTGGTAGAGTTAAATCACTCCTCCCCCTTCGCTGACTGTAGGAATGACCTGTTCCACTGAAAATTCCTGTTCTGTTGGGCTTTAATTTTAAGCAAATTTACAGGCCTATCAGTGATTAGTGGCTTCTGGCAGAGACATGTGTTCCTTTGCAGGTTAGTTGTCATGTCTAGGGTATAGATGAGGGTAGGTGAGGCTTTATGGACTATATTTTATTCTGTAAAATATATGAAAATAAAAATGAATACTCGATTTAGGTAATGAATGATGGTACAAGTCATCCCTCTACTACCAGGTCCTGTTGTACCTCTGCTCATTTATGAGATAGATCTCTTCTGTCCATTCTCAGACAATCCTATAAGATCACTATTAAATGGATTTCCTTACTGTTTATCTGCAACACTTCAATCTATGCTATTCATCAACTACAGTGTACACTGATCAATCATACAAGTACCTTTTGTGCTGTCAAAACAACTCTAAAGGATTGAGGCATGGACTCCACAAGACCTCTGAACGTGTCCTGTGTTATCTGGTACACATAGAGTATAAACAGGTGTTTGGGTGACACTAAGCATCTGTGCTATACAGGTTGTTGCATGTACTGCATCACAAAGCAGGTTCAACAGCTGTTAGAATGTAGCCCTACAAGACTCATGTACAGTGTGGTGGGAAGAAGGGAAGCATTTACAGTTCCTCTGCATTTCTTTGCTCAGTGAAGTCTAGCTATGCATAAAATGGCAAGACAATGGAAGCGTGATGGGCTCAGCTTTGATTCTGATTGTTGTTTAAAAACACAAGACAACTCTATTCTCTTTCACCACAATGCGACTTCTCATCGGACATATAAAAAGTTGGTTGTGTCCTACCTCCTGAATTCAGCATAGGCAAAGATCCCAAATTCTGGAAGTAATGGACACCACCAACCCTATCTTTGTTGCTGGCCGGGGTGGAGGAAGCAAGGCAGATGGACACTATGAAGAGGAAGGAGGCCTATGGGAGGCAGTGGTTCCACTGACTAGAGTTCTTGTCTTTATATATGTAGCCGTGGCAACAAATCAAGATAGACGGGTGTGATAATTCATCCATTGAGAAACTGTTTATTATATGCAGGCATGGTGGCAACTCCCACCCTGATTCTTACTTAACCATCCCCTTCCTATTTCTCACCGTCTGCCTAAATCCTGCAATCTGCCTCTTTTATAAAAATCCACCCCCCTTTTTCCATCCACTCTCCTCCTTATGTTTTTCCTTCTTCATCTATATTCTAAGCTTATTAGGACCTGAGCCAAGCATTGAGGTCTATGTAGTGTGAACCTCTAACATGGTGACAATTTCATGTATGTTACAAGCATAACAATGGTACCATGACTTAATTACAATGACAGATAATCTGTACTGTCTTATGTTGAACACTCAGAAACTTAATTAAACACAAGACCATCTATTGCCTGTTTAATAACCTGATAAAAAATTTTACAATGTTAATTTTATGGTATATGTTGAAGGTTGTACTCACCTTTGGGATCTTTCCAGATAACCAGTGGCAATCGGTCAAACCAATTTTACTGCATTACTTGGAACAAAACCAGGTAAACAAATACAGAATGAGATTATATACCGCACCCAGTGTAATTGTGCAATTTTTATGAATACATTTGTCATTGGATTATTCCAGCATAGTTGACCTCAAAGTAAAAAACAAAAGCAGAATAATAGTGCAATACAGTAAGTAATTGGTATGTGATGTGTAATATTTCTATAAGTCGCACTCACATTTACTAGCACTAGCTCTGCTGTTTTTCACATGGACGGTGTAATCCCCGTTTTAGGATATAGGTTGGTCCAAAGTGACACAATTTCTCCAGATAAAGCATGATGTACAGAATATATGTGGAGGCAAACTGAAGAAAAACTCCAATAGGGAAGTAAGTTCTAATTATAAAACCAGGTGGAAATAAAGAAAGGTACTTACATTTCCTAGAGCAGGACCTACTCTAGTATAAACAGCATGGGTGGTATAATCATCACCTAAGGATAGGTATCAGGAAGCGAGATCATAAATGGATAATAAAAAGGTAATTATATTCTGATGAAGCCTTGAGGCGAAACACGTAAGGTGGGGTCCATGATAGTATTTTTACTATTTTATTGTTTTTATATTTCATTTACGTAATAAAAAATAAAAAGTTAACTTATTAAAAAGTTAATATTTATACTTACCTTATTATAAATACTTACCGTATATACTTGAGTATAAGACGAGTTTTTCCGCACATTTTTTGTGCTGAAAAGCCCCCACTCGTCTTATACTCGAGTGAGTGTCTGTATTATGGCAACTTACATTGCCTTAATACAGACAAGGACCGCCGGGCTCATTACAAGGCTGGCGGTCCTGTTGGGGGCTGGCAGGAAGCGTTTACTTACCTTTCCTGCAGCTCCTGTCAGCTCCCTTCTCTCCTCCGGTCCGGTCAGCTCCCTTGTCAGCTCCACTGTAAGTCTTGCGAGAGCCGCGGGGTCAGAGCGCTGCTACGGGTTACCGTGGCAACGCTTCGCGCGGCAGTCACATTGCGAGACTTACAGTGGAGCTGACAGGGGAGCTGACCGGAACTGAGGAGAGAGAAGGGAGCTGCAGGAAAGGTAAATAAACGCTTCCTGCCAGCCCCCTCCTACACAGTGCACACCACTGAGAGCCCCCCTCCCTGGCCAGGTATTAAGCAGGGAGGGGGGACGAAAAAAAATAACAAACAAATTTAAATAATACAAAATAACATAAAAATATTAATAATATTAAAAAAAATATTAAAATAATAATAATATAAAAAAATAATAAAAATGCCCACCCCCCACCAAGACTCTGCACTACATACACACACACACTGCATTCATACACACACACACTGCACTTATATACACACACCAGTGGCGTCGCTAGGGGGGGGCCAGAGGGGGCCATGGCCCCCCCTACATGATGCCGTGCCCCCCCTTGGGCCCCCCCAAATGCTGACAATTAGCTGGCCATCTGCTTCCCTCGGACTGTTACAGCCGGGGAGGGAATGCAGTGCTGAGGTGCTGGGGGCTGTCTGTGGCTGGAGGGAGCACTGATTGGCTCCCCGGCACAGGCTCCGCCCCCAAAACGAAGCCCCGCCTCCCGCCGGTAAGCCCCGCCCCCGCCGTTATGCAGCAGCCCATGCTGCTGCTGAAGATGGCTGCCTGACCCCCACAGGTGACAGGTAGGCTGGGGGGGGGGTGTACACACACACATTGCCCCCATACACACACACTGCCCCCATACAGCCTCCCATACACACACACTGTCCCCCATACTGCCCCCTCATACACACACATTGCCCCCCATACTGCACACTGTCCCCATAAACACACATTGACCCCCATACACACA
>OW240920.1:133267199-133280105 GCA_933207985.1 Pelobates cultripes
AAAAGACTAAGTCCCATCGCTGAATGGGACTTAGTCTCTGCAGCTGAAATAATTTCCCATTTACTGAACCAATTGGGAAATAGCAAGGCAGGCACAAAGGGTTTGCACCAGGTCTGGGGACACAGGGGACACCGTCTTAAAGGGGCAGTGTCCCCAACAAGTCTAGGGACACGGCCTTAAAGGGGCAGTGTCCCAATCCTCCTGATGTCCCAAAAAAGGTGTTTAAAGGGCCAGCACCAGTCACATAAAGAGTCCATAAGCCCCAATATGCCCACCGACAGTCTTAAAGGGCCATACACACCAAATAAAAGTGCATATTTTCACAATCTCCCAGGGGCCATAGTCACGCGGGAGGAGGCTGGCAAATAGGCTTCTCCACAACCCAGGGAAGCAGGGCAATTTGCCATTTAAAGGGCCCGTTACAAATAGCAGTTTGTAACAGGTGTCCAAATCCATATCTGCCAAGTGACCCTATGTAGGACCAGTCCCTATTCTGTACTCTGTGTCGGTGTGTGTGTATCAGGGAACCTTAGGACAGGTGTCAATCCATATCTGCCAAGTGACCCGATGTTGGGAGTAACATTCCCTATTCTGATCTGTGTGTCGAGGTGTGTATCAGGGATCCTTAGGACAGTGTCAATCCATATCTGCCAAGTGACCCGATGTTGGGGTAACATTCCCTATTCTGATCTGTGTCGGTGTGTATCAGGGGATCCTTAGGACAGGTGTCAATCCATATCTGCCAAGTGACCCATTGGGGTAACATTCCCTATTCTGCTCTGTGTCAGTGTGTATCAGGACCACTGATAGGAGACGCGGAAGGTATTAAACTGATAAAAATAGTACTAAACGCTCCACTCCTATCTGGTGTCACATTAGCTTGACAGCGCAGTGCCCCAAATTTGCAGTAAGAGGACCGACCAAGCCTCTTCTTCCATCTCCCTGTTACAAAAATCAATGCCGTGTACACGTCCACTGATAGGAGACGCGGAAGGTATTAAACTGATAAAAATAGTACTAAACACACCACTCCTATCTGGTGTCACATTAGCTTGACGCGCAGTGCCCCAAATTTACTGATAAGAGGACCGACCAAACCTCTTCTTCCAATCTCCCTGTTACAAAAATCAATGCATTAATACCCATGACCACTGATAGGAGGCAGCGGAAGGTATTAGGCCTTTGATAAAAATAGTACTAAACACTCCACTCCTATCTGGTGTCACATTAGCTTGACCGCGCAGTGCCCCAAATTTGCAGTAAGAGGACCGTCCAAGCCTCTTCTTCCATCTCCCTGTTACAAAAATCAATGCCGTGTACACGACCACTGATAGGAGACGCGGAAGGTATTAAACTGATAAAAATAGTACTAAACACACCACTCCTATCTGGTGGCACATTAGCTTGACCGCGCAGTGCCCCAAATTTGAATTAAGAGGACCGACCAAGCATCTTCTTCATCTCCCTGTTACAGAAATCACTGCCATATCCATACAAATTGTACAGAATGTCCAGGATAGTTTTCCAGGGACAAATGTTGTCGCCTGTTGAACGAGGTGACCTTGCTCGGGTCCCAGGTGTACGGTTCCTAAAATGGCTGCCATATACACGTCCACTGATAGGAGACGCGGAAGGTATTAAACTGATCAGAACAATACTAAACACACCACTAATAAGGTTTCTCTCCTGTGTGGCTCCTCAAATGATGCTTAAGATTAGAAGCGGCTGAAAAGCATTTCTCACACTCCGAACAAAAATATTTTTTTTTAACATTCTCTCCACTTTGAACGAAATTACGTTTGGGAAGAGATTAACATAATTAAACACAGGCAGTAAAAATACAGTTTTTAGCCATACCCTGTAACTTTAAAACTACACATCCCATCTTCATAATTACATATTTGGAATCAGCACACTTAAAACATAAACATAACCAAAAATCAGCCAAATCCATCCAGGGTTAAAAAGTTAGCTGGAGGTCCCTTTATGACCGACCGCAAGCACATTTTCCTGCCCAAAACAGTTCCATAGATTTGGGCTGTGAAGTCGGTCTATTTCAGGCTGAAAAAACGACTAAGTCCCATCGCCGAATGGGACTTAGTCTCTGCAGCTGAAATAAGGCTGAAAAAAACGGCTGAAAAAAAGACTAAGTCCCATCGCCGAATGGGACTTAGTCTCTGCAGCTGAAATAAGGCTGAAAAAAACGGCTGAGAAAAAGACTAAGTCCCATCGCCGAATGGGACTTAGTCTCTGCAGCTGAAATAATTTCCCATTTACTGAACCAAGTGGGAAATAGCAAGGCAGGCACAAAGGGTTTGCACCAGGTCTGGGGACACAGGGGACACCGTCTTAAAGGGGCCGTGTCCCAACAAGTCTGGGGACACGGCCTTAAAGGGGCAGTGTCCCAATCTTCCTGATGTCCCAAAAAAGGTGTTTAAAGGGCCAGCACCAGTCACATAAAGAGTCCATAAGCCCCAATATGCCCACCGACAGTCTTAAAGGGCCATACACAGCAAATAAAAGTGCATACATTTTCACAATCTCCCAGGGGCCATAGTCATGCGGGAGGAGGCTGGCAAATAGGCTTCTCCACAACCCAGGGAAGCAGGGCAATTTGCCATTTAAAGGGCCCGTTACAAATAGCAGTTTGTAACAAGGTGTCAATCCATATCTGCCAAGTGACCCGATGTAGGGGGAACAGTCCCTATTCTGCTCTGTGTCAGTGTGTATCAGGGATCCTTAGGACAGGTGTCAATCCATATCTGCCAAGTGACCCTATGTAGGGGGACCAGTCTCTATTCTGCTCTGTGTCCGTGTGCATCAGGGGCTCTGAGGACAGGTGTCAATCCATATGTCAAGATGTCAATATGTCATATGTCAGGTGTCAATCCATATTCATTGTGATTTAGGAATGTTAGGTGATTTCTGCCCTTTATGGATTAAAACCAGACTCTGTATCAACTGTGTAATTTTCCATGGGAGTTTTGCCATGGATCCCCCTCCGGCATGCCACAGTCAGGTGTTAGTCCCCTTGAAACAACTTTTCCATCCCTATTGTGGCCAGAAAGAGTCCCTGTGTGTTTTAAAATTCGCCTCCCCATTGAAGTCAATGGCGTTTCGGGCGGTTCGCCGGTTCGCGAACATTTGCGGAAGTTCGCGTTCGCCGACCGAAAATTTCGGGTTCGCGACATCACTAATTGTGGTATTCAGATCTTGTTCTGAATATTTTTTTTCAATAAATTTATTTTTTAAAAACTCTGCTTGTTCATTAAAATCTGTGAGTTCTGAGCAGGAATAGTAAACTAGAACTATGTACTTTTGGCTTAATGGAGACACTAATAATCAAAAAAAGCAAAAAACTATCTATTTTAGATATTGAAATAAATGATCTCCGAGAGAAACTCTTACCATTTACTGAAACTAAGGCTTATAAACAAAATTCCGTACTAATTCAGAATAAAATTGAAAAAGTTGAAGTCGACCAAAAACATTTGAAAATTAAAAAATATATTAGAGACAAAACTGATTACTCCAGTAAACAAGTAAGAACTTATCACCTTAAAAAAAAGTACACTTCAGAAAATTATCCTCCCAGACCTAACTATCAAAACCATGTGTATAATGATTCTCATCCTCACAATAATGTAACATACCAACCACCTTCCAAATATCGTAATTTTGCCACACGAAGACCCTATCACCAATCCCCGTCCACAATAAGACCACAATATACGTCCTCTCACCAAAATCACGCCCCTTCTAAATCACCTTATCAAAATAAAAGGAATATATATCCACTACCCTCATACAAACAAAGAAAATTTCCCCACGCTAACTATAATTCTATACCTCAATCACCTAAATATCAAAATTCCTCTGGTTTCCATTTCTCACCAAAACCACAAAGATCCAGGTACACAAATGAACACAATGAGTATGCCAATTACTCAAAATCACCCACTATTCCCAACCACACTAACAGATACCAACTATTATCAGTCGACTCTGATTTTGATAACGAGGATCATTTTTTAGAGATACGCACTCACCAACCTGCGCTAGCCCAGACACCATACCCATCACGCTCCCAAAAAAGAACTTTAAACCTAGAGGAAGACGAAGCGGAAGAAGGGAACAAAAGAGAAAGATTGGAAAGACAATAACACCCTCTACTAATTCTTATAATGGCATTTTTAATTTATCCCAAAAAGTTTTATCAGCTGCACAACTATCCGTTTTAAGCAAAGGTCTCAAATTTGCCCCCACTTCTTCTTTTAATTCATTTTAAGCCTTTCTCGATGTAAACAAATTTGTTAGAAAGGCCACACTGAAAAGATTTTTTATGAGTAAAAACGATGAAGAACCTGTCCCATCTATTTCACCCTCCCTTTCAGAGACACCCAATTTTTTAAACACACACCTTAGAGAAAAATCTAAATTTTATCCATCCCATTTTAAATCAGCTCCTTTGGTTTTATTTGAAAAACTTGTTGTTAAAGATCTAGAAAAAATTAAATACAAAAAATATGACCCCAATAACCTCACAAATTGTGAAAGACAAGCTATTAAAGAACTCCAAAAAGATCAAGATATTGTCATAAAACCAGCTGACAAGGGGGGAGGAGTAGTTATTCAGTCTAGTAAAATGTATATAGATGAAGCTCATAAGCAATTAAAAGACCGAAATGTTTACGAACAACTTCCAATCGATCCGATTAAAAATATCCAAACTATTTTACTCAATTTCCTTAACAAAGGTCTAGATCTAAAAATTTTAAATAAGCATGAATATAACTTTCTAAACAAAGAATATCCAATTACCCCTGTCATTTACTTTCTTCCCAAAATTCATAAAAATGAACAATACCCCCCAGGAAGACCAATCGTTTCTGGGATAGGCTCACTTTTAAGTAATCTTTCCCAATATATAGATACCCTTCTCCAGCCTTCGGTTAAACTTATGAAATCATATTTAAAAGACTCCATGTCACTTTTAAAATTTTTAAACGATTTTACTTGGAATAAGAATTTTATATTAGTCACATGTGATGTCCAGTCCCTTTACACCATTATCCCCCATGACATTGGTTGTCAAGCTGTAAAAGAAATTTTAACCCAAGAAGCTAGGATTCCTAACATTCAAATTGATTTTATAATAGAAGGTATCAATATTATTTTAAACAACAATTATTTTTGGTTTTTGGATTCTTTTTATTTACAAAGAAGAGGTACATCTATGGGGACTAGGTTTGCCCCTAGTTATGCCAATCTGTTTATGGCTAATTGGGAAAACGAAGCCATATGGGGCAATCATACCTGGCGGGCAAACCTAGTCTCCTATTTTAGATATATAGATGACCTCTTTTTTATCTGGGATGGACCTGAAAAATCTCTTATGGATTTTATTAATCATTTAAATACCAATAATAGGGGTATTATTCTTACACACGAATTTAGTAAACAAACAATCAACTTTTTAGACCTAAGTATTTTTATTAATAATGGACTACTCCAAACAAAAACCTTCTTCAAAAAAGTATGTGTAAACACGGCTATAGACAGATCTAGTTGTCACTATAAGCCGTGGCTAGAGAGTGCTCCGAAAAGTCAGTTTCTACGCCTCCGTAGAAACTGCTCAGAACTCACAGATTTTAATGAACAAGCAGAGTTTTTAAAAAATAAATTTATTGAAAAAAAATATTCAGAACAAGATCTGAATACCACAATCAACACAGTCAAACAAAAAGAACGAAAAGAACTCTTGGTATATAAAAATAAAGAAAACAATGAAACTATATCACTTCCAGTTATTTTTAATTTTAATAATAAAAGTAATGATGTTAAAAAAATAATAAGAAAACATTGGCACATACTTAAACATGATGAGATACTTAATTCCATTATACCTACTCATCCAAACATTGTTTTTAGAGGAGCACCAAATTTTAAATCTATCTTAACCACAAATTTTACTAAAAAATCTCCTCCAAAAAATCTATCATTTTTTCCTCAGACGAAAGGTTTTTTTAGATGTAAACAATGCATTGTATGTAAAACTGTGGATCATGTCATCTTACCAAAAATTACAAAATTTATGTCAAATCAAACCAAAAAAGTGTATGATATTTATGACTTCATAAGCTGCCATACGAAAAATTTTATTTATCTGCTCGAATGCCCATGTGGCCTCCAATATGTGGGGATGACCACAAGGTGCCTAAAGATAAGACTGAGCGAACATTGCAGAAATATTAGAAATGGATACCTAAACCACACAGTATCCAAACATTTTATTATGCACAACAAAGATCCCCGTCTATTAAAATGTATTGGTATAAAAAAATGTAACACCTCCTGGCGGGGAGGTGATATAAAAAAACTACTTGGAAAAACAGAGATGGAATGGGTGTATAAACTTCAGACTCTTATACCCCATGGCCTCAACGCAGATTTTGATTTATATAATTTTTTATGAATCTTAAGTTATCTGGTGTCTGTACCTTTAACTATGGTTTTATTACTATTCTCTTTTACCAGTTTAATTTTTATTATTATATTTTATCAATCTGTTCCTTTAAATTGCATCATAATATAAGATAGATTTTATCTTTATTTAGCTCCTTTTATATTTTGTGTATTTACCATGTTTTCTTTTAGTGTTTTATTCTATTTTATTTCATCACCCATTCAACTACATTTCCCAATAAGCATTTCGGCTATGCTAGCCGAAAACCATGTGACCATTCTTTTAATATGAAAATTAGAGAGCTAGCCCCTTCGTTTTGATTTAAAAAAAACCTATATTGAAATGTGCTGCAATATAGTGGCCCCAAAAGAAAAAAGAACTAAGTTTTGATCGACCGCCATTCGCGGCATATACACCAACTACATTTCCCACAAATCATTGCGGCGGCACCTCCGAAATGCGGAAGTGCCGCCGGTCACGTGACTCTTTTAAGACCTTTAAAATTACCCTTTCCCACCCTCGTTTTTGATTTTAATGTGCTGTAATCAAGCTGCATTGTTATAAAGTTTAAGCTTATTATGTTATTTTCGAAATTTAAAGTTGTATACATGTTCTTATTGTTGATTGGCTGAACTAAGTTTTGGCGCCAAATTTCAACTAATTATGCTCCTATATAACATCTATGTGCCAGGTAAACTATGTTATTCCATTTGAAAAAGTCCTTTTGTGACGAAACGCGTTATGGATATTTGAAATATTGTGTTTTTATATATATTAAAGTATTATTGGTCATTTGTTTTTGCCAATTATCTTTTTTATAAGACACATACTCTTCTCATTTACCCTGGCCCTTTTATTGTTATTTTAAACACCTTCTTTTTTAACTGGTTTTAAAAAAAAAACCTTAAAAATTCCTGGAAGTTTCCTGTACCCAAAGAAATCCGTAGTGAGCACTATTGGCTGTTTGTTTTATCCCGAGAATTGGATACCATTCACGGAGAGGAACCTGCCCTATATCCCATAAGCGGGGATTAAACCGCTGTACGCGCTTAACTCCTAGAGCTGGACAATAGCTCTGGTAAATGTGAGTTTTTTACCATTATAATTTTTATCTCTAAGACTTGAATTCTACATACTACACCATTGGATGTCCCCTTGTCTTCTCTTTTTTATCTTTTATTAAGTGAAACCACCAAAAAAATAGAAGACCTCACCAAACAAGGACATCAGTAAGAAAAAACCATTTGGACTTATTTTATTTTATTTTACTCTAATTGGACTTTATTTATCTTTTGTGCGCAGCCTTTTATTGTTTTTATCATACCCTGCTATATCATTATAATATATACATGACTCTATGCATGGTACCCACAATATGGCTGGGGTGATCCACATACCTCCTTCCAAGGAGGGTGGAAAATTGGCAGTAAACAGGCTCCACAATTCAAACAGTGTTGGGTGAACCCCAAACCACAGGCCCTCCACCCGGACGGGTGCGGCCCATTTATACGACCGCTCATCCCGGTCTCACAGAGTGTGACCCCCTCCTTATACCACTTGACCCCTAATCAAACAGGCCCTCCACCCCTCACGGGTGCGGCCCATTTATACGACCGCTCATCCCAGTCAAACAGAGGGTGACCCCCTCTCCAAACCACTTGGGGCAAGTAACGCTGGGTGATCCCCAGTCGTAAGTGGAAGCCTAATGTATTAAATTTCACGTACTTCGGTACCTGACATTCTCCTGTCTTCCACAGACAGAATACACCACTGCCTCACGATGAGTGACTCACCTAACTCACCACCGTCTGACTTACAGTCGATGATTAACTTGGCGGTGGTCGTCTCAGTGGAAAAGGCTATTGCCAAACTACTGGTGCAGAACCCAAAAACGGATGCTGCCACCGAACCAACCACGGAACCGAAAGAGCCTACCTTCCCCAGAGACCTCCCCGCCATAAAGCGGCAATGGAAGGACGTCCGCTCAGGCAACCAAAAACCTAAAGGCAAAGCTCCGTTGAAAAGGAGCCGTCAGGCAGAAAGAAGGGGACCATCCCCGCCACGCACCCCGTCCTCGGAGGACGACGACCACAACCCCCTGCCGTCACTCGAAATTATGGACGAGTGGAAAGCGGAGGCTCCGCTATCGGAAGCAGAGGAGTGGCAGGATATCCCAAGGGATGATACAGAGTACGACCAAGACACGTACTTTGAACAGGAGAATGCTCATCATTCACGGGACAAACGAGAAGAAGGCACCTAGACCCTCAAGGGGCAACCATGTTCGATCCCCGCACGATCCGACACCCAAGATCGTCAGAATGGGGCTTGCCAGATCACCTGGCTCAGTTCATCCATTTCTGGCTAAGAAAGCCGATGGAAAAAGAAGTGAGGGCAAGTGGGAGAATGCACCAAAACCAATACTGCCGGACAAAATTGCACAAACCCCTGAATTCAACACTACCGCACTCCTTTTCATGTCCCGCACGGGCCGAGACCGGCGAAAAGGTATAGAGAAGGGTCTGTAGGAATCGCAGGACAAGTTCCTGGTCATACTATGCCCTCTGGCAAAGATACTATACCTTGCCAACCTAGCCCTCTCCCAGGGCGCAACACTGGATGCCCACGTTATACGAGAATGGGCTCAACGGGCTATCTGTATACTGGGCAAAACTTACGTTGCAATGTGCCCAGAGCGCTGCAGAGCAGCATTGCTAAAAATGGACTCCAAACTAATGGAGTTGGGAAAGAAAGAGATGGGACCACTGGTGAACGGCCAGCTCTTCGGGGACTCATTTATAACAGAGCTGAAAAAGCACGTGAATCTCTTCACTACACTAAATAAGGCACAGACGTCCATCAAACAAGTGTTTCGCAACACCACACCACACCGTGGAGTTTTTGGCAGGGCTGGTCGCCAAAGGGGTTGAGCCACCAGCAGATTCTGGCCCACAGGCACCAGAAACCAAATGCCCCAAGCGTTCTTCCCGTTGGCAAGAACCAACTTCCCACGAGGGTCTTTCCGTTCCAGAGGTACCCGCACCCGCAGACACGGACGCTTCAATGCAGGTGAGCTACCCTTAACACGACGTTTTTATTCTCTCATATGACTGCAGGCAGACTCTCTCTTTTCACAGGAATGGGGAAAGATATCCTCGGACAACTGGATCCTACATACGGTAGCGGGCTACGAGATCAAGTTTTCAGACACCCAGGTGAAGAAACGTCGCCCTCCACCAATAAGGACGTCGGCACATCACACTGAACTCATAGACAACGAGATCCAGGCCCTATTCGACAAAGGGGCTGTGGAGATCGCCCCGGACAATACGGGCTTCTTCAGCAACATCTTCGTGGTCCAAAAGAAAACTACAGACCGATCATCAACCTACGGCAACTGAACGGATTCGTTACCTACCGGCATTTCAAAATGGAAGGTATCCACCTCCCCAGAGATCTATTACAAAAACACGACTGGTTCACTCGGCTAGACTTAAAAGACGCCTATCTTTGGGTACCGATCACCCACGTCAGCCGACCTTTCCTCCGTTTCACCTGGAAAAACCTTACTTGCCAATTTACTTGTCTCCCATTCGGCCTCAGCTGCGATTTCAAATGGAATTCATGGTGCAATTGCTGGAATCATTGGGCTTCATCGTAAACAGAGAAAAATCATCGTTCCACCCAGCCAAGGTGGTACAATTTCTGGGGTTCAAAATAGACTTGAGAACGTGCACCCTGCGACTACCCATGGCGAAAATTGCGACAATACGGAAAGAGGTACGCCGAGCACACCGAAAAGACTCAATACCACTCCGCCTTCTGGCCAGAATGGTAGGCCTATTATCATCTTCCATACAAGCGATCTTCCCATGACCACTCCATTATCGGGCCATGCAACGAGCGAAGGCCCACCACTTGAGACAGGGATATATACGACCACTGGATTCCAGTATCAGCAGAAGTGCAGACAGAACTCCAGTGGTGGCTCCTCCACATGGAGGCCTGGAACGGAAGAGCCATATTCGGACCAAACCCGGACTTTGTTCTGGAGTCGGACACCAGCCTATGGGGCTGGGGAGCCCACTGCTCGCAGGCATCCACCAGAGGCCCATGGTCAGAGGAAGAAAAACTCCTACACATCAATTGCCTAGAGTTGATAGTGGGCTCCTTTGCGATTCGCAGTCTGGCCAAGCACATGTCCAACTGCTGCATACTTTTACACATGGACAACATATCAGCAGTCCAGTACATAAACCATCTGGGCGGAGCCAGATCGCAAGCCCTGACAGAAGCGACGAGGGACATCTATCGGTTTTGCCTTCCCTGCAACATCACGATCAAGGCAGAATACCTACCTGGAGTCAACAACCTCACGGCGGACTGGTTCTCTCGACATTGGAGAGACAGCAGAGATTGGCGCCTAGACAACGCTATATTCCACCGGGTGAGGACACTAAGAGGTCCCCTGCAAATAGACCTCTTCGCATCATGGACGAACACACAACTACCGAGGTTCTACAGTTGTCTCCCGGACCCACAGAGCGAAGCAGTGGATGCGTTCTTACAACAATGGCCACCGAAAGGGGCGTACGAATTCCCGCCGTTCTCAATGCTGGCAAGAGTCCTCCATCACCTACGCGGAGCGAGGACATCGTTGATACTGATCACACCATTGTGGAAGAGCCAAGCATGGTTTCCAGACCTACTAGCACTGTCACAAGACCATCCACTAGTCTTACCAGTGTTCCCACTCCTCCTAACGAATCCAGAAGGGGAACCTCACCCACTAATAACCCAGGAACGGTTGGAACTAGTGGCCTGGAGTCTTTCCGGGGATCTTGGAGCGTCGTAGGCCTATCGCAGACAACTAGAGACCTACTATGGGACTCATGGGCACCTGGCACTAGACACAGCTACATATCAGCATTGAATACATGGAATCGCTGGTGCATGGAAAGGGACCTAGATCCCTTTACAGCACCTAATTCCTACATTCTAAATTTTCTGTTCAATTTATTCACTGAAGGGAAAGCATACCGTTCTATTAATATTACTCGATCCGCCATCTCGGCAGCTCACACTCCGATAAACGGAACACCAATAGGTCAGAACGCTTTGATATGCCGTCTACTTCGGGGCATCAAACTATCCAGACCTCCGGCCCCAAAGTATAACAGGCTATGGGATGTAGATCTGGTTATTCGATTTCTTCAAAACTGGCTGGACAATGAGGCATTGTCTCTAAGACAAATAACAGCTAAACTGACACTTCTACTATGCTTAGTTTTGTTTCGAAGAGTCTCGGATGTTAGAGCTTTCGACGTGGATGGTTTTACTATAACTCCAGAAGGAGTTACCTTCACGGTGTCTCGCAGGACCAAGATGGACTCTACATCCGTGTCCTACCCTTTTTTTCCGACTGTTCCTCAGCTATGCGTCAGGAAAACGCTTCTACGGTACGTAGAAGTAACTGAGTCTCTCCGGTTTTCCCGATCGGGTCAACTACTGGTATCGTATACCAAGCCATACAAACCGGTAACTACAACCCCGTTGGCTAGATGGATACATTGGCTCTTAACCCTGGCAGGGGTCGAGTCGAATTTCGGGGCCCATTCGGTACGCGTGGCGGCGGCTTCACGGGCATTTTCGGCGGGAGCATCGTTAACGGATATTTTGCGCTCAGCGGACTGGACTAGAGAAAATACCTTCAGGGTTTTCTACTTCCGACAGACATCACACGCATAATTTTTGTTGTTACCGCAGCGTTAAAAATGCAAAATAGGGAGCCTCCTGTCATGTTGTAAAATTGTAGATTATGCTAACGTAGTGTACCTATAATCTTAATTTTAGTAATGACAGGAGGCGAGTATTTTCCCCCCCATAGAGTTTGGGTTGTCCCTCCCTATATACTCGCAGATTTCCAACATATTTATGACTATTACTTCCATGATAACATTATTTATTGGTATAATGGGATGTCTATCGATGACAGTTTATCATAATTGGTACAATAACCTGCATAGTGATTAAAGACGATTTCATAGACAGAAGGGAATTTGGTAGCAATTAGGAGACATAGTAGGTATCTCCATAGAATAGTCAATTTCGACAATATATTGAATAATTAGAGATAGGTCCTCCTCAGAGATCTATTACAAAAACACGACTGGTTCACTCAGAGAATAGGTTCAATTCCACTACCTTTCACCTATTTCTGTTTTTTTCAGCATAAAAGGATTCGGGAGTCGGGCTAAAAGGATCCCTTCAAGTTTCGATCCAAGTTACGGTCGTTCAAGTTAAAGGACCACTCTAGGCACCCAGACCACTTCAGCTTAATGAAGTGGTCTGGGTGCCAGGTCCTTCTAGGGTTAACCCATTTTTTTATAAACATAGCAGTTTCAGAGAAACTGCTATGTTTATGAATGGGTTAAGCCTTC
>OW240920.1:133286451-133499431 GCA_933207985.1 Pelobates cultripes
TATCCACTGTTAGCGTAACACACCAGCTTTAAGGACACTGACTGCTATTCAATATATAACAGTGAAAAGAGTGGTTGTTTTTTTTTAAATACAAGCTTTGTGTCACCAGATCTAAGTGGTGGCAATGGTCACCGTATCCACTGATAGCGTAACACACCCGCTTTAAGGACACTAACTGCTATTCAATCTATAACAGTGAAAAAATAGGTTTTTTTTTTAAATCCAAGCTATTGTGACACCAGATCTAATTAGTGGCACTGGTCAGCGTATCCACTGTTAGCGTAACACACCCGCTTTAAGGACACTGACTGCTATTCAATCTATAACAGTAAAAAAGTTTTTTGTTTTTAAATCCAAGCTATTGTGACACCAGATGTAATTGGTGGCACTGACTGGGGAAATGGGCACAGTATGCACTGTGAGCCTGACACAGAAGCTGGCAGCAGTGGCAGACAACTGACTGCTATTCAATCTATAACAGTGAAAAAAGTTTTTTGTTTTTAAATCCAAGCTATTGTGACACCAGATGTAAGTGGTGGTGGCACTGACTGGGGAAATGGGCACAGTATGCACTGTGAGCCTGACACAGAAGCTGGCAGCAGTGGCAGACAACTGACTGCTATTCAATCTATAACAGTGAAAAAAGTTTTTTGTTTTTAAATCCAAGCTATTGTGACACCAGATGTAATTGGTGGCACTGACTGGGGAAATGGGCACTGTGAGCCTGACACAGAAGCTGGCAGCAGTGGCAGACAACTAAGTGCATTTACATTACATAGAAAAATAAAATTAAAAAAAGCATACCCTTATCCCTAACCTAGCTATGCTTTTCCCTATCTTATGAACAGCAGCTACACTTTCCCTCCTCTTACTAAGCATGCAGCTTGAGAATGAATCTAAAATGGATGCTGTCCAGTAGGTGGGAGGGTCTGCTAGGGAGGCTGTGCTGCTAATTGGCTGGAATGTGTCTGCTGACTGTGAGGTACAGGGTCAAAGTTTACTCAATGATGACGAATAGGGGGCGGGTCGAACCGCGCATATGTTCGCCCGCCGTGGCGAACGCGAACATGCTATGTTCGCCGGGAACCGTTCGCCGGCGAACCGTTCGGTACATCACTACTTATAGGTATTCCGTGTTATATTTAAGATTTTTCGAGTGTTATCCGGTATATCTCTTCCTGCAACTAATCCTGTTTGATCTTTATGAATAATTTCAGAAATTGTCATTTTCAGTCTTTCTGCTAATATCTTAGAAAATATTTTGATATCTAAGTTAATCAATGATATATGTCGATAATTTGTCAGGTTGTGGTCCTTCCCGGGCTTGGGGATCGGGAAAAACATTGGCCTGAAGTAAGTTCTGTGGAACACTTTTACAGATAGAGAACTCTGTAAAAATAAGTTGTGATACAGGGGAAACTAAGAACCTTTGGGTCCAATGGCAATTTCCTGGTGGGGTTTCCTTCTGACTATACTAGTTGTATTAATGAACTAGTACAATAACTGTATGTCATACATTGTATTCATATTCAAGGTACTCTGCAATGCATTGATATAATCAGTACTGGGATGTTTACATTTAGCATAAAACTACTCTAGGTTTTTTCTCAAGTGTCACATCAAGACAAAAGCTCTGAAAGCAGCAAGGTGAATTATTGGTGTTTTTCGACTCGCCTGAGAGGTCTTTCCTTGATGTAGCAGGTGAGCTTATAACTTAATGGGCATTGGACATTACCTGGTGGGTTATCCTTCTGGCTATACTAGTTGTAACGGCACCCCCAGGCGTAAAAGGGGTTAACAGCCGTTTAGTAGATCTTCCCTTCCAGAGACACAGGCACAGCTACTGCAGAACACCAATCCGCCGAACAGGAAACCATAAGAATGCCGTAAACAGCCGAATAGGAAAAACCATACAAATAGGTTAACAATCCTAGCAGTCGAACTGGAACAGCATACAATAAATCCCCCCAAGAACGAGACAAGGCTCTGTTTTGAGGGTCAAAGAGGAACAGACAGAGCTGTGGGTTTATTGTTCTTATATACACATTAGTACCACCCGCAGGGCATATCACTCTGCCACTGGGGAATGGAGACTGGGCTCCCAATTCCCTGCCTATCACTCTGCCGCTGGGGAATGGAGACTGGGCTCCCAATTCCCTGCAGTACCTGCCGCTGGAGTTCCTCCCAACGTGCCAGCTGACCTTTTCTTTCTGCCCGGTATTGCAGATTCTTGAACACTCGGTCCCTCATGGACTGCACGTATTTCTCAGCTGGATTGGGTCCGAAGAACTTCAGCTGCAATTCCATCATATTGTCAAACTCTCTCCTTGAGTAGCTGTACTCATCTGTTGGTTCCATCCTGGTGCTGTCAGGGTCATTGTACTCAGACATGCGTTGCCCTCAAATTGTAAAATCCATGGAATGGTGTTTCCTGTAGCTGTCCCTCTGGCTGTAGGAATGATCCCGTCGCTTGCCACCAATTGTAACGGCACCCCGGGCATAAAATGGGTTAACAGCCGTTTAGAAGATCTTCCCCTTCCAGAGACACAGGCACAGCTACTATAGACACCAATCCACCAAACTGGAGAAGCATTTGAATGCTGTAAACAGCTGAACCGGAACCATATGAATGCTGTAAACAACCGAATAGGAAAAACCATACGAATAGGTTTACACTCCTAGCAGTCGAACTGGAACAGCATACAATAAATCCCCCCAAGAACGAGACAAGGCTCTGTTTTGAAGGTCAAGCAGGAACAGACAGAGCTGTGGGTTTATTGTTCTTATATACACATTAGTACCACCCACAGGGTTTTGGAACACAACCAATAAACACATACAATGAACTCAGACACTCCCACACAAAATCCTCCCCTCTGCCTGTGATACAATTACCTTACACAATGGGTAATGTAATTATCACAAGCAGAGAAATACAATTTTTCCACATTATTCATAACTTGAAAAGTATGCATCACATTCACATAAACGTACATTTTCAGAATCAGCATACTCCAAATACAAACATGTCAAAATCATCCAAATTGGTCCAGTGGTTCAAAAGATAGATCGTAGTCCTTTGTGACCAAAGGAAGCATGGCTTTTCTGCCCAAAACAAGTTCCACAGAGTCTTCTATCCTGGAGATAATTGAGAAGTAATCCAATTATCTCCAAGGACAGAGGCAAAACTCCATTGAACATATGGCAGCAAAAGACAATAAAACACATAAAAACATATAACTGTGCAGCCATTGCACAAAACAGGTACATTCAACATATTCCCAGATAGCTCAGATCTGAGCGCACATTATTACTGAATGGCGCTCAGAGCACACACATACAGTTCAATTGCCATGGAGCCAAAGTCTTTCCCATAGTCTTTCATTATACGAATGGGCTCCATGGCATAGCTATCTGGGTTTCACCGCTCAAACAGGGCCAGCACCGAATGACCCGGCTTTCATGTCTCCGCAGGGGAAAATCAAGCGTTTCAACATGGGACCATAGTCTAAAGGCAGCAGGCAGGCAACCAGGCTCCTCCAATGCACAGTGGCGAGATTGGTCTCGTCACACTAGTTATATTAATGAACTAGTACAATAACTGTCATACTTGTTTGTATTGATGACCGAGTCTCTGCAATGCATTTCATATCAGTACTGTATTAAACCTTGCCTCTCTGGTAGATTTTAGCTCTGAAATTAGGCTCCTTTTTTGTGCCATAGTGATGACCAGGGTAAACAGTGAGGAATATACAATCTATAAAAACAGAAATATGCAAAATGCAATATTTAACCTTGTGGCAAACAATAGTGAAAAGGGGGAATTAATAATCGTAATAAATTACCCCTTCCAAGGTAGTGAGAAGACTCCTCTGTCTTTGTAAATACAGGTAAAAATATAAAAAACACAACCTAAAATATATAAAACAAAGAGAGACCACAATAGTGTAGATAAAATAAATCACCATAAAAAGTAAAAACTAAGATACACTCACAAACATATGAGTAAAATAGACGGAGTATGTAAATCTCATTGAAGGACTTCTTTTCTTCTTTTTTTTCACTTTAAAACTTTGTTTTGCTTTTCTATTTTACCCTAGTGTATATATGAAAAGGATAACTTTATTAGATTGCACTCACAAGAATTTAGTAGTAAAAAAAAAACCATCAGAATCGTCTTCAGTATCCAAGAGGAAGTAAATACACGATCAGGATAAGAAGCATACGAAAAAAATAATAAAATCAACAATAAAATTGCAAAATCAAAGAAATCCTGCCACCCTATGTGTTTCGTCCTAAGACTTCATCAGGGAAATCTGGTAAGTATCATACAGTTCTGTCTACTGACATCCTTTAAATATCCTGCTAAAATTCAGGCTCTTCAGCCAATCAGAAATCAAGTCCACATCAAGTCCACCTGTAAACAATAAGAACACAATCTTCCACGATTTTCCATTCGCATCTTCCAGATGTTTGTGTGCCAACCTCGTTTTCGATCGCAACCGGAAGTGACGCAATCTTCCTCTCTCGGCAGTGGAATGCATATGCGTTCCAATACGTTCGTC
The DNA here is from genome assembly GCA_933207985.1 of Pelobates cultripes. Classification (NCBI taxonomy): domain Eukaryota; kingdom Metazoa; phylum Chordata; class Amphibia; order Anura; family Pelobatidae; genus Pelobates; species Pelobates cultripes. The sequence goes on from OW240920.1 coordinate 133,291,017, forward strand.
ATTCGAAACCGGGAGGGTTATTTATAATTTATATGAGGTGTTAGAAGGGGTTACATTTTAGGGTTCTGGAAAATGGGTGTAAAAAATCCTTCAAACTTCACATGCCTGTATTCAAGTAGTCACCCTCCTAACATTTGATGGGAGAGCTACAGGAGCTGTGAGCCGATGGGAAGTGATACATTGCACTTCCGGTCCAGCCTTACACACTCATTCTGGAGGCTGGACTGGAAGTGCAATGTATCTTGTAGCTCTATCAAGCATGAGAGGCTGACTGAACTTTTGTGATCCCTGGGTTTTCTCACCCATGAATCCACATAAGCTGCAAAAATAACACCTGTAATAAGGCCCCCTGTAGGCACCTTTTTCCAATTCTGCCTTTGGTTTAACAATGTTAAAAGACAATTAAATTATTTTTAGTAGATTTGTATTGAATTGGTAGGTGTCAAATACTGCCCATAAACTTAAGCCATAGCAGAATACAGCTCCCAAAATGTGTAAATGTACATCTTACGATTTTCATTCTTTATTACCACCAAAAATTCAATACACCATCAGTTCCTGTAATCCTCTTCTCTTGTGATTGCATAAACTCTAAAGCTTAATCCATGTGCTATACCAACCCCTTTGTATAAAACAGTGGGTTAACTAAAACAGTCTTTCAGTAATTGCTACTGTTTTATTACTTAGTAGCATAGGAGATATGAGAAATTGATGTGTGGCAAGTTAACAATTGTTTAGTTTGGCACTTTCACCAATGTACACAAAGGCGTGCGCACGGGGTGTGCCGGGTGTGCCTGGGCACACCCTAATCCCGTGGCACGCCTATGCATATTGAGACCGGCAGGGGAGATCTCAGGATCTCCCCGGTCGGCTCATGCAGAGCCGGCGCTATCCGAGCGCCGGCTCTGCTCTCAGCCTCCCTCCCCACCGACCCACAGGGAGGGAGGCAGGAGAGGAACCGGCGGAGCTATTGCCGGCAGCTCCGCCGGGTTCCTCTCGCGAGATATGAGCGTTGCCACGGCAACGCTCAAATCTCGCGAGAGAGAACTCTAGCCCCACAGGGGTTAGAGTTCACTCTCCACTGGACCACCAGGGATCACAGCAGCAACAAGGATCCCCTCCTCCACTGGACCACCAGGGAAGGAAGCGGCAGCACGATCCCCCCTCCCTACAAAAGGTAAGAAGGGAGGGGGGATAGCAACTAATGTATCCCCACCTCCTCCCCCACAATCACCCACACACATACAGCACCCACATACATACAGCACCCACAGACATACACAGCACCCACACACATACAGCACCCACACACATACAGCACCCACAGACATACAGCACCCACACACATACAGCACCCACAGACATACACAGCACCCACACACATACAGCACCCACAGCACCCCAGCACATACAGCACACATACAGCATCAGCACCCACAGACATACACAGCACCCACACACATACAGCACCCACAGACACCAGCACCCACAGACCTGGCACCCACAGACATACAGCACCCACAGACATGCACAGCACCCACAGACATACGCGGCACCCACAGACATTCAGCACCCACAGACATACAGCACCCACAGACATACACAGCACCCACAGACATACACAGCACCACACACACATACAGCACACCACAGACATACACAGCACCCACACACACATACACAGCCACACCACACACATAGCACCCACACATACACAGCACCCACAGACATACACAGCACCCACGTACATTCAGCACCCACATACATTCAGCACCCACAGACATACACAGCACCCACACACACAGCACCCACACACATACACAGCACCCACAGACATACACAGCACCCACACACATACACAGCACCCACAGACATACACAGCACCAACACACATACAGCACCCACACACACTAACAGTACCCTCACAAACACAAACAGGACCCTAACAAACACACACACAGCACACTACCAGTACCCTCACACACAAACAGCACCCTCACACACAGTACATTAACAGCACCCTCACAAGCACACACACACAAACAGCACCCTCACACACAGTACATTAACAGCATCCTCACAAGCGCGCACACACAAACATCCTCACCCACATAGTACACTACCAGCACCGTCACACACACATCACACTAACAGCAAACACACACACACACACAGCAGTGTGTGTATGTGTGTATATATGTGTATGTGTGTGTATATATATATATATATATATATATATATATATATATGCGGCGTGTGCTTGTGCTTTAGGGTGCACACCCTAATGCAATAGGCTGCGCATGCCTATGAATATACAATGTTCTAAAACATACATTAATTTACATAAATAGCTTTCTGATCACATAGAAATGATCTTAAAGACTCTGCCTTAACCTCAGTGCACTGTCAAGTCCCCCCTCTACATAAAGCATGTATTGTGTTAAGCCCTTATGTGATGCAAAGTATCTTTTAAATATATAAAACTTGCCAGTTACATCCCATTGTAATTCTAGTCCAGTCCAGGAATAACATGGCACACATTGCAGCAGAGGAGGTAAAACCGAATCATTGTTTAATTTCTTCTCTTCTCTGTATGCTTTCTCTATGCTGATTGCAAGGTGCTGGGGTCAGAGCTTATAACAATGACTGTTAGGGAGTCAAAATGGAGGCGCTCAGTAACACGATAACAAGGTACGAATTTGTACTTTTCATTTTTATTTTCCCCCAATATACACATACATATTTTAAACTAGAAGAGATGGATAAACATTACATTAAATATTAAGATAACAGTTTAATTTTTTCCTCCCTCCTGCTAGGCATTAAATCTACAAGCAAGAGTTTACATGATACAGATATTAAGGATATGGAAACGATGCACATGTTATAGATTCCAATATATCATGTTGGAAAACCTGCACAAACGAGAAATGAATTACTGTGTTGCAGATTGATATTCTAAACAAGACTCTGGAACAAGACCTTTGTAACTCAAATGATCAGCAGTGACTGTGGAGAAATAAACAGTGTAAATACGAACACCATGATCACATTGTAAACGTGGTTTCCAGCTGCAGTTTGATGACAAAGTTTGAATCATGTGTAAGTATAGCAATGTATAAGCTAGAGCAAAGCTAACAATCAATACTATTTTAGGGACTTTATACACCCCTTGATTTTTGAATGAGAAATGTTTGGGTGATTCTAAACTACTTAATGCATTGTATATAGCTTTTACTATGGATCTTGATTAGTTTTTTTTTTTTTTAATTGCTATACTAGAAATTAATAAATCTAATTTTCAATAGCCATTCGATGACACGTTGTTTCATTTTGCTATCTAACTTTGTGGCTATGTGAAATATATTATTTAAAAAGTGAAGCAATCTATCTGTAGTGGAGCTACAATATCTCCGCTGGTACAGAAAGTGATCCAATTAAAGCGCTGGAAAAGAAGGCAATATCCCAAATCCCCCATTAACCGGACAAAACACAGTTCTGGGACTCAACTGATGATTTTATTTACAGCTCCAGTATTTATGTGATTCCCCATGCAAGGGGTTTCCTTATTCATTTTACAGGGATTATACAGTAGAGGACTACATGGGGAACTGAATATACAGGACATTTCTCCCACCATGCACTGCTGTACGAGAGGGATACTCCCACTAGAATATCCTGTTAAGTGGATTATCCCTCCGTACAGTAGAACTGACTTTTTACACAAAAATGCATAACTTTAATATTATACATAGGATTATACCGAATGACTGTTCAGTAGATAGCTGGGGTCTGAGCGCACACTTTGTGAAAGTACCGCTCAGATCCCAGCATAAATAACCGAACGCCGCACGAAACACAAGTTATATTACATCCCCCTTAAAAGTACCGAATACATATGGGGGAATAAAGTACCGAAGGACCGGTGCTCCCGAACGGCCTGGAAGTCCAGCGGTGTTCGCGCCGTCGAGTAGTCGATTTTAGTTCCAGGCGCTCGACGACCAAACACCGCTGGGATAACAAAGGATCCAAGATGGCCGTCCGTTTTTTTCAAACTATTCAATATATGCTAAAACACTAATCCAAAATACTGTGAAAAAAATACTCACTTTTACACTTTTTTTTTTTGTGTGTGTCAGCAAATTTCTACACATCGGCCTTGAGTCTCTCATTCTAGTCTACACACTCTGAACATTTTGAACATATTTATACCAGCACTGCAATAGTTTGAGTAGGGAGGATGACTAGCTATCTGTTCAATAGAGCTCTGCTCAGTGAAAAGGGATTGTTGTGACTTGTAGCTTAGTTACCAGGTTTTTGCACCTGAAAGCCATTAGCTGCACCATCCTATCACTACTTTCCGATGATCTCTGCAGTAGTGTTATTGAATATTACAGGATAGGAGGGAGGGTCAAAAATAGAGCTGTAATACCTGCAGTAATCAACAAATACGTATTTTAGAATATGGGAAGTGGGGCAGAGGTGTCAGGGATAATACGCAGAATGTAAAAAAAACAAACCAAAAACTAAAAAATAAAAATATTTTAATGTTTAGCCTTTTTTCTGGCTCTGTTTTTCTTTGATTGACCTTTTGTTCCGGATTTCATTATGGTTTTTTGGAACCGCAACAAATCTTCGTCTTTTAAGGAATCCTGGGATACCCATACGGTTGTCCCATAAATATTCAGGTGAAAGTAGCTTTGTTGGTTTGTAATAAATAAAGTATTTGTTTAAATGGCTCTCTTCATGCCATAGAGCTTCAATATTTTTCTCTCTGTCTGCCATTATGCCATTATGGCAGTAATTGGTCAGTTTGTATATTTCTTCTGTTGTACCCCCAAAGTAACCTGCCGCGTAATAAAAGTCCCCCTCATCAGGTGGAATGTAGGCCCTAGACTCTGGCCGTCGTTCATACGTAAATCTCTGTCGAGGTGCGTTATAGTAACCAGGATGTAGGGTCCCAAACAATTCACTTAAGCTCTCTACACCAACATCGTCACTGAACTGCATGTCAATATCCGCCACAGCCAGGTAGTCAACCTCATTGATGAATCTGTCACGAGTGTAATTGCGAATCATCTCCATGCGTCTGAAGCAGATATCCTGCCACCTTTTGTATGTGGGAGATTGTAGGGTAAATATCTGTCTCCCTTCACCAAGAGTAAAATTGTACTGGCGTACCTCCTCGACACGATCAGTGAGTATGTAATAGTTGACTTTGTGTCCTACCATGAAGAATTTTTCAGCGGTTTCTATGAATTGTTTAAGGAACACTACATACCTGAAATAAAAGGACATAGATATATAACTCAGTTATAAATTAAAAAACAGATTCTACATAAATAAGGTAACTGTGATTCTGATATAAATATATATAACATCAGCTGTAATATGGCAAAATCTTCTAAATGACAGTGCATGTTCTTATAGACTTGTGTAAAGTGTGAATCACTTAAAGAACAACTGTCATCAAATTTTTACTTCTTTTTTTTTTAAGTCTATTACATTTAATGAAACTGTATGATTTAAAAAAAAAGTGTACATTGATCTTTGGAGAAATTTATTTATTTATTTATTTTTTTTTTTTATCTGTCTGAGCAGCCATGTTTGGTAAGATTCTATTGTCTGACTTAACCAACCTAACTTGCCTGCTGCTTCGGGTACACATCAATAATTTAGAGTAATTAGGGGCTTTGGAATCCCTACCACTAGAATTATATTGCTCTCTATTCCATCTCCAATAGGGTGGAAGAAGAGTGGGCATTCATGGAGAAATGGACCATATCCAGTATCATGTAAAGCCTGCCCAAATTGTAATGAATGAATGTAATTCACTGCCCTCCTAGTAAATACTGTGTTTTGAGGAATCCTAGCTAATATTTAAAATACCCCACCCCTGCACGGCTGCTTTCTCGGGTAAATATTGGGGTGTCTTGGTCCCAAAAGTGTTTTCATCTTTTAATCACAGACATGGTGAGTCAGGCTAAGCTAGGTAGCCTAAATGGCATAATTCTATAGAAAACCTTTTTTCCTTGTCCTGCTTAGCACTAGATACATAAGCTTTTTAATTTTTTTTTTTTTTTTTATGTTATTACACATGGAAAACTGGAATAGTGTATTTGGGAGATTTCAAATAAAGTGGATTTTAGAAGACATTTCACTCCAATTAGACTTTTTTTCAGGCGTAGTGGCAAAGATATTTAAGATACTGATTTGCATTTTTTTGTAAACTTGATGTGACCCCACAAATATCTGGCTTTTGTAATTCAACTACATAATACCAAAGGCATGTTTTCTCTTGTTTTAGAAGAAAAATCGCCCGTTTTTATAGTAAGGTGTGTTGAATTATTGAAAAAGCACTAAAAAGTGGAAAAACACCAAAGAATGCAAAAGACCTAGGAGCTAATTAGTATATGACTCAAAAATCCGGATATGAAATGCTGGATAAAATCTGTATAAAATACTTCAAGGATGTAACAATAAAAATGTGACTAAAAAAGGGGACTCAAAAATGGGTACTATGGCTTTAAGAAAAATATATCAAGTGTAGGACTCTAAAATGTAACTGATAAATTTAAAACTTAATCATATGTGATATATAAAAACAGAGGATGAATCAGATAAGAGAAAATAAATGATTAAAATAAAATAAAATAAAAAATAAAAATAAATGCTCATAACAGTGCAAGGTGCAGTAAAATACTGTCCCTGAGAAGATACAGGATAACAGATAGTTAATACTTGCACCTAAATAATATGCTTTGTATAGACAAAGTTGCAAAACAAGCACTACAGTATGAGGAACTGTGTGCTAAAATAAATAATGTAGCGTGGATACAAGGTAGAAAGAGAGATACTGGATAGAAATGCAAAGTCCAGTTTATTAAAAATAAATATAGATTAAAATATGAATTCATCAAAAATGATGGTCGATTCCTCACTCCGGGGTGTGTGCACAGTGAATAGTCTAAGTCCACAGGTTCACCAAGGGTCCTGAGCAATGGGGTGCTTCTAATGCTGGTTACTAGCACAGTTCTCTCTGAAGGGTCCTGAGCAAGTGGGTGCTTCTAATGCTGGTAACAAGCATTAGAAGCACCCACTTGCTCAAGACCCTTGGTGAACCTGTGGACTTAGACTATTCACTGTGCACACCCCCGGAGTGAGGTCCGTGTTGGGACGCACACATCGATCTGCACGCCGTCCTCAACCGGCAGACAGACCACAGAGCACCAGAGCACCAGAGCACCAGCTGCCAAGTCAATCCACATCCATCCTGGCTGATTCCGAGGGTCTGTGAATATTTGTGGACTTCATTGGACTGGTAACATATATTTGCACATGAATTGACCATCATTTTTGATTAATTCATATTTTAATCTATATTTATTTTTAATAAACTGGACTTTGCATTTCTATCCAGTTTCTCTCTTTCTACCTTGTATCCACGCTACATTATTTATTTTAGCACACAGTTCCTCATACTGTAGTGCTTGTTTTGCAACTGTGTCTATACAAAGCATATTATTTAGGTGCAAGTATTAACGATCTGTTATCCTGTATCTTCTCAGGGACAGTATTTTACTGCACCTTGCACTGTTAGGAGCATTTATTTTTATTTTTTATTTTATTTTATTTTAATCATTTATTTTCTCTTATCTGATTCATCCTCTGTTTTTATATATCACATATGATTTAGTTTTAGAATTTATCAGTTACATTTTAGAGTCCTACACTTGATATATTTTTCTTAAAGCCATAGTACCCATTTTTGAGTCCCCTTTTTTAGTCACATTTTTATTGTTACATCCTTGAAGTATTTTATACAGATTTTATCCAGCATTTCATATTCTGATTTTTGAGTCATATACTAATTAGCTCCTAGGTCTTTTGCATTTTTTAGTGTTTTTTCTCTTTTTAGTGCTTTTTCCTTATTCTATATAGGTTTTAGTGGAACCCTATCTTCCTAGTTAGTAGCTATTTAGTTTTAGTCCTCCTCCCTCTTTGCTGTGTATCACATTAGGTGTACCAGATCTATCTATGTTGAATTATTACTTACTTTTTAATGGCAAACATCGCAAGGCCAATGCGAACTCCTCTTTGGTGGAACTGGGCATTCAATATGTCAATGTTATAGGTACCATTCCACACAATAGGGGCAAGCCACGGTGTCATCATCACCACATCTGTTCTTCTATAATATTGTGAACATACATGCAGAGTTAGACATTTTTACCCTCTGTATGAAATCACTGATTTTTTTATTCAAGTTTTGAATGATATTTCTGGTTCAATAATATAACTCAAACATTTTCTAAAAATATTGCAAATCTTTTTTTGTATTTGATTTTTTGAAAAGTTTCTCTTTTTGAAGTTGGCAAAGATGGTACAATGTTATTATCCCAGATGTTTACTGAATAGACCTTTACACAGCTTGTAAAATAAATGTTTAGCATAAATACATTCCACATAGCTTTCATTAGGTTCATATTAATTTTGTTAACCATTATTTTCATTCATTCAGCTATACATTGGATCAGGTCATTGGCAAACCAACAAATCACAATATGCTGAAAGCTCTTAAAGTCAGAGGCATAGAGAAGCTTTTGCCACATTATACCCTTGCCAATGGGCAGGAAGATGTGATTTATTTAATTAGTTATATATCTGGTGTCACATAGACACAGCTAAAAGAAACTCCCCTTAGCTGAGAGGCGTGCCCAACAATGCAGTCTGACCAAGTTTGTGGTTATTTTTTTAAACTTTATAGAGTATTTCTTACATACTCTTTACATTATTTTTTTTCTTGCTTTATTTTGTTTTGTATATTTAATAAATTTAAGTGTTTGGTTTAAAAATAAATAAATAAATATTCTAGTGATGCATGTCATTTTAACAACTTTCCTATTAGCAGTTCCCAGTTTTGTAAACTAGACAAGGGAACTGCAAGTTTTAAGCCACAATAAATGAGCTTGGAAAGTCAGAGCTGAGGAGATGTTTTAACATTCAGAACTGGTTGCTAAAATGTTGTCCTTACCAACTATGCACAATTGATGGTTTAGGCAATAGTTATTTTGCGCCTCACTATCACCACTGTTAACAATATAGAGAATCAGAGAAAAGTTTGAATATATAACTCACGGTGGGGTAAGAGCTTGCGGTTTCTCATACAACATTCTGAAAGCACAAAAAATAGATTGTATTTTAATTAAGATTTAAAGCTGTTATTGGCACAAATGTGGTGTATACATATATTGGTGATATTTTGCAGATGTTTTATTTTTGTAATAAACTTTAACAATGAATAGATGAATCATGGCTTGAGTGATCTGTAGGTGTGTTTGAATTAAAGGGTTATTAAAAAAAAGTGAGAATTCAAAGTGAAATGTAAATTAGAGGGAGTGGCCAAGTGCTTAATCCAGATGCACGCACACTGCTGAGGATCAAGCATTGGGAAACGGCAAATACATTTTCAGCCCAACTATGTCCCAGAGCCTTAAGGCTAAAACCAGCAAAGCCAATTGGGCTTCATTTTTCCTGACTTGAGCCTTGGTGCTTAAGGCCAGAGTGGGCCTTGGCCCTATGCAGCTGAGGGCTGGCAGCCTTAGGCCTGGGGGGCAAATCCAGTCAAGTGGCCCATTGCACCAAGAGGAGAGTAAACACCTTTCCCATGTGATTGAAAGGGGTGGGGCAGTCACCTAAACAGACACTCAATGACAGGCACACACACGCTTGCTGATTTGGCACACTAAAAAACACACACTCACTGACAGGCATAAGCATACACTGAAAGACACACTGTTACAGGCATACTGACTCAGACAGACAGACATACTGACACACACACACACACACACACAGGCATACTGGCTCACACACACACACACACACACAAACTGGCACACACACAGAGACATACTTGCACACACATAGACATATTGACACACACAGACAGACATACTGGCACACACAGAAAGACACTGTTACAGGCATACTTACTCAGACAGACAGACATACTGACACCAGTGGTGTATCCTGGTTTTGTGCTGCCCTAGGCAGGACAAAACGTAGGCACCCTCCCGCGCTACCCCCACCCACGCAACCGCCACCCAACCCTTCCCCCCTGCTCCGCCTTCTAAATACACACACACACATTCACTGACAGATACGCATTCACTAGCTAACAGAAATACACACTCACTAACAGACACACACTCACTCACTCACTAACAGACACACTCACTCACTAACAGACACACACACTAACAGGCAAACACACACTCACTAACAGACACACGCACACACTCACTAACAGACACACGCACACACTCACTAACAGACACACACACACACACACACACACACACACTAACAGGCAAACACACACACACACTAACAGGCAAACACACACACACTAACATACACACACTAACAGACAGACACACACACACACTAACAGACACACACTAACAGACTCACACACACACACACACTAACAGACACACACACACTAACAGACACATACACTAACACTAACATACACACACACTAACACTAACAGACACACACACTAACAGACACACACACTAACATACACACACACACACTAACAGACACACACACACACACTAACACACTCACTTGTGTTTTTTTTTATTTCCTCTCCCTGGGGTCCTGGGGTCCAGTGGCTGCAGGGCGGGCGGGTTGCCGGCGAGGGAGCTCTTCCCCTGAGCGCTCTGCTCAGCTCCCTCACGCGCCGCCAGCAGAGTGAGCCCGGGAGCCGGAATATGACGTCATATTCCGGTTCCCAGCCTCACTCGGCGGCGCGCGAGGGAGCTGAGCAGAGCACTCAGGGGAAGAGCTCCCTCGCCGGCCGCCCGCCCGCCCAGCGCGCCAGCTCGGCAGCTCGGCATGTCTGTTAGCCGCGAGGCTAACAAGGCATTTGCCCTGGGCATTTGGGGGAGGCTTTTTTGCCACCCCCTGAAAAATGTCGCCCAAGGCAAATGCCTTGTTTGCCTCGCGGCTAATACGCCCTGACTGACACACACACACAGGCATACTGGCTGACACACACACACACAAAGACAAACTGGCACACACACAGAGACATACTTGCACACACACAGACAGACATACTGACACACACACAGGCATACTGACACACACACAGGCATACTGACACACACACAGACAAACTGGCACACACACAGAGACATACTTGCACACACATAGACAGATATACTGGCACACACACAGACAGACATACTGGCGCACACACACACACACACACACACACACACACATACTGACACATACACAGACACACAGACATACACCCAAACTTTACACTTTTAAAACCAGTAGACAGGGCTGAGTAAGGGGACAGGGCTGTAGTGGGGGAACAGGGGCTGTACTGGAGGGTATACGCTGTAATTGGGGGTTTAGGAAATGTAGGGGGGGATAGGGGTTGAAGTAGGTTGATGGCTACAATTTGGGAAAGGGCTGAGGAGGGGTGACAGGGGCTGAGTAAGGTGACAGGGGCTGACTAAGGGGACAGGAGCTAAGGTAGGGGACAGGGGCTGAGTAAGGGGCTGAGGAGGGGACAGGGACTGCAGGATCTGCAGTCAGTGAAGTCGGCCGGCTTCTCCTGATAATGTCAGGAGGAGGGGGCGTGACTTCCTTTGCTCTTCTCCCAGACTCCCCAGTGGTCCTGTGAGAAGGGCAGTGAAAGTCATGCCCACTCCTACTGACATTATCAGGAGAGGCCGGCCGACTCCACTGGCTGCAGGGAGAGAGGTGAGTTGAAAAATCCAAATCTCAGCCAGAGGCAAAGAATTCAGATTTTCCAATTTTTTTGCTTTGCCTGGGTTTAGGGCGGCCTGGGGGTCTACTCGGCCTCTCTTAGTCCTCATTGGCTGCATCTTAATGTCTTTATTTGCATAATTAGAAGAGTCCACGGACATCTGAGTGTCTCAAAGTCCCATAAATATAAACACAATTTGCATTATCTTTTGCTAAATAGAAGTAATAATAACTTACTAATTAATAATTACCTTTCGTGTCACTTTACCCTACGCCGTCTATCATGTAAACTCATTGAGCAGGGCCCTCAACCCCTCTGTTTCTGTGCGTCAAACTTGTCTGGTTACAGTTACATGTTTGTTAGTTCACCCATTGTACAGCGCTACAGAATTTGTTGGCGCTATATATATATATATCATAATAGTAACGTAAAATAATACATATAATCACATGATTTCAAGTACAAAATTGTAGCATAATTATTATCTTTAAAACTAAAAAAAAATTTAAAACCTGAAAGACCATAATTGGATGTTAAGAATGTTGCAGAGAAAATTGTAGCTTACTTATAATTTTTAAAGGAACAGAATTTACAATAAAGACAATTGTAAAAGGATAGCTCCTCCAAAAAAATTTAAATAAACACTATGACAGGAATGTGAGAAGGATCAACATAAATATTAAAAGTGTAAACTTCCATCACCATATACACTATAAAATATGCTGGGGCAAAGAGATGAGATGGCATTTTCAAGTCAATTTTGCCAAACATCAAATAAAAAGTAAAATATATATATGAGTAAAAAATCTAAAATTAATTTATGAAGTTGTTCTAAAAATGTTATAAAAAATTGCAAATTTCAAAATCATTATTCAATACACATGAGATTAATGTGTTGAGTTCAAATATCCATCTCATCTCTTCCATTCTTTTTACAAAATCTTCCCCTCTCCAATTTTTCTTCACCTTTTGAATGCCTTTAAATTTCAAGCTAGAAGGATCCACATTATGTTTATCCCTGTAATGTACGGACATTTGATGTTGGGATATTTCCTTTTTATGTTATATATGTGCTCACCTATCCTCGATTTTAGTGGTCTAGTGGTACGCCCCACATAATTAAGACCACAAGGACAGGTGAGCACAATTTTTGATAGTATATTTTTTGTTAGTAAATTCTTTTTATATAATATCTGTGTTTTTGTTTCCTGACACGCCTTACATTTCCCACACCCCAAAAAATCTTCATATTGCTGTACAAAATTTGTTGCTATTCTATCTTATTTGTGTTCTCCAATAATGTTATTTGTCAAAGTTCTTTTCAGGTTTGGTAATCCTCTATGGATGATTTTAGGGTAATTTCTTTTAAAAATGTGTTAAATAAAGTGGGATTCCACAGTTAATACCCCGGTAGGCTTAATCAAATCCTCCATACATTTAGAGAAGTGCTATATAGGTGATACCTAGTGCCGACCAATATGCCAATTGCCAATTGTTAGAGATGCCAACGGAAGGTGGGAACTTTGCTCCATGTTGGCAATGCCCCTCATTGGCAATCTTCAGGGCTCAAGGTCCACAGCACAATTAAAGACATCACGGACTGCTCCATAAACTTCACAGCCATACCGTATCTTTTTTTGAAGCTCCAAAATCAGGAAAACGTGAACGCTGATCATACATATTATCCTCGCAGCCCAAAGGCTCATAGCGAGAAAGTGGGAAACCACCACAAATACCATCCATGCATCCGCTTATGGCTGACATTAAGAGAAATTATAAGACTAGAATTACATTTATATTTTCCTCCACAAAGTTAGCCATGGAGACATGGAACCTATGGGGCACATGGAGATTGAGTAAACCAAATTTAGATGTGCACTACTCTACTCCACTTTTGGAAAAACAATAACAATTCTCAAATGGGAAAATGGCTATTTGACTGTTAATCAGATAACAGGCACTGTTCCTTCCTGGTTGTTTAGCTCGGTGAAGCTAAACTTGAGGCAGCAATTGCCCAGAGCACCTGCCTTGTAAATATTTCTCATTGAGCTGCATTGGGAAGCCTGTGATTGGACAGCCACAGCAAGTCTGGGAGGGGTTAGAAAGGGAGGGCTTGCAATAGGTATCAGACAAGAGATCTGCAGCTTTTCCAAGCTATATTTAAATATAACACCCAGTAAGATGCATAACTAAATGCGTGCATGTTTTCATTGGGGTGTATATATTAAACAGTGATTTTGATTTTTTTAATTTTTTTTTTATATTTGGGAATTACAATTTAAATTTGAATTGCAATTTAAATTTGAAATTCACTTTGAATTCTTACTTTAATAAATATCCCCGTGGTATGTATCTTAACAATACAATCATTAAATAAATAACTGGTGCAGTCATTACAATAAACAAATCAAACTGTCTATATATTACTTTTATAATGGATAAAGTGCATGGGTAGCAACAATGTATCACACATGGGGCATCCTATGCAACTGCATTTGGTCTAGCAAGTTTCATATTACAGCTGCTGGGATCTAAAGCTGTCTCTTTATCAGCCAGGTCTTACTAAACAAATGTTGTGAAGGTTTGTGAGTAGCCCCTTTGTGAACTGGTCAATTAGCCGACCATTTTCCTTCATTTTAATGGTACTGGCACTAAGGCCAACATAATTTTCACCTCTTGCTTCCTCAGTAGTGATTATAGTGAAGTAACACTGACAGATCCATTAGAGGCCATGAGGCAAATTACAAAAGGCTCACTCACAGATGGGCAGAAATACTAACATTGCCACTTGGAGAAACTCACTACTTAAAGCAACCCACTCACAGTTTAGAAATATCCACAACAAAAGAAAGCAGTCCACAAACATACAAAAAAAAAAGGGAGAAGGTAAAAAATGGGAATGGGCATCTCACATCACATTTATTACAATGAAGAGCACTGGATATTTTATAAATGCAGACAAGCATATGAAGAAATGCTGTACCCATCCTTTACCCCTAGTCAAAGGTTAAGTAACAAGTGGGCTATATATAATCCTACTGTGAGACCTGCCTCTCTAAGTGGCTGGCATGTCAATGGGCCGCTAAGAAGCTGGGAGTAATTAAAATATTATCTATCTATATATGTTGAATATGTGTAACAGTATACAAATACTACATATGATATAATAGCAAGTAGGGGTTATTAAACTAAACAGGGGACCTACTGCCCCATTGAGGGCACCCAAACAGAGAAGACTGCCTAAGTGCTTCCCGCATGGCCCTATTGCATTCAGCACAGCACAGTCATGTTTACTGGTTTAAATGGGGACATTCGTCTATCATATGGAAGGAGTTTCAACTACATTTGGTTCCAATTCACTGTTATAACATGTGATTAATTTTCAGAAAATGGGGATGGAATGATTGGGAACTGACTGGAGGAGGGTGCTGACCTCAATAAGACGTACAGGCAAAGGATAGGAAAGACCTTATAGAGTAGGAGAACACACTCACTGAAACATCAATGGGAGCTGAGGTTTTGGACTATTTAAAGAGGAACTCCATCAGGACAGTTTATGACATGAGTAGTTTGGCTTTTTATTTTATATGTGATTTTATTTGGTACCTATAAAAAGTCCTAAACAGGAAGAAATGCGTTTGACCAATCATTTTTAGTTTCCTTTATTATATATTAACATAATTTTGCAATACATATTTGCAACAACGGTACTCTAGCAGTATGGAATTTCTGAGAGTGGCTGTTGAGGTCCCATCCTCTGACTACATGGTCGTATGGGTTCATTTAGCCCCTGAATAGATCAGGAGAGGCACCTTGAAGTGAATTACATTGTCCTCATCGTTCTCTTTTGTTTTTGATATCAATACAAAACATTTACTTCACTATTATAGATTTGTAGCTGTGTACAATGTGTTTCTTATACAATAATATACTATATAATATACTATATGTTCTTGATACAATTGCACTGTGCTTTCTGGAGACAGCAATGGAAGAATATCAGGACAGTGAGCAGATGATCTGATATGAGACTGTTGGGAGGCATGACTTAGACACACCCTAGAACACAGATGCACACTAGTACAAAGACACACCCTAACTCACAGATGCACACTAGTATACAGACACACCCTAGCACACAGATGCATCCTAACCCACATACACGCTCTAACACACAAATACTAAAATGCATTCAAACACAGACTATCAGAAATCCATAGACACACACCCTAGCACACATGCACACATGCACACAAGCAAACAAACTAACATCCATCCATAAACTTAGACTTATATACACACACAAGTTCAGTGGTGAAAATACTACCGGTACAACTGCACCGGGCCCGACACATGGAGGGGGCCCATTGGATGGCCCAAGGTACATGGGCCTCTTGATGGTATTACTCAACAGGGGCCTCCTTGGGCATAGAGGGCCTTTAACAGTGCGACTGAACCCTGTTGTATCGTTGATTCTGAGAGGAACTGAGTGTCTTCCACTTCCTCCCAGAAATAGGGAGAGAGCCACGCAGGAGGCAGGAAGCAGGTAAAAGCAAGGACAATGCCAGCTCCAGACTTACACTCCTATTTGACTTTACCAGCACCATGATCCCAAGGAAGCCACCCTCCTGCACAAAAAAAAAAGTATGTTAACAGGAGGGTGGCAAAAAATATTACATCTATGTGTGTTAGTGTCTTTTTGTTAATGAGTGCATCTGCATGTGGGTGTGTCAGTCTGTGTATGTGTGTGTCAGTATATGTGTGTGTCAATGTGTATCTGTGTAAGTGTATGCGGCAGTGTATGTGTAGAAGTGCATACATCCCCACAAGCAAACACACTCTTGCAGTGAAACACAAACATTATGCACAAACACACTCTTGTATTAAAAGGCCCAAGTTATATAGAAGCAATCTTTCATTTAAACACCAACACTACACACAAAAGTACATCTGCATTTAAAAGCTAATTCTACAAACACACCCATACATTTAAACTCAAATATTACATTGAAGTACATGCATTTCAATGGCTACAGTACATACAAACACACCCATTCATTCACCCACATACGCCACACAAAAACAAGATTAAATTAAAACGCACAAACGCTGCTCATAAATCCAACCCTGCAAGGATGGGCAAATAGATCCCCAGCTGGAATAGAACTGTGAAATTTGTATGACAGGTGGTGACCTACCTTTTGGCCACCCTTGAGCTAGGGGGACGCAAAATATTTTCTTGCACCATGCCCCTCTTTACATTACTTCCACCACCTCCTTATAATTTTATTATCCGCCTATCTCCTGACTTTCTTTAGGGAGGGAGTAGAAGCACTTTGTGCTGTCCCTGGTGTCCAGTGTTACAGGAACAGGAGAGATGTACACCGGGCAGCACAGCTTTCCCTCCTGCTACCCTCAGCTTTTTTCCGACCGGTAGTCGGTGCCATCTTATGATCACACAGCACCTACTGTGTTTCCCAGTGTTACTATGTAGCCGACAGAGTTACTGACAGTAATGATATCATGGTGGAATCAGCTACAGTCATACAAATAGTATAGTGTAGCATCAATAAATCATAGTACAAGGAATCATTTGTACCATACTCCTGGTGATTGGCCCAGTATATAATATCATTGTTTACATTATCATTGTTTACAGATGTTAAGTTACCGTTGAAGAAGTTTTGGTTCTTCTATTTGGTCTGCACTGGATACACTGTAACAGATTTTACAAAAATTATGAGATATTAAACAGATGCACCATGACATCAGCAGCAAGCATTTATTAAAGTGATAAAATAACAGGAAGCAAATTAACTCAGAAAATTCGTTTCACCATATTTTCTTTTATTAAAAAGTGTTTTTTTTTTCTTTGAAGTATAATTCATATAAACTGCAAATATTCCAATTATTGTATTAGTTACAATTTTGCACATTATGTAAATGATAATGTTGGCCAGCCTTTGTGGACCTGATTGGGAATGCCTGTTTTGGATGTCTACTTGGTTAGCAGGATCCTCGTTGGCTGTATACACTGATCATCCACAACCATAAAACCACTGACAGGTGAAGTGAATGACTGATGATATCATTACAATGTCACATGTCAAGGCGTGAGATATCTTAGGCAGCAAGTGAATGGTCCAGTTCTTGAATTTCATGTGTTGGAACCAAGAAAAATGGACAAGGGAAAAGATCTGAGCCATGGTGATGGCTAAATGACTGGGCCATAACACCAAAAAGTCAAGTCTTGTGGGGTGTTCCCGGTTTGCAGTGGTTGGTACAATGAGAAAAGCTGCGTTGGGGTCATGGGCGCCCAAGCCTCACTTATACACATCGGGAGTGAAGGCTAGACCAGCTGGTCCTATTATACAGAAGAGCTACTGTAGTTCAAATAGCTGAAAACCTTAATGCTAGCCATTATAGAAAGGTGTCAGATCACACAGTGCATTGCGGTTTCCTGTATATGGGTCTGCATAGCTACAGACTGGTCAAAGTGCCCATGATGACCCCTGTCCACCAATGAAAGCACCTGAAAGCACCTTCAAGGAGCGGTGGAAGAAAGTTGCCTGATCTGATTAATCACATTTTTCTGCTTATATGTGAAACAGATGGCAGCAAGATGCACTATGGGATGAATACAGACTTAAAGGATCTGCTACTAATGTATTGGTGTCAGATACCACAGGACAGATTCAGAGGTCTTGTGGAGCCCATGTCTTGATGCATCAGAGCTGTTTTTGCAATATGAGGGGAACCTACACATTAGGTAGGTGATTTTAAGATTGTGGCTGATCAGTGCAGGTCATCCTATTGTGGGCCTCTGTGCATCAACTATTATAAGTATAAATGGTTTTACATGATCGTGAGAAGAGACAGATATTTTGTGATCCAGAGATCTTTTCCACAACATGGTAATTCTTCTTATTGTTTAATAAATTAAATTCAAGCCATTTACCATTTCTTATTTTTTTTTTTTTTTAAGTGAAAATCTGCATAAATGCATAATTTAAGTGCTGGTTAAAGTGGTTCTGTCACCTCAAACTTAACTTTCTCATATTGTTTCCTCTTCTCCTACACTTTCAGAATCTGTTGCTTTTTCTGGCACTGCAGGTCCCCTCTCCCTCCCACCCCCAATCCCCGGTTGCTGAAATGGTGAAATCCCCTTCAGTAACTTACCAGAGGCAGCGACGATGTCCCACGTCGCTGCTTCTTCCTCCGCGACGCTCCTCCCTCTTATTGCGTCAGCCGGTGGGCGAGACTGATCCCGCCCACCGGCCGGGGAGACCTAATGCTCATGTGCGGCATTGCCGCGCATGCACATTAGCGCTCCCCATAGGAAAGCATTTCAATGCTTTCCTATGGGGAAATGAGCGACGCTGGAGATCCTCACATAGTGTGAGGACGTCCAGCGAAGCTCTAGCACAGGTTTTCTGTGCTGTGGACAAGGAAGTGCCCTCTAGTAGCTGTCTACTAGACAGCCACTAGAGGTGGCGTTAACCCTGCAATGTAATTATTGCAGTTTATAAAAAACTGCAATAATTACAGTTGCATGGTTAAGAGTAGTGGGAGTTGGCACCCAGACCACTCCAATGGGCAGAAGTGGTCTGGGTGCCTGGAGTGTCCCTTTAAGACATAAGATTCGTGCCCTCCCTCCCCCTTTGAAACATTATTTACTCCCTCGGCGATCCACCTCCTCCAACATCATCCGATGAGGGGACCTGGTGCGCATGCACAGCGAGTGCCAAGAGCACATTAGGACCTCCCCATAGGAAAGCATTAAATGAATGCTTTTCTACGGAAATTTCTCCAAATGGGGATTTCTCTGATGCTGGAAGTCCTCATTGTTTAAGCAACTCAGTCTGGTAAACTCCCAGAAGCGTCTCTAGTGGCTGTTTGGAAGACAGCTACTAGAGGCAGTCTTACTACTGCAAACAAAAGGTAAGTTTAAGGTGACGTACCTTCTCTAATGGTCGAGATTGTTGCATCTCTTCTCGTGATTAATTGTTAATGGTTATGGAAAGGAATTATATATATACAGAGTTGAACAGGCACCTGGATTGGTCATTAAGCTGAATTAAAATCTTAGATGCGATAAGAAATATTTAATTTGCAGAACTGTAACACTACTCACTCCTCGGCATTGCTTGAAAATAGTAAGACTGGATGCCAAGCACTGTTTCTAAACGTATACCTGAAGAAGAAAAACACATTTCAGTTTTCATGAACAGTTTTGTGTACACCCTATTATTTTTCAGAGAGGATAATGGACGCATGGAATAGCCATCCAGCTGAAGTGGTAGAGGTTAACACAATGAAGTAGTTTAAGCATGCGTGGGATAGGCATAAGGCTATCCTAAAATGCTAATTAAAAATCAATAAGGTGCAACAGGCGTGAATTGTAGCACATCAACAATCCCCCAATAGCAATGATCACCCAATTGGTAAAATTTTTTATAATATAGAACGTTGGTGATACAATCCCCACCTAAGGATGTGATGGTACCATGAAGTGATGAGTGGTAAAATAACAAAGTGTAAATATAAAATTTAAATAAAATACACTATTTATTAACCACATAAAAAAAGTATAAAAGCAATATAAAAGAGCTCAAGAACTCCCACTTAATGCGTTTCAGCTCTCCAGAGGCTTCTTCAGAGTGTAATCACATCGGATCACCTATCACGCACCTATTGTACATATTGTATTGCGCCATTATTGTTCTGTTTTTTTGAGGTCAAATACGTGTATAAATCCAAAATACCTGAATACGCATCAAGCCTTATTAATTATCTTTGGGCGCGGTTACTTTCTTTTTTCACTATATCCTATCACCCACAAGGCTTGGGAATCCTTGTACTAGTCACTGCAGCCCTATTACGTCCTGTACCGCACTGTAGTGATTGCCTATTACCTCCTCTTTTTTTTTGCTAAAATATATATATATATATATATATATATATATGGATAAAATATACATAATTAAAAAATCTACATGTAAATAACCAGGTTATTTACATGTAAAAATCTACATGTAAATAACCAGTTCAGGGGTAGTTAACCTTTTAATACCTACCGACCGCTTTTGTATCTTTGTTGATGGTAAAATCTCCTTACCGCCCACCAGTGCTACAGTAACTAATTTTACACCACAAGTATATATATATATATATATTTATTATTCAATCCAATGATACGCAAGTTGGTTAAATAATGGTGATGGCTGCCTAAGAGCTATTTTGTAGATGTTATTTTCCAGCATTACGTTTAAAACCTATTTGATAGAAGGTATAGTAAGTGATTTCCAGTAATGGAGTAGAGAAGATGTGGTGGCTATTTAAATCTTAATCTGCTTTCACAAATTTTCCCATGAAAAGTTCGTCTGACCACAAC
The DNA here is from genome assembly GCA_933207985.1 of Pelobates cultripes. Classification (NCBI taxonomy): domain Eukaryota; kingdom Metazoa; phylum Chordata; class Amphibia; order Anura; family Pelobatidae; genus Pelobates; species Pelobates cultripes. Next base: position 133,312,211 of record OW240920.1, read on the forward strand.
GAAATGTAGACAAGCAGAAAGGGGATTCATATAGTAATAAAAATTGTATTACCTACTATTAACTGCTGGTCAGACTTGAGAAGACTTCAGTTTCCTCCGCGTTTTCACTCTTTACATGTAACCCTTCTTTCTAAGCTAACAGGCAAAAAGTACTTTTTTAGCTTTCGGGATTACAAATTTAAATAGGGACTTTGCTTAGTTTTATAACGATTGAGTGTTATCTTTTTCATTTTGCTATTTTGCATTAATGAAAAATGAGGAGTCATTTCAAGTTGTGAAAAAAGGATTTATGGAATAAGTCATTTAGTCATTGATCATCTACGCACACCTTCCAAATTGACATGAACAAACTTCCCCAAACATCCATTCTGTAGCGTCTGACTGTCCTTCCATTAAAAAACAAAAACACAAAAGTGGCATTATTGAAAATGGCTACAATTGCGGTGAGGGGTTGCCTGCTTTTGGATCAATGATTGTTGATGATGGACTTTACTCTTTTTCAAAGTTCGAAAAACTTGCAACCAAGAGTAATTTATTTGGGAGAATGGAGTATTAAAAAAATGAAAGCGGGGAACAGGTGAGTGTATTATCAATTGTCTGTTCATTTTTTGAAAAATTCACGTTTTTCAAATTAAATGACCTCTTGTTGCAGCTGCATTGCCCTTTTTCCAAATGCCTTTCATTGTAGTGATTCTACCCTACCTGGCTGAGTCACGCAGTGCCTGCTATCTCCTCAGTTGTAATTTGTAAAAGCTGATGATAGGACACTGCTTTTTCCCCGCACTGAATGATGGTCAGTCATGCTACAACCTTGAAGTGAAAATGATGTTCTTCTCAGGATGGACAAGGTGAGTGGGTCATCAACTACACTTGCCCCTTACATTAAACCTTATAAAAATAAGTGACTTTCCTCCAGTGTGGAAATAAGAAGTGCCCTATCAGCTTTTCCAGGGCTGCTTTTCATTTCCAGTCCGGCCCTGGGTGTAAGTCCCCCATGTGCTGACAAAACCACTCTGATGTATCAAATTATGGATTCCACAAGACCTTGGAACGTGTCCTGTGGTAGCAGTAAGTTTTTCAGCTAGAGTAGGTCTTGTCATAAATAAATAAGCAATAGAAATCCACTGTCTAATCCTTGATATTTCTCTTTTTTCCCTCTCTAATTTGGTTGTGTTTTTTAGTATTAGACTCCAATCCACTTCAATCTCTTGCATATACAGTACTAGTACAGAATAGGTTCCAATTCCTTTTTATAAATATTGAACCACATTAACAGGTTCTAAGGAGCCCAGGTATAGTCAATCTGATTGGGTAAAAGCTTTGTCTGCCTTTCATCTGGTTCATATTTCCAGGAACTCCAAGATATAAATACTATAAATGGATCATCAACCTTTCATTTAACCTCTAAAAAGACACCATGCATTGTATAAATCTCTGTATTTCTGTAAAACTGCATCTTCTAAATTATTAAATGGTTGAAGCCCAGAGATTCAGAAACCAAATAGTTTGAAGACATTGAAAAGATAAGGCTACTTGAGATGGTTGAATGCCTTAGACCTAACATACAAGACACAGTTTTTTTTGTGATGGGTGTTCTAATACTTCTGTCTAGTAGGCACTAAGACAAACTGATCTAAGTAAATTATGGTAGTCAAGAGTTGAGATTATAGGTCAAGAGGTTAATAATTATCTTGTAATCAGAATTGGGAAGAAAGAGTGGCCAATAATTTAGTGGGCAAATGGGTTCTTTTTTAAAAAATTTTTTTTTAGATATAATAATATACTTCTAACTTAAGCAATTCTGAGCCAGGGGTGCCCCATTCAAAAAACTAATTAAACAGCCTAGTGGGCTAAGGGGAAAGAGATTCTGCCAAACCATTTATAAAACCATCTGGCCCAGGAAATATCTAAAGGTTTAAGTTTTGAATTTTACAACATGACAGGAGGCTTCCTATGTTGCATAACTTTCTTTACTTATGCCTCCAGCAGCACAAGATAATCAATCAAAATGTTTAACCAATCATAGGCAAGCATAGCCTGTATATAAGTCCTTGATGGGCGTGTCTATTCCTCTTTCTTTGCTGCTTCCATATAGACACAGGTCAGAGTGATTCATTCAGAGTTACTACATATTACTATTTTATATACTGCATTGATTTTTCCATATCTTAAACTATTGTTTTCACCCTCAACCCTCCCTATCCTCTCTACCCTGTACTGCATCCTCCTTCTATCTGCCCCACCTTCTATTTTACCGCGAACGCGCACGCGCACGTTTTTTCGGGGCACTGAGTTGGCATAGGGGTTCCCTGGGAGGTGGGAAGGGAAGTCTGAGGGTTTGGCCACTGGCATTCTTCCCTGCACGGCCCTAATTCATGGTGGCGGGCCGCAATCGGATTCGCAAACCGCGCTGCCGTTTTGGCGCGAACCCACGACGGCCATTTGCGCCCCTAGCGGTCGTGATTCACAAGATCCGCTCAGCACTCACCGATATATATTTAAAGGCAAAGACAGTTTTACACCATCCTACACTGGATCCTTATTGTGAACACCTGGAATATATGAGGTACATTGCACTGCTGCTAAGTGGTTTTACAGAGGTGACACCTCTCATTCAGGGGTAACCCCCCACTCACGTTACTGCCATTATTATTATTATAGGTGTGACCCCCCTTACGCTGGGTGACCCCAAGCAGAGCCGCATTGCACTCAGTGCAGAATTTACCCAGAGGGACCCTCTTCAAGGGGTGACCCCACAAGCTCAAGAATCGCAGTGCAAGCAGGCTCATACCCTGCTATATCATTATAATATATACAAGACTCTATGCATGGTACCCACAATACGGCTGGGGTGATCCACATACCTCCTTACCAAGTAGGGTGGAAAATTGGCAGTAAACAGGCTCCACAATTCAAACAGTGTAAGGTGAACCCCAAACCACAGGCCCTCCATCCGGACGGGTGCGGCCCATTTATACGACCGCTCATCCCGGTCTCACAGAGGGTGACCCCCTCCTCATACCACTTGACCCCTAATCAAACAGGCCCTCCACCCCTCACGGGTGCGGCCCATTTATACAACCGCTCATCCCGGTCACACTCGGGGCAAGTAACGCTGGGTGACCCCCAGTCGTAAGTGGAAGCCTAATGTATTAAATTTCACGTACTTCGGTACCTGACATTCTCCTGTCTTCCACAGACAGAATACACCACTGCCTCACGATGAGTGACTCACCTAACTCACCACCGTCTGACTTACAGTCGATGATTAACTCGGCGGTGGTCGCCTCAGTGGAAAAGGCTATTGCCAAACTACTGGTGCAGAACCCAAAAACGGATGCTGCCACCGAACCAACCACGGAACCGAAAGAGCCTGCCTTCCCCAGAGACCTCCCCACCATAAAGCGGCAATGGAAGGACGTCGGCTCAGGCAACCAAAAATCTAAAGGCAAAGCTCCGTTGAAAAGGAGCCGTCAGGCAGAAAGAAGGGGACCATCCCCGCCACGCACCCCGTCCTCGGAGGACGACGACCACAACCCCCTGCCGTCACTCGAAATTATGGACGAGTGGAAAGCGGAGGCTTCGCTATCGGAAGCAGAGGAGTGGCAGGATATCCCAAGGGATGATACAGAGTACGACCAAGACACGTACTTTGAACAGGAGAATGCTCATCATTCACGGGACAAACGAGAAGAAGGCACCTAGACCCTCAAGGGGCAACCATGTTCGATCCCGCACGATCCGACACCCAAGATCGTCAGAATAGGGCTTGCCAGATTACCTGGCTCAGTTCATCCATTTCTGGCTAAGAAAGCCGATGGAAAAAGAAGTGAGGGCAAGGCTACGGGGAGAATGCACCAAGACCAATACTGCTGGACAAAATTGCACAAACCCCTGAATTCAACACTACCGTACTCCTTTTCATGTCCCGCGCGGGCCGAGACCGGTGAAAAGGTATAGAGAAGGGTCTGTAGGAATCGCAGGACAAGTTCCTGGACATACTATGCCCTCTGGCAAAGATACTATACCTTACCGACCTAGCCCTCTCCCAGGGAGCAACACTGGACGCCCACGTTATACGAGAATGGGCTCAACGGGCTATCTGTATACTGGGCAACACTAACGTTGCAATGTGCGCAGAGCGCTGCAGAGCAGCGTTGCTAAAAATGGACTCCAAACTAATGGAGTTGGGAAAGAAAGAGATGGGACCACTGGTGAACGGCCAGCTCTTCGGGGACTCATTTATAACAGAGCTAAAAAAGCATGTGAATCTCTTCACTACACTAAATAAGGCACAGACGTCCATCAAACAAGTGTTTCGCTACACCACACCACACCGTGGAGTTTATGGCAGGGCTGGTCGCCAAAGGGGTTGAGCCACCAGCAGATTCTGGCCCACAGGCACCAGAGACCAAATGCCCCAAGCGTTCTTCCCATTGGCAAGAACCTTCTTCCCACGAGGGTCTTTCCGTTCCAGAGGTACCTGCACCCACGGACGCGGACGCTTCAATGCAGGTGAGCTACCCCAACACAACGTTTTAATTCTCTCAGATGACTGCAAACAGACTGTCTCTCTTTTCACAGGAATGGGGAAAGATATCCTCGGACAACTGGATCCTACATACGGTAGCGGGCTACGAGATCAAGCTTTCAGACACCCAGGTGCAGAAACGTCGCCCTCCACCAATAAGGGCGTCGGCACATCACACCGAACTCATAGACAACGAAATCCAGGCCCTATTCAACAAAGGTGCTGTGGAGATCGCCCCGGACAATACGGGCTTCTTCAGCAACATCTTCGTGGTCCAAAAGAAAACTACAGACCGGTCATCAACCTACGGCAACTGAACGGATTCGTTACCTACCGGCATTTCAAAATGGAAGGTATCCACCTCCTCAGAGGTCTATTACAAAAACACGACTGGTTCACTCGGCTAGACTTAAAAGACGCCTATCTTTGGGTACCGATCACCCACGTCAGCCGACCTTTCCTCCGTTTCACCTGGAAAAACCTTACTTGCCAATTTACTTGTCTCCCATTCGGCCTCAGCTGCGATTTCAAACGGAATTCATAGTGCAATTGCTGGAATCATTGGGCTTCATCGTAAACAGAGAAAAATCATCGTTCCACCCAGCCAAGGTGGTACAATTTCTGGGGTTCGAAACAGACTTGAGAACGTGCACCCTACGACTACCCATGGCGAAAATTGCGACAATACGGAAAGAGGTACGCCGGGCACTCCGAAGAGACTCAATACCACTCCGCCTTCTGGCCAGAATGGTAGGCCTATTATCATCTTCCATACAAGCGATCTTCCCATGACCACTCCATTATCGGGCCATGCAACGAGCGAAGGCCCACCACTTGAGACAGGGATATACATACGACCACTGGATTCCAGTATCAGCAGAAGTGCGGACAGAACTCCAGTGGTGGCTCCTCCACATGGAGGCCTGGAACGGCAGAGCCATATTCGGACCAAACCCGGACTTTGTTCTGGAGTCGGACACCAGCCTATGGGGCTGGGGAGCCCACTGCTCGCAGGCATCCACCGGAGGCCCATGGTCAGAGGAAGAAAAACTCCTACACATTAATTGCCTAGAGTTGATAGCGGGCTCCTTTACGATACGCAGTCTGGCCAAGCACATGTCCAACTGCTGCATACTTTTACGCATAACAACATATCAGCAGTCCAGTACATAAACCATCTGGGCGGAGCCAGATCGCAAGCCCTGACAGAAGCGACGAGGGACATCTATCGGTTTTGCCTTCCCTGCAACATCACGATCAAGGCAGAATACCTACCTGGAGTCAACAACCTCACGGCGGACTGGTTCTCTCGACATTGGAGAGACAGCAGAGATTGGCGCCTAGACAACGCTATATTCCACCGGGTGAGGACACTAAGAGGTCCCCTGCACATAGACCTCTTCGCATCACGGACGAACACACAACTACCGAGGTTCTACAGTTGGCTCCCGGACCCACAGAGCGAAGCGGTGGATGCGTTCTTACAACAATGGCCACCGAAAGGGGCGTATGCATTCCGCCGTTCTCGATGCTGGCAAGAGTCCTTCATCACCTACGCGGAGCAAGGACATCGCTGATACTGATCACACCATTGTGGAAGAGCCAAGCATGGTTTCCAGACCTACTAGCACTGTCACAAGACCATCCACTAGTCTTACCAGTGTTCCCACTCCTCCTAACGAATCCAGAAGGGGAACCTCACCCACTAATAACCCAGGAACGGTTGGAACTAGTGGCCTGGAGTTTTTCCGGGGATCCTGGAGCGTCGCAGGCCTATCGCAGACAACTAGAGACCTACTATGGGACTCATGGGCACCTGGCACTAGACACAGCTAGATATCAGCATTGAATACATGGAATCGCTGGTGCATGTAAAGGGACCTCGATCCCTTTACAGCACCTAATTCATACATTCTAAATTTTCTGTTCAATTTATTCACTGAAGGGAAAGCATACCGTTCTATTAATATTACTCGATCCGCCATCTCGGCAGCTCACACTCTGATAAACGGAACACCAATAGGTCAGAATGCTTTGATATGCCGTCTACTTCAGGGCATCAAACTATCCAGACCTCCAGCCCCGAAGTATAACAGGCTATGGGATGTAGATCTGGTTATTCGATTTCTTCAAAACTGGCTGGACAATGAGGCATTGTCTCTAAGACAAATAACAGCTAAACTGACACTTCTACTATGCTTAGTTTTGTTTCGAAGAGTCTCGGATGTTAGAGCTTTCGACGTGGATGGTTTTACTATAACACCAGAAGGAGTTACCTGCACGGTGTCTCGCAGGACCAAGATGGACTCTACATCCGTGTCCTACCCTTTTTTTCCGACTGTTCCTCAGCTATGCGTCATGAAAACGCTTCTACAGTACGTAGAAGTAACTGAGTCTCTCCGGTTTTCCCGATCGGGTCAACTACTGGTATCGTATACCAAGCCATACAAACCGGTAACTACAACCACGTTGGCTAGATGGATACATTGGCTCTTAACCCTGGCAGGGGTCGAGTCGAATTTCGGGGCCCATTTGGTACGCGGGGCGGCGGCTTCACAGGCATTTTCGGCGGGAGCATCGTTAACGGATATTTTGCGCTCAGCGGACTGGACTAGAGAAAATACCTTCAGGGTTTTCTACTTCCGACAGACATCACATGCATATTTTATGTTGTTACCGCAGCGTTAAAAATGCAAAATAGGAAGCCTCCTGTCATGTTGTAAAATTGTAGATTATGCTAACGTAGTGTACCTATAATCTTAATTTTAGTAATGACAGGAGGCGAGTATTTCCCCCCCCCCATAGAGTTTGGGTTGTCCCTCCCTATATACTCGCAGATTTCCAACATATTTACGACTATTACTTCCACGATAACATTATTTATTGGTATAATGGGATGTCTATCGATGACAGTTTATCATAACTGGTACATGTTTATAGTTTGGCAGTGTGGACAATAACCTGCATAGTGATTAAAGTAGGTATCGTAGACAGAAGGGAATTTGGTAGCAATTAGGAGACATAGTAGGTATCTCCATAGAATAGTCAATTTCGACAATATATTGAATAATTAGAGATAGGTCCTCCTCAGAGATCTATTACAAAAACACGACAGGTTCACTCAGAGAATAGGTTCAATTCCACTACCTTTCACCTATTTCTGTTTTTTTCAGCATAAAAGGATTCGGGAGTCGGGCTAAAAGGATCCCTTCAAGTTTCAATCCAAGTTACGGTCGTTCAAGTTAAGAGTGTTCAAGTTTTAGAAGTTTCATCCTATCCCTGACGTTACAGGATTTAACACACCAAAGAAAGAGGAATAGACACGTCCATCAAGGACTTATATACAGCCTATGATTGGTTTAAAGTTTTGATTGATTGTCTTGTGCTGCTGGAGGCATAAGTAAAGAAAGTTATGCAAAATACTAGCCTCCTGTCATTACTAAAATTAAGATTATAGGTACACTACGTTAGCATAATCTACAATTACCAGGTAACTTCATCCTCTGAGACAGTGGTCTCTAAAAGTTCAGCTAGACTCCTAGAGAGAGTAGGGTTCTCCATACAGGATAACACGGAAGAGAATCCAGAAAAATAGGTCCTGCAAAGACTTTGTATGAATAATGGAATGACTATATGGATTCCAGGTAGGTGGAGAAAACTGCTTTCACCTCAAAGGGGTCTGTGATGACTACTCCATCAAATTTCCTGACAAAAAAGACTTGGATAGACCTGAATTTTGTAAGAATATTCATAGAATGCTCACTTGGTCCATGCAAATAAGCATTTGTCAGGTGTTTCGTTTTTACCCACATCTTCGGACTTCGGTGCATCATCATGGCCTCATAATACTTTATTGTAGCTTGTCATTCCTTGTGCTTGTGCTAAACAAAGAAAGTATAGGGCACTCCCATTATCATAGTGATAATTTTAGGAAAATGTTAATGTTGGAAATTTGCCTTGCAAGGAGTGCTGAATAGTTCGGGGGGAATATGGTATGCAAATGATTCTTCATGTATACATGGTATCCCTTATATGGCAGTATTTTAGACAGTATCTAGAATATTTCCATAGAAGCAGAAATACATTTTTGATCCCATATCGAAAATGGGAAATAGATAGAAACAAATGCTGAAATATCCTGTCTGTGAAAGGGTACCAAAATGCAAAGATAATATTTGTGTGTTGGTGCTATGTCCAGCAAGCACAGTTACTTGGGTAATGCCAAGCATTTGTGCTATACAGGGTGTTCTGCAACGTAAATAAGTACTTTGTCTATTTAGCACCTCCTCTTCTACCCCAGCTGATAGATTTAAAATGAATACTACAGTTTTATTCCTAGCACCTACCTCTGCCCCACCTCTCATAGCCCTCCCCCACCCCGTTGTCTGTCGTGGAGGGAGGGGGGATTAATGCGCATGCACGCATTCAGTGCTTTCATATGGGGTTTTAGCCGGTGATGAATTTACTCATGAAAGCAGACCAAAAGTCTGCTAAGGACCAGGAAGCACATCTAGTGGTAGACAGCTACCACAGTTAGAGTTAACCATGCAAGGTAATTATTGCAGTTTCTCAATAACGGCAATAATTAAAATTGCAGGGTTAAGGGCACAGGAACACTGGACCCAGACCACTTCAATGAGATTAAGTGGTCTGGGTGCCTATAATGTCCCTTTAAACCCTGTAGGTTAACCTACAAAGTCTTCTGTACAGTGTAGCAGGAAGAAGGCATTGGAAGCAATGTCGAGGCTTGAAAAATAAATTTGTCTACCGAGTGAAGTCCAGCAATGTAGTAAAGAGTAAGATAAATGAGACTTAATGGCTAAATTTTGTATTACATTGCTTTCCAAAAACACAAGACAAGTTATGTGCTTGTTTAATAACCACATCATTTTTATTTGTTTTAATTTAAGTAGTTTTTACTAATGTCATAGTAAGTCATAGTAAGGAATACTACAAAGTCAGCATCATCCATGGAGAAAATAACAATATAAAGACATGTATGTGAACATCATTTTTTTTACAAGATTACTTTTATGGCATGGGCTGAATGTATTAATACTCACCTACTTTTGGTCACTTTCCAAATAGCCAGTGGCAATTGATCACACTACTTTTACTGCACTACTTGTAAGAAAAACAGCTAAACAAATGGGAAAGCCTTTGGAACCAGCTATACTCACCAGATATATGACATTGAGAATAGAAGCAGCACAAGTAAAAACAACAAAATCCCTTTTTTTAGATACAGACTTGCCCTGTAAAAGAAATACATTGAAATAATTATAACAATTCTTAACATGTGGTGAATATGCTTGTGTACAAACAGTGAATATCTGTTAAAAATGGAAGCGTTAATCATGTTTAAGTCATTTCAGCTGATTTCCTATGTGGACAGGTTAAATCTAAAATTATGTATCTGAGAATGTGTATGTATGTACGTACAACGACAGTGATGATCTGTGTGTTTGTTTTTCTGGCAGTTGTATCAGTGAGTGTATCTGGAATACCTGTGTACATGTGTGTGTGTGTGTGTGTGTGTGAGCATAAATGTGTATATGTGTGCATGTATCGGAGTGTGTATATACGTGCATGTATAAATGTGTATGTATGTGCATGCATGAGTTTGTGTGTGTCTGAAGAAGCAACATGGCTGCAATATTTTAATTTACAACACTATTTTCTTACCTATAACTTCCTTATGTAGTAAAAATGTATTTTTTAAAGTTTTACTATTCAACCAAAATTGCTATCTTTCTAGGACATCCAAATTACTTTTTTATTTTTGGCAAACTGCTTGGGAGTGAAGGGGTTAAAATTTAAATTTACTTAGCATTCCTACTTTAGTGAATAACCCGGTTAAATACTCGCAAAGCTCTTTGTAATTCCTAGAAACTTTGTCCAGGGACAATGTATTGACCAGAATGTTAGTATGACTCACTATCTAAATTCCAACTCCCTCCTCAATTCTCTTCAATCTAGCTTTCGCCCCCACCACTCTACTGAGATTGCTCTTATTAAAGTTACAAATGACCTAATCACAGCTAAATCCAAAGGCCACTACTCCATACAAATTCTTCTTGTGCTCTCTGCTGTCTTTGACACTGTTGATCATGTCTTCCTCCAAACTCTTCAATCCCTCAGTTTCTGTGACTCTGTCATCTCGTGTTCTCCTCATTTAGTGTCTCCTTTTGCAATGACACCTCCTCCTCTTGCCCTGTCTCAGTTGGAGTCCCCCAGGTATCTGTTCTTGGTCCCCTTCTGTTAAATTATTTGCTCTCTTGGAAAACTCATTAACTTCTTTGGATTCTGCTAACATCTGTATGCTGATGACACCCAGATATATCTCTCCTTCCCTGATCACTCCCCCGTGGTCCTGCAACATGTCACTGCTTGCCTTTCTTCAATCTCTGTTTGGATGTCCTCCCACTTTCTGAAACTCAATATCTCTAAAACTTAGCTTCTTATTTTCCCCCCTAATAATGCTGATCCTCCTCCTTCACTTTCCCTGCAAGTTGATGGTGCTTGCATCAGTCCATCCTTTCAAGCTCGTTGTCTTGGTCTTATCTTTGATTCTGGCCTCTCCTTTGCACCACATATCCAGTATGTAGCTAAAACCTGTCGATTCCACCTTAAAAATATCGCCCGCATCCGCCCCTTTCTCACGCAAGATGCTGCTATTGTTCATGCTAGGGTAATCTCTTGCATGGATTACTGTAATTCTCTCCTAGTTGGTCTTCCCAAAAGCCGAACTGCCCCACTACAATTGGCAAAGAATGCTGCCGCAAGGCTGATTTTTCTCACCCATTGTTACTCCCATACCTCGCCCCTGTGTTGATCCTTACACTGGCTTCCTGTATCCTATAGGTGTCAATTTAATATACTAACCCTTACCTATAAAACTCTAACCAACCCTAGCCCCTCTTACATTTCTTCCCTGATTCATAGCTACGCCCCTTCTCGGTCTCTCCGCTCTGTCAGTGACATTCTCCTGTCCGCTGCTTGCACCCTTACTGCTAACTTGTGCTTGCAGGACTTCTTGTGGGCAGCTCCCGTCTTTTGGAACAGCCTGTTGTTGTGGACAGAATATTAACTTTAGTAAAATGCCTATTTACTCTGCATAACTATAATCAGTATTATTCATAAGTTACTTAAAATGACTGCTAGGGAGTTACCCCTCCCATCGACTAACCACCTCAATTAACAAGATGGCACTAGAATGTGGAGGAGAATCCCATGATGACAGTGACATCACACCCGATAGGATGTACATTAGATGAACCACTTAACACCAAGCCAGTTATTGATGTATTTTCTCTGTTATCGATAATTATGCATATGATGTATTCTTGCTTTATAAGGGGCATACTAGCCCCCTGGATTAAAACTTTCCTCAAGTTTTTCATTAACCTGAAACTTGTGTCTGGTGTGAAATTATTTTGGGAAGCGTGTACGCATTAATTTAACAATTTGGACAGGGGAAGATATACAAAATTATCAAACACTTTATTTGATCCACGACACTGCCTACCCCCATCAGACTCTCCCTTAGTCTTCAATTGTTTAAAAAGTCTCTGAAAACACATCTGTTCAGAAATCCTTAAGAACTCCCAGAGTAACTTATCTATATTTATCCAAATTTGTCTCTCGCTCTCCTAAAGAGCTATACCCCACTCTCACCTCCAGCTCTGCTACTTTTCCATCTTGTTTGGTGGCTGTCACCCTTGCTGCCCTGTTGTTTATTTGTACCCCACCGCCTCTAGACTGTAAGCTCGTTTGAGAAGGGTCCTGGGATAGGCATAAGGCTATCCTAACTATAAGATAAGGCCAGGGACTCCGTTGCACCAGGTCATTATCACGCTGCTTCCCCTGCAGCCTCAGGCCATCACCCCACTACATTACAACTAGTTTAATTTCAGATAGCTAATGCAAGCACATCTCCTGATACTGGCGTTGCAGCAGCACAAGCCCCGGCTATATCTGATATAGTTAGTTTTCACAGACAGTCCCCTGATAATGGCAGTGCCCCCCCACGGCCCACTGCCGACCATCACAGTGCCCTACCTGGTGTGGATGGTGCCCCTTTGATGTATGTTACCTTTAAACCATCTCAAGCTGCAACCCTGGTAATTTCTCTCCCAGACCCAGAAAAGCAACCCATGCCCTTCTTTCGAAGGATTGCTCAGATCTGTAAAACATACTCTGCTGCATGGCTTGATTTGTTTAGTCTATGTGAAATTAAAGCAGGGGATGCATATTCGCCCATAATGGAAAGGAGCTTTGATGATGCTCGTCTCACCACTGACACAGATTTCCAGTCAGGCATAATATTTTGTGAGCAACTGCGTGCATGGGCCCAGGATAAATTAGCTGATCAAGCTACTTGTATTAACGATATTGTGCAAGACAAAACAGAATCAGTGGAGATGTATCATTCCAGGTTAACACAGACTTTCTCTGATTTGGGTTTCGGTACATATAATAAGGCACACACTCAGATGCTGTCAGCTGCTTTTGTTACAGGTCTAAAAGAACCCATAAAGAAAGGCCTAGTCTTGCCCCGTCTAGAGTACAGGATTATTCCCTTGGATACTCTCCTCCTAGTTGCTAAAGGCATGGAGTCTGCCCAATTGCCCCAGCCAAGGAAAACTAATATGTTTTCCTTCCATAATCCTGCAATCAGGCCTGCTCCAGCTCCTGCACCTTTAGCTACAGTGGTCCTACCCATTGAAGGTCACCCAACCACCTTTTTAGTTGACACAGGCGCAGCCCGTAGTGTTCTCAGAGAACAAGACCTGCCTAACTCTTCTTTCCTGTCTAACATTGATGTTTCATGTGTTGGTGTAGATGGTACTCCTCGAAACAACCCACTAACCAAGGTCTTACGCAGGGACTTATTAGCCGCGAGGCAAACAAGGGATTTGTCTAGGGTGGCATTTTTCAGGGGGCAGCAAAAAACGCCGCCCCCAAATGCCCAGGGCAAATGCCTAGTTAGCCTTGCAGCTAACCAGGGCCGGCGCGTCCATAAGGCGGCACAGGCGGCCGCCTTAGGGCGCACAGGCTCTGGGGGCGCAATATTTCAGTGACCGGCAGGAGGGAAGCTCTCCCTCCTGCCCGGCCACCATCTCGACCCCGGCGCAGCAGTGCTGTGATCAGGCGCGCGAGGGAGCTCTAATCTCCACCCTCTGCTCCCTCGCGCGCTGCCTACTGATGCCGCGGGAGCCGGAATATGACGTCATCCCGCAGCATCAGTAGGCAGCCCGCGAGGGAGCAGAGAGGGTGGAGATTAGAGCTCCCTCGCGCGCCTGATCACAGCACTGCCGCACGCCGCCCAGCAGCACCAGCCCTCAGGGACCGATCCATCATCCACACCAGCTCTCCAGGTAGGGAGGCTGGGTGGAAAATATGTAGTTATAAAAATAATTAGTGAATGTATGTGATGTGTGTCTGTGAGTGACAGAGTGTGTGTGTCTGTGAGTGACAGTGTGTGTGTCTGTGAGTGACAGTGTGTGTGTCTGTGAGTGACAGAGTGTGTGTGTCTGTGAGTGACAGAGTGTGTGTGTCTGTGAGTGACAGAGTGTGTGTCTGTGAGTGACAGTGTGTGTGTCTGTGAGTGACAGTGTGTGTGTCTGTGAGTGACAGTGTGTGTGTGTCTGTGAGTGACAGAGTGTGTGTGTCTGTGAGCGACAGTGTGTGTGAGTGACAGTGTGTGTGTGTGAGTGACAGTGTGTGTGTCTGTGAGTGATTGTATGAGTGTGTGTGCATGTGAGTGTATGAGTGTGTCTGTCAGTGTATGATGAGTGTGTTTGTCAGTGTATGAGTGTGTGTCTGTCAAATCAGTGAGAGTATGTTTGTCATTGAGTCTGTGTGTGACTATCAGTGTGTCTGTCAATGAGTGTCAATCAGTGTGGGTCTGTCAGTGTCAATGAATGAGTGTGTGTCAGATCAATGAGTCTGTGTCTGTCAGTGACGTCTGTGTGTTTGTCATTGAGTGTGTGACTGTCAGTGTGTACAGAGTGTAGCGGAGCAGAGCGCGGTACAGGAACTTCTGTTTCCTGTACCTGGCCAGACTGACAGGAGGTGCTCACAGAGAGAGCACTCCCTGTCAGTCCGTCCGGGTACAGAAAACTGAAGTTCCTTTAGGGGATCTGCTCCGCTCGGCAATGCAATAATAGAGGTAGGAGGCACACACCAGGAAGTGTGACCACTAAAGGGGTGGGGGGTGCACCAAGGGACAGGGAGGGAATGGGAGAGAAACACCAAGAGACAGGGAAAAAAGGGGGGAGGGGAGAAGAACACTAAGGGACAGGGAACGGAAGGGACCACTAATGGTTGGGGAGGGGAGAGGGGCTGGTTAAGAGGCACATAGGTGAAGATTTTGGGGGGGGAGGGGGGGGGGGGCGGAAAAATGCATCTTCGCCTATGTACCTAAAAATCCAAGCACCGGCCCTGCAGCTAACTGACTATGTGTGTGTGTTTGTGTCTGACTGTGTGTGTGTCTGACTGTGTGTGTGTGTGTGCCTGACTGTGTGTTTGTGTCTGACTGTGTGTGTGTATGACTGTGTGCATGTGTGTGTGTCTGATTGTGTGTGTCTGACTGTGTGTGTGTGTGTCTGACTGTGTGTGTGTCTGACTGTGTGTGTGTGTGACTGTGTGTCTGACTGTTTGTATGTGTGTGTGTGTGTCTGTCTGACTGTGTGTGTATCTGACTGTGTGTGTGTGTGTATTTAGAAGGTGGGGCGGGAAGGAAGGGTTGGGTGGGGGTGGCGTGAGGAAGTAAGGGTCCTAGATTCCCCCAGTGCCCTGGATAGGGTCCCAGCCCAGATGATATTGGACGCCTGCAAGTTCCTCCGGTGATTGTGAAACTGTATGAAGGAGCAAACCCACCACGTAGGCCACAATACCCCTTGAAGCCTGCTCAGGCCCTTGCCATCTCCAAAAAGGTTGAGAGCCTGTTAGCAAAAGGTGCTCTCATTAAATGTGTAACAAAATGTAACACTCCTCTGGTTCTAGTCAAGAAGAAAACTGAAAAGGGGGAACCAGGCCAATACCGTATGATTCAAGACCTCCGCGCTGTCAATGATGTCACAGTCAGGGATACAGCCATCGTGCCTAATCCACACACACTTCTGTCACAGGTACCTCCTACAGCAAAATTCTTCACTGTGATAGATCTGGCAAATGCTTTTTTGCAGCGAGCCCCTGGATCCTTCATGCCAATATCTGTTTGCATTCACACATGGACTGTCATGCCTCAAGGTGCTCAAAATTCACCAACTCAGTTTGCAAAGGCTATGTCAACTGTTCTGGAGCCATGGCAGAAGTCCCACCCAGATGTGGTTCTCCTCCAGTACGTGGATGATTGTGATAATTGTGATAAAATCCAATTAACTAATTAGGCATGATTGATTGATCACTGATGAGCAAATTAATCTATTATAGATAGTTAAGATGGCACTTGGCTTAAACTGTGTCGCACTAAGAAATTCAACTAAGATGACATTGCATAAAATACTTAAACTGTGTCGCACTAAGAAATTCAACTAAGATGACATTACATAAAATACTTAAACTATGTCGCACTAAGAAATTCAACTAAGATAACATTGCATAAAATATTCCATAGCATATCTGGCCAATATCCAAAAACGCCCACGTGCTGAAAAAAGGGATTTGGCGCCAACAATGTGTAGAAAGATAAGAGTAGGGACATAGATAGAATAAGATACCACATGTGTCTGGCATGGGCCTTTGTGGTCATGACTGGCCTGATCACAGACAGGATATTCACTTATGTCACTCCTTGTGATTTACATCATGTGATGTCACCCACACATATTTAATTATGCAAATTAGTAAGGACTGTATGTTTTTCCAAGAAAGGTGGCAACCCTAACTACTTTTCACATACTCTTAATTAAGTATGGAAACTTAAGAGGGATGTATGGGAACAAAACTTGTGTGGACTGGCTGACAATGAATATAGTTAAAAGGGACACTATAGTCACCAGAACAACTACAGCTTATTGAATTTGTTCTGGTGAGTAGAATCATTACCACCAGGCTTTTTGCTGTAAGCATGGTCTTTTCAGAGAAAATGCTGTGTTTACATTACATCTTAGTGATAACTTCACTGGCCACTCCTTAGATGACTGTTAGAGATCCTTCCTGGGTCATGGCTGCCTAAAATGCATCCAAACATTCAGTGTCTCCTCCCTCTGCATGCAGACACTGAACTTTCATCATAGAGATTCATTAATTAAATTCATCTATATAAGGAGCTGCTGATTGGCCAGGGCTGTGTTTGAATCATGCTGGCTCTGACCCTGATCTGCCTCTTTGTCAGTCTCAGCCAATCCTATGGGGAAGCACTGTGATTGGATCAGGCCACCACTTCTAATGATGTCAGCAGACTGCTTGTTTTTATGAGTTTCACAGCATGCAGAGTTACAGCTTCAGGCTTGAATATAGTAGGCTTTTGCTATATTTATGGAGGCATGAGGGGCCCAGGGGGGCTAGATGGTGGTAACACTATAGGGTCATGAATTCATGTTTGTGTTGCTGACCCTATAGTGATCCTTTAAGGTAATGCTGACTTTGGTCTCTCTAACATTGTGGCATGTTCCCTTTCTTCTACACTCACTACATACAGCTTTTCTCTGTCACAGACCATATACCAGGAGCTTCTGCCTGCTAGTAAGAAGGTAAGGAGACAAGTGGACGAGCGAGTGCTAGGGGACGGTCCTTAGAAAGCGTTGAGTGAGCGCATCATTAGATGCGTTTATGCCAAGCTCAGGGTGCTGTCTGCATAGTATGCCCTTAGTTGGCCAGCTGCATGATTGGCAGGCAGCCTGGCATGCATTCATGCCAGGCTGGCCTTCTAATTCTTTGAGCAGACATGTCCTCTTTTTGGGCATGTTCGCCCCTTTTGGCAGGTTATGTGATTTGTGTCAGTGGCACACCCTTTTACCATGCCCATTGACTTCCTATTGACTGGACACTGCTGTTAGGGGTTATGGATTTACTTGAAAGATGAAAACATAAATTAGAGAGAGATTAGCCTAGGGTATGTGTTTTCTTATAGCTGCTATTTTCTTTCTCTCCAGCACCATCTCCATGAGATACATGATGCTTGGGAGGTATGACTGTTTTTGGTCGATATGATTCTGTAATTAGGCCCGTCATAATTGTCAGCACCAGGCCCACTGGGCTCTTAATCTGGCCCTGGGTATATACCATCAATCTCAAATTCTGCCTTCCCAAGAACATGTACCCAGCAATGGTCCAATGGGCCCATGGAGCAGCTCATCTGTCAAAACACCTCATGAACTCTCTGATTGACAAATATTTTGAAGCACCTGGAATTACCTCACTGACCAAGAATTACTGCAGTTCTTGCACCATTTGTACTAACGGTAATCCAGAAAGAATGGTAAAAGCTCATCCGAAACTCCTGGGGAAGCCACACTATCCTTTCCAAAGGATCCAAATAGATAATATCCAAATGCCAAAAAGTGGCCGATATGAATATGCACTAGTTATAGTAGATATGTTCTCAGGATGGCCAGACGCTTTCCCTGTCGTCAACATAACTGCCAAAACCACAACCAAACGTCCGCTCACCGAAATTGTCTGCAGATATGGAGTTCTTGAGGTGATAGAAAGTGACCAGGGTATGTCCTTCACTGCACTACTGACCAAAGAGATCTGGGCAGCACTGGGGGTGACCCTTGCATTCCACACACCCTATCACCCACAGAGTAGTGGTAAGGTAGAATGCATGAATGGCACTTTGAAAGCCAGAATGCTTAAAATGGCCCAAGAAACAAGAAACCATGGGGATACAAACCACAGAGTGCTTTGAATAGGGTGGCCAAAAATGGGAAATCCTTGTTCCACAGAATGACTATACGTAAACCAACAGTGTCAACTTCAATGAATCTTACTTTAACCATAGAACATCCTAGTCCTGGAGATACTGGTAAGTACGTAATAGGAATGTACTGGAGAAGGGGTGGTTCATACAATAAATTGGGGACTTTCTATTTACAATATATATACAAATCATCTGAGAGGGTAGACACAAGACACATGACCGTCAATGCTCTCAAACAACACATCAAGACCCTTAAGGACATGGTAGCTATAGCTAACCCTACATTTGAAGACACTATGGCAGTAGGGACTGGTTTTTCAGACACTAATCTATGGCTTGAATGGATGAGATATAATGCTAATTCCCATAATAAAACTAACTGTTATGTTTGTGGTGGGGCCAGACCCCATCTGGGTACAGTGCCTCTAAACCTACCTCCTGACATGTTTCCTAAGTCTCTATGAACAGTCAAAAGGCAATTCATCAGCATGTAAATCATGGAAAAATTTATACCCATTAACTCAAAAGGATATCAAGCCACCTGATGGAGTCACGATATATCCAGGTAATTACACTTGCTACACCATGCACAGTGAAACAGGTACATTTCTGGGAAAATACACTCCAGGGTATTGTGCTATATATCGAGAACCCCCAGTTGCCCTGTTAATAAACCAAGCTAAATCCCTGGGAGACAATTATTGGCTGTGTGGAGACATGCAATTAGATCCAGATTGAAAGGCCTGTGGTGGGGAGAGAGTGTGCCTTAGCTAGTTATTATGCCCATACACATAATATCAGACAAGCACCAAGGTCCTCTGGATTCACCACACACCTGTTTTAGAGTAAAAAGAAACAATTCTTTAAAAGGCAGTTTCGACCCTCACATATATATAGATGCCATATGAGTGCCAAGGGGTTACTAAAAGAATTTAAAGCAAGAGATTAAGTTGCCGCAGGATTCGAATCCATAATTCCGCTCATCACCACCAATAAGAATGTAAATTGGATAAACTATATTTATTATAACCAGCAGTGTTTTGTCAACTATACTAGAGATGCCCTCCAGGGCCTGGCACCTCTCGAAATACTGGCAAGAGATTCTGCGGATTGGGCATGATGTACCATTAGCCGGACATCTAGGGTCCCGCCGCACAGCTCATAGGATCACCCAAAATTTCTTCTGGCCCAATTTTAACAGAGATGTACGGGTATATTGCAGTACTTGCGACACCTGTCAACGGGTAGGAAAGCGGGAGGACCACCCAAAAGCTAGGCTTATATTGATGCCTATCATTGGGGAACCCTTTTCCCGCATAGCTGTTGACATTGTGGGTCCACTGGCCAGGGCTAGTCCATCCGGTAAGAAGTATATTCTCATCGTGGTGGACTATGCCACACGTTATCCAGAGGCAGTAGCGCTGTCTAATATAGAGGCAGAGACAGTAGCCGATGCCCTGGTTAAGATTTTTACTAGGGTAGGGTTACCTAAGGAGATTCTTTCCGACCAGGGAACTCAGTTTACTGCTGTGCTCACCCAGCAGCTGTGGAAGGTGTGCGGCATTAAATCGCTGCTTAGCTCACCTTATCACCCATAGACTAACGGTCTCTGCGAGCGCTTTAATGGCACCCTCAAGCAGATGTTGAGGACCTTTACTGACACTTGCAGAGACTGGGAGCGATTCCTGCCTCATCTGCTATTTGCCTACAGAGAGGTGCCCCAGGAATCTACTGGGTTCTCTCCCTTTGAGTTACTCTATGGGAGAAGGGTCCGCGGACCCCTGGGTTTCATTAGAGGACACTGGGAGGGAGAGACAGAGGAGGAAGGAACCCCAATAGTACCATATGTCCTGGAACTCCGTGACCGCATGGAGAAACTGTCCCTGATGGTAAGGGAGAATCTCCAGGCGGCCCAGGGGAGACAGAAGAGGTGGTACGATCGGGGTGCATGGCAGCGGGTCTTCCAGGTTGGGCAGAAAGTATTGGTACTTAAACCTGTGAAGACAAACAAGATGCAAGCATCTTGGCAGGGCCCGTATAAAGTAGTAGCCCAGTTGTGTAATACTACCTACCTTATAGCCAGCTGTGCAGATGAGAGGATTCAGCGATCCTTTCATGTGAACATGCTGAAGGAGTATCAGGAGAGACCAGAGGATGTCGCTGCAGTATGTGCCCCTGCTGCAGATGACCCAGAGAATCTACCCCTGCCCGATTTATTAGAGAAGGACCCCCAGACTGACCTCACTAGTCTTGTACAGTTAGGGGATCGGTTAAGCCCCACAGAGAAGGCACAGGCAAGGCAGCCGCTATGGGAGAAGCAGGTGACGTTCTCCCAAGAGCCTGGCTTCACTACCCTAGCTCTACATAAGGTAGAGACCCCTGGACAGACTCCTCTGTGACAAGCCCCCTACCGTATCCCTGAAGCAGTCCGAGAAGGAATCCAGAAGGAGATAAAAGAGATGATCCAGCTTGGGGTCATCGAACCCTCCGATAGCCCTTGGGCCTCGCCTGTAGTACTGGTACCTATGAAAGATGGGACCACCCGGTTCTGTGTGGACTACAGGTGATTCAACGAGCGAACCACCACTGACGCCTACCCGATGCCCCGGGTAGATGAATTGTTAGAACGTATTGCCAGGGGACGCTATCTGACCACCATAGACCTGTGTAAGGGCTACTGGCAGATTCCCCTGACCGAGGATGATATCCCCAAGTTGGCATTTGTCACCCCGTTTGGCCTGTACCAATTTAAGGTCATGCCATTTGGGATGAAAAATGCCCCGGCTACCTTCCAGCGTATGGTGGATAGACTCCTCGATGGCTTCCAGGAATTTGCTTGTGCATACCTGGATGACATTGCGATCTACAGTGGGTCCTGGGAGGAACACCTAGTCCATGTAGTAGTAGTGCTGGATAAGATTCGGGTAAGACATTGAAGCCAGAGAAGTGCCATCTGGGTATGGCTGAAGTACAGTACCTGGGTCACCGAGTGGGGTGTGGGAGCCAGAGGCCAGAGACAGCCAAGGTAGAGGCAGTGGCTAACTGGCCCACACCTATCACCTATCACTAAGAACCCTTATACTCGGTTCGGGAGTTTGGCGGTCCACAGCAGCAGAGCCTGTGTCTCAAAAGGGGGAAGATTACCTAAACGGCGGTTTCACTCATTTAAGCTGAGAGTGTCTTAACACTCTTGTTGTGGTAGATTTTCTTCTTTTAAATATAGTCTCCTCCTAGTCTTGCCCTGTTCTCCTAATTTTGTCTTGTTTTCATGTATGGTGCCTATCTCTAGTCTTGCTGGGTTCTCCTAGTTCTGTCTTGTTTCATGTGTGGTGCCTTGCTTCTGTACTGGATACATCCCTGCTGCAGAGCCTTCCTCTTCAGCTCCTGGGAGGTCGTCTTAATTTCTATGCTCCTAGTTCCTGGGATTCGCATATAGCTGGATCAGGGTTCTGGTATGTGGCTGCACAAACGCTGGTGCTCAACACCAGGGGGCGTGTGGTTACCCTGCACCAGACCCTGCTAATCCACCTCCACACTGTGACTCCTACTCTGAACATCAGGCATACATGAGTCCAGGTCCACGCACCGCCGCCCGGACAAATATGTACCGAATGAAACTACCGAACGGACGGCCACCCAGAAGAGAAGTGTACTGCTGGTTAACCTATTGGCCTCAATTAGAACGTTGTGGTTAACCGCAGACACCTCTTCATTCTAACCATATGTCGGGTGGTCGTCGTTCGTAGGCAGACATTTTAAACACGTGAATGAACAGCGGTGTTCGACGTAGAACTTATGGAACTAAAAACGGACACTTTTTCTACCGAACACCGCTGAAGCTACCGACCGCCCTTCTTATCCACGGGCATGCGAACGCCGATCCGTTCGGGAGTTTTATTACACGAATGGACTTAACCCAGTCATCCCATGGAGTCAATCCTATACCGAAAGAGCAATGTGAAAGACTTTGACTCCATGGCGATTGAACTGTGTGCATTGGGTCTGAGTGCTATTCGGTAGTTATGTATAATATTGTTATGTATAATATTACCAACTAATTCCATGGGATTGTTATGTAAAATGGCGATTTGCCTCTATCCCTGGAGATAATTGGATTTCTTCCCAATTATCTCCAGGATAGAGAGGAGGGATTTACCTGTACAAAGGGGAGTGTTTATGCCTGAGCCACGGTGATTGGCCACTGTACTTCAATTGTCCCAGTCTCCCATATGGTCCCCTAGGGGTGTATCCACCAGGTGGGAGACCTGCATAAATACCGGGCAGGTAGCCCTCATTAAAGCAGAATCCTGTTTTACCTTCAAGACGGAGCTTGGTCTCGTGTTTGGGGGGATTGCTACTTGGAAGTATTATTTCGCCTATTCTAGGAGAGAAGGAGTTCGGCTGATTATTTATTCGGGAGTTTGCAGTATTCCCTTATACTCGGTTCGGGAGTTTGGCGGTCCACAGCAGCAGAGCCTGTGTCTCAAAAGGGGGAAGATTACCTAAACGGCGGTTTCACTAATTTAAGCTGAGAGTGTCTTAACACTCTTGTTGTGGTAGATTTTCGTCTTTTAAATATAGTCTCCTCCTTTATTGTGTTGATACCCTTTATATATTTAAATGTTTTTATCATATCCCCCTGTCTCGTCTTTTCTCCAAGCTATACATGTTAAGATCCTTTAACCTTTCCTTGTAAGTTTTATCCTGTGTATCTGTTTGTCAGCATGTTTGTATGTGTCAGGGTGTTTGCATGTGTCAGTGTGTGTATCTTTGTGTCACAGTGAGTGTATCTGTATTTCAGTTTATGTTTGTATGTGTGTGTGTGTGTGTGTGTGTGTATGTATGTATATATATATATATGTATATATGTTGCAGTGTGTGTGTGTATATGCATAAATCCAGAAATCAAAAACCAGCACAACATGCAAACACCTATATTAAAACTCCAAATGATGTACATTCAAATACCAATACTACACAAACACATGCACCTGCATTTTAAAGCCAGCACTACACACAAGCACACACCGCATTCCAATGGCAACTGTATATACAATTACACCTATACACGCACATATAAACTCTTTACAAGCACATGCTTACTCTCAAACACACAAACATTGCTTTAAAAAAAAAACCCTGCCAGGATGGACAAATGGTATATCTTCAGCTGGCATAGCATTGTGGGAGTTGTATGACAGATGGGGATTTATCTTTCACCCACCTTTTTACTAGTGGGGGGCCCAAAAAGATTTTTTTGCACCAGGGCTCTCTCTACATTAGTTCCGCCACTGGGAACAGCCAGTTAAATACAGGATTTGAATATTAATCAAAAGCTGAAGCCACTCTGAACTAATCTGGTAGAGGGCAAATTTAGAAAATAAATTCATCTGTGTTTTACAGGTGAACCTACGTAAATCCACAATATTTGTCCTCTGTTATCACAAGCAGTCACATCACAAATGGTAAAATAATAATATAATATAAATTTAATAAAAAAATATAAATAAATTAATGATACGATATCCATTAACTAATATAATGAACACGTCTTAATTATCGGGGTATACTAAATTCCTCTGTTAACTTTAAATCCCATGGAATTAGTTGGCAATATTTCGGACGAAGGACAGATTTTTGCAATTATAGCTACAATTAGGATTGACATCTGTCTGCCTGCATATTAGGTCTAACTAAATTGTACACATTAGATAGGAAAAGCTCTGTCTAATCATCATTAATTTTGATACTTTGGAGTTTACTGAATAACCGTGTGTGTCTATCTTCCACTACAATGTGTCCATCACTAGAAAGATCCACCAGGTTATTGAGTGTTTTAATAAAAATGAACAGTTATGGGCTGTTCCTGCCATCATGTTAAAGTTGTCTTCAATAAGTCAATAAGCAGTGCAATAGCAGGAATACAACTCTTTAACAATATACACGGGGTTATTCACTAAGCTCTGAATTGTGATAAATGAAATCTGAATGGTAAAATGGGGGGTAAAACAGACAAGCTGTGACCAAAGCTCTGAGAATTTTGATCAGATCTATCAGATCATTTTTTTGTGTTAAATATTCCTTTATTGTAGCCAGTATACATTAATAAAAGGTTCCATAAAAAAAGGAAACATAGCATGCTTAGATAAACAGTATGCGGAAAATAATCTTCAAGACAATACGATGTGGTCCAATTAATCATTAATTGTAGACAGCATGTCAGAAACATAGCATGTCATAGCATGTAAGGTTTGCTATTTAGATTTTAATTCAATACAATTCAGAGTTTATTGAATATCCATGACAACGATGCAGAGTTCAGGTATAAAACACATGAGACTTGGAGATATCATAGTTTTATAATGCAGAGTATAATAAACTATTTTAATGCATGTGATTTAATTAAAAAATAAAAATAAATCGCCAGTTGAACTAGAGGCATATCCTGTTATAGTTTTTAAGGTACATTGGTTTAAAATAATTATTGTAAGTGAGACTAAGAATAGGAAATGCACTTTTTGAACTAATTGCACATTTGACAAGTGCATTTCAAATAAATTATGGAGAAAGAATTACATTTATAATAGCATACTTAAAGTAGAAACTACATCTGTTTTTATTACTGCGTGAGAAGTTTCATATTTATATTTTAAAGGTCAGGTAACAAATAGAAAAAATGTATACATAATCAAAAATACTAAATATACTTTTCTAAAGAAAATAAACAAAACCATATGATATATGGTATGCAATTGCATGAACACAAAAATGATATAGGTCTAACATGTACAATACAACTTACAGCTTTCCTTCTACTCAGATTTCTTTTTTTTTTTTTTGCTTTGCACGCCGTTCATTACAAATATTTCACCTTTATGATAATATATTTGTTTAGTACATACTGTTTTGTGTAAAATGTCCATTTGCATGCAAATGCTTCTGCCAGAATTAAGGTGAAGAAAGACACATACCATATAGAGAAATTCAAAATATAAATTTCCTTGTATTTACATTATTATATTACATTTGTATGATTTTTTGAATAAAGATCTATATATATAAAATTCCCTTTTGCCCCATTAATAAATGTTCCACTCAAACACAAGTCAGTAGTTTTTAAAGGTTTATTATCTATTACACAATATAATTTTGAAACTATCTAACTATTTAACTATTTCAGATGAAAAATCTGGATTTGAAGACATAAAAGTACTGCAGAGTAAACAACTTTATAGATAACGAATATCATAGAAAATAATTAAATTATGTTGGAATTGGATAAAGATATCTGGAGTTTCTTCATTACACAAGGAAGTCTATAAATACTAAAATTCATCTAAATTTGCAGTTCAATTTTTCTGGCCTGAAATGGACAGTTTTTTTGTAAATTCTCATAAATTATTTTGTAAATTTACGCTTTTTCAATATTTGCAGTTTGTTCATGTAAATAAGAAAATACATTGTAATTAATTATTAAATATTTATAACGAACATTCTGTTTGGGTTGTATTTACTTAAGTAAATATTCATTGTATATTCTATGCATATTATATAGCTTTTATATTGCGTACTGGAGTTTTTTCTAATAACACAGAAATGAAAGTACTTACATTTTTCAATCTATGCAGGATAAAGGTATATCTAACGAACCAGAAGAGGAAGAGATATACATTAAGATGTTCTCGTTGCAAAGCTGTTGCTTATTATTGAATTGTTTGCCCACTCCTATAACCTGAAAATCATACAGAGGAGGGAGGGAGGGCGGATCCAGATTTAGTAAGATTTAATATTATACATAGTACGTTCTAGCTGACAAAATGTGATATTAAAATGAAACAATTTGCTAATGAACAGCATCTTTGCATCGAGAACATCTTAATGTAAATCTCTTCCCCTCCTTGTTAGGGATTAGACCGTAAAAATGATTTTCAATCTTTTATCTTATTACTGTGTTTCTTTTCAAATAGTTTTTATAAAAAAAAACAAAAAAAAAAATCAATCTAACAAAAGTAAACATTTTGGAAAAATAAACTATGGAAAAAGGTATAGAAGACAAGAAATGAGGAAAAAAAGGACATTTTTTTCTCCTTCCTCAACAATGTATATACACCTATATGGTAATATTTCACAATAAATATACAGTATGGTCATTAAACTGTGTTTCTAAGTCCAGTAATCGCATAATTTCTCAGATTTCGTTTACCCCCTATATTACACATGGGGTTAGTCACTACGGTAAGTGTTGTTGGGATTCTAAACTGAATTCAAAGTGAATTTAAAATATAAGGCTAAAATACCAAAACTGGAATAATTTCCCAAGTCAGCTGTGCTTCCAGTTTGGGAATCTTGGGCTTCTATATGAAATTCAATTTGAGTTGGCGTTGACAATTCTCACTTTAGTGAATAACCTTCTTATAATATCTAACAACGTGAATGTATATTTTCTGCTGCACAGATAATGAAATTGTTCAGTAAATACTTTCTTGTATCTGCTGTCTCCAAATAAGATACATCTCTTCTAAAAACATAGTGTGTAAAAAATATTTAATTTCAATACATTAAAGGGACACTATAGTCACCTGAACAACTTCAGCTTAATGAGGTTGTTCCGGTGAGAACTATAGTTCCCTGCAGACTTTCTCATGTAAACACTGTATTTTTGGAGAAAATACAGTGTTTACATTGAAAGCTAGGAACACCTCTAGTTGCAGTCACTCCGAGTAAACCATAGGGATGTCTGAGTTGATGGAGGCATAATAGGGGGCATAATATGCCTCCATCCACTCAGATCTGCTGTGCACGAGCATCCTGTGATTCAGGATCTCCTCCCACTGCATGCAGACACTGAACTTTCCTCATAGAGATTCATTGATTCAATTAATCTCTATGAGGAGATGCTGATTGGCCAGGGCTGTGTTTGAATCATGCTGGCTCTGCCCCTGATCTGCCTCCTTGTCAGTCTCAGCCAATCCTACGTTTAAGCACTGTGATTGGATCAGGCTATCACATGTCAGCAGACTGCTTGTTTTTCCTGAGTGTAACAGCATGCAGATTTACAGCTTCTGGCTTGAATACAGTAAGATTTTTTACTATATGTATGGAGGCATGAGGGGCGTAGGGGGGCTAGATGGTTGTGTTAACACTATAGGGTCAGGTATACATGTAGTTGCACTGGTGACTATAGTGTCCCTTTTAATAATCATCTTCTTCCCTTACTAGTGCATAAAACAACCTTAAATATGGAGAAAAAAAATCTCTTGCCAATTGAGCTTTTTTTACATTGGCCTCCTATATCACTCTGTTGGTGAACTTAACCCCTTTAGACCGGAGGACGTACAATTACGCCCTATTTTAGGCGGCTCTAAACGCCGCCGGGCATAATTGTACGCCCTCCAGTTTTTGTTAACTTACCCGGTAGATCCTTCTCCTCTGGTGCCCCCCGGCCATGTGAGAGTGGGGTCCTTGCGAGGACCCCACAATCACATGGCCGGGTAGGCTGCCTCCTGCATTGCCAGTAGGGGGCTGCCTGCAATGACAGGTGGTCCCCCTGCTGGCTGAAAATAAAATTAAAATAAAATTTATTAGTGTAAAAAAAATATATATATACATACACACATACATACACACACATACACTGTCTAGGTGTATTTTACTATTAATATATATATATAATTATATATATATATATATATATATATATATATTAATATCAAATTACACGTAGACTGATACTGATTAAATATATATATAATTATTGTTATATATATTTATATATAAAAAAAATTAATATGTAAATACGTTAAAAAATAAAATTTAAAAAATTTAATAAAAAAATATATAGATGTGTGTTATTTCGTTCTAACTGTATTGTGATATTAATATATATATATTTATATCAAAATACATGTAGAACCAAATAATATATATATCTACATACATAAATATATACGTTATATATAAATAAAAATATTTAAAAAAAAATATATAGATATACACATATAGATTCACATACCTATATATATATATATACATATATTAATTCTACATATATATTTATGTAATATTGGTACATAATTAGGTATCTTAATTAATTACAATTAGCGGGACCTGCCTGACAACCCATGCCGGAAGTAAAGGGAATTTAATTTGCTAGCACTATATTTAACCCTATAACTTTCCAAGACACCATAAAACCTGTACATGGGGGGTACTGTTCTACTCGGGAGACTTCGCTGAACACAAATTAGTGTTTCAAAACAGTAAAATGTATTACAACGATGATATCGCCAGTAAAAGTGACTTTTTTGCATTTTTCACGCACAAACAGCACTTACACGGACGATATTATTGCTGTGATACTTTTTACTGTTTTGAAAAACAAATATTTGTGTTCAGCGAAGTCTCCCGAGTACAACAGTACCCCTCATGTACAGGTTTTATGGTGTTTTCAAAAGTTACAGCGTCAAATATAAGGCTTGCGTTTCATTTTTTTCACATTAAAATTTGCCAGATTGGTTACGGTGCCTTTGAGACCCTATGGTAGCCCGAGAATGAAAATTACCCCTATGATGGCATACCATTTGCAATAGTAGACAACCCAAGGTATTGCAAACGGGGTATGTCCAGTCTTTTTTAGTAGCCACTTAGTCACAAACACTGGCCAAAATTGGCGTTTTTTTGCATTTTTCACACAAACAAATACTAACGCTAACTTTGGCTAGTGTTTGTGACCAAATGGCTACTAAAAAAGACTGGACATATCCCATTTGCAATACCTTGGGTTGTCTACTATTGCAAATGGTATGCCATTATGGGTGTAAATTTAATTCCTGGCTACTATAAAGTCCCAAAGGCAACGTAACCAATCTGGCGAATTTCAATTTCAAATGTAACGTGCTATATTTGACCCTGTAACTTCCCAAAACGCCATAAAACCTGTACATAGGGGGTACTGTTTTACACGTGAGACTTTACTGAATACAAATATGTGTATTTTATTGCAGTAAAAGCAAACAGTATTATGACATTGACAGTTAAAATATCATGTAGAACTAAAAAAAATTAAAAAATTCTTATTTTCTCCCATTTTTTTCATATTGAATTATGTTTCATAGCTAAATATTTGATATTAAATGAAAACCCTGTTTCCCCTGAATAAAATGATATATAATAAGGGTGGCTTCATTTACTATGAAAGAGGTGAATTACGGTTGGACAGACATGTAGCGCAAATGCCAGGTTTTGTTTACATTTTGTTTCGTTCACAACGTGTACATTTGGCTCAGTCCTTAAGGGGTTAAACTACAGTTTGCTACATAGTATAATATTTACATACTCTGTTATGTACTCACCAAATCTATGTTAATCCATTTCCTTGCCCCATGTAAATATAAAAATCTTGTCAAAAACCCCAAAACAAAGCGCAACATATTTTCTTTCTTTCTTTCTTTCTTTCTTTCCCTTTTCTTTCTTTCTTTCTTTCTCTTCTCACCTCTCCTTTCCTCCTCTCCTCTCCTCCTCTACTTTTATCCTCTCCTCTCCTTTCCCCCTTTCTCCTCTCCTTTCGCCCCTCCTCCTCTCCTTTCCTCCTCTCCTCTCCTTTCCTCCTCTACTTTTATCCTCTCCTCTCCTTTCTCCTCTCCTTTCTCCTCTCTTTTCTCCTTTCCTCCTCTAATTTTATACTCTCCTTTCCCCCGCCTCCCCTCTTTTCCTCCCCTCTTTTCCTCCCCTCTTTTCCTCCCCTCTTTTCCTCCCCTCTTTTCCTCCCCTCTTTTCCTCCCCTCTTTTCCTCCCCTCTTTTCCTCCCCTCTCCTTTTCTTCTTCCGCCACATGAGAGCACATGCATGCACTCTGAGCCAGAGGGGGGAGGTGAGGGAAGAATTTTTAATTAAACAAAAAAGACGGAGAGGCAATGGACGGATGTGGGAGGAAGTGCCCACAGGAAGGGAATGATAGAGCGAGGAGAAATCTATCCCTTACAGATGCCTTGATGATAGATGTACATTTTTATTAGAAGTGAGATGTGGCAGTCCAGGACAGAGTTCCAGTCATGTGTGCCAGCGATGTAACTAGCATTTACCTTCTATAATTTACATATGTGTGTGAATTGTGACAGAGTCTGTGAACCTATAAGCACAGATTGTAAAGGATCTCATTAGTGCCTAACGACACCTCTGGAGACTGTCAGTGACCTTTCTTCAGTGTGGAAGAAAAAAGTGCCCCATCAACTTCTCTCAACTATGTCTGCTGAGGTAACAGTGGTTTCAAGGCTCAGTGAGGCAAAGCAAACCCATAATGGAAGACATTTAAATGTTTTAAATCTGTTTTGCATTGACTTCCAATCATTCTTTTCAGAAGACAATTGTTCAAAGACCTAAAACATTTTGAATAGCAACACATATCTAACAAGTCTTTTACTTAAAGGATCACTATAATGTCAGGAAAATAAAGCGGTTTTCCTGACACTGTGGTGCCCTGAGGGTGCCCCAACCCTCAGGTTCCCCCTCCCGTACCCCTTCAGCAGCTTACCATATTCCAGCGCCGGGCTCCCTCGGCGCTGGTGAACTCTCCTCCCCCGCCAACGTCAGCTCCCCATCCGACGTCAGTGGAGCCGAATGCGCATGTGCGGCAAGTGCGCGCGCATTCAAAGTGTCCATAGGAAATCATTTCTCAATGCTCTCCTATGGACGCTCTGCGTGAGGGAGGTGAAATTCGCCTCCAGCGTAGCAGATGCACCTCTAGTGGCTGTCCGGAAGACAGCCACTAGAGGCTGGTTTAAGCCCAAATGTAAACATAGCAGTATCTCTGAAACTGCTATGTTTGCATCTGAAGGGTTAAAACCTGAGGGACCTGGCACCCACACCACTTACTTGAGCTGAAGTGGTCTGGGTGACTATAGTGTCCCTTTATTATCAAGGTAACCAGACCAGTACATTCCATAGACAAAAGGATGAAGGATCAGTGCTAATATACCTAACTAAAAGATATATATAAAAATACAAAAATGAAAGTAGGCAACATACCTTGAAACATTAAAACACAAGGCTCCCTCTAATACTTATAAACAACAGAGATGAGTGAAATAGGAGGGATAAAGGTTGCACAGGAATTATAAAAGCAGAGATGTTTTATAACATATATATATATATATATATATATTTATAAATATATATATATATATTTGTGCTCGGAATTTCTAATAGGTTATGGAATGTATCGGAAGAAGCCAAATTGGTTGAGGTGTGACGAAACCAACGTACGAGTAGGCCTGTAATAAAAGAGGGCCCACAAAGGTGAATTGTAATATGTAGATGGGTGTAGGTGGGTGGGGTCAATCAGCTTGAATGGCAGAGGTGAGTAGGGGCTAGGAGTTTAAGTACATAGCTGAAAAGAGACTTGCGTCGATCAAGTTCAGCCTTCCTCACATATGTTTTTTGCTGTTGATCCAAAAGAAGGCAAAAAACCTAGTCTGAAGTGCTTCCAATTTTTCAACAAACTAGGAAAAAATTCCTTCCTGACCCCAAAATAGCAGTCAGATGTCTCTTTGGATCAATCACCTATTACTCCACTAATTAGAAATTGTATCCCTGTATGTTATGTTTTTGCAAGTATTTATCCAATTGCAGTTTAAACATCTGTAATAACTCTGACAAAACCACCTCTTCAGGCAGAGAATTCCATATCCTTATCACTATTACTGTAAAAAAAACCTTTTCTTTGCCTTCGATGAAATCTCCTTTCTTCCAGCAAAAAAGTGTGACCTCGTGTCCTACGTATAGCCCGGTTTATGAATAGATTTCCAAATAAAGGTTTGTACTGGCCCCGAATATATTTGTATAATGTTATCATATCCCCTCTCAGGTGCCGTTTTTCCAAACTAAACAGATTTAATTTTTTTTTAACCTTTCTTCATAACTAAAATACTCCATTCCTTTTATCAATTTTGTTACTCGTCTCTGCACTTTTTCTAGTGCCATGATATCTTTCTTTAGTACAGGTGCCCAAAATTGCACAACATATTCAAGGTGTGGTCTTACCAGCGATTTATAAAGAGGCAAAATTATATATTCATCCCGAGAATTTATGCCCCTATTTATACATGACAAAACCTTACTGGCCTTAGCAACTGCAGACTGACATTGCATATTGCTGCCTAATTTGTTGTCTATAACAACTCCCAAATCCTTCTCATGTGTGGTTATCCCTAGTGATGCACCGAACGGTTCACTGGCGAATAGTTCCTGGCGAACATAGCATGTTCGCGTTCGCCACGGCAGGCGAACATATGCGCGGTTCGATCCGCCCCGTATTCGTCATCATTGAGTAAACTTTGACCCTGTACTTCACAGTCAGCAGACACATTCCAGCCAATTAGCAGCACACCCTCCTTTTTTTTTCTGTGTAATGTAATTGCAGTTAGTTGTCTGCCAGCGTCTGTGTCAGGCTCACAGTGGATACTGTGCCCAGTGCCACCACTCACTCACTGGTGTCACAATAGCGTGCATTTAAAAACCCAAAAACTTTTTTCACTGTTACAGATTGAATAGCAGTTAGTTGTCTGCAAGCGTCTGTGTGTCAGGCTCACAGTGTATACTGTGCCCAGTGCCACCACTCACTTACTGGTGTCACAATAGCGTGCATTTAAAAACCCAAAAACTTTTTTCACTGTTATAGATTGAATAGCAGTTAGTTGTCTGCAAGCGTCTGTGTGTCAGGCTCGCAGCGTATACTGTGCCCACTTGCCCAGTGCCACCACTCACTCACTGGTGTCACAATAGCGTGCATTTAAAAACCCCAAAACTTTTTTCACTGTTATAGATTGAATAGCAGTTAGTTGTCTTCAAGCGGGTGTGTCAGGCCTGCGTGTACTCTGCCAACCTTTGCCAGTTCAAAGTGCCACTCTTATCTGGTGTCACAATAGCTTGCATTTAAAACCCCAAAACTTTTCTGTTATAGATTGAATAGCAGTTAGTTGTCTCAAGCGGGTGTGTCAGCCCTACAGCGTGTACTCTGCCAACCTCTGCCAGTTCACAGTGCCACTCATATCTGGTGTCACAATAGCTTGCATTTAAAAACCCCAAAGCTTTCTCTGTTATAGATTGAATAGCAGTTAGTTGTCTTCAAGCGGGTGTGTCAACCCTACAGCATGTACTCTGCCAACCTCTGCCAGTTCACAGTGCCAGTCATATCTGGTGTCACAGTAGCTTGCACGCATAGTACCACTAATCGAAAAAAAAATGACCGGCAGAGGCAGGCCACCCCTGCACTGTGCATTGGGTAAACCTGCTGACGGCTGCCAAGCATGGAATGCATGGTGCATCCTCTTCCATAACCTCCTCGGCTGAGTCCTCTTCTGCTGCTGCATCTTGCTCCACATCAACGGATAGGGGACGTAACAGGGATTAAACTGATAAGAATAGTACTACTTAACACACCACTCCTATCTGGTGGCACATTAGATTGCACGCGCAGTGCCCCAAATTTGAAGTAGGAGGACCGAACAAGCATCTTTTTCCATCTCCCGGTTCCTAAAATCGATGCCATATACACGTCCCCTGATAGGGGACGTAACAGGGATTAAACTGATAGGAATAATACTACTTAACACACCTTATAATAACGCAGAGAGAGGCAATGCAGAGAGAGGAGTCTGAAGAAGAGGAGTCAGAGGAGGAAGGTGGCTTTGAGGAAGTGGAAGACCAAACACAGCAGGAGTCCCAGGGGGCTTGTTGTCACCTTTCGGGGACCCTTGGTGTTGTACGTGACTGGGTGGAGGAGGAGACCTTCAATGACATCAGTGAGGACAAGGAACGGGACATGGCTAGCTTGGTATCCAACCTTGTGCAAATGGGGAGTTTGCGGTTGTGCAAATGGACTGTTTGCGGTTGTTTGCAGTGAGTTAAACGGGGAGTTTGGTCTGTCACTGTGAAGCGGGCGTAACCCTTACACTACCTGATCGATACAACATCATACAGTAGGTCCCCCCCCCTCATTATTTTTATGGCCCCCACCCACCGCTCACGGGTTGGGGCGGGCGGGAGGACAGTAGGTCCCCCCCCATTGAGATTTATGGCCCCCACCCACCGTGCAGGGGTGGGGGCAAGGGGGGAGGACAGTAGGTCCCCCCCTTATCCTTATTTACTGAATATTCCCCTGTATAACAATGTTTGGAATTTAGTGAATATTGCCTATTCTGCTCTGTGTCAGTGTGTATCAGGGATCCTTAGGATAGGTGTCAATCCATATCTGCCAAGTGACCCTATGTAGGAGGAACAGTCTCTATTCTGCTCTGTGTCAGTGTGTATCATGGTCTCTGAGGACAGGTGTCAATCTATACCTGCCAAGTGACCCTATGTAGGGGGAACAGTCCCTATTCTGCTCTGTGTCAATATGTCATATGTCAGGTATCAATCCATATCCATTGTGATTTAGGAATGTTAGGTGATTTATGCCCTTTATGGATTAAAACCAGACTATGCATCAACTGTGTCATTTTCCATGGGAGTTTTGCCATGGATCCCCCTCCGGCATGCCACAGTCCAGGTGTTAGTCCCCTTGAAACAACTTTTCCATCACTATTGTGGCCAGAAAGAGTCCCTGTGTGTTTTAAAATTCGCCTGCCCATTGAAGTCTATGGCGGTTCGCCTGGTTCGCCAACATTTGCGGAAGTTCGTATTCGCCGTTCGCGAACCGAAAATTTCGTGTTCGCGACATCACTAGTTATCCCTAGTTCACTACCATTTAGGGTGTAAATTGCTTGTGCATTCTTAACCCCGAAGTGCATAACTTTGCATTTCTCTACGTTAAATTTCATTTGCCATTTTAGTGCCCAGTCCTCCAATCTATCCAAATCCCTCTGCCGCAAAGCAATATCCTGCTCACATTTTATTACTTTACAAAGTTTTGTGTCATGTGCAAACACTGATACATAGCTTTCAATGCCTATTTCAAGATCATTTATAAATATGTTAACTAGAAACGGTCCCAAAACAGAACCCTGAGGGACACCACTTACCACTTTTGTCCAGCCTGAAAATTTACCATTAATTACAACCAGTTGTACTCTATCCTTAAGCCAATGTTCTACCCAAGAACAAGAATATTCATCTAGACCAATTTCTTTTAGTTTGAAGACTAACCTATTGTGAGGAACCGTATCAAATGCTTTGGCAAAATCCAAGTAGATCACATCCACTGCAACACCCTGATCTATACTTCTACTTACTTCTTCGTAGAATGCAATTAGGTTAGTTTGACATGACCTATGTTTCATAAAACCATGCTGATTATTGCTAATAACAAAGTTCTTCCCAATGAATTCCTGAATATTATCCCTTAATAGCCCTTCAAATATTTTCCCAGTTACAGAGGTTAAGCTCACAGGTCTATAATTTCCAGGCAAGGATTTTGAACCCTTTTTAAATACAGGAACAACATCTGCCTTCCTCCAATCCTCCGGTACAATACCTGAAACAAAAGAATCTTGAAAAATTAAATACAGAGGTTCACTTATTTCCCCACTTAGCTCCTTAAGTACTCGTGGGTGAATACCGTCAGGCCACAGAGCTTTATTTACATTAAATTTCTTTAATAGCTGTAGCCAGGGCTGGTGCAAGGGTTTTTGCTGCCCTAGGCAAAAGTTTGTATGATGCCCTTACGGAAGGAGTGACCGGAGAAGGAAGCTGGGTTGTAGCCCAACTTTGACAGTAGAGTCCTAACATGAGATGTGAATTTAGCTGTGGTGAGTTTGTGCCCTTAGAGTAGTAATAGTGGAGTGTCCAGTGAGTGTGCATGGTGAGATACAAGAAAAATGTCAAGCACTTTGGCTGGACACCAGGCATTTTCGATAGGGAAGAGAGGAATGATAGTGGGATGATTGGTGTGGTTAGTTTTTGTGGAAGGTAATGAAAGTTCATAGTGGTTATCGATTTTCTTTAGATGAGATTAGTTTAAGGCTTGATGTGGTATCTACCTGCCATGTGACTGTGAACTCCCTAGGTCTAAGGAAGCCATAGAAAGCAATAAAGATAGCTGCCTTTATAACCAGGTTAGTGTGATAGTCGAACGGGGATTTGTCCAGTAGGTTGCTAACTAGTCTGAAAATAGGACCAACTATTGGCAATCTGGTAGTGACAGTGGGAACTGTAACCTTGTGAATACCTTTAAGGATATTCTTAATAGGGTATGATGCTAAAAAAGGTGCGTGATTAGGAAGGTTAGTGACAACGTGGTGTACCCCTGTGAGGTAAAGCTTAATGGTATTATGGGATAATTTGAGGTGTAAGTGACAGAAGGAGGCAAAAGCCACCATGGTTTCAATGGAGAAGTCTCCTTGCAAGTGAAACTCTGCAGCGAACTTATAGAAAATGGTCAGTGCCCTAGTGTAAGTGGTAGTGGTGTTGGGTGAGAGTGCGCGGTGCGTGAGTGCCTGAGCGTGATTTAGTAGGTCAGTTAGTTCATGATTAGCTTGTGAAAAGGTGGTATGTTGGATGGTAGGTGGTGGGCCGTGGGGAGTGCATGGAAGAATATTTGTAAATGAGAGCGGGAAACAGCGTCAGCTGCTGTGTTACCGATACCAGGAATGTGAATGCAGACTAGGTGAAACTGAGCGGTTGCTGCCAGCCAAATCAGCTTGCGTACCAGCCTCATAATGTGAATAGAGGAGGACCGCCCCTTGTTGATAATTTTGCAGCCTGCTGAATTGTCTGAGTAGAATTTTTTTCTGCCTTGCCAGTCCAGAGATGACCCCCATGTATGGGCGGCCACCACTATGGGGTAAATCTCGAACAATGAGGATGTTTCTCTAAAGGCCGGCAAGGCATTCGTCTCAGTGGGCCAGTTATCCCTAAACCAGTGGTTGACGAAAATGGCAGCAAACCCGGTGTGTGCTGCTGCATCTGTGTAAATAGTAAGTGCAAGCTCGGATAGTGGAGGTATGAACGAGAGACTCCATTCCATTCGGCCAAGAAGTTATACCACATGTGCAGATCAGCCCAGGCAGGACCATCCAAGGTAATTGGGCAGGAGTCAGGCACCCCATGGAGTAAACCCAAAGACAAATGATCTGCCCTGCGGAATGATCTGCATCACAAAGTTAAGGGATCTCAATAAGGACTGGAGTCCCCTCTTGGTGCATGTATCACTCCGCAGGAAAAGACCGATTTCGTCCCTAATGCAGGTCAATTTCTCGGGTGGTAGGCTGGCTTGGAAGGATACTGTGTTCAAATCGATGCCCACGAAAACCAGCTTGGTAGTGTGTCCAAGCGTTTTACTTGGCGACAGGGGTTCCCCTAGTGTAGTGAAGAGGGCTGTGTTGTGAATGTTACTTGGTGTGTGTGACCCCGGTTCTACCAACAAAAATCGTCCAAATAGTGGATAACGGATGGACACCTAACTATTTTTAGGAGCAGCCAACAGAGCATTTCAGCAAAAATGTCAAACAGCTTAGGGCTGCTCCTTGACCCAAAAGTAAGCCGAGTCGAAAAACAATACCTGTCCCGCCATTTAACACTGTGTAAGTGCCATATTGAGGGGTGAATGGGTAGGAGCTTGAAGGCGTTGGTGATGCTGGTCTTGCTCAACCATGCCTTGCTGCCTGATGTGATAATGGCTTGCAGAGCGTCATCAATTTTAGCATAGTGTGGTGAAAACTCCTCAGCGGCTATGAGAGAGTTTATGCTGGGGATAGAAGAAGAATGAGGTGCACAGAGGCTGATAATTAATCTTTTTTATTAGAGTATATAAGCACGGCTATGCCAATGGGGTTGGTTCGCCAGGATGAAAAAGGTGATACAGTGAAAGGGCCAATCATGAAGTCTGTTTTAGTTTCTGTGGACAGTAGGTGGTCCGCCATAAGAGGGTCGTTAGAAGCCGAGAGCAGGTTAGGGCATTCAAACGTGCCTGTGGGGATGTTGATGAGGCCCGTGTGAAACCCTCTGAGAAACTCGTCACCAAATAATCTACCAAATGCCTTGCTGGGTGGGAGCGTAGGTAGTAAGCCACAATATCTATGTTGACCTCGGGGCAGTCATTTTTTAGGTGACAGTCGGGCCTTGCACATAGTCTTAGTATGCACTCCGAAGAAAATGGAGCAGACGTGCAACAACCGGCATACGATGAAGCTGCATGCACCAGCGTTAAAGTTATTGCACACCTGTGCCTTGCACAGAAGTGCAATAGGTCTGCCCAGCTTGTCCCTCTGCCCGCCTTCTTGTCTAGAGTGTGGGATAAAGGAGTGGTGAGAAGTGGAAGGGTCTGCCTCACAAGGGCACAAGTCAGTGGAGTGGGATGTTGAGCTACAGGCGGCACAGGACGGGGGCAAAGTGTCGGCAGAATAGTTCTGTGCCCATCAGGCACCAGTCAATTCTTATATTAAACTGGACAAGATGAGTTGCTGCCTT
This sequence comes from Pelobates cultripes, assembly GCA_933207985.1. Lineage (NCBI taxonomy): Eukaryota > Metazoa > Chordata > Amphibia > Anura > Pelobatidae > Pelobates > Pelobates cultripes. Next base: position 133,351,014 of record OW240920.1, read on the forward strand.
GGCTGACACGGACTTGTGATAGTCATAGAAAGTGGACCCCCCGTACTTAATGCCTAAGTCAACCACTTTATGTATGTAAAGATCAAGCTCTTCCCTCCTGTGAGGATATACTGAGCAAATTATGTCTCTATAAATCCCAAAAGCCATCACAAACTGTGGAATGGATAGCTTCTTGTTCAGGCGTGAGTCTCTAGTTTTTAGTACCACTGAGATGTACTCGTAATTATAAGCTCGGTTTTCAATTACATCTTGTGAGGCTTTGAGGAGGGAAACTAGGTTCATGTCCTTCCCATCCAGTATATCCTTTTTAATGGATGCTGGGACAGAGTGAGTAGGTGAGACATATGGGGTAGTGGTTGTGGTTGGTGGGGGAGGGGGAGGGAGGGGGGTGAAAGTCAGCAAAATAGGGGTTACCAGAGGGGGACCTGAAGGGCCTGGTAGGTCACCTGGTGTGGTTATGGCAGATTCCACTTTTAGCAGTCTACTTTTCATGGTTTGGAGTTGGCCAGAATAGCTGACAGGGTTTCCTGCATGGAATCGGAGGTGCCGGTAGACAGCCCTTGGGAGCTAGTGCCATGTCTAGGTTCGCTGGCCTGAGCCGTCAACAGTCTTTATAGCTCTGCCTTTCTAGCAGTGGCTGAAAAGGGGATACCCCCGAGTCTAAGTTCAGCTGCAATTTTTGGGATAGTCCAAGATCTCAGGGACATGGGCATGGGAGATTCTTACAGAGACCTGGCGTGATGGCTACTTCATCTGATGGTAAATCATTGATGGGAATTGATTCTTGTGGCATTCTGAAAAAGGAATAGTGATTTAAATTAGGTAGGGGAGTGTGGAGGAAGAACGAGACCTTCGGAGAACTGGCCTGCTGACTAGTGCCAAGGCAAGGAACTTAACTCTAGTCAAGTGACAGGTGAGGCCCTGCTAATGCCAAGTGGCGGTGAGAGGCTCTACCTATGATTTGGGCCGAGGGAAGTCGTGTCCACTGACGTGGTGGCGGGATGTTGGCCTCTCGATGACCATAAGAGATTCAAATACGTGTGGCCGTGGCTTGGGAGGCCCTACCTGTAGCCCTAAAGAAGGGTGAGCGAGGCGACTAACTATGATTTTAGCTGTGGGGCTGAACCTCCATGTTGAGGTGGGGAGTAGGCCTTGGGGGACCGGTAAAACTACTTAGGTTAGCTAAAGCCAGCGCCTATACCTGTACGCCAGTTCACTAAACCTGCTGGGGCTTGTCTCCTAAATGGTGTACCGAACACATGTGGATACTAACCTTGAGTATTACTCTTATCACTAAGTGCGTGATACAGTAGGTCTTGAATACGAATTTGTTTTGGAAAAATAGCTGGTCCGGCCAAGGTATCCTAGGGGTAAGATAGATACTGGTGTGCCCAAATCGGCCACTGGTATAAATGTTTAAACATATGGAGAGGTGTGTATCAATGATACTGTAACGTAAGAACCCATGTAAGATGAGGGACCTGAACGTTGGTCTATATATAGAGACAAGCCACTATTTTGTGTTGGGAATGTAATGGAAGAAAGCAGAGTGAGGCCTTGGGGAGAAATCATAGTGAGTAAGATTAACAATACCTGGTATTGAAATACAGGATACCAGGTTGGCTTCGGTGGTTAAAAACGCAGGAAGCTTGCAGGGACTATGGTATTAACGCAGGTCTAGGTAATAAACATAGAAATAACAAAACGAGTGATTTACAGTTATTAATTTGCAGAAGCAGAGTGATATTGGTTGGGAGGGGATTATGGGTGAGATCTTAGTGAGGGGTCTCAATGTGACCCATGCTGCAGTTTGAAAAACCCGCCTGGGGGGAGGTGGGGGTTTTCCAGTGGAGACTGAATGAGGCCTCGGAACAAGATAGCCATAACGAATAAACCACTATACCTGATACTGCAGGGCAGGATACCGGGGGCTTGACACTTCCTGAAGTTTTACTTGAAGAAAAAGCTGAGGAGCCTAGAATCATAATATAGAGCTAAGTACTTTAACGAGTATAAAGCTGAAAGAAACAGTGAGTGAGTGATCGTGCCTTTGGTAAGAACTGTGCCTGACGTAAAATGAACCGTGGTGGTTGAATTTGGGAAAGTTGTTGCATGGGCATAGTACCGAAGTGACAAACATATGACCTTGTAGGAGTCAAACGGACATTTAATGAAAGGCTAATCATGCAGTCAAAAAAGGAAGGGAAGAGTGGATTAATCTTAACCTGCGTACCACAATTTTTAACAAGTTAAATAAAAAATGAAGGACCCCAAACCTGTATGAATTTATAACAGACAGAAAATAAGTGAATGATAATAATTTTGTTCGTTCGTATGAACGAATGGTATAACAGGTACAATGTAGTACAAGATAATGGGTTTATAAGTAGGGAAACAGGCTGGTGTTTGGCTGAATTTACACGAAATTAATTTAACTGCATGAAAACATGGTGACTGCGGTCGGCTGTTTGACCGCACAAAAGAAAAAAACGAATGTAAGTATACCCTGCGGTCGGCTGTTAAGTCGCACGAACCGCTGAAGTGCACGAACGAACGGTGTAATAGGTTATAATTTGGTGCAAGAAAAAGTTGTTTTTTTTTAAATAGTGAGACAGGCTGGCATTCGACTAAAAAATACACAAATCATAAGAACTGTATGCATACATAGTGTCTGCGGTCGGCTGTTTGATCGCACGAAAGAAATTAATGAACGTAAGTATACCCTGCGGTCGGCTGTTAAATGCACGAACAGGTAAGTATGCACGAAAGGTATAGTATTAGTAAAGGGAGCCTACCTCTACGATTTTTGGCACGAATGTGGGAAATAGCCAAATGCCGGGTACCGTGAAGCCAGTTGGCAGGACCGCAGGTCAGAGGCAGAGGATAATGCTGGCTACAGAACTCCTACCGGAAACTGGAACGGTTTGGCGGGAACTCGGACTGGAAGTGCTGGTTGAAAGGTGATTCAATCAGCTTGAACAGCAGAGGTGAGTAGGGGCTAGGAGTTTAAGTAGGGGCCATAACTCCTCCCACAAATTCAGGCCTAATGGCCTTTTAACATATAGGAGGACAAACAAATAAAAAGCAAAATAAAGTTCAAATATAAGTCCAAGTATGAATCCAAATGGTAAGACTTGCTGGAAGATAAAACCTCAAAGAGTCAGGGTAGTTCTTCTGGAATGTAGTCAGATCAGAGTATTATTGGCAGCCATATATGCAACACTAATGGTGTAGAAAATCCCAGAATAACATAAAACGTAAATGAAACATCTAAGACATCTAGATTTTCTGCATGTTATTCTAGGTTAAGCTCTATCAATTGTAAGTAGGGCGTTTTATTTACTTTTTTGTTATTCTAGGATTTTCTGCACCCTACACAGTCTTTACTCACCCTGTAACAGTCATCATACACACACAGTCATGAAACATAGCTTTGTCATAACACAAGGCACAAAGGCCACATGCAGCCCCCATACACCCAACACACCGCAAGCAACTACCTCATACACATGCTCACGAAGACATACATTCACACACAAGGATACTCTCTGTCAGACACACTTTCAGGCACAAATTCAGGTAGTCAGTCAAAATACAGCCAGATACAATGGATTTGTCAATGTGTGTTTCTCTGTGCATCAGTGTGTCTGTGTGTGTATATGTGTGCATGTATTAGTGTATTTGTGTCTAAGGCTGCAATGTAAGAATGGTATAGTATGGGCAATGCAAAGGAAAAATGGCTATATATATATATATATATATATATATATATATATACACACATACATACATACATACATACATACATACATACATACATACACACACATAATATACATACAGTTGTGCTTAAAAGTTTGCATACTCTTAGAGAATTGGTAATATATGTACCATTTTTAAAGGAAACATGACTTAGCAGGCAAAACACATTTATTTTATTTCTTATGGGATATTCATATTCAACTGTAGGTTTTAACAGAATGGCACAATCATAAAACAAAACATGCCAACGGGGGGACGGAGCTTAGCTGCAGAGCTGAGCGGTTGCATGGCACTGGAGCTCCTGCGATTTGAAGCTCATAACACCCTATTTGGGATGAAAAAAATTGACCACAACAACTGTAAACACCAGGAAGACATTGGGGAACAAGCATGGGTCAAAAGACCAAAAAACTAAAACCTAATAAGCCGAGTCAAGGCTTAGATCACAAGAAGCTGCTAGTCCCAAGATTTCCGACTACCCAGAGACATACCCCGAGCTATCGGATGATATTTCCCTGGGGGAGGAAGCACCCGACTTACCCATCATGATGGTCTCAACACCAAAACTCCCGAGCCCAGATACAGCACTAGTGACAATCGAGGTGCTCAAAACTTTCTGGCAGATCTCAAAACAACTATCCAGTTACATAGTTACATAGTTACATAGCTGAATAGAGACTTGCGTCCATCAAGTTCAGCCTTCCTCACATTTGTTTTTTGCTGTTGATCCAAAAGAAGGCAAAAAAAACCAGTTTGAAGCACAATTTTGCAACAAGCTAGGAAAAAAATTCCTTCTTGACCCCAGAATGGCAGTCAGATTTATCCTTGAATCAAGCAGTTATTACCCTACATTGAAAGATTATATCCTTGAATATTCTGTTCTTGCAAGTATGCATCTAGTAGCCGTTTGAACATCTGTATGGACTCTGATAAAACCACTTCCTCAGGCAGAGAATTCCACATCCTGATTGTTCTTACAGTAAAAAAACCTTTCCTTTGCCTTAGGCGAAATCTTCTTTCTTCCAGTCTAAACGCATGGCCTCGTGTCCTATGTAAAGTCCGGTTTGTGAATAGATTTCCACACAATGGTTTGTATTGGCCCGAATATATTTGTATAATGTTATCATATCCCCTCTCAGGCGACGTTTTTCTAAACTAAATAGGTTTAAATTTGTTAACCTTTCTTCATAGCTGATATGTTCCATTCCTTTTATTAATTTTGTAGCCCGCCTCTGCACTTTTTCTAGTGCCATAATATCCTTCTTTAGAACAGGTGCCCAAAATTGCACAGCATATTCAATATGGGGTCTTACCAGTGATTTATAAAGAGGCAAAATTATATTCTTGTCCCGAGAATGAATGCCCTTTTTCATGCATGACAATACCTTACTGGCCTTGGCCACTGCTGATTGACATTGCACATTGTTGCATAGTTTGTTGTCTATAATAATTCCCAAGTCCTTTTCATGTGTTGTTATCCCTAATTCGCTTCCATTAAGGGTATACGTTGCTTGTGTATTCTTTACGCCGAAGTGCATAACTTTGCATTTTTTAACATTAAATTTCATCTGCCATTTGAGTGCCCAGTCTCCCAGTCTATCTAAATCTCTCTGCAGCAAAGTAATATCTTGCTCATATTGTATCATTTTACAAAGTTTTGTGTCATCTGCAAACACTGAAACATGACTTTCAATGCTGTCTTCAAGATCATTTATAAATATGTTAAATAGAAGGGGTCCCAGAACAGACCCTGAGGGACACCACTTGCCACCTCTGTCCAGCTTGAAAATTTACCATTAATGACAACTCTTTGTACTCTGTTTTTAAGCCAATGTTCTACCCAAGAACAAGCATTTTCATCTAGACCGATTTCCTTGAGTTTGAACACTAATCTATTGTGTGGAACTGTATCAAATGCCTTGGCAAAATCCAAATAGATCACATCCACGGCAACACCCTGATCTATACTTCTACTTACTTCTTCGTAGAACGCAATCAAGTTAGTTTGACATGACCTGTGCTTCATAAAACCGTGCTGATTTTTGCTGATAACCATGTTCTTCTCAAGGAATTCTTGAATATTATCCCTTAATAACCTTTCAAATATTTTACCAGCCACAGAAGTTAAGCTCACAGGTCTATAATTTCCAGGCAAGGATTTTGAACCCTTTTTGAATATAGGAACCACATCTGCCTTCCTCCAATCCTCCGGAACACTTCCTGAAAGAAAAGAATCTTGAAAGATTAAAAACAGAGGTTCACTTATTTCTGCACTTAGTTCCTTAAGTACACGTGGATGGATACCGTCAGGCCCTGGAGCTTTGTTTTATTAGTTTGCAGCACCTTGTCTTGAGTTAACCAATTACAATTATTCTGCAAGTTTTTAGTAGCAATCATTTGCACATCTATTGCCATGGGTTCTTCCTTAATATATACGGAGGAGAAAAAGTTATTTAAAATTCCTGCCTTTTCCTGGTCTTCATTAATTAACACCCCCGCTTCAGTTTTTAGTGTACCTACACTTTCATTTTGGTTTTTTTTAGAATTTATGTACTTAAAAAATGCTTTGGGGTTGGTTTTGCTCTCTTCAGCTATCATTATTTCATTTTGAAGTTTAGCAAGTCTAATTGCCTTTTTGCACGCATTATTTGCATCCTTATATCTTTTATAAGATGCATCTGATTTGTCCGATTTAAATGCTTTAAATGCCCTTCTCTTAGTTGTAATCTCTTGTTTTACTTCTCTACTAAGCCATGTTGGTTTTAATTTGTTTCTTTTATATTTATTTCCCAATGGTACATACTGAGAAATGTACCTTTGTAATATTTGTTGGAAGATGATCCATTTATCCTCAGTGTTCTTTTCACTAAAGAGTTTATGCCAGTCAATATATTGTAAAGCTTCCCTTAACTTATTGAAATTGGCCTTTTTAAAATTATATGTTTTAGTATTCCCCATGTGCTTTTGTTTTTTTGAGTTTATTTCAAAGGACACTATATTGTGATCACTATTTCCCAAGTGCTCACCTACTTGAATGTTGGTCAAAAGATCAACGTTGTTTGTTAAAACCAGGTCCAGACAAGCATCCATTCTAGTTGGTGCTTGTACAAGTTGTGACATGAAGGTGTCATTTAACAAGTTTAAAAACCTAATTCCCTTTGCTGAGGCACTAGTCCCTCTGTCCCAATTTATATCCGGGTAATTAAAATCTCCAATAATTAAAGTGTTACCCAGATTTGCAGCTTTCTCAATTTGCTCAAACAGCTGTTGTTCCTCGTCAATATTAACATTAGGTGGTTTATAACATATCCCAACCAATAGTTGGTTTCCCTTCTTTTCCCCCAAGCAGATATTTACCCATAAAGCTTCCACATTATCCTCCTCGCATTCCATTTGCTTAACATTTGGCTTTAAATCATGTTTGACATACAAACATACCCCACCACCCTTCTTGTTTTTCCTATCCTTCCTAAATAACATGTACCCATTTAAGTTAGCTGCCCAGTCATGTGTCTCATCCCACCATGTTTCAGTTATGCCTATTATATCATATTGTTTAGTGTATGCTAATGCCTCTAGTTCCCCCATTTTGTTATTTAGGCTCCTTGCATTAGTAAGCATACATTTAATATTATGCGTCACTTGTATATTTTGTGAATTTTCAACATTACACAGCTTCTCTGTTCTGAGCTTGCCCCTCCCCCCGTTTCCACCCCCCTTATACTGTGCTAAAGCCCATCTCCTTTCTGTCCTATCTCCATTTTGTAGATTGCTATGACCCTCCCCCCTACTACTAGTTTAAAATCTCCTCCAACCTTCTAGCCATCCTATCCCCCAGCACTGCAGACCCTCTCCCGTTTAGGTGCAATCCATCACCACTATAAAGGTTGTACCCAATCGCAAAGTCGGCCCAGTGCTCTAAAAACCCAAAACCCTCCTTCCTGCACCAAGACTTAAGCCACGCATTGACCTCTCTAATCTCCCGCTGCCTTTCCACTGTAGCACGTGGCACAGGTAATATCTCAGAGAATACCACCTTGGAGGTCCTTTTCTTAAGTTTGCTACCTAATTCCCTGAAATCATTCTTTAGGACCTTCCATCTTCCTCTTACTTTGTCATTGGTACCAACATGGACCATGACCGCTGGGTCATCCCCAGCCCCTCCCAATAATCCATCCACTCTGTCAGCAACATGCCGGACCCGAGCACCCGGGAGACAGCAAACTGTCCGGTTGAGCCGATCAGAGCGGCAGATTGCCCTATCTGCTCTCCTAATGATAGAGTCCCCTACCACCACAACCTGTCTTGCCTTCCTTACATTTTGATCCCCACCCGTACTAGGGGGGCTGTTAGCTCGGCTGTTAGAAGTAACAGCTTCCTCTAATACAGCTACTCCTGAGCTGATGCTCCCAACATCTTCCCTCAAGCGGGCAAATCTGCTAGGTTGCACCAAATCAGGACTAGCTAGCCCTTTCCTCTTCCCTCCCCCCCTGCTTCCTCGCCCCACTGTCACCCAGCTACATGCCTGTTCCCCATCTGTCTTATCTCCTCCCTCTCCACTACCTGTCCCCACTAAACTCTGCTCAGTGAGCAGTAGACTCCTCTCAAGATTATCAATCTCCCTCAATGTTGCGATTTGCTTCTCAAGATCTCCAATCTGAGCTTCCAGAGAAGCCACTCGCACACAACCATCACAGAGGTATGGACCCTGGATGGGTACATCCAGGCATCCATACATGCAACAAGATGTGCATTGAGTTAAACCAGCAATCTTGCTAACACTCATTTCCCCTTTAAACAGTAAATAAAAACAATTACCTTGATAGTTTGAACCCCTTGTTAGTTTTAACTCCTGGTTTTCTAACTCCTACTTGAAAGAGTCTACTTAATAGAGGCTGCTTTCAAATAATGTGAGCAAGCTCAGTGAGTTAGGGGTGTGCCTTTATGGGGATACAAATCCCACACAGGTGTAATTAATAAACACTCCCCAATCAATCAAGCAGCAGCACACAAAAAAGGGGGGGAAAACCAGAACACACAAAAAAAAAAAAAAGTAAATTTAAAAAAACAAAAATAAAAAACAAACCACTCTCCACAGTATACAAACCACTCCAAGTAACTCCTGGTTTTCTAACTCCTACTTGAAAGAGTCTACTTCATAGAGGCTGCTTTCAAATAATGTGACCTTGCTAACTTCCATACTAATATTTAGGGGCTAACGAGATGGATGGGCACCCTGGAGAACACCTCTGAAGTGAACACTGCACACATTACCTCCTTACAGCAGGAGATCAAAGGTCTGCAAAGCCACAATGAAGAATGTGATCAAAGATTTGCAGCCCTGGAAGACGCACGTCGGGTGAACAACAAGGTTCAGGGCATATCGGAAAACAACAAGGTTTGGGACATATTGGAAAATATACCAACAGTCAAATTGCCATACGTCTTGCAAAGGCTTTGTCGTCACCGCGGCAGGCCAAGGCCATAAGCTTAGACAGCATCTTTCAAGCCCCGAAGCCAACCAGAGCCCCAACTGTGGCCCCCCTGGACCTCATAATCCCCTTTCAACAACGGAAAGATAAAGCGGCAACACTGGCAGCAGTTAAAGACTATGCCCCATACCCTTTTAAAGCGATGTCACTCATTTTTTGTGGCTCTCTCTGGTGGCACCTAAGCCTAGAGGAGGTCCCTTAAACTGTATACCACGCTCCTCAGGCAAATAGGCATACCATATAGGTGGTGTTTCAACTGCTCCCTAGTAGTCATGAAGGGTGAAGGCAAACATGAGATATATGACCCACAGGGTGCACAGGACCTGCTACCTACACTGGAACTTTTTCAAGATTCTGTGCGGCACATAGAACCTCGCGACACCACCTGAAATCCTCATAGGGCCCTATAGCAGTGGTTAGCTGCAGATAGTATTCCTTTTTTATTCCAATGTTTTGTTGTCTCTCACTTATTATTTCTTTGAGTTAACCCTTATGATATTCTAAATTGTAAATATAACTCAGCTCCTATGACAAATATTGAATGGTTTATAACTAAAATATGTCCCCCTCCCCCACTCCGCCTGCTCTAAGCATTGGTTGGACAACATATACAGCGATTACACTAGACAGGTGGTTAATTCTTATCATCTAGGTATATATCACGCCAGTCGAAGTATCTAGAAAGTGAATAGTGGAAATATGTGATGTAACTAGCCTAGCTTAACGACTTATAGTACAGTTCTACTATTTCATAGTAATGCTTAATCTGTGTCCTACACACTAAAAAGAGCTGACTTATCTACTAAACAGCCCACATATCTGACTCTATGTATCCCTAAACAGAAAATTTGTGATGTTGTATTATTGCCATACTTTGTATTGCTATAACAAAAATAAAGAATAAATAAAGAAAAAAATTAAATGACCTCTGTTCAAAAGTCTGCATACTCTTAGTTCTTAATGACAGCATGCAGTCTTTTGTAATAGTTGTCTATGAGGCCCCTAATTCTTGAAAGTGGTATTGCTGCCCATTCATCTTGGAAAAATGCTTCCAGGTCATGCAAAGTCTTTGGTCATCTTGCATGAACCACACGTTTGAGATCTCCTCATAGTGGCTCAATGATATTAAAGGGACACTGTAGTCACTATAACCACTTTGTCTCTTTGAATTGGTTATAGTGCTTGGAGTGCCCTGGCACTGTCCCTCCATTCAGTGTTGCACCATGTTTGTGCAGTATGCCACAAAATAAGAGTCCCTGGCCACCCACAGTCCAGCCCCTTCTGTATGTGTAGCTAAGGCAGAGATTACACATTTCCTTGTTTTCATACCCATTCATACCGTCAGTTGGAACTCTGAAAGGTTAAAAGCAGTCAGCTGACACTCTCAGCCAATCACAGCTGCCCATTGCTGCTCAGGGTAGTACTTCCTTATTAGCCAAAGCAGCACAGATAGGATGGACTGCCGGGGTCTCTTGTTTAGCATTAAAACATTACAACATTAAAAACTGTTTAATGCTGAAGGGAATGATGGCACCAGGGGACTCCATACACTATAACCAGCTTAATGAGATGAAGCAGATACAGTGCCTACGGTGTCCCTTTAAGGTTAGGAGATTGTGATGGCCACTCCAGAACCTTCACCTTTGTTTTGCTGTAACCACTGGAAGTTCAACTTGGCCTTGTGCTTAGGGTGATTGTCATGCTGGAGAGTTTGAGAGCGTTCCATGCGCAGCCTTCGTGCAGAAGAATGCAAATAGTCTGACAGCATTTTCTGATAACATGCTGCATTCATCTTGCCATCAATTTTCACAAGATTTTTTCAGCCAACACTGTCCACCAATCACATTTAAGAGATAAAAAGAGTGCCAGAATTAAGCCAATAATACATTATATGCCCATATGAACACTAATGAGGACAATTAAAGAGACTTTCAAGCCATCGCATTGGATAATTACCAATCAATGTGATCTAAGGGGAAGGACTACAAGGGATTTAAAAATTGAAGATTCTGAGGACCATATCTACAGCTGACCGATGAAGCTCTTTAAGAGTGAAACGTGTATTGGCTACTTTTTAGGACTTTTTATCATTTCAAGTATTATTTTACATGTTTATGTTTATATTGTAATAAATTCCTTTATTTTATCAAAGTCCTTTTGGAGCCTCCAAGAATCTTCATAGGGGTAGTGCCATCCCCACATAATTGGCACAGTAACTTCACACATCAGAGCCGGGATTGCTAAACTCAGAATAAGGTGAGCACCCTATTTTACTATCACCTTTTCACTTGGTTTTAACAGACTACATATTGGCTCTTCTTTTTTATGTTTTCTTTAGAAGATTCATTTCACTACGTATTGGAGGTGTGGTGCTACCATAAAAGCATTCCAGCTTGATTACGGAGCCAGTATTCACACACAGGCTCCTTAAAATGTGGCCTGACGTCAATATCATACGTTGTGTTCCACTTCATTTACCATCTGCACTATACTGTATGTTTTGTCTTTTGTCTTTTATATATATCTTAAACCAAGTTTTTAATCAAGTTACGTGGGGTAAGTTTACTATATCTACTTTTTTTAGCGCTCCACTTAAAGGTGTAGGCTCTCACTTACACCGTTTTGCAGACTTTTGACTTTTATGTGGATAAGAGCATATTTCCACATTAGTGTATAGAGCTGCTTCTATTTATTCACCTTTAGCACTTTTATTGGTACACACACTCCTCTGTATAGGAGGTGTATTTTGGCTTGTATTTTCACAAGATTCCCCTGCCTTTAGAGCTTAAAACCCCCAAGCCACCACCATGCTTCACAATAAGGCAGTGTTTCCCAACCCAGTCCTCAAGGCACACCTACCAGTCCAGGATTTAGGGATTACCCAGTTGTGTCTAAGGTGTTTTTTTTCTTCTTTGTAAAAACACCTTAGACACAACTGGGTAATCCCTAAATCCTGGACTGGTAGGTGTGCCTTGAGGACTGGGTTGGGAAACACTGCAATAAGGTTACCAAAAGAATGGTATTCTTTTCACTATAGGCCTTGTTGACCCCCTCTTCAAACATACTTTTATGGTTGTGACCATAAAGCTCTATTTTGGTCTTGTCACTCCAAACAGTGTGCCAGAAGCTGTGAGGCGTTTCAAGGTGTTGTTGGGCATATCGTTACTGGGCTTTTTTGTGGCATTGCCACAGTAAAGGCTTCTTTCTGGCAACTCGACCATGCAGCTCATTTTTGTTTGAGTATCGTTGTATTGTGCTCTATTAAAATATAAAGCACACATTTGAATGAGCAACAACCATAAAACATTGAAAAACGCAGACTAATTCAGACCAGGAGCTACCTTTTAACTAAATTGTTTAAATTATTCTATTCATTAGATATTAGAGGTTAAATACACTGCTTGGCAAAAAAAAAAAGCTCCGCCAAAAAAAAAAAAAAGTCACACACTCTAATATTTAGTTGGACCGCCTTTAGCTTTGATTACGGCACACATTTTCTGTAGCATTGTTTCGATAAGCTTCTGTGATGTCACAAAGTTTACTTCTATCCAATGTTGCATTAATATTTCACCAAGATCTTGTATTGATGATGGGAGAGTTGGACCAATGCGCAAAGCCTTCTCCAGCACATCCCAAAGATTCTCAATAGGGTAAGGTCTGGACTCTGTGTTGGCCAATCCCTGTGTGAAATTGATATCTCATGCTCCCTGAACCACTCTTTCACACTTTGAGCCCAATGGATTCTGGTATTGTCATCTTGGAATATGCCTGTGCCATCAGGAAGAAAAAATCCATTGATGGAATAACCTGATCATTCAGTATATTCAGGTAGTCAGCTAACCTCATTCTTTGGGCACAAAATGTTGCTGAACCTTGACCTGACCAACTGCAGCAACACCAGATCATAGCACTGCCCCAACAGGCTTGTACAGTAGGCACTAGGCATGATGGGTGCATCACTTCATCAGCCTCTGGATTTTTTTCCAACCACATTTCTTCCTCGAAGATGTAGGTTCCCTACTATGCTTCCAGTTTTTAATAATGCTTTGGACAGTTCTTAACCCAATTTTAGTAGTTTCTGCAATCTCCTTAGATGTTTTCTCTGCTTGATGCATGCCAATGATTTCAACCTTCTCAAACAGACTAACATCTTTTCCACGACCATGGTATGTGTCTTTCGACATGGTTGTTTAAGAAATGAGAAGCTACTCATTGCATAAGTTGGGGTTAAAAAACTTGTTGCCAGCTGAAAGATAATCGCCCATGCAGTAACTATTCAATAGGAGGCTCTTACCTATTTGCTTAGTTAAATCCAGGTGGCGACTTTTTTTTGGGCCATACAGTGTATATTATTATTATTATTGCCATGTGTATAGCACCAACAGAATCGGTAGCGCTTTACAATATTATTAGAGAGGGGATTTAACTATAAATAGGACAATTAGAAGAAAACTTACACGAACGATAGGTTGAAGAGGGCTTTGCTCAAACGAGCTTAGTCTATAGGAGGTGGGGTATTAGGACAGTGTATATTATATTTTAGATTATAGCACAGGGTAAACATTGACATGTATTTATATTTAAATTTTTTCCAGCCATAAGTCAAATAGTTCAAATTTTTTGTATTGATGTGAATTGTAATTGAACAATTCTTTTTCCATATGGAATTGATATTTTAATTGGTTTAAATAAAAAAAAAATTCTGGAAATGATTAGATTTCCAGTTCTAGGCAATCAAATTTTGTGTAGCAATAAAACAATGTATTGCCAAAAATATGGACTTTTGTATGTTATATCCCGTTTCACATGCAATAAGGCTATCTCAGGGCACCATTTCAGATTTTCGTTAGATAAAACTATTAAATGCCCATTTCCAAACTGACTTGACTAAAAGACATGACCACCAAATATGGCTAAAAGTACCCGCAGGATTGCCATATCTCCAACAATTTGGAATGTACCGTATATACTCGAGTATAAGTCGACCCGAATATAAGTCGAGACCCCTAATTTTAAAACTTATTGACTCGAGTATAAGACTAGGATGGGAAATGCAGCAGCTACTGGTAAATTTCTAAATAAAATTAGATCCCCAAAAAATTATATTAATTGAATATTTATTTACAGTGTATGTATATAATGAATGCAGTGTGTGTGTGTGTGTGTATGAATGCAGTGTGTATATGAGTGCAGTGTGTGTGTGTGTGTGTGTGTGTGTGAGAGATGCAGGGTGGGCATTATTATTTTTTTTAAATTATTTTAATTTTTTTTTATATTATTAATATTTGTATTTCAATTTTTATTTATATTTTTTCGTCCCCCCTCCCTGCTTGACACATGGCAGGGAGGGGGGCTCTCACTCCCTGGTGGTCTAGTGGCATGGGCTGTGTAGGAGGGGGGCTGGCAGCAAGCTGTAACTTACCTTTCCTGCAGCTCCGGTCAGCTCCCTTCTCTCTCATCCGGTCCGGTCAGCTCCCCTGTCAGCTCCGTCTGCAAGTCTCGTGGTGTGAGTGCCGCGCAGAGCGTTGCCATGGTAACCCGTGGCAATGCTCTGTCCCCGCGGCTCTTGCGAGACTTGCAGTGGGGCTCACAGGGGAGCTGACCGGACGAGAGAGAAGGGAGCTGACAGGAGCTGCAGGAAAGGTAAGTTACAGCTCTCTGCCAGTCCCCAACAGAACAATGTAGGTTGCCATAATACAGATAGTGACTTGAGTATAACACGAGTGGGGGTTTTTGAGCACAAAAAATGTGCCGAAAAACTCGTCTTATACTCGAGTATGCGGTAGTTATAATACATTCTGGATAATCTATATCAGGGGTAGTCAACATTTTAATACCTACCCCCCAGGGGCGTACCGTGTGGTTGGCAAAACCCGCACCTGCCAGGGGCGCCGGCCGAGGGCAGGTTCAAAAATCACTTGTCAGACTGTCCAGGGGTTTCCCTGGACCACCAAGAATTAAGAAACCCCTGGACAACCTAAGATTTAGAATTTCTGCTGGATCACCAGCACACTCAGCCACTAGTGATGTCGCGAACATAAAAAACTTTCGGTTTGCGAACGCGAACTTCCGCAAATGTTCGCGAACGGGTGAACCGGGCCAACCGCCATAGACTTCAATAGGCAGGCGAATTTTAAAACCCACAGGGGCTCTTTCTGGCCATAATAGTGATGGAAAAGTTGTTTCAAGGGGACTAACACCTGGACTGTGGCATCCATGGCAAAACTCCCATGGAAAATTACATAGTTGATGCAGAGTCTGGTTTTAATCCATAAAGGGCAGAAATCACCTAACATTCCTAAATTGTTTGGAATAACGTGCTTTAAAACATCAGGTATGATGTTGTATCGATCAGGTAGTGTAAGGGTTACAAAATACAATAAGTTGCGTAGGCGCTTCAAATATTAAATAAACCAAACAAAGTGAGTGTGAAAAAGGTGTAATCCCTTAACACCTAAGAAATAAAGTGAAAGAATAAAAGGATTCACACACACTTAAAATTACAGTATGTAAATATACCACCTAAAACAGATATGGGTATAATGATTACACCTGTAAAACAAATGAAATGCACATAGTGTTTTCCATATAAACAAATACACAATGTATAAAATATATGAGGAATAAACTCACAAGGCTGGAGCCTAAAATAAAAACCCTGAAGTTATCCCAAGACCACAGCACTGAGGAAAGCCCCATTGAGGGCTGAAATGCGTTTGTTATATTTTGGACTTTTATTGGGACTTTTTCTTGTTGGCGGTATTGTTATATTGTATATACATTTTAGTATTTTCACTGCTTTTATCCTTGGCCAGATTTGCGGTGTGATACTGTGTTATACTTAATTTATTTAAACCTGCCTCATATTTGTCCCTATTGGATATATATTTTTAATAATACATTTAATAAAAAATATTTCACATTTTTATTTCTTCGTGGAATTCAAGTTCTTCACAGGAAGTTTATTGAGAGCCTGGATAGGCACCCAAGGGCGATATACACAGAGCCTATTAGGCTCCAGCCTTTTGAGTTTATTCCTCATATTTTATACATTGTGTATTTGTTTATATGGAAAACACTATGTGCATTTCATTTGTTTTACAAGTGTAAGGGTTACGCCTGCTTCACAGTGACAGACCAAACTCCCGTTTAACGCACCGAAAACAACTGCAAAGAGTCCATTTGCCCAACCGCAAACTCCCCATTTGCACAAGGTTGGATACCAACCTAGCCATGTCCCGTTCCTTGTCCTCACTGATGTCATTGAAGGTCTCTTCCTCCACCCAGCCACGTACAACACCAAGGGTCCCCAAAAGGTGACAAGAAGCCCCCTGGGACGCCTGCTGTGCTTGGTCTTCCACCTCCTCAAAGCCACCTTCCTCCTCTGACTCCTCTTCTTCAGACTCCTCTCTCTGCATTATTATAAGGTGCGTTAAGTAGTACTATTCCTATCATTTTAATCCCTGTTACGTCCCCTATCAGGGCATCGATTTTAGGAACCGGGAGATGGAAAAAGATGCTTGGTCGGTCCTCCTACTTCAAATTTGGGGCACTGCACGTGCAATCTAATGTGCCACCAGATAAGAATAGTATTACTTAACACACCACTCCTATCAGTTTAAGCCCAATGTCACGACTACTAGTGTGGTCTAGCACGCAGAAACTATGTAAACATATACATAGGCAAGAAAAGGAAAATAAAAGGACAGAGCGTAAACCGGACCTTAGAATGGCCGGACTAATACGCTTGAGACAGAGAATGGTCAAAGGGAAAGCCGAGGTCAAGGAAGCCAGAAAATACACAATACCGTTTACACAAGCCAAGTCAGGGAAACCAGAATTCAGAATAACCAGGGAAAAGCCAAGATTAGGATACCAGGAAATCAGATTCACAATGATAAAGCACTCTCAGGAAACCAGGAACAGGAAACCACGACAGGGCAAGGTACTGGGGTGAGCTAGGGATTTAAATATCACGCGGCGGCCGGCAGCCACGACACCCTGTTACGTCCCCCTCATCAGGCCTTTTTTAGTCGAATGTATCGCCCAGTGTCAGTCCCTTCGGGATCCATCCCTCATTCATCTTAATAAAGGTGAGGTAATCTAGACTTTTTTGACCTAGGCGACTTCTCTTCTCAGTGACAATACCTCCTTTCTGACAGGACACTTGAAGCGGGGCAGGCCAGAAGTTCTATCGCAAATTGGGATAGCTCAGGCCACAGGTCAAGCCTGCACACCCAGTAGTCAAGGGGTTCATCGCTCCTCAGAGTGTCGATATCTGCAGTTAAGGCGAGGTAGTCTGCTACCTGTCGGTCGAGTCGTTCTCTGAGGGTGGACCCCGAAGGGCTGTGGCGATGCGTAGGACTTAAAAAGCTCCGCATGTCCTCCATCAACAACACGTCTGTAAAGCGTCCTGTCCTTGCCGGCGTGGTCGTGGGAGGAGGAGGATTACTTTCACCTCTTCCCCTGTTAGATTCCCGTTGTGCTGTGACATCACCCTTATACGCTGTGTAAAGCATACTTTTTAATTGATTTTGGAACTGCTGCATCCTTTCCGACTTACCGTAATTCGGTAACATTTCACTTTCTGCTTATACCGGGGGTCTAGTAGCGTGGACACCCAGTACAGGTCGTTCTCCTTCAGCCTTTTTATGCGACGGTCCCTCAACAGGCACGACAGCATTAAAATGTACACTACTGTTACACCAGATATGAGTTGCACTCAGTGGCGTACACATGACCCATGGGGCCCCGGTGCGAAAATTGATGCGCGGGCCGGGCCGCAACACATGGCGGTGGGCACCTGGTCGCAGGGGTTACAGGGCTGCAACCCCTGCGACCGCGCTATATACGCCAGTGCATGCAGATGCACACACACTTAAAGGACAACTACAGACACCCAGATCACTTTAGCTCAATGAAGTTGTCAGGTCCCTCTAGTTTTAACCCTGCAGCTGAAAACATAGCAGTTTCAGAGAAACTGCTATGTTTCACTGAGGGTTAATCCAGCCTCTAGTGGCTGTCTCACTGACAGCCGCTAGAGGAGCACACTGAACGTCCATAGAAAAGCATTGAGTAATGCTTTCCTATGGGCGGTTTGAATGCATGCGCGGTCGGATTCTGAGCTGAGAGGCTGAGGGATCCCCAGCGCCAAGGGAGTCCGGCGCTGGAGAAAGGTAAGTGCTGAAGACACACACACACACTTACAGGCGCATACACACTAGCTAACAGACACACACATTTACTAACAGAGACACACTCAGCGACAGACATACATACACACTCACTTACAAAACATACACTCTCATTGACAAACACACTCACTAACAGACATTAAACAGACTCACTAACACACACACAGTAACACTCACTAACACTCACTAGCAGACACACACCAACACTCACTAGCAGAGACACACTAACACTCACTAGCAGACACACACACCAACACTCACACACCAACACTCACTCTAACACTTTTTTTTTAATGTAATCCCCCAGCCGCCTTACCTTTTGGAGTGCTGGGGGGATTCCCTGGGGTCCAGTGGTGCTGCTGGGCTCCTGGGCAGGCTGTCTGTTCCTCTTCAGCTCCCTCGCGCACCACGTAGGGATGCCGGCGCCGGAAGATGACGTCATCTTCCGGCTCTGGTATCAGTGCGGTGCGCGAGGGAGCTGAAGAGCAAGCACCGAGTGCTCCCTCGCGCTCCCGCCTGCCCGACCGGCCATCCGCCTTCCGGGTGTCAGCAGGGCCAGCCTCGGGGGGCCCTGGGGTGGTCGGTTCCTGGGTCCCCCAGGGGAAGAGGCTGGCCCTGTGGGTACATACCGGGTCGCAGGAGCGGCCGGGCCCCCTGGTGGTCTGGGCCCAGTCGCAGCCGCGACCCCTGTGACCCTGGTGTGTACGCCACTGACCTGAACCTGAAACTACCCGGAGCACCCATTGCCCCTTTAAAAGCATGCTCGTACAGCAACGTTCTTAATTAGACGCAGCGGGCCGCACGGCCGTTCGTTAGAGCGAGTTCAGTATTTGAAGTGATACAGCCACATGGCTCGTGTGGATGCAGGAGTGCTCGATCTGGGTCATGGTATGGGTAAATACCCCTACAAAACCAGGAATGAAGGCCTTCTTTACTTTCTGTTCAAGTTAGCTCTTTCATTTTGCCACACCTTAATATTGCATGCATATGTCATGTGAAAATGTCTTTTTAAATTGTATTTACTTATCTTGCTGGTTTAAACAGGTTTCTCAGGTTTTAGTATTGTTTTGAATGCTTATCGATCATGACATGGAAAATAGAATTAGTTTTAGAATTTTTATGGTAGACGTACGATTTGTTAAAGGGACAATATACTCAGCAGAACAATTACAGTATATATATATATATATATATATATATATATATATATATATTGCCCCATGTATTTTATATTGTGATAGGACAGCTGGGCTCTTGACAATAAACTCCAAATGAAAGCATCAGGGTAAAATAGAATTGCAGTTTTCACTTTCCACAAGGTATACAATACTGTGCTTCACAGAAATACATTTAAAAAATAAATAAAATAAACCCTACTCCATCTTGGAGACTAATAAAACAATAGTATTTCTATCTATCCAACTGGCCAGCAAATCCAGTTACCAGTTTTAAACACAGCACTTTTTTTAGATCTAGGTCTAGATTGCTGAAATATCTGCCCTGTGCAAGTTTCACAATGAGTTTGTCCATTCGTTTCTCTCAAAATGGGTTTCAATAATTGGAAATGGGATTAGGGGTGCTCTTATGTGAATTAGGTTTTGGGGCTGCTAGTTGCCAGTCTGCTTATGAGGCACAGTACCTCTTGACCTCTTCATATACCCCATGCCAGAAAAATCTCCATAAAATCCTTTCATGAGTTTTTTCAACCCTTAAGTATCCCCCAAATAAGTGAGAAGGAGCCAGATCGAACACCTTCCTTCTGAAAGATCTGGGTATCAAGAGCTGTTCAATGTCTAGCCCCTCCTCTTTGATCACTCTACAAAGTAATGAAATGGGGATACATCCCTCTGGATTTCCCATCAACCATAGTACCATTAATTTCTATAGTTTGGTTACGGGCATTTTGCAGTGTTAAGTCATTGACTTGTTCCCTTCCAAATTGATTTGAACCAATGCGCAAGTCCTCAATATTAACCTGTTGTAGGGTTTGGACATAGGATTTAATCAATATTAGTACTTGGGCCGTCAAGGCCACACCTTCATTACTCTCAGCTTCATTAATCAAAGCTCATAGTTCCCCTATGCTTATCTTCCCTTCTTTCATGCCTTGACTTGCGTCTTTTACACTTATCGTGCAACAAGTCAGGTGTGTAAATGAAAAAAAATACATAAAGGGCTCTCACTTATTCAAACCCAGTGTGAGTTCATAAGGCTTTCAAAGTAGTCAAGGCAATTTAGGCACAACTGCTGCCAATACTGGGTATGTTTGGCCAAGATAACCTATTTTTATAGAGTTAGTAAGGTATGATACAGAACAGCCATGCACACAGAGTATCCTAACCTTTTCTGGGGTCAATTGAGAAGGCTGAATCAGACAGCTTGTCAATAGGGTAATATCACCACCTGAGTCCACAAGAGCTAAGGCTACCTTCCCATTTAACAATACAGTTTTATCATATATACATGTTTCAGTCCAGTCCACAAAAGTTCTCATTTACAGAATTATACACATTCCATGGGTTCTTGCAAATGTGGACACTCAGCCTTTATGTGTCCTAGCGCAGCATGTAACTGGGGGTCTCCTGGTCTGTAATCGTTTTGAGGGTTTATAGTCCCAGCTCCCCTCCTGGGAAACTTCAGGGCTTTTGAATTTTGCCATATTTGAAGGCCATTGAGCCTGGGAGCAGTACTTGGTTCTGTTGTACTGTAGGTGGTGATGTAGATTTTAACTCTCTCACTGCTGTACATCTTTCAACCAGTGCCACTATTGAATGATAAGTGGCAGGGCTATGTTGCCACTGACCACTGCTGCAGGCCTTGGGGTAATCCTTGCAAGAACCGATCCAAAACCAACGTCTCAATTATTTGTGCAGGTGTTGAACTCTCTGGTTTTAACCATCTCCTTGCCAGATGAATCAAGTCGAACATTTGTGACCTTGGTGCCTTCTGTTCCTGGAATTTCCAATTATAGAACCTTGTGCCTGGATCACTGGAGTTTTGCATTGCTGATACCATACCACTGTCACATTGCAGCCATAGCCACAAACACACTAATACATGCACACTGATACACACACACTGATGCACAGAGACACTCACATTTACACACAAACATACTGCCACAATGTGTATCTGGCAGTGTGTATTTCTCGGTGGGTCTGGCATTGTCTTCCTGTGTATGTCCGTGAAAGTGTGTGTCTGACAGTGAGTATCCTTGTGTGTGAATGTATGTCTTTGTTAGCATGTGTCTTGAATTGTATGTGTGTGGGGCAGCTGCTTGCGGTGTGTTGTGTGTATGGGCGCTGCCTGTGGACTGCATTGTGTTATGGCAAATCTATGTTTCATGACTGTGTGTGTGTGTGTATGATGAATCTCTTCAGCTGGTGACTGTGACAGAGTGATTAACCTGTGGTGGGGTGTGTGTGACAGGGTGAGGGGGGGTGAATGAGACAGGGTTTGGGGGTGAGTGTAACAGAATGAGAGAGGGTGTGAATGGAACGGGGGTGATTGTGCCATTGTTGGAGGAGTGAGTGTGACAGAATGAGGGGAGGTGAGTGTGACAAGATTAAGGGGAGTTAATATGACTGGGTAAGTGTGTCAAAGTTAGGGCGGGTGAGTTTGGTATGGTTGGAGCATGTGAGAGGGACAGGGTTAGGAGGGGTTAAGCTGAGTGTGGCTGGGTGAAGGGGGTGATTGTGTGTGTGGGGGGTGAAAGTGTTTGGGGATGGGGAGAGTATGTGTAGGTGGTGATTGTATAACATTGCATTCTTCCTATAACAGTATCCTTATCAGAACACTGCATCCCCATGTACAGGTTTGATGATGGTTTGGAAAGTTACAGGGTCAAATATAACATGTTTAAATTTTTCAGTTTTTACACATTGAAATTTGCCAGATTGGTTAAGGCCCCAGGGAGAGTGCGCAGCTTAGCGGACAGGGGTACATGTGGGACGGGCACGCGGGGTGGCTCTCGGCTGCTGCCGCTGGGTGGGGAGGGGTTCTGGATCCCCCTCAGGGGCTCCGGGGGGGGTCTACTTGTCCCGGCCCTCCCCTCCCTCTTTTGCCCTGGCGGGGTCCGCGGGCGGTCTGTGCTCCCCCTCCCTCCCCTCTAATATTGTGTCCCCATCTTTTAGTGTGTTCCCCTTTTTCATTGTGGTTTCCCCCACCCCCCTTTTCAGTGTGGTGTCTCCCTCTTCTATTTTGCTTCCTCCTCTTTTATTATGGTACCTCCCCTTTTCTTTTGTTCCCCTCTTGTACTTGTTGGGTCCCCCTCCTCCTTGCTGACCTTATTTGCCCTTCCACCCCCCTCTCCCCCCACCCCACCTCTCCTTACCGGTCTCGGCAGCCTCCTGTCCTGGAGCGTTGGCTCTTCATCTCTCAACTGCTGCTTCAGTCTTTGGGTGCAGTTGCCACATCCATCCAGCAGGTGGCATCTGAAGCTCCAGTTGCCATGGGAACTGCGCTGCAGATGATGGACTCCTCTTTTCAAGCTGCTGTCTCTATGGTGCCACCAGCAGTTCCTGGGGTGCCGTCAGGCGAGTTTTTTTTTTTCCTGCGCTGGCTGGTTCATGTTGGGTTTATTTAAAAAAAAAAAAAAAAATTTTTTTAAATCTAAACACAAACAAAAATATCAAAGAGTAACGGTCAGCATCGCTCAGTGTAGTACCCTCCTGCCGCGACGGTGCGTCCACCGGTGGGTGGGGGGCAGTGCGCTCGGTCCTCAGCGCGGCAATTGGAGGGGAGTTGGGCCTCTTCCTCATTGGGAGCTGTGCCCCCCTCTCCCCTGTGCAGTTGGGCAAGATATTCCCCTTTGGCCCTTGGGGGGGATGCTCTTCCCTTGGGGCACAAGGGGGGTAGGGCTCGTGCGGCCATGATGTAAAGTTCCATAATGGGAAATTTCTAAGACGTTGGCGAATTGGGTTTGGGGTTCGCTATTTTGGAGAGCGTGGTTGGGGAGAGGGCTCCCCAGCATGGCATGGCGTGGCACTGTTTTGTTACCAGGACACCACTTGGTATGCGTGTCATACTTATGGTGGCCTGGGTTGGAGGCGCTATGAAAAACATTTTGTCAGTGGCCTCGCAGCAACGGCCAGGTTGTTTTGGGGAGTTGAACGTCAGCCGATGTAAGTGGGGTGGGTCGTGCGGTTTTAAGCTCAAATGCTCCCATCGTGGTGGGGGCTCACTCTGCCTCCTGCTGTTTCAAGAGGGGTAAGTCCAAGGGAAAAAGGGGACGTTGGGGGCGCAGGGCGGCGACGCCAGTGCTCGTAAGCGCGATGTGCCCATGGCTCGACCGTTACTGGAATTGGCAGGCCGTGGGGCTCCTGCTGGAGGGGGTCACCCGAGGCTTTGGGATCCCCTTCTCGCAGCGCCCAGCTTCGGGGCGGTGCGGACCTTGAATTAAAGGTTAAAAGAACTTTGCATGTATAGCTTGGTGAAAGTCGAGACAGGGGAGATATGATAGACAATTTACATACTTAAAGGCAATCAATGCAGTAGGGAGGAGACTATGTTTAAAAGAAGTAAAACTTCCGCAATAAGAATACATAGTCTTAAATTGGAGGGGCAAAGGTTTCACAATCCTACCCGGATGTATTACTTTACCGGAAAGGTAGTGGATGCATGGACTAGCCTTCCAGCTGAAGTGGTAGAGGTTAACACAGTAGAGGAGTCTAAGTGGGTGTAGGATATGCGTAAGGCTGCCCTACCTATAAGATAAGGCCAGGGACTAATGTCAGTAGTTAGAAAATTGGGCAGACTAAATGGGCAGAATGGTCCTTATCTGTGCTCGACTTCCCACAGATGGTGCTGAATAAGCTCCTGCGGGAGGTAGCTTTGGGGTGGTTCACGGGGTCAGTTGAGGCCCCGTCGCTCCCCAAGTTGCAGGTCCACCCTTGGGCCTGGTGCCCAAGTAGGAGGCAGGGGATTTTCATCTGATTCATCGTTTTCCCAGCCCTCAAGGGGTTTCGTGAAAGATGTCGGGCGTCCTAGACATCCTTCGATGCTGCGGTACGTATGGTCGGGGAAGTGGGCCCTGGGGCTTTGCTGACGAAGGCCGACGTTAGAGCCGCGTTTCGCTTGTTGCCAGTTCATATGGATTGTCATCACCTCCTAGGTGGTGGGTTTGTGGATGGTATTATGTGGATATGTGCTTCCCGATGGGTTGTTCCTATCCTGCTTTTACGTTGAGTGCGTCAGCGCTTTCCTGGAGTGGGTAATGCTGCAGGAGGCAAGGATTGGCTTCTTGCTGCGTTACATTGATGGCTTTTGTGTGTGAGCCTTTGCTGACTTGTCGACTCGGCAGAGATTTAGGGTCCTCTTAGAGCACGATAAGACAGTGGGGCCCAGTGACGTGCCTTAGCTCTTTGGGTATCAAAATTAAAATCCGAGCAGGCGTGATGACGTAACGATGCTCACGCCGGGAGGGGAGGGGCCGGAAGGTGAGACGCTGATGCCGCGACGCCAAAGCCGCGAAGACCTCGAGGCCTCGCTAGCATGGAGCCCGGACAAGCAGAGACTGGACGGGATTGGGACCCAGCGATATAATATAATATTACTGGACTTTTTTTTATCTTTAGTTCCCTCTTCTGCCGGGAGTGAATTAATTTGAACCAGTTCGATAAGGCTTACCAGGCTGATAAGCTGTTGGAAACCGTGCGGGCGTTAGAACCCCTTGGTGGAGCGCCCCTGAGAGGTGCAAGAGAGGGAAAGGAAAGGTGGACAAAAATGTACCCTTATTTGGTACCACTGAGAAAGAGGGCTGAGTTGGTTTTACCCTAAATTTTGACTTTTTTTTCTATTGAGAGGTTTTTCTTTTTGCTGACATGCATTGTTACTGGGAGGCCCTGCAGACTTAGCTGTATGTATACATCTTGTTGAGACTGATTGTACTTTGTGGTTTATCTGCCAAATTTGCCATGTGCGTTTTGGGCTCCCTGTTACAGCTCCCTTGAAGGAAAACTCTACTATATTATATATCATATTTCTTAAAGCGAAATGTCTTCCAAAAAAGCACAAGAGAATAAAGTTTCAACAAAAGTGGACAAGAAAGGCCAGAAACAGGAAAAGAGACTTGGCTTTCTTTGTCCCACAAGACAATCAAGAATGTCTGGAGCAATCATCTTTGGAATCTTTACATACAGGGGTTCTCCCCTCACCTATTAAAGCGCTAGATAAAGAGGTAGTTACACCTGCTTTTTTAAAGAAATGCCTGGAAGATATCTCTAAAGATATTAAAAAGGAGTTGAGTGATACATTTTCTGATATGAAAGTGGATTTAGCCATGTTAAAAGGACGTATTCAGAAAATAGAAGAAAGGGAAGAGGATATAGAATTTCAGCTTCAGGAGGCAAAGGAGACCCAAACTAAGATGGCATCGAAAGTGAAAGAATTGGAAGATAAAGTGTGTGATCTGGAAGATAGATCAAGAAGACTGAACCTAAGGTTCAGAAATATACCTGAGGAAATATCAGACACTCAACTAGATGATTTTCTAATAATTATTTTAATTGTTTGGGGATTCCTATGGCACAGCAAGATATAAAGATGTCCCGTTATCATCGTCTCTCTCAAAGAAAGCAAGACCAATTATACCCCCATGATGTAATCGTGGCATTTGTTTTGTATGATTTCAGGACTCAGATTCTTCAGTCAGCAAGGAAGAAGAGGATAAATGACGAAAAGTTTAAAGTAATAAGAGTTTTAACAGATGTTTCCTATTTAACGAGGCAAAGACAGAACCTCTTTTCTATGTTTTTTCCCGTATCTGAAGAAACATAATTTAAAGTTCAAATGGAACGCTCAGCCTTATTAATCTGTTACAAAGATATATGGAAGTCTTTCAAGACAGTAGATCTTGTCCATGTTTGGCTAAAAGATAATGACATGTAGTTATCATAATAACGTATTAGTCTGCTGGGTGAGGTGCTAGTGTTTGCCTGAGGAAAGGAGGGAGAGGGAAGGGGAAAGGAAAAGAGAAGGTTTTTTTTTTTTTCTGTGTGGTATCACGTGGAATAGTTTGTAGGAGTTAAGAGTGCATTTATAATGCCCCAAAAGAACAATAGGAAAATCAACACGTAATGGTAATATATTGGAGCAGAGAATTTAACGATAGTAATATAAACAGTAAACTATTCAGAGTGGTGATAGGTTCTTCGAGAATTCAATGTTATATGTCATCATAAGGGTGACTATAAGATATTTTTAGTTTTTCTTAGTTTAGCTTTATTCTCTCACTTTATTTTATAACTAAATTAATGCAATTGTTTAGGATTTGTGTATTTATTAATACGTGGACCAATTTGTAGGGGTTGAGAGGGTATTCACAATGGCTCCAAAAGGGATAATAGGAAAATTAATAAGCAAATAAGTATTGGTAATATATTGGACAGTGTACTTAAATATAGTAATTTAAATAGTCAATGATTTAGACTGGTGTTGATTTTTGAGAATTTTAAGGAAGGGCTATTATAGGCCTTTTTTTTTTTTTCTTCTTTCTCTCTCTCTCTCCATAAGACACTCCGAGTTTCTATGCCCCTCCCTGTGGGATTCCATGGGATTCCCAGTACGTGGAATATTTTTCATGTTCCAGGTGTTTATGTAGCTATGAATGTTTTTATGTTGTTTTGTCAGATGTGTAATATGTTTAACTGGTCATGTATATTGCAGATGTGATCAAGGAGCCCAAAAAAAAAAAATATAGATTAAGATATGGTTAGAGTCCTAACTATCAATGCCCAAGTCCTTAACTCTTTTGTTAAACGAGGTTATTTGTTTAATACTCTTGTTAATCCGAAAATACAAATAGGGTTCATTCAGGAAACCCATTGGATTGAGGAGTCTAGGAAATTAAGGTTTTATAAAAAAATATCCTTTGATTTACTCTGCATCCTTACAAAGAAAAAAGAAATGCGGGTTTCAATAATTTTCTCTAGGGAAGTTACTTTTGATTGCTGTTACAACCATTTAGACCCGGAAGGGAGATTTATTATTCTGGTGGATCAACTGAATGGGATGGATTATACTTTAGTCAATGTATATTTACCTAATAAAGATCCAATTAAAGCATTCACTAAAATTTTAGGTCTGGAGGAACAGGTTAAAAAAGGTAGAGTTATGATTGCAGGTGATTTTAATTGTATTTTTGACACCTTATTGGACAAGCAATTGGCTAAAAATCAGAGGATAGATAAATCCCTGAAAAGGCAGGCAGCGTCATTAAGCAGAGTGATAAAGAAAGCGGATTTGTTTGATTGTTGGAGACTTTCCCACCCCAATGAAAGAAATTTCACGCATAGATCTATCCCTCATAACTCGGCCGCTCGGATAGATATGATTTGGGGTAATTTAAATCTAGTACAGGCTATTTCCTCAATTTCTGTTGTTGAAAATACCTGGTCAGACCATGATATGGTAATTGCAGATCTGGTGGTAACTAATATGAGACCTCCTCCGATTTGGAAATTGGCAGATTATTTGTTAAAAAATAAAGCAAATGTACAACAAATAGAGAAGTTAATCGACCTCTTTATCAAAGAGAATTCATCTGAGGAGTTATCTAAGGAATGTCTATGGTGCTCTTGTAAAGTAGTTATTAAGGGACATTGGATTAAATTAGCAAGTTACCAAAAAAGGAATATAGACAATATTTTGTCCGATCTTTATACTGAATTTTACAATATTTCTAAAGCTAATAAACAATCCTACTCTGAGGAGAGAGCATTAGCCATTAAAGTCTGCCAAGAAAAGATAAATGTCCAGATCAAGAACAGGATAGAACGTAATCTAAATAAGTTAAATATTCAATATTATTACAAGAATAATCGTGTTAATTCATTGTTAAATAAATTAAAGAAAAAGATGATCGACCAAAAGATCTCCAAACTAGGAGATGGAATTAATTATATCTATAAGCCAGATGAAATTGCCAGCAATTTTAGAGCTTTTTATCAAAAATTATATAACTTGAATAAATCTCCTGACCTAAGCATGTTGGAGAATTACCTGAACAAATCTAATCTATCCAAAATATCTTATGACCAAAAGGAAAAGCTTAACAGAAGCATATCTCAGCATGAAGTCGATTTAGCAATTGATAAGCTTGTTAATAGCAAAGCTCCTGGTCCGGATGGGTATACGAACCTGTTTTTAAAAAAAAACAATTACTCCCGTTGTTAACTGATACCTTTAACGAAATGGCGATCAAAGGGATTGCCTCCCAAGATTTATTAAGGGCACATATTACTCCGATTTTGAAGCAGGGTAAAAGTCCCTATGAAGTGAGTAATTATCATCCTATTTCTTTGGTCAATGTGGATGTTAAACTTTATGCTGCAATTTTAGCAGAACGATTGAAAATAGTTTTGCAATCACTTATTCATCGGGACCAGATAGGCTTTATGCTGGGAAGGCACTCCTCTAATAATATGCGTAGGGTTCTAGATCTACTGGAGTGGGCTCGGTCTGAGGGAACCCCCCTTCTGACCCTGTTGTGGATGCAGAAAAAGCCTTCGACAGGGTCGGATGGGGGTTCTTGAGGAGAACTTTATTACAGTTTGGCTTCGAAGGGTGGTTTATGAGTGCGGTAGGAGCCATATATTCGTATCCTTCAGCCTGTATAGTAGCCCGCAATTTATGCTCAGAATGGTTCAGTATTAATAATGGGACAAGGCAGGGGTGCCCTCTCTCTACCCTATTATAAGTCTTATCAATAGAACCTCTAGCAAATAACATCAGACAAAATGTTAGGATCAAAGGACTAGGAACTCAAGGTGACGAATGGAAGATATGTTTGTATGCAGATGATATCTTAATTTCTATTACTGATCCACATGTTTCTCTTCCACATTTAATGCAGGAATTTATTAATTATAGTAGTGTCTCAAATTACAGCCTGAATACGAATAAAACAAAAGCTATGACCATTAATATACAAAAAGATAAATTAACTTCCTTAAAGAAAGATTTTGACTTTAAATGGACGGGAAAAGTTTACATATCTAGGGGTGATTATATCTGCAGATATAAGACGGACTATGGAAATTAATTTTCTGAAATTGTTAAAAGAGACTAATATCTTACTAAAAGAATGGAGAGTGCATGAACTTTCCAGGTGGGGGAAGGATTAATACCATTAAAGCCTATACAATCCCTAAATGGGCTTACCTATTTGGTATGCTCCCCCTTGATTTTCTGCCACTGGTTAAATATGCTACAAAGTAGCATTACAGCTTATATTTGGAGAGGGAAGAGACCAAGAATTAATACATATACTTTATCAAGGAAGTGTAGCGTTACTTACCTTAACCGGGGGCCGGTCGCGGTCCTCTCTTCAAGCCGCGCGCGGTCCTGCTGCTCATCCGACTGCTTTAGATGGAAGGCGGGCAGTGACCGCGTGAAGCGGTCACGTGTCCCGCCTGAAATTAAGAGCGCGCCGCGAGTCTCGGGCGCGCTCTTAAAGAGACAGTGGGAGCCTAATTGCCAAAAGGCTCCCATTGGCTCCTGTCATACCACACTCCCTATACAATTACCTTTTGGGGGTGTGGAAGTGACAGGAGCCAATCACTTTCGTTTAAAAGCTATTTAAACTTACCTTTTTCCCTTAGCTCGTTGCCCTATCGTGGTTTCTGTTTCAGTTCCCTTTAGCGCTTGTGGTGTTCAGTTGTGTTTTCTCGTATTGACTTTGGCTTCGTATTCTGACTTCGTTTTCGCTTTATCCTTATCTGTACTGTTTGCCGGCTTGCTGTTTTCCGTGTACCAGACCCCGGCTTGTCCTAGTTTACGCTGTCTCTCTGTGCCCTTGACCTCGGTTTGTTCCTGGCTCTGTCTCCTCTCATATACGTCGAGTCCGGCCATTCTAAGGTCCGGTAGACGTATCTCTCCTCTGTATTGGCTTCTGTTTAGCTGGATCCTGCGTGTAGGGGTATATTCTCGTTACATTACGATAGGGCCATGGACCCCGCAGATTTAGCTCAACAGATGGCGTCCCATGAGGCAAGATTTGTAGAGCAGGATCACCGTATGGATCAGATAGCCCAGGCTCTCCAGACGCTCCTAGCTAGAACCGTTCCAGCAACCACACCTAACCCTCCTACGCCCCTTCTCCCTGAAGTATCTACTTTGCCTAATACTTCGGCCCATTTAACACCTCCTCCTAGGTATGGAGGGGACTCTAAGACTTGCAGAGGGTTTATTAATCAAATTGAATTCCACTTCGAAATGTATCCACGTTCATTTCCCACAGAGAGGTCTAAGGTTGGGTTCTTTATGCACCAACTTACCGATAAGGCACTTGAGTGGGCAAATCCTATTTGGGAAGCTAATGGACCTATGGTACATGATTTCAACAGTTTTCTTACGGCTTTTCGTAGAACTTTTGACACAATGAAAAGGTCAAAGAATGCCGCGAGAGCATTAATGAGAATTAAACAGGGTTCTAGGTCTGTGGCTGATTATGCTATTCAGTTTCGCACTCTTGCTTCGCAGGTAGATTGGACCAACAATGGGTTAACTACTGCCTTCATGGAAGGTTTGTCAGATACGATATTGGATGAGGTAGCAGCTAAGGAGCTTCCTATTGCCTTAGAGGACCTTATTGATTACCTCATTGATATAGATAATAGAATTCGTGACAGGCTCTATACCAAGAACAGGAATAGACGTTTTGTTACACCCATTAACCCCAGAGTTAATATACCAGAGAGTGTTAAAGTGTCTGAGGAGGAACCTATGCAATTAGGGGTTGCCAAACTCTCTGATACTGAGAAATTACATAGGAGAAGGGAGGGACTCTGCCTATACTGTGGTAGGAGAGACCATATGGTAAAGGAATGTCCTTTACTCCCGGAAAACTCTCGCACCTAAGACCTTATAGGGGACTGGCCTTGGGTGTGATATCTAAGTCTCCTAAATTGCCTCCTAACCGCTTGCTTCTCCCGGTTTCTTTATATATGGGAGAGATTTGTATAGTTGACAACATATATGCTCTGGTTGACTCTGGGGCAGCTGAAAATTTTATAGACTCTGGCTTTATAAAGAGAAACAACATTCCCATCAGAGAGAAGGAGATACCCTTGGCCGTTGAGGCCATAGATGGTAGACCATTAAGTTCTCCAGTTGTTACTCATGAGACTGTACCATTACACATGTACACAGGGGTTTTACACTATGAAACCATTCGATTCCAGGTCATCACCTCTCCCTCTTCACAGTTAGTATTAGGGTATCCATGGTTACGTGCTCACAATCCCATTTTTGACTGGGAGACAGGGCAAATAAAATCATGGAGTGAGGCCTGCCACGAGTCTTGTACGATTGAAGTCACACCTTTGAATTCTATTAAGGTACCTACCAGTCCTCCTTTGTCTACGGCTATACCCCCTCAGTATTTATCTCTAAAGACTGTTTTCGATAAAAGGGAGGCTGAGAAATTACCGCCTCACAGACCCTATGATTGTGCTATTGACTTGTTGCCTGGCACTATACCTCCAAAGGGCAGGGTGTACCCCTTATCGGTTCAAGAAAACCGTGTCATGGAGGAGTATATTAAGGAATCACTAGAAAAGGGGTTTATTAGGAGATCCTCTTCTCCAGCTGGAGCAGGGTTCTTCTTTGTATCAAAGAAAGAAGGTGATTTAAGACCGTGTATAGATTATAGAGGTCTAAACAAAATCACTATCAAAAATGCATACCCTATACCTTTAATTACAGAATTATTTGACAGGCTGAAACATGCCACTGTGTTCACTAAATTAGACCTTAGGAGTGCATACAATTTGATACGTATAAAGGAAAATCACGAATGGAAGACTGCATTCAACACTAGATCCGGTCATTACGAATATACTGTTATGCCATTTGGGCTTTGCAATGCCCCAGCAGTATTCCAAGAATTTATTAATGATGTCTTAAGAGATTTTATTCACACATTTGTTATCGTATACTTGGACGACATTTTAATATATTCTACAGACATACACACTCATCACAGACATGTTACGACAGTTTTGAAGACCCTTCTTGCTAATGGTCTTTATTGCAAGCTAGAAAAATGTCTGTTTGACCAAACCGAAGTCCAGTTCTTGGGGTATTTGATTTCCGCTAAAGGTTTTCGTATGGATCCCCAGAAGCTTGCTGCTGTAATAGAATGGCCTCTACCGCAAGGTCTGAAAGCTATTCAGCGTTTTCTTGGGTTCTCCAATTATTATAGACGTTTTATCAAAGGTTTCTCGTCCATTGTAGCACCTATTACCCGTATGACTAAAAAGGATGGCAATACTCGTGTTTGGTCTACCGAGGCACTTCAGGCTTTTGAATTTCTTAAAACTACGTTCGCCTCTGCACCTATTTTACAGCATCCTGTCCCCTCACTGCCCTATATTCTTGAAGTTGATGCTTCGGATATTGGGGTAGGTGCTGTCTTATCCCAAAGAGAGTCGCCTGAAAAGCCATTGCATCCATGCGGCTTCTTTTCTAAACAAATGTCCAAAGCAGAGAAAAATTATGATGTGGGTAATCGCGAACTCCTTGCTATTATTTTAGCACTTAAAGAGTGGAGACATTTGTTAGAAGGAACTAAGGATCCTATCCTCATTTTTACGGATCACAAGAACCTATCCTACCTTAGCGAAGCTAAAAGATTGTCTTCCAGGCAGGCTAGGTGGTCACTATTTTTGTCCCGTTTCAATTTTATTATCACCTATAGGCCAGGTGATCGCAACACTAAAGCAGACGCTCTGTCCAGACAGTTCGAAACTACTGACAAACAGGAGATTGATGTTACTCCTGTCATTCCCCAGACAGGATAATAGCTACTACTATTTTGTCTATTTCCTCGTCCCTCTTGCAGGCCATACAAGCGAAACAAAGCATGGCACCTAGCGAGAGGCCTAATGATAAACTGTTCGTTGATGTTATGTCATTATATCATGATACTAAGACTGCTGGACATCCTGGTATTTCCAAAACGGTGTCAGCTGTTTCTCGGTATTTTTGGTGGGATTCCTTACGAAAGGATGTCACTGACTATATAAGTGCTTGTACTACTTGTGCCTGTATGAAATCCTCCCGTAGAGTTCCTTGTGGGCTGTTGCATCCGTTACCCGTTCCCGAGAGACCTTGGTCTAACCTGTCCATGGATTTTATTGTTGAATTACCCCCTTCAAATGGTAACACAGTAATCCTGATGATAGTGGATCGGTTTTCCAAGATGGCTCACTTCGTGTCTCTTCACAAGTTGCCCACATCCAAGGAACTGGCTCATATCTTCGCTAGAGAAGTATTTCGATTACATGGTATTCCCGTATCTATTGTATCCGATAGGGGTAGCCAATTTATTTCCAGGTTCTGGAGGGCCTTTTGTTCAGAAATGGGTATTTCTCTCTCATTTTCTTCCGCTTATCATCCCCAGTCTAATGGGGCTGCTGAACGTGCCAACCAGTCTCTGGAGCAATACCTCCGTTGTTTTGTGTCTCACCATCAGGACAATTGGTCTGACCTGCTTCCTTGGGCTGAATTTGCTCGGAATAACGCCACTCATGATTCTTCCGGCAAGACCCCTTTTTACGTTGTCTATGGCCAGCATCCCGTTGTTCTTCCGGCTGCATTCTCCTCACAGGGCATGCCAGTTCTGGATGAGCATTTGGCTGGTTTGCGTAATACTTGGGAGCAGGTTCAGCGTTCTTTGGTGGACTCTGCTACTCGCCAGAAGGCTCAGGCTGACAAGCATCGCAGAGCAGCTCCGTCCTATGTTGTGGGGGACAGGGTTTTGCTTTCCACGCGGAATATTCGTCTCCGGGTGCCTTCTATGAAATTGGCTCCCCGCTTCATTGGACCTTATCGTATTATACATAAGGTTAATCCTGTTTCTTATGCCTTAGGCCTGCCTAAGAATCTACGTATTCCTAATGTCTTTCACACCTCATTGTTGAAACCTTACGTACGCAACCGCTATACCCGGCATACTCCTCCTCCCCCTCCTATCTCGGTGGAGGGTCATGAGGAGTTTGAAGTGTCTGCTGTTCTTGACTCTCGTTTCCTTAGGGGTCGACTTCAGTACTTGGTACATTGGAAGGGTTATGGGCCTGAGGAGCACAGTTGGATTTCGGCTGATGCTGTTCATGCTCCCCGTCTTGTGCGCTCTTTCCATTCTCGTTTTCCTGCCAGGCCTGGTCCTACCCGCCCGGAGGGCGTGTCCTCAGGGGGGGGTACTGTAGCGTTACTTACCTTAACCGGGGGCCGGTCGCGGTCCTCTCTTCAAGCCGCGCGCGGTCCTGCGGCTCATCCGACTGCTTTAGATGGAAGGCGGGCAGTGACCGCGTGAAGCGGTCACGTGTCCCGCCTGAAACTAAGAGCGCGCCGCGAGTCTCGGGCGCGCTCTTAAAGAGACAGTGGGAGCCTAATTGCCAAAAGGCTCCCATTGGCTCCTGTCATACCACACTCCCTATACAATTACCTTTTGGGGGTGTGGAAGTGACAGGAGCCAATCACTTTCGTTTAAAAGCTATTTAAACTTACCTTTTTCCCTTAGCTCGTTGCCCTATCGTGGTTTCTGTTTCAGTTCCCTTTAGCGCTTGTGGTGTTCAGTTGTGTTTTCTCGTATTGACTTTGGCTTCGTATTCTGACTTCGTTTTCGCTTTATCCTTATCTGTACTGTTTGCCGGCTTGCTGTTTTCCGTGTACCAGACCCCGGCTTGTCCTAGTTTACGCTGTCTCTCTGTGCCCTTGACCTCGGTTTGTTCCTGGCTCTGTCTCCTCTCATATACGTCGAGTCCGGCCATTCTAAGGTCCGGTAGACGTATCTCTCCTCTGTATTGGCTTCTGTTTAGCTGGATCCTGCGTGTAGGGGTATATTCTCGTTACAGGAAGGCCCAGCAGGGGGGATTGGGCTATCCCTTAGTTACTCAAATATATCAGGCCAATATGCTGGTCCATGCTAGTAATCTACAATTAAGTGATTCTAAAAACCAGGCTTGGTATAAAATTGAGGCAGCTAGAATTGGACTAGAGAATCTTGAGCTTCTCTTAAGGAGAGGCAAGCCAGAATAAGCAAATGGGCGAGATTACAGCTCAATTCCCTTTGTCTTTATCACAGACATTAAAAGAATGGAATAATATAAAGAAAAAGCTGAATATTAATTTAAAAAAACTTTGAGAACCTCAGCTTAAGGTCGTTAGAACATTATATTTTGGAGATTAATTTGATAAACTGGTATAAAAACTCTAATTATAAGATAAAAGATCTTTATAATAAACATCAACTGAAAAGCTTTGAAGTTCTTAAAAAGCTGTTGGATGTACCTTCTAGAGAAATATTTAATTTCCTTCGTATCAAGAGCTATCTTAAAGATAATCTACTAACGTTAGATGGCCGTTTTGGTAATTTGTTTAGGAAAATTCTCTGGTTTAATGGTAAAAAAGGTGTTCTCTCTTGCAATAGATCTAATCAAATTTAAGGGGACCCCAGATATCCCCAAAGCTCTAATTAAATGGGAAAATGATTTAGCAATACCTATCCCACTCAATAATAGGTGTAAATCCTTTATGAGGACTAAAAAAAGTCATTGTCTGAATATTCTAGAGACCTTTACCAAAATACTGTATAGATGGTACCTGGTACCGACTACACTTGCAAAAATATCTAACACCAACCCATCAAACTGCTGGCGGTGTTTCCACCCAGATGGTTCTATGCTTCATATTTGGTGGGCTTGTCCCAGAATTAAGTCCCTCTGGAGTATCTCATTTAACCTTATATATAGGATTGGAGGTGTACACCTGGAACATAAAGTGGAAATTGCCCTACTCCATCTTATGGGTTTTGAAATAAAAGATAATCTTTATATTGTGATTATACATTGTTTAATGGCAACTAAAATATTAATTGCTAGATCTTGGAAAAGTACTGAGATACCTACTAGAGACCAAGTTAAAGCCCAATTATTATACCAACTGGAGATGGAAAAAGGGCTGATCTTCATGAAAGATTGTTTTAACGTTACTATTTTGATGTTATACTCCAATCTTATTGATAAGATCAGAGGGCTTTAATGAGTTGAGCCTAACGGATTAATGTATTATGACCTACCTAGACCCATTTGAAATCTAGTATTGGATAATACCTCATGGGCTCCTTGACCACATATCTGATATTAGCCATATATATGTTGGAATTCTTGACCTGCTATATTTTTACAATATCTCTTAGACCAGTTTTGTTTGTCTTATCTATGTGGGTATTTAGTCTGTCTCGGGATGTGATACTCCTTTACTTTGATACTGCATATACTGCACTTTTTTTCTGTACTAAAATGCATAAATTTTATGTATTCTATTATACCTGTGTGTATTACCCGGGAAAGGATGTCTTTTTTTATGGCTCCTTCCTCGGTGTTGTATTCTATACTTCTACTGCTATAAAAATCAATTAAAAAAGATTGAACATAAAATTGACTCTGTGGCTATGGAGTGCTGGCTTCCGCGGGATAAGGTTGAGAGGGTGTGGTGATGGCTAGGGGTCTGAGGAGGATGCAGCTATGCAAGCTGCTGTCCCTGTTAGGGAGGTTGACCTTCCACTGCCGGATCAGGCCCATGGGGCAATTGTCCCGCAGGCGCCTGGTGGCCGCTACGACTGGGACCACTGCATTTTATCTGGCTCTGGAGGTCTGGGTTTCCTTCCTGACCGAGTATATTGGAAGGTCATCTTGGCAGGCACCGGAGGTGTCCAGTTCGGACTTGCTCCTCTATACGGATGCGGCTGGCTCTGTCTGGTTGGGGCTGGCACTAGTGTGCTGACATTGTTGGCAGCTTGACAAGGAATCTTGCCTTCCTGGACAAGGAGCTACAGGACCGTCAGGTTGTTATTCACCGTGCCAACCTCGGGGTTGTCCAGGCGATGAGCCAGCTCTCGGCCCCCCTTTTCTCTTTCGGTACTTCCCCTGCTCCAGCTCCTGGTGCCTCGGTGCCCGTGTCTTAATGTGTCATGTAGGTCCAGTTCCTCTTGGGCCAAAGTGCTCCAGGATATGGGTGGAATGGCAGGCGCGGGAGTCAGAGGTGGGTGTATTTGCGGGTTCGCCTGCTCGTTACAAGGTCTCTTGTGACTACTGGAGCGTTGGGTTTCAGCGGATATGTCATCCTCCGGGGTGTCCTTGCTCATGTCCAGTTTAGTTTTCTGGTTAAGTCCCAGGGTTGGGTGGCTGTCACCATGGAGTTTCTGGTATGGCATGAGGTGTAGGGCCCGTGCAGGGGTCGGTTTCTGTGGATCCAAAGAGGCCGGTTTTGGGGGCCCTATGAGCACAATTGTGCCAGGTGCTCCCAGAGGTATGCCTCGCCATTTCTTCATTTCTTTGGGGCCATGGGGATTGGGGTATTGGTGGGTCTGAACCCGTCAGCCGGTAGGGGAGGATTCTGTTTGCAGATGTCCGTGATGGTCAGGACCTGGTGTCCTTCAAGACTCGTCCATACAAGACCGACATCCTCTGCATGGGCAGGTGGGTCCCGCTGGCAGCGGTGCCAGGATTGGACACCTGTCTGGTCAGGGCGCTCAGGGAGTCCGCGGTACGGCCGTCCCTGGCTGGCCCGATCATGGTATACGAGGAGGGGAACTTCCTCTCCCATTTTCAATTTGTTTGGCGGTCATTCTTTCCGAATTGGCGCTGCAACGGAGGTGTCTCGGCTGGGTATGCTGAATCGGGATGTGCGGAGGATAGGAAGGTGAGACTCTAGGAGATTTCTTCCTGTGTGCGGGACGCTGGTTTGCTCCGTTGATTGTTTTTTCCTTCTCGGGGCGGATGATTGAGCACTCGACGGTGGAGGTTCGGTGGTTCAGCGCCAGGGGACATGAAGTGGGTCTGGCTCCTCCCGGAAGTAGTCAGGTTCTCTCGCTTGCGGGGGGTGTCATTGGTTCTGGTCATTCCCCTTGGGGGGAGTACTGACCTGGGGACGGTGCAGCGCGGAGACTTGGTGGACATAGGGAAGCGGGACTTGTCCCAGATCCTTATGTCATTTCCATGTTTTTTTTTTTGCATAGTGTGTTAGGAGGTTGTGGCAAGAAACTATTGGCGGAAAGCACACAGCTGGAGTGTGTTTGAGCGCTGCCATGAAGGGTTCAACCGCTGGGTTTCGCGGTTCGTTAGAGAGGTTTGGGGGATGCCCATTTCATCAGGCTTTGAGATTTGAGACTGTATCGTAGCCCAGAAATTGAGAATTAACCCCACAATAACATACTATTTGCATAAGTAGAAAACCCCAGGTATTCAATATGGGATATGTCCAGTCTTTTTTTTGATAGCCAGTTAGTCACAAACACTGGCCAAAGTTAGCATTTATATATTTGTTCGTGTGTTAAAAATGCAAAAAAACACAATTATGAATGCTAACTTTGGCCAGTGTTTGTGGCAAGTCAAGTGGCTACTAAAAAAGACTGAACATACCCAATTTGCAATACCTTGGATTGTCTTCTTTTGCAAATGGTATGCCATCATGGGGGTTATGCTCATTCTTGGGCTACCATACGCTCTCAAAGGCAACATAACCAATCTGGTAAATTTCAATGTGAAATAAAAAGGAAAAGCAAACCTTAAACCTTAAATTTGACCATGTTACTTTCAAAAACACTATAAAACCTGTACATGAGGACACTGTTATACT
Source organism: Pelobates cultripes (assembly GCA_933207985.1). Lineage (NCBI taxonomy): Eukaryota > Metazoa > Chordata > Amphibia > Anura > Pelobatidae > Pelobates > Pelobates cultripes. Next base: position 133,390,102 of record OW240920.1, read on the forward strand.
CGGGAGACTTTGGTGAGGACAAATATTATTGTTTCAAAACAGTAAACTGTATCACAACAATGATATCATTAGTGAAAGTGATGTTTGTGTGTAAAAAATCGTTGTGATATGTTTTACTGTTTTGAAACACTAAAATTTGTATTCAGCAAGTCTCCCGAGTAAAACAGTAACCCCCATGTACAGGTTTTAGGGTGTCTTGGAAAGTTACAGGGTTAAATCTAGTGCTAGCAAATTAAATTTTCTGGACTTTCTGTCTGGGTTGTCAGACAGGACCCTCAAATTATAATCAATAAAATTACATTATGTAAAAATATGAGACTCAACTGTAAACTGTGTGTATATATATGTTATGGTGGGGAAAAATTGTGATTGAAAACCCCTTCCACCTGAAGTATGTGGATAGTTAATACAATGCTAAACAAAAATCTGCACACCAGTCAAGCCATAAGACTTGCTTTTCCCACAGAAATCCCAAATCAGCAGTGATGTTACAACCGCAAAGGATTCTGGGTGGGCATATGCAAATTAGTTTAACAAAGAATCACATTTTTGCCTCATTCCATTTTAAACATGGATTCCTTTTAATTTGTGTTTGCAGTATACAACTGCTTGGAACACAATTTAGGATAAGATGCAAAACCAGTGAACCACTCATGGACAGCTGTTTCGTTGTTAATGCAACTCTTCAGCATGAGGCTGTGGGAAAAGCAAGTCTTATGGCTTGACTGGTGTGCAGATTTTTGTTTAGCATTGTATTAACTATCCACATACTTCAGGTGGAAGGGGTTTTCAATCACAATTTTTCCCCACCATAACCTATTTGGATTTTGCTTCCCAAGCACTACCAAGCCTCACTAAGCAAACCAGTAACCAACCTCATGCTGAAGAGTTGCATTAACAACGAAACAGCTGTCCATGAGTGGTTCACTGGTTTTATTTACCAACGTATATATTTTTATTTTACAGAAGCAGGGAGACTGCCTGTCAGTTTAGGCAGTCCCCCTGCATGCAGACACAGAGACACCTATTTCAGCCAGTTGACTGCTCTTTCAGGGCGATCACATCGCCCGCAGGGACCGAATTTGCAGAGAGGGGGGGACTGTCTGAATCAACTCTTGTCTGCCAGAATTCTGCCTTGGCTTAACCCCTGCAACCCTGTTCCAGCCTTGGATTAACCCCTCAAACTCTGCTACAACTTCAACCAAGCCTTTCATCATTTTCCCAGTGCTTAAACTCTGGTAAAGAACTTTATTTTACTCCAACGACTTTTATTTCTTATGGAGATATTGACGTATTTTCTGTTTCTATTTTGTATTGGGATTTTTTCTTTATACCTATTTGCTTTATAATAAAAACCTTAAATTCAGTGACTGTCTGTATAAAATTTCTGCATACCAAGCCCATTCACCCCAAACCCGTGACACACTGCCTCCTTCTCATAACACTGCATTTTATCCTGGCACTGCATCCTTCCCATAACACTATAGCCTTATAACCTTCTTATAGCACCTTCTCAGTGTCTGCACCCCACCTTACATCCTCTCAGTGTCTGCACCCCGCCCTACCTTATCAGTGTCTGCACCCAGCCCTACCTTATCAGTGTCTGCGTCCCCCCAACTTCTCAATGTCCCCCCAACTTCTCAGTGTCTGCACTACCTGCCAACCTTCTCAGTGTCTGCACCCCCTACCTTCTGCACCCCCCCCACCAACTTCTCAGTGTCTGCACCCCTTAAATGTTCTGCCACTACCCACCTTCTCAGTGTCTGCACCCCTCCACCTTCTCGGTGTCTGCACCCCTTACATGCTCCGTACCTCCACCATCTTAGTGTCTGCACCCCTTACATGTTCTGCCCCTACCCACCTTCTCAGTGTCTGCACCGCTTACATGTTCTACCTTCTCTGTGTCTGCACCCCCCCTTACCTTCTCTGTGTCTGCACCCCCCCTTACCTTCTCTGTGTCTGCACTCCCCTTACCTTCTCTGTGTCTGCACCCCCTTACCTTTTCTGTGTCCCCTTACCTGTTTCACTGTTTGCATTATCTTTTACAAACACTGTATTCCTCTCCCAGTATTCTGGTTCTGCATCCCCTACCATTCTCTTAGTGCCTACACTCTTACCTACACCTGCCACCCTCCCTCCCCCATCCTTTTAATCTCTGCACTGTTTCCAGCATAAACGTCCCTCCAAACTGCCTGAACCCCACTAAGCCTCTGTACTTCTGCCAGACCCCACACTTCTCTAACAAAGGTCTGCTCACTAAACAACATTTCGAAAATTTACACATATATATGTCATCCAAAATAACCTAACTGTTTTAGTGACATCACGGCTATTGAAGTCTGAATGTTTTTCATGCAATGCTATGTAGTGATTAAACCCTCAGTTTCTCTCCCTCATGTAGCCCATGGAGCAGCGCAGCTAAGGGGAATGGGCCTTGACATTGTAGGAGACAGGCATAGAAACGGTGTAGTGTAGGGGGTTGGCTAGAGGAATTGGAGGTGGGGTTTTGGCTGTAGGAGTATATATAGATTAAATTTTAGATCAGGGGCCATCTTCATTAATAATCACTTACCTGTTTTTGTCCCACCCTCCCTCCCTCCCTTTTTTGATTTAGCTCCCGTCTTGTCACAGCAGCGTGGGATGGGTAGACAAGTTGGGGTGTAGGTGGTTTGTCCTGATGTAAGATAGTTTAGTTCAATGTTCCCCAACCCAGTCCTCAGGGACCACCAACAGTCCAAGTTTTGTCAGTATCTCCATTGGAATAAAACAGGGAAAAACATTAATCCTGGACTGTTGGTGGTCCCTGAAGACTGGGTTGGGGAACACTGGTTTAGTTTACTAAGAACAGGTAGGTTTGGTAGGGTATTGGTAGTTCGAACTCGTTGGTAGCTACAAAGCTGGTGTGTATCTCGGTATACCCCTACATGGTAAAAAAACTGGAAAATCATGCCCTCGATGGCAATGGTTTATATGTTACTTATACATTCTAATGTGGTATTATTTATTGTGATGTGGGTCATTGTCTGCGGTAGTATTGTTAAAGGAGTTGGGGTTGATATGTTTAATATGTTGACGATGACCTTAAAACATGTAAGGGTTTATTAAAGCTGTGACAATTTTCCCTAAATAAAAAGGTGTTTGAGTATCGTTGGGGGGTTTTGGGTTATGTTAAAGGATCACCATAGTGTCAGGAAAACAAAGCAGTTTTCCTGACACTATAGTGCCCTGAGGGTCCCCCTCTCGTAGCGCTGAAGGGGTTAAAACCCCTTCAGCAGCTTACCTTATTCCAGCACCGGGCTCCCTCGGCACTGGTGAACTCTCCTCCCCCGCCAACGTCAGCGGAGCCGAATGCGCATGCGCGTCAAGTGCCGCGCGCACATTCAAAGTGTCCATAGGAAAGCATTTCTCAAAGCTTTTCTATGGACGGTCTGCGCGATGGAGGCATAATATGTCTTCTGGACAGCCACTAGAGGCTGGATTAACCCTGCTATGTAAGCATAGCAGTTTCTCTACTACAAAACCAGGAATCGAGACCTTCTTTACTTTCTGTTCAAGTTAGCACTTTTGTTCTGCCGCACCTCAATATTGCATGCATATTTCATGTGAAGATGTTTTTTTAAATTGTATTTATTTATCTTGGTCGGTGTTGCTTGTTTAAACAGGTTTTAGTATTGTTTTGAAAGCTAAAATCGATCATGACATGGAAAATAGAATTTATTTTATAATTTATTTTTATGGTAGACGTACGATTTGTTAAAGGGACACTATACTCAGCAGAACAATTACAGCTTAATCCTATTATATATATATATATATATATATATATATATATATATATATATATTGTATATTGTGGTAGGACAGCTGGGCTCTTGACAAACTCCAAATGAAAGCATCAGGGTAAAATAGAATTGCAGTTTATTTGCACTTTCTACAAAGTATACAATACTGTGCTTCACAGAAATAAATAAAAAAAAAGAAACAAAATAAACCCTACTCCATCTTGAAAACTAACAAATCCACAGCAATTCGCTCAAAAGGGGTTTTAATAATTGGAAATGGGATTAAGGGTGCCCTTATGTGAGGTTTTGGGGCTGCTAGTTGGTAGTCTGGGCATGAGGCACAGTACCTCTTGACCTCTTCATATACCCCATGCCAGAAAAATCTCCTTAGAATCATGAGTTTTTTTCAACCCCTAAGTGTCCCCCAAATAAGTGAGAAGGAGCCAGATCTAACCCCTTCCTTCTGAAAGATCTGGGTATCAAGAGCTGTTCAATGTCTAGCCCCTCCTCTTTGATTACTCTACAAAGTAATGAAATGGGGATACATCCCTCTGGATTTCCCCATCAACCACAGTACCATTAATTTCTATAGTTTGGTTACGGAAATTTTGCAATGTTAAGTTATTGACTTGTTCCCTTCCAAATTGATTTGAACCAATGCTAAAGTCCTCAATATTAACATGTTGTAGGGTTTGGATATAGGGTTAAATCAATATTTCAGTTCTACAATCCTTTTTTTCGGAAACCCACCTCAAGCAATACTATGCTGAGATGGGATAGTCATCATCAGGGCGGTATCCCGATTGGCCAATACCTAAGGCTGAGACGTAACTTTTCATCCTTAGAAGACTTTAAAGATAAGTCGATCCATCTACGACAAAGATTTAAGGAAAGGGGATACCCCAATATGTGTCTGAAAAGAGCCTATCAAAGAGCTTTACTCAGTGACAGAGATACACTTCTCAGTGATAAAAACAATTTGGGTACTCCTAAAGTAATAAGATGTGTGACAAATTTCGAATGGGAAGCAGCCAGAACAGTGATGGATCAATTTTGGCCTCTTCTAACCCAAGATCCCAACTTATCTAAAAGTAATTTCCCCAAGAGCAACATTGACTGCCAAAAGGGGCAAACACCTGAAGATATGTTGGTGCCTAGTCATTTATCGACATCAACCGTTAAAAGAATTTCTGCTGTGGGTTCTTAACAATGTGCCCATTTCGTGGCATGCCGATATATTTCAAAAGGGTCAAAGACAATCACAGACTCTAAAAACAAACGTATAATTACGATTAAGCAGTTTTTTTTAACTGTAATACTATAGGAGCTATATACCTCCTTACTTGTAAATGTGGACTTCAATACGTCCACAAGACCATATGCCCATTTAAGAGAAGGATTATGGAACACGCCCATTCTGTTACCTCCTTCAAAGATACAACTGTGGTAAGACATGTGCTGGTGTACCAGAGAGACTCTCTAAGGGGTATGACATTTTCAGGCATAGAAGGAGTATGTCTAGGTAGGAGAGGCGGTGACACTTAAAAAAAGAGAGTGCTTCTGGATTTTCTAAACTGGACACTCTGGCACCAAATAGCCTTAACGAGGGCTTTACGTTTTCTCCCTATATTGGCAGTTAAAGGACCACTATAGGCACCCAGACCACTTCAGTGTCACGGTGGCGGTCCGGTGCCCGGGACCCAGACACTGTCTGGACGGCGGTGCGTGGACCAGGACCCCTGAGTGCCTGTTGTTCAGAGTAGGAGTCACAGTGTGGAGGTGGATTAGCAGCGTTTGTGCAGCCACATACCAGAACCCTGATTCAGCTTATGCGGATCCCAGGAACAAGGAGCAGGTAATTAAGCAGACCTCCCATAAGCTGAATAGGGAGGCTCTGCAGCAGGGATGTATCCAGTACTGAAGCAAGGCAAGACTAAGAGAGCAAGGCACCATGCAAGAAAACAAAGACCAAACTAGGAGAACAAGGAAAGACTAGAGATAGGCACCATACATGAAAACAAGACAGAACTAGGAGAGCAAGGCAATACTAGAGATAGGCACCATACATGAAAACAAGACAGAACTAGGAGAGCAAGGCAATACTAGAGATAGGCACCATACATGAAAACAAGACAGAACTAGGAGAGCAAGGCAATACTAGAGATAGGCACCATACATGAAAACAAGACAGAACTAGGAGAGCAAGGCAATACTAGAGATAGGCACCATACATGAAAGCAAGACAAAACTAGGAGAACCCAGAACCAGAGCAGGACAGAAAGCATAACCCAGAACATGTACACAAGACATGAGGAACATAACACGGGCATGACTGAACAGTACTGTATATGGACTGGGATTACAAGACAAAGTAAGACAAGAGGAAACATAGCTAAGCACTAATTATGAAAAATATGGGGATTTAGTCACATTATATGATCATACATTGCACAAGCCTGCCAACAACGCCAATGTACCCCATATCTGGCAGGTCCTACACTGCCTAATGCATGCTAAAACAACCATACTAAACCACAATATAGCACTTACCTGCAAGAAAGGGCAGAGACTTGAAACACTGCTGCAGGTCCAGGCTGAAACAAAAGGAAAGTGGAAAACAAATGGGTGTGGCAACATAAAACATTTAAGTGAATCCAAGAGACTGGGAAATCCAGGGACGGAATATAAGAATGAACCCAGAAACCCAGCAACAAAGAAAACCAGACATAGACCAGAAAACCAGAAAAACCAAGCAAGGACAGCAAAAAGAGTACTGGATACCAGAAGCCATTGCCAGAATGATCCGCAGCGAGGAACAGGATGTGACGTTCAGCTTAATGAAGTGGTCTGGGTGCCAGGTCCAGCTAGGGTTAACCCATTTTTTTTATAAACATAGCAGTTATGTTTATAATAGGGTTAATCCAGCCTCACAGTGAGAAGACGCCAGCGTCCATAGGAAAGCATTGTGAATGCTTTCCTATGGACTGGCTGAATGCGCGCACGGCTCCTGCCGCGCATGCGCATTCAGCCGATGACGTCGCTATGGAGGAGGAGAGGAGGAGGAGAGCTCCCCGCCTGGCGCTGGAGAAAGAGGTAAGTTTAACCCCTTCCTCCCCCTAGAGCCCAGTGGGAGGGGGGCCATGAGGGTGGGGACACCCTCAGGGCACTATATTGCCAGGAAAACTAGTATGTTTTCCTGGCACTATAGTGGTCCTTTAAATACGGTATTGGCTTGACATAATATATAATCCTTTTGGGATAGATTATTATTTTGAATTATCTTATGTTTTGTATATAGTGTACATATATTTCTGGAAGGGTATGGTCTATACACTTTGTAGCGCTCCCTGTCTCTTGTATTATATACAAGTGCTTTGGATTAGATGACATAATCCTCTACTCATATAGAGCAAGCACGTCAAACTCAAAGTGTGGCATGGGCCACATAAACAAGGTTCAAATTTATGTGGGTCGCACACACACACATACTCACTGACAGACACACTCACACATACTCACTCACTGACAGACAGACAGACACACACAGATTCTCACTGACAGATACACACACACTGACAGAGACACACACACACTGAGAGAGACACACACATACTCACTGAGAGTCACACACACACTCAGACATACACTCATAAACAGACATTCACTGACAGACAGACATACAGTCACACTGACACACATACTCACTGACAGACTGACACACACATACATACACACACGCATACTTGCTGACTTACACACACACATACTCACTGACAGACGCATACTGACACAGACACACACACACACTGACAGACACACACATACTCACTGACAGACACACACATACTCACTGACAGACAGACACACACAGACACACTCACAGACAGACATTCATTGACAGACATACAGACACGCATACAGTCACACTTACACACATACTCACTGACAGACAAACACACACATAAAGACACACATACTTGCTGACAGACACACACACATACTCACTGACAGACACACACACTGACACAGACACACATACTCACTGACAGACACACACTGACACAGACACACATACTCACTGACAGACACACACTGACACAGACACACAAATACTCACTGACAGACACACACGCATACTCACTGACAGACACACACACTGACACAGACACACACATACTGACAGACACACACACACACACACAGATATTCACTGACAGACACACACACACTGACAGACAGAGACACACACATACTGACTGACAGACAGACACACACACACACACTGACAGACACACAAACACTCACACACACATACTTTTCATTATTGCTTCTTACATTATGAAGCCGATGTGGGGCATCTCCCTGGGGTCCTTCCTGCTCCTCACTGCTCCCGCGCGCGGTTTAGTGATGCCGGGTGACGGAATATGACGTCATATTCTGGCGCCCAGCTTCACTTCAGTCGGCGCGCGTGAGGGAGCAGGAACACCGAGCTCCCTCGCGGCCATCCTCCCCGGCCGGGTAACTTTTAGCAGAGTAGGCACCTGCAAGGTGGGGAAAGCAGGTGCCTACTCTGCTATAACACCAGCATGTACTCGCGGCTCGCTTGATATAGAGTATTAAATATATCAACAATATAAGAATTAACACAGATGACATATGACATATCTACCACATTACCAGTAGTAATAGCCACTATTTTCATATTTTAGGATCAATATAAAACATGAATAATATTTAATAAACCAAAGTCAAATGACACTATGAATATAAATGACTTAGATAGTTTAACCTTAAGTTATTTTTCATTAGTATGAGCCTTATAATGCTAATCCCTTATAACTATGTGGTGATACTTAGTAATGTAAGGAAGGAGATTTGCTCCACTGCTGCCTCTTATATTTAATGTGGGATATGTCTGTGTTGATCGAACAAGATATTATGTGTCAAAAAATGTATGTATATTCCGTTTTTTTATACAGGTAATGGCATGTATTCTCTGTATCTGTCTCCCCTCCCGGAATGTATAATCGTCATTTGAAGGGATTAGCTCCCATGTTCCTCCCACTCTCTCTCTTACGTAGAGGTAATACAGAGGGGGGTGGTACTATACAAAAGGAGGTTGTACTACAGGCGGAGGACTAAGTAGATGTTATATCCTCAATGAGAGATGATTGGCCGCGGCGGTCTTGTGATTTAGGGGTCTGGGCCTACATTAAGAGACAGTTTGAGCGGCTTCCATTAATGCCCTGGTTGAAGGCGCTCAAATAGCGCATCAGTTTACTTTCACTTTGCTTTTAACCAGCAAAGCAAGTCTTAATAGCACTTAGTATTAATATGGTGTTTTAGGTAGTTTTTTAGTGGGGGAATCAGGCAGACTATGCAGCTTATCTGAGAGTATCAATATGGATGATATAGGAGGGAGTATGTTTCATTGGGGATTTCAAGCTACCTGCAGGCTGAATACCGTTTCTGAGATGCAAGTACAAGTAAGCAAGCCAGAGCTTATAGCTCACTTATGATAGGGGGTTTCAGACCTATATAGCTTTTTTCTGATAAACCATTAGTGTTCAACTATACAATACCTGAAAATCTACCTATAGTGGTGGCACCAATTTAAAAGGCTTTTTTATTGCCATTAATTGGAGCCACAAAGGGGTTAAACATACAGGACAACCTGTCCTTATTCCCTCGCATCTCATCCGTACTCTGTCTTCTTCTCTTTCTCCACCTTTCACTAAAATTCTCAATCTCTCTCTCTCCTCTGGTATATTTCCATTGCCCTTCAAACATGCAACTGTAACCCCAGTTCTTAAGAAGCCCAATCTTGACCCTAACTCCCCACCCAACTATCTTCCTATCTCGCTACTGCCTTTTGCAACCCCCAAAAAATTGTGTATGCGAGATTGACAGACTTCCTCGAGTCCAACTCTCTGCTAGACCCGCTTCAGTCTGGTTTCTGCGCTAAGCACTATGTGGAAACGGCACTGACCAAAGTATCCAATGATCTACTCGATGCAAAATCTCGTGGTTACTACTCTATTCTAATTCTCCATGACCTGTCTGCGGCTTTTGACACTGTTGATGATCAACAGCTTCTTCTCATCCTCCGCAATATCAGTCTACAAGATATTGCTCTCTCCTTGTGCTCCTCCTACCTCTCCCAGAGCTCTTTTAGTGTTTCTTTCTCTGGCTCTGCTTCTTCTCCCCAAGTCCTCTCTGTTGGTGTCCCCCAAGGTTCAGTCCTTGGTCCCTTACTCTTCTCCATCTATACTGCCTCCCTTGGTAAACTCATTAGCTCCTTTGGCTTCAAATATCAATTCTATCCAGATGACACGCAAATCTACCTGTCCTCTCCTGATCTCTCCCCGTCCTTCTTGACTAGTGTCTCTGACTGCCTCTCTGCTGTTTCTAACTGGATGGCTGTTTCTAAGTGGTCTTACGTGCTCCCAACTTGCGCCGTTACAGTCCATAATGAATGCAGCGGCGAGGCTCATCTTCCTGTCCGCCCGCACCTCCCATGCCTCACCCTTCTGTTAGTCATTGGCTTCCTATAAAATATAGAGCTCAATTTAAAATTCTGGTTCTTGCTTTCAAATCTCTACATAATGCTGTTCCCACCTATCTATCCTCCCTTATACACAAGTATGTCCCGTCTAGGCCCTTACGATCTGCTGAAGACTTACGTCTATCTTCAGTCCATACTCCCACCTCTGATGCTCACCTTCAAGATTTCTCAAGGGCTGAACCGTTCCTGTGGAACTCGCTTCCCTCCTCCATTAGATGCTCACCCAGTCTCCACTCCTTCAAAAAAATCGTTAAAAGCCCACTTCTTCATAAAAGTGTATCAATTAAACTGTTAATAGCTCCTGACTGATTCCTCTTCTGCAACTGTCACTAGTCTAATACTATCCTTACCTTTTTGTGTCATTGTACCCCACTCCCTCTAGCATGTAAGCTCATTGAGCAGGGCCCTCAACCCCTCTGTTCCTGTGTGTCCAACTTGTCTGGTTACAACTACATGTCTGTTCGTCCACCCATTGTAAAGCGCTGCGGAATTTGACGGCGCTCTATAAATATCATAATAATAATAATAATAATAATAATAATGCAATCTATCTACAATAGTGACACCTGTTGAAAGGGCTATAGCCACTAAGAAATTGATTATATTGGTTTAATCACCTTGTGCATAATATATTCTATCTACAATATTGGCATTTGTTTGAAGAGTTTCTATATTGTCTTTAATTATAGCCCCAAAGAGGTAGATTAGACTGGATAATAAATCTCCTTGCACAAAAAAACTATATACAGGTGATACTCGAAAAATTGGAATATCGTGCAAAAGTTCATTTATTTCAGTAATGCAATGTAAAAAGGGGAAACTAATATATGAGATAGACGCATTACATGCAAACCAAAACCACAAAAATCCGGGATATGGCTGAAAATAAATCTTAAAGGAACATAAAAATATACAAATAGTGAAGTACAGTTAACACACTCAATCATGCGCTGTACTCACAGAATTATGTAGAATATATCGCTCATAGGGTGCCTCCCCCGATGAAATGGGGGGCTAGTAATCCCTTGGTTCCTTGTGAAGTTTCTCAATAATGCTCAGGACTTCAAACAGGTAATGGTAGGAAAAAACGATGATTTTTTATTGATAAAAGGTGAATAATCACCAACAATATAAAATATAATATAAGAAAAAATGATATGGTCCTACGCGTTTCGTTCTGCGAAGAACTTCATCAGGGGGCCGCAATTATAAGTAAAATCAATATACAAATTACAGCATATAAAAAAACATCATATTCCCCCCATCCCCAAGTCCCCTTTAAATAGGGCTGTGTCTATTGGTGGTTCCGTGGGTGGTGTCAGTCATCCATAACTTGATTGGTCCCACAGGGAAACTGCTCAGCTGTTTGTCGTCCTTGTCATATCGCCGAAAATCCAATTTGGCGCGTCCAGATAGCCGGAACCGGAAGTGTATGTTATTCTATACTTCTGCGTTCCACCTGCGTTCCACCTTCGTTCCACCTTTGTTCTACTTCAATGTTGTTAAATAATCATTAAAGTCAACATAGAGCAATATATTATACATCTACTGAAAAGAAAATAATATTAGTAACCTCATAACAATTACATTTTCTCATATTTCTTGTGATTAACTTGTACTAAAAAACGTTATTCATACTGCATAATCAGACTATAATACATTAAAGCCTGTTTCTTAAAGTGAAACATATAGAAATAAAAATGTTTTTTGAAAATATATAATCCAATATCTGAGGATCTTTTATCAATACTGGATAATAGTGGACATATTAAACATGTATGCCGTGAAATAATTCTCAGTAATTATTATAAAGTAATCAGTGCTAAACAATAATATCCAATAGTAAGCATATCGTTCCCATACGTTCTAAACAATCTCCAATATTCAATGGAGTTACACACATACCTAATGTCCTAAATAGTCAAAAGAGTGACATATTGATGTATAGAAAAAAACACACATATATAAATAGTAGAATTTTCCTCAAAATTTGAATTTAAAAATATTTAGGGAATATATTCCCAATATAGAGAGAATTTATAGAACCAAATTACAGATTCCAAGAATTCATAGTTTATTTAGTACATATATCTATCAATACCTTGTATAAAGTTAGATTAATAAGTATGTATATACCTCTACAGTATCAGATGTGCAGAAGAGATATATTGGAGTGAAATTTGAAAAAAAGAGATGGTGAAAACCGAAGAAATAAATGAAAGATACATTATATACAATGTCTCAACCAAAAAGGTCATATAGGTCTTAATCAAGAAAACAAACTAGGTCAATACCAAAATCAATTTTTACTAGTGGTTAAAAATCGTTATATATACGTAGCAGTTGAGAAGGTTAAACTGCTCCATCAGATACATTGTATTTAATTAAGTACATCATATACAATGGCATTTGGTCACTGAGAGGCTACAAGAGGTTAACTACCTCGCTCTTATAACTGCTTTAGGCTATTATCTTGTTTCATCTATATAGTGAATCTGGTACAATCTATTGTACATAATATAATTGACCTATAGTGGCACTTATTTAAAGGGCTTTTTATTGCCTTGAACTACAGCCACAAAGTGGTTAATTATACTGCATAATAAGTATCATTATGTACAATGCAATCTATGTACAATTGTGGCACCTTTTAAAGGGCTTTTATATTGTCTTTAACTGTAGCCACAAAGCAATTGATTATATTAGGAAAATCTTCCTCTGCAGTTTACGAGATCATATATCATTACAGTTAAACTGTTACTGGGATATGGGATTTATATGGGTTTATTTCTACCCCTCTAATCATTCACCAATATCACACCCTGTCCATTTCTAAGTCCCTCTTTCCCATTTTTGGTCTAATATAGAGCTTTTATCTATTATCTCTTTATAGCTCTTTTTCATGGGTTAGTGTTACATGTTTTTCTTCCAGAGACTTAATAAAATTTACTTCATTGTTTGTCATATGAGATTGTCTTATATTTAACAAGGAATTTTTTTGTGCCCATTGTGACTCCTTGTCCTTTGGACATATATTTTCTCAATCAAGGCCTTCTTTACTTTCTGTTCAAGTTTGCACTTTCGTTCTGCCGCACCTTTATATTGCATTAATATTTCATGTGAAAATGTATTTTTAATTTGTCTTTTCCTTGTTTTTGTCAGTGTTGCTGGTTTAAACAGGTTTCTCAGGTTTTAGTATTGTTTTGAATGCTTATCGATCATTGCATGGAAAATAGAATTTTTTTTTATAATTTATTTTTATATATAATCAATGTAGTGGAGCTCCCTCTACCTCGGCTGGGTAGCTCCGCCAGAGGGGTTGCTTCCTAGCCGGATCCGGGAAACTAGCTTTCTTAGTCCTTACAAGGACTTTCCCCGTTGCATCTCCCTGCAAGCTGGAACAGCAGACACAGGGGCTAAATCTTCCTTCCCTCCAGTAACCGGATGACACACAGTTCTGGAGGTTAAAACACTGACAATCTTTATTTGGAACACACAGCTTTTATGCAAAGACCCAAAAGTGGGGGTCTCCATTCAGCACAACACAATCCCAGGCAGGAGGGCATTGGGTTACAGATAGCCATCTCCCGCTCTGGGAGATACCATCAGTACACAGGGACACACATTAAAACACACTACATACATGGGGGTAAACTTTGGGTTTTGGTGCCCCGGGAAGGCATTACAGGGTTGATACATCGCTATAGATATCCCTGCAAATAGCGGGGCTATCAGGTGTACGGAGCCCGAGATATCAGCGTCTAATATCTGGGGCTCGAGGCTCTGTACATCCCCGAAATTAGTTCCATTGAGTTATTTGGTTTAGTTCGGTGAATTCAAACTTCACGCCTAAACCAAGCAACAAACAATCAGCTGAAAGGGCGCGAACCAAATTGCTCCAATCAGCGCACGGGGGAGGAGAGGAGTTTCGTGCCCAATCCAAAGAAAACGCGCAAAAACTTGGTTGCAACAATTGGCGCTCGGGGAGAGGAAGAGTTTTGCCACCCCAATCAGGAGAAAGGGCGCAAAATTCTGTTTGAACAGGTGCTCCTTCTCTGATTGGCCGTCTGCGCCCAGCAGGGACCAATCAGCACTCAATCGTGCCGACCAACCAGAAGAATGGTGCAAACCCAGTTTGAATGTGCTCTCCTTCTCCCATTGGCACAAACTTCCATGCGGCCAGCGGGACTCTGCGGCCATGAGACTGACTCACAGCTCCAGAGATTCACCAGAACAACTACAGCTTAATCCTATACAATATATATATATATATATATATAAACATATATATATATATATTTATGTGTTGCCCCATGTATTGTAAACTGTGGTAGGATGGCTGGGCTCTTGACAATAAACTCCAAATGAAAGCGTAAGGGTCAGGGACATATTAGCCGCGAGGCAAACAAGGCATTTGCCTTGGGCGGCACTTTCCAGGGGGCGGGAAAAAAAGCCGCCCTCAAATGCCCAGGCAAATGTTTTGTTAGCCTGGCGGAACTGCGGAACTGAGTGATGCTGAGAGCCAGAATATGACGCCTGTGTTTTGTCATGCCTAGGGCAGCACAAAACCAGGATACACCACTGGTAAGGGTAAAATAGTATTGCAGTTCATTTGCACTTTCCACAAGGTATACAGTACTGTGCTTCACAGAAATAAATAAAACAAACAAAAAAAAAAATCCTACTCCATCTTGGAGACTAACTAAACAATAGTATTTCTATCTATCCAACTGGCCAGCAAATCCAGTTACCAGTTTTAAACACAGCACTTTTTTTAGATCTAGGTCTAGATCACTGAAATATCTGCTCTGTGCAAGTTTCACAATGAGTTCGTCCACTCGGGGCATGGGATAGGCTTACAGTGAGAATGGCCATTTTTATGAGTGTTCTTTTTGAAACATAAATAGAATAAAAAGGTCCTTGAAGGCTTTGGCACATCAGTAAAAAGATGGCCCTATAGTGTTTTCCTGTCACTATAGTGAGTGTTCCTTTAAGTAGTAATTAAGCTACGCAGAATGATGTCTGCTTTTCTGCCCTGATCATGACTACAATCGCATTATGTTTCACTTTAATTTCTAATCCAAGCAAGATGTGTAATAAATGTATAAAGTTTATTATCGTTTAATGGAAAAAATCTATATCACCAGATGTAAGAGTCTAAATTCTCCAAAATGTTGGTTAGTATTGCCACAAATACATTATGATGGTAAGGTCTGATGGGGGACATCTATCTTTAACAATAGTAAACTTTAGGAATTTGACAAAAGGTGGTCTGTGGATTGTGAAGTTAGAAGTTTTTTCTAAAATCATTTGATGAATAATCTGTGTAGGTATATGGATTTCCTTTGTAGAGGTATCATTGGGATGTATATTTTTTAATGTAGTGTTGGGCTTGGTATTGATTTATGACTTCAAACTATAATTAATATTAATAAATTCATTGATTTATGTTAGACTCACATTTAGGGGATTGTCCCTAGAATAAGGCACCCCCTTCTTAATATACTTTTAAACCTAAATATAGTCTTTCCTAATTAATATCCAGAATACTGTTTGTTGTTTAATACAAATGTGTTTAATTGATGTATTGATAACATATATCCATTCACATCATGTAGATTTATACATAGTGCTACCTCTGGGGTTAGGTCTAATAAGGAAAACATTTCGGTTGGTTCCCACCTCTAGGATCCCATTAAACACTACCCAATGTGGGCATATGAACCAGAAGTTAAGCACCTCTGTTATCTATATTCACCTTCATTCAAAGCCATCTTAATGCTGGGCAGCTGTCCGGGGCCCCCACGAGCAAAGGGCCCCTATGGATTTGCCAAATTATCAGTATAATATTTCAGGAGATTTAGAACCATCAAACCCTCTTTATTAAAATGTTTAGTTGGACTAATCACCTCAGTATTGACATCCTGAAGACCATTTACTTCAAGCAAATTATAAAGCAATTTGTCACAAATGTTTGTTATATATGTACCTGTACATGATTAAGTGGGGGTGCTGCTGAGGCCAATTCATACAATACACAAGATCCAGCGCACTCACTTATCCACTAAACAGCAACTTCAAAGCTCACAGATTTTATTAGTATTTTTAGAAACACCTAATCTAGCAAAAATAATGGGGGTTTAGATATAGTATATGATCACACATTGCATAAACCTGCCACAACATCAATGTACCCAATTCTTGGCAGATCCTATTGTAGCAACCTAATGTCCACTCTTATGAGATTAACCCACTTACTTGGAGGGAAAACATTCCATCTGGGGTTCTCTGCAGTACAAGGTTACATAGAGCCCTTAAATGAGGCACCTGTGACAGGGAAGGGTGCAAAACCAAAGCGTTGGACTGGACTCCCAAATATATATATATACGAAAACAGGAGGCTACACTCACATGAACATGTATAAATGGGGTGCTGCTGCCACAATGTCAATGTACCCAATTTTTGACAGGTCCTACTCTAGCAACCTAATGTCCGCTTTATATATTTTTAAATATATAAAAACAGAAAAACAAATCAGCACTTGTACAATACCGATTTACTCCACAAGTCAGCTTAATCACCAGTTACAGAGTCTTTGATACAATGAACAGGATAAAACAGAAAAGTAGGTGTCCTTTTGGAGATATATGCAATGACAAAGAGAACTGATAGTGTAGAAAAATAAAATTGGAATAAGGGTAAACGGGCTCACATTTTTAGGGAGCTTGAATTTAGCTCCAACTGTAATGTCTGGCCAGAATACTTCCCGTTTAAGGATCTATAATGTGGTGCAGGATCTTCAGGTAGTCTTTGTGGTGAAAAGTATCCTCATAGAAATATGGAAGACATATTTCGACGTTAAAATACAGTTGTGCTCAAAAGTTTGCATATCCTTTGAGAATTGGTAATATATGTACCATTTTAAAAGAAAACATGAGTGAGCAGGCAAAACACATTTATTTTATTTCTTATGGGATTCATTTTCCACTGTAGGTTATAACAGAATGGCACAATCATAAAACAAAACATGGCAAATAAGAAAAAAATGAAATAACCCCTGCTCAAAAGTCTGCATACCCTTAGTTCTTAATACCCTGTATTGCCCCCTTTAGTATCAATGACAGCGTGCAGTCTTTTGTAATAGTTGTCTATAAGGCCCCTAATTCTTGCAGGTTGTATAGCTGCCTATTCTTCTTGGCAAAATGCCTCCATGTCATCTTGCATGAACCGCACGTTTGAGATCTCCCCAGAGTGGCTTGATGATATTAAGGTCAGGAGTCTGTGATGGCCAAACCAGAACCTTCACCTTTTTCTGCTGTAACCACTAGAGGCTCAACATGGCCTTGTGTGTAGGCTCATTGCCATGTTGGAAAGAGCACCCCATGCGCAGCCTTCGAGCAGAAGTATGCAATTTGTCTTCCAGTATTTTCTGATAACATGCTGTATTCATCTTGCCATCAATTTTCACAAATTTCCTGTACCTTAAGAGCTCACACACCCCCAAAAACATCAGTGAGCCACCACCATGGTTCATGGTGGGGATGGTATTCTCTTTACTATAGGCCTTGTTGACCCCTCTCCAAACATAGCACCTATGGTTGTGACCATAAAGCTTTATTTTGGTCTCCTCAATCCAAATTACAGTGTGTCAGGTTACCTATCGTTTTGTCTTTGTATACCGAACAATTCTTCTGGCAGTTGTGGCTGAAATCTTTGTTGATCTACCTAACCTTGGCTTGGTATCAAGAGAACCCTGAATTTTCCACTTCTTAATAAGTGATTGAACAGTACTGACTGGCATTTTCAAGGCTTTGAATATATTTTTACATTCTTTTCCAACTTTATAAAGTTCCATTACCTTGTTACACAGGTATTTTGACAGTTCTTTTCTGCTCCACATGGCTCAGTATCTAGCCTGCTCAGGGCATCCACGTGAGAGCTTACAAACCCATTGACTATTTATACACAGACACTAATTGCGATTTAAAAAGCCACAGGTGTGGGGAATTAACCTTTAATTGCTATTATAACCTGTGTGTGTCACCTTGTGTGTCTGTAACAAGGCCAAATATTCAAGGGTATCTAAACTTTTGATCAGGGCCATTTGGGTGATTTCTGTTTTCATTATAATTTAAAAAGAGGCCAAACAACTATGTGACAATAAATGGCTTCATATGATTACTATCCTTCAATAAAACACTTTTTTTTTTTTTTGCATGATCAGTCATATTTTCAAAATCAATACCAACATTTCACAATTTCTGCCAGGGTATGCAAGCTTTTGAGCACAACTGTAGTTTGATAGTGTTGTGTGAAAGTCTCAGCGATATGTGGCAAAAAGTAGTAAAACCAACCATAGTTTTGATATAAAACTTAATTATATTGAAATCAGCAATGGACTTGGTAAAAATGTTAAAGGCTCTAGAATACGATTTCCTAGTATTATAGGATAGTACTATTTGAGACAGATATTTACCATGTGTTAATAGTGCACTTAATCCATTACTAGGTCCTGGAAG
Source organism: Pelobates cultripes (assembly GCA_933207985.1). Lineage (NCBI taxonomy): Eukaryota > Metazoa > Chordata > Amphibia > Anura > Pelobatidae > Pelobates > Pelobates cultripes. The sequence continues at coordinate 133,408,969 of OW240920.1, forward strand.
GGGGTCTGTAGCTTGTCTGTTTGGTGTAGAATGCAATCTGGAAACCTCCTGTAATTGAAAACGGGAGAGGGCATCAGAAACCATGTTACACACGCCAGGGATATGAGTACAGGCTAGAAAAATGGATGAGTTGCCACCAGCCAAGTTAGTTTTCCTTATCAATCTCATAACGACTAGGGATTGAGACCGACCTTTTGTTTATAATATGGCAAACAGTAATGTTATCAAGGAAGCACTTAACTGCTGAACTTTTCCACCATACACCCAAACCTGTGCTGCAACTACCGCCTGGAAAAATTTTGAATAACGCTGAAGATTTTTCAAAGTTCAGCAACTCGTTTGTCTTGGGGAGCCTGCGAGCTTGGATAAACTCATCCCCATATACTGTTGCATGGCAAATTGAACATGCTGCATTAGTCCAAATTACGGTGTTGTCTGAGATCGGAGGAACGAACAGAGACCTACCGTTCCATGAAAACAAAAACAATTGCCACATAGATATATTAGCTCTTGCCTGGCTGTCCAAAACCACCTCACAATCATAGACAGGCAACCCTTGCAGCAATCATAACAGACTCAAGATAAATGAGTAACCTTGGGGGATGATATGCATAGCAAAGTTTAGGGACCCCAGGAGAGATTGCAATTGCTTACGAGTACTAGTTCCTCTATTTGAACAGACATATAAAGAATCTAGAATCCTCTGAACCTTCTCAGTCGGAAGGCAAGCTTCCATGGTGTCTGAATTAAATAGGATACCTAGGAAAGTGATAATTTGTACCAGGGCCTAATTTGTACCTACCAGCTGATGAAATGGTTAACAGTGGGGGATAAACTAAGGGGAGTAGTACTTGATAGCTCAATGGTCAGAAAATAATCTAGGTAGTGGCTCACCACTAGGCACCTACAGTTAAGAATGAGCCAGCACAAAGCTTCTGCAAACTTTTTAAATTTTGTAGGGCTACTTGTGTAGGTGACAATGTGTGGGATTAATAGGTAGGAACTTGAAATAATTTGTAATGTCCATCTTGCTTAACCAACCTCTCCTACCTGAGCTGATGATTGCTAAGATAGCGTCACCAACCCAGGCATACCGCAGAGAGACCTCCTCAGATGAGATAAGATCATTTAAGCTGAGTGTTGTGGAAGAATGAGGAGCCCACAAATGCTAGGTAATGAAAGATCATCACCTGGAATAGATTTGTTTGGCATTCTAGGTAACAGATAGTGAAAGAAGCATAAGCAAAGGTTCAAAAGAGGTAAAGTAATACTGTTTACACTGGTTGATACTAGTGCTAAATGGCAAAATGTTATTAGCTGATGATGGTAGATGAGAACTTCGGCGAGAGAGGCTCTAGCTATGAATATTATTGGAATGTGGTGGCGGGGAGATGACCTCTCTGTGACAGGCAAGGAGATTCAAGACAGAGCGAGCATGACTCGTGAGGCCATAACTATACCAAAAGCAAAGTGCTAGCTATGCATTGGGCCGATGGGCAAAAAAACCTCTGTGAATGAAGTAGGGAGTTGGCCTCGGGGATCACTAACGTCATGCAGAGAAGCCAAAGAAATTATTAGTATTAATGGGACCTTACTGATACAAAGCTAGCTCAACACGTTAATTAGTATGGAGGGGAGGTACATAAATTACATAAAATTTGAGGATTGTGCGTCGTACCTTGAGGAAATAACATGAGATAGGAGTTCTGTTTGTGTTTGGCCTAGAAAAGAGCCGTCTAAAAGAAAATTTAGGACGATTAACAACATAATTGGCAATAAAAAAATGATTTGCCATGTGAACAAAAGGAAATAATACGTACCTTCCTATACCCACTATGACGATATTGAAAAGAAGATGAGCGTGAGTGGGGAAGAACCTACACAATAAACATAATGCAAATTAGGGAATTTCTGTATGACCATGGTGAAATCTCAATAAGAAGCAATGAAATCAAACCTTACTTACTCTAAACTAAATAGGTGCCTTACAACATGAATCCAGAGAACCGAATTATTATATAACAGACATAAAAGGACAACCTGTACAAATGATAGTTATGGGAAAGGAAGAAAAGTGTAAATATATGTTTTGTTTTGGTTTTTTTATTCACCCCCCTCATTACTAAGTCAGAGAAGAAAATATACTAAATATCCAACGAACCATAGAAGTCATTGGCAATTTAGCTTGTGTATAGTAATATTTCCTGAATGAAAAACAGTCACCTGGTATGATAAAACAAAATGGAATGGTCAGGAAATGATTATACATTCTTGCAATGTAACAATAGATGTATCAACTTTAATTAGACCAAAATGCCTTTAAAGAAGAGGCCACTAGGTGGCCCTCATGTGCCATACTTAATGACAGTATAAGTAAATGCAGGGAAGATTTTGTATAAAGAGCTTACTGAACAGGTGAGTATCATAACAGTTGTAATTTATAAACAGGGATAGACCTAATTAAGCCTCAAAATAGAATACAATGCCTCTGATTTATAATAGTGAAGAATACACTTATCCAAGAGGTAAGCCAACATAAGCGTTAATGTGTCCAAAATTTTAGACAGGATTGATGCAAAAGTTGAGATTAACAAAAACCCAAAATCACAACACATTTTAACAATGGAAGGAGCGTAATTGTCACTATATAAAACAGCGAATGTGTTGTGTTGTACTTGCCGCTTGCTAGTAGCCGAAGATTCTGTAGATTCGCCACAAATAGTTTGGCACCAAAGCGAAATGTTGGGATGTGAGAGAATACTGCCGATCGGAAATGGAACACCTCCAACACTGGAGCATCAACTGCAGTTAGGGGGAGGGGAATTTGGCATTATAAAGGCAGCATAACCCCTACCACAACTACAGGTTCCCGCCTTTATAAATGTATCCATTAATTCTAAATATCTTTGTAGTAGAATCAAAATGAGAAAATAACTACATCTATACAAGCTAATAAATTATGTCGACACTCTGTCCCTATTTAGTTTAAAATCTCTGTCTTGTACATATTCTGTATCCTATACTTTTTGTTTTGTTAGACATTTTGAAACTCGTACAGCCATTTTGTATACTAGGATGCCATATTTAAGATTATAACACTCTTAGAACATTAACAAACGGGAATAAGTTTTCAAGTTAAACTACTAAATAGTACTGGATACCAGAAGCCATTGCCAGAATGATCCGCAGCGAGGAACAGGATGTGACGTTCAGCTTAATGAAGTGGTCTGGGTGCCAGGTCCAGCTAGGGTTAACCCATTTTTTTATAAACATAGCAGTTATGTTTATAATAGGGTTAATCCAGCCTCACAGTGAGAAGACGCCAGCGTCCATAGGAAAGCATTGTGAATGCTTTCCTATGGACTGGCTGAATGCGCGCACGGCTCCTGCCGTGCATGCGCATTCAGCCGATGACGTCGCTATGGAGGAGGAGAGGAGGAGGAGAGCTCCCCGCCTGGCGCTGGAGAAAGAGGTAAGTTTAACCCCTTCCTCCCCCTAGAGCCCGGTGGGAGGGGGGCCATGAGGGTGGGGACACCCTCAGGGCACTATATTGCCAGGAAAACGAGTATGTTTTCCTGGCACTATAGTGGTCCTTTAAATACGGTATTGGCTTGACATAATATATAATCCTTTTGGGATAGATTATTATTTTGAATTATCTTATGTTTTGTATATAGTGTACATATATTTCTGGAAGGGTATGGTCTACACTTTGTAGCGCTCCCTGTCTCTTGTATTATATACAAGTGCTTTGGATTAGATGACATAATCCTCTACTCATATAGAGCAAGCACGTCAAACTCAAAGTGTGGCACGGGCCACATAAACAAGGTTCAAATTTATGTGGGTCGCACACACACACATACTCACTGACAGACACACTCACACATACTCACTCACTGACAGACAGACAGACACACACAGATTCTCACTGACAGATACACACACACTGACAGAGACACACACACACTGAGAGAGACACACACATACTCACTGAGAGTCACACACACACTCAGACATACACTCATAAACAGACATTCACTGACAGACAGACATACAGTCACACTGACCCCCATCCCCAAGTCCCCTTTAAATAGGGCTGTGTCTATTGGTGGTTCCGTGGGTGGTGTCAGTCATCCATAACTTGATTGGTCCCACAGGGAAACTGCTCAGCTGTTTGTCGTCCTTGTCATATCGCCGAAAATCCAATTTGGCGCGTCCAGATAGCCGGAACCGGAAGTGTATGTTATTCTATACTTCTGCGTTCCACCTGCGTTCCACCTTCGTTCCACCTTTGTTCTACTTCAATGTTGTTAAATAATCATTAAAGTCAACATAGAGCAATATATTATACATCTACTGAAAAGAAAATAATATTAGTAACCTCATAACAATTACATTTTCTCATATTTCTTGTGATTAACTTGTACTAAAAAATGTTATTCATACTGCATAATCAGACTATAATACATTAAAGCCTGTTTCTTAAAGTGAAACATATAGAAATAAAAATGTTTTTTGAAAATATATAATCCAATATCTGAGGATCTTTTATCAATACTGGATAATAGTGGACATATTAAACATGTATGCCGTGAAATAATTCTCAGTAATTATTATAAAGTAATCAGTGCTAAACAATAATATCCAATAGTAAGCATATCGTTCCTATATGTTCTAAACAATCTCCAGTATTCAATGGAGTTACACACATACCTAATGTCCTAAATAGTCAAAAACACATATATAAATAGTAGAATTTTCCTCAAAATTTGAATTTGAAATATTTAGGGAATATATTCCCAATATAGAGAGAATTTATAGAACCAAATTACAGATTCCAAGAATTCAGAGTTTATTTAGTACATATATCTATCAATACCTTGTATAAAGTTAGATTAATAAGTATGTATATACCTCTACAGTATCAGATGTGCAGAAGAGATATATTGGAGTGAAATTTGAAAAAAAGAGATGGTGAAAACCGAAGAAATAAATGAAAGATACATTATATACAATGTCTCAACCAAAAAGGTCATATAGGTCTTAATCAAGAAAACAAACTAGGTCAATACCAAAATCAATTTTTACTAGTGGTTAAAAATCGTTATATATACGTAGCAGTTGAGAAGGTTAAACTGCTCCATCAGATACATTGTATTTAATTAAGTACATCATATACAATGGCATTTGGTCACTGAGAGGCTACAAGAGGTTAACTACCTCGCTCTTATAACTGCTTTAGGCTATTATCTTGTTTCATCTAGATAGTGAATCTGGTACAATCTATTGTACATAATATAATTGACCTATAGTGGCACTTATTTAAAGGGCTTTTTTATTGCCTTGAACTACAGCCACAAAGTGGTTAATTATACTGCATAATAAGTATCATTATGTACAATGCAATCTATCTACAATTGTGGCACCTTTTAAAGGGCTTTTATATTGTCTTTAACTGTAGCCACATAGCAATTGATTATATTAGGAAAATCTTCCTCTGCAGTTTACGAGATCATATATCATTACAGTTAAACTGTTACTGGGATATGGGATTTATATGGGTTTATTTCTACCCCTCTAATCATTCACCAATATCACACCCTGTCCATTTCTAAGTCCCTCTTTCCCATTTTTGGTCTAATATAGAGCTTTTATCTATTATCTCTTTATAGCTCTTTTTCATGGGTTAGTGTTACATGTTTTTCTTCCAGAGACTTAATAAAATTTACTTCATTGTTTGTCATATGAGATTGTCTTATATTTAACAAGGAATTTTTTTGTGCCCATTGTGACTCCTTGTCCTTTGGACATATATTTTCTCTTTAACGCTCTTAATTAGACACAGCAGGCCGCGTGGCTGTTCGTTAGGGCCAGCTCAGTATTTGAAGTGATAGAGCCACACGGCTCGTGTGGATGCAGGAGTGCTCGATCCGGGTCATGGTATGGATAAATACCCCTACAAAACCAGGAATCAAGGCATTCTTTACTTTCTGTTTGCACTTTCGTTCTGCTGCACCTTTATATTGCATGCATATTTCATGTGAAAATGTATTTTTAATTTGTCTTTTCCTTGTTTTTGTCAGTGTTGCTGGTTTAAACAGGTTTCTCAGGTTTTAGTATTGTTTTGAATGCTTATCGATCATTGCATTGAAAATAGAATTTTTTTTTTATAATTTATTTTTATATATAATCAATGTAGTGGAGCTCCCTCTACCTCGGCTGGGTAGCTCCGCCAGAGGGGTTGCTTCCTAGCCGGATCCGGGAAACTAGCTTTCTTAGTCCTTACAAGGACTTTCCCCGTTGCATCTCCCTGCAAGCTGGAACAGCAGACACAGGGGCTAAATCTTCCTTCCCTCCAGTAACCGGATGACACACAGTTCTGGAGGTTAAAACACTGACAATCTTTATTTGGAACACACAGCTTTTATGCAAAGACCCAAAAGTGGGGGTCTCCATTCAGCACAACACAATCCCAGGCAGGAGGGCATTGGGTTACAGATAGCCATCTCCCGCTCTGGGAGATACCATCAGTACACAGGGACACACATTAAAACACACTACATACATGGGGGTAAACTTTGGGGCTTGGTGCCCCGGGAAGGCATTACAAGGTTGATACATCGCTATAGATATCCCTGCAAATAGCGGGGCTATCAGGTGTACGGTGCCCGAGATATCAGCGTCTAATATCTGGGGCTCGAGGCTCTGTACATCCCCGAAATTAGTTCCATTGAGTTATTTGGTTTAGTTCGGTGAATTCAAACTTCACGCCTAAACCAAGCAACAAACAATCAGCTGAAAGGGCGCGAACCAAATTGCTCCAATCAGCGCACGGGGGAGGAGAGGAGTTTCGTGCCCAATCCAAAGAAAACGCGCAAAAACTTGGTTGCAACAATTGGCGCTCGGGGAGAGGAAGAGTTTTGCCACCCCAATCAGGAGAAAGGGCGCAAAATTCTGTTTGAACAGGTGCTCCTTCTCTGATTGGCCGTCTGCGCAATCGTGCCGACCAACCAGAAGAATGGTGCAAACCCAGTTTGAATGTGCTCTCCTTCTCCCATTGGCACAAACTTCCATGCGGCCAGCGGGACTCTGCGGCCATGAGACTGACTCACAGCTCCAGAGATTCCCTGCTGGCGTGTGTCCCTCTCTCCAGTGGATATCCCTACGCAGGTATCCACTGGAGAGAGCACTCTCTTGGGCTGCTATGAGCCTAGCCTCATAGCTACCAGTTGGGGGCGGGGGTAATAGTGACTATATCTCTGTTGGGAGCAGGTACAGCGGTCCCCGACATGGGAGCTGGAGACAGTGTGCGTATGCCGTTTCGGGATACGAATGCTGCCCCTGGTTGGCATTCGGTTATACGAACCGGCGGCTACCCAGGGGAAGCATGCGCCATTTTTTTCCCTTGCGGTCTGTGGTTTTAACACCTCGTTACAAGGTGTGAACGTTCCAAATAGTCATTCTAAATAAGGTGTCGGGGTGGTCCCCGAATAGGGAACAGGCAAAACACACAAATTCATCACAATTACATATATATACATGGGGAAACACAGAGTACAAGGGGAAATCGTGGGAATAAACATTGGGAACATCTAATACAAGGCAAAAACTATCCGAACACTAAGTGGGCATGGTACTTAGTGGTGGTGGCCCGCCACAATCAATTTTTATGTTATACGTACGATTTGTTAAAAGGACACTATAGTCACCAGAACAACTACAGCTTAATCCTATACAATATATATATATATATATATATATATATATATATATATTTATGTGTTGCCCCATGTATTGTAAACTGTGGTAGGATGGCTGGGCTCTTGACAATAAACTCCAAATGAAAGCGTAAGGGTCAGGGACATATTAGCCGCGAGGCAAACAAGGCATTTGCCTTGGGCGGCACTTTCCAGGGGGCGGGAAAAAAAGCCGCCCTCAAATGCCCAGGCAAATGTTTTGTTAGCCTGGCAGAACTGCGGAACTGAGTGATGCCGAGAGCCAGAATATGACGCCTGTGTTTTGTCATGCCTAGGGCAGCACAAAACCAGGATACACCACTGGTAAGGGTAAAATAGTATTGCAGTTCATTTGCACTTTCCACAAGGTATACAGTACTGTGCTTCACAGAAATAAATAAAACAAACAAAAAAAAAAAATCCTACTCCATCTTGGAGACTAACTAAACAATAGTATTTCTATCTATCCAACTGGCCAGCAAATCCAGTTACCAGTTTTAAACACAGCACTTTTTTTAGATCTAGGTCTAGATCGCTGAAATATCTGCTCTGTGCAAGTTTCACAATGAGTTCGTCCACTCGGGGCATGGGATAGGCTTACAGTGAGAATGGCCATTTTTATGAGTGTTCTTTTTGAAACATAAATAGAATAAAAAGGTCCTTGAAGGCTTTGGCACATCAGTAAAAAGATGGCCCTATAGGGTTTTCCTGTCACTATAGTGAGTGTTCCTTTAAGTAGTAATTAAGCTACGCAGAATGATGTCTGCTTTTCTGCCCTGATCATGACTACAATCGCATTATGTTTCACTTTAATTTCTAATCCAAGCAAGATGTGTAATAAATGTATAAAGTTTATTATCGTTTAATGGAAAAAATCTATATCACCAGATGTAAGAGTCTAAATTCTCCAAAATGTTGGTTAGTATTGCCACAAATACATTATGATGGTAAGGTCTGATGGGGGACATCTATCTTTAACAATAGCAAACTTTAGGAATTTGACAAAAGGTGGTCTGTGGATTGTGAAGTTAGAAGTTTTTTCTAAAATCATTTGATGAATAATCTGTGTAGGTATATGGATTTCCTTTGTAGAGGTATCATTGGGATGTATATTTTTTAATGTAGTGTTGGGCTTGGTATTGATTTATGACTTCAAACTATAATTAATATTAATAAATTCATTGATTTATGTTAGACTCACATTTAGGGGATTGTCCCTAGAATAAGGCACCCCCTTCTTAATATACTTTTAAACCTAAATATAGTCTTTCCTAATTAATATCCAGAATACTGTTTGTTGTTTAATACAAATGTGTTTCATTGATGTATTGATAACATATATCCATTCACATCATGTAGATTTATACATAGTGCTACCTCTGGGGTTAGGTCTAATAAGGAAAACATTTCGGTTGGTTCCCACCTCTAGGATCCCATTAAACACTACCCAATGTGGGCATATGAACCAGAAGTTAAGCACCTCTGTTATCTATATTCACCTTCATTCAAAGCCATCTTAATGCTGGGCAGCTGTCCGGGGGCCCCCACGAGCAAAGGGCCCCTATGGATTTGCCAAATTATCAGTATAATATTTCAGGAGATTTAGAACCATCAAACCCTCTTTATTAAAATGTTTAGTTGGACTAATCACCTCAGTATTGACATCATGAAGACCATTTACTTCAAGCAAATTATAAAGCAATTTGTCACAAATGTTTGTTATATATGTACCTGTACATGATTAAGTGGGGGTGCTGCTGAGGCCAATTCATACAATACACAAGATCCAGCGCACTCACTTATCCACTAAACAGCAACTTCAAAGCTCACAGATTTTATTAGTATTTTTAGAAACACCTAATCTAGCAAAAATAATGGGGGTTTAGATATAGTATATGATCACACATTGCATAAACCTGCCACAACATCAATGTACCCAATTCTTGGCAGATCCTATTGTAGCAACCTAATGTCCACTCTTATGAGATTAACCCACTTACTTGGAGGGAAAACATTCCATCTGGGGTTCTCTGCAGTACAAGGTTACATAGAGCCCTTAAATGAGGCACCTGTGACAGGGAAGGGTGCAAAACCAAAGCGTTGGACTGGACTCCCAAATATATATATATACGAAAACAGGAGGCTACACTCACATGAACATGTATAAATGGGGTGCTGCTGCCACAATGTCAATGTACCCAATTTTTGACAGGTCCTACTCTAGCAACCTAATGTCCGCTTTATATATTTTTAAATATATAAAAACAGAAAAACAAATCAGCACTTGTACAATACCGATTTACTCCACAAGTCAGCTTAATCACCAGTTACAGAGTCTTTGATACAATGAACAGGATAAAACAGAAAAGTAAGTGTCCTTTTGGAGATATATGCAATGACAAAGAGAACTGATAATAAAATTGGAATAAGGGTAAACGGGCTCACATTTTTAGGGAGCTTGAATTTAGCTCCAACTGTAATGTCTGGCCAGAATACTTCCCGTTTAAGGATCTATAATGTGGTGCAGGATCTTCAGGTAGTCCTTGTGGTGAAAAGTATCCTCATAGAAATATGGAAGACATATTTCGACGTTAAAATACAGTTGTGCTCAAAAGTTTGCATATCCTTTGAGAATTGGTAATATATGTACCATTTTAAAAGAAAACATGAGTGAGCAGGCAAAACACATTTATTTTATTTCTTATGGGATTCATTTTCCACTGTAGGTTATAACAGAATGGCACAATCATAAAACAAAACATGGCAAATAAGAAAAAAATGAAATAACCCCTGCTCAAAAGTCTGCATACCCTTAGTTCTTAATACCCTGTATTGCCCCCTTTAGTATCAATGACAGCGTGCAGTCTTTTGTAATAGTTGTCTATAAGGCCCCTAATTCTTGCAGGTTGTATAGCTGCCTATTCTTCTTGGCAAAATGCCTCCATGTCTTCTTGCATGAACTGCACGTTTGAGATCTCCCCAGAGTGGCTCGATGATATTAAGGTCAGGAGTCTGTGATGGCCAAACCAGAACCTTCACCTTTTTCTGCTGTAACCACTAGAGGCTCAACATGGCCTTGTGTGTAGGCTCATTGCCATGTTGGAAAGAGCACCCCATGCGCAGCCTTCGAGCAGAAGTATGCAATTTGTCTTCCAGTATTTTCTGATAACATGCTGTATTCATCTTGCCATCAATTTTCACAAATTTCCTGTACCTTAAGAGCTCACACACCCCCAAAAACATCAGTGAGCCACCACCATGGTTCATGGTGGGGATGGTATTCTCTTTACTATAGGCCTTGTTGACCCCTCTCCAAACATAGCACCTATGGTTGTGACCATAAAGCTTTATTTTGGTCTCCTCAATCCAAATTACAGTGTGTCAGGTTACCTATCGTTTTGTCTTTGTATACCGAACAATTCTTCTGGCAGTTGTGGCTGAAATCTTTGTTGATCTACCTAACCTTGGCTTGGTATCAAGAGAACCCTGAATTTTCCACTTCTTAATAAGTGATTGAACAGTACTGACTGGCATTTTCAAGGCTTTGAATATATTTTTACATTCTTTTCCAACTTTATAAAGTTCCATTACCTTGTTACACAGGTATTTTGACAGTTCTTTTCTGCTCCACATGGCTCAGTATCTAGCCTGCTCAGGGCATCCACGTGAGAGCTTACAAACCCATTGACTATTTATACACAGACACTAATTGCGATTTAAAAAGCCACAGGTGTGGGGAATTAACCTTTAATTGCTATTATAACCTGTGTGTGTCACCTTGTGTGTCTGTAACAAGGCCAAATATTCAAGGGTATCTAAACTTTTGATCAGGGCCATTTGGGTGATTTCTGTTTTCATTATAATTTAAAAAGAGGCCAAACAACTATGTGACAATAAATGGCTTCATATGATTACTATCCTTCAATAAAACACTTTTTTTTTTTTTTGCATGATCAGTCATATTTTCAAAATCAATACCAACATTTCACAATTTCTGCCAGGGTATGCAAGCTTTTGAGCACAACTGTAGTTTGATAGTGTTGTGTGAAAGTCTCAGCGATATGTGGCAAAAAGTAGTAAAACCAACCATAGTTTTGATATAAAACTTAATTATATTGAAATCAGCAATGGACTTGGTAAAAATGTTAAAGGCTCTAGAATACGATTTCCTAGTATTATAGGATAGTACTATTTGAGACAGATATTTACCATGTGTTAATAGTGCACTTAATCCATTACTAGGTCCTGGAAGGGGGTCTGTAGCTTGTCTGGTGTAGAATGCAATCTGGAAACCTCCTGTAATTGAAAACGGGAGAGGGCATCAGAAACCATGTTACACACGCCAGGGATATGAGTACAGGCTAGAAAAATGGATGAGTTGCCACCAGCCAAGTTAGTTTTCCTTATCAATCTCATAACGACTAGGGATTGAGACCGACCTTTTGTTTATAATATGGCAAACAGTAATGTTATCAAGGAAGCACTTAACTGCTGAACTTTTCCACCATACACCCAAACCTGTGCTGCAACTACCGCCTGGAAAAATTTTGAATAACGCTGAAGATTTTTCAAAGTTCAGCAACTCGTTTGTCTTGGGGAGCCTGCGAGCTTGGATAAACTCATCCCCATATACTGTTGCATGGCAAATTGAACATGCTGCATTAGTCCAAATTACGGTGTTGTCTGAGATCGGAGGAACGAACAGAGACCTACCGTTCCATGAAAACAAAAACAATTGCCACATAGATATATTAGCTCTTGCCTGGCTGTCCAAAACCACCTCACAATCATAGACAGGCAACCCTTGCAGCAATCATAACAGACTCAAGATAAATGAGTAACCTTGGGGGATGATATGCATAGCAAAGTTTAGGGACCCCAGGAGAGATTGCAATTGCTTACGAGTACTAGTTCCTCTATTTGAACAGACATATAAAGAATCTAGAATCCTCTGAACCTTCTCAGTCGGAAGGCAAGCTTCCATGGTGTCTGAATTAAATAGGATACCTAGGAAAGTGATAATTTGTACCAGGGCCTAATTTGTACCTACCAGCTGATGAAATGGTTAACAGTGGGGGATAAACTAAGGGGAGTAGTACTTGATAGCTCAATGGTCAGAAAATAATCTAGGTAGTGGCTCACCACTAGGCACCTACAGTTAAGAATGAGCCAGCACAAAGCTTCTGCAAACTTTTTAAATTTTGTAGGGCTACTTGTGTAGGTGACAATGTGTGGGATTAATAGGTAGGAACTTGAAATAATTTGTAATGTCCATCTTGCTTAACCAACCTCTCCTACCTGAGCTGATGATTGCTAAGATAGCGTCACCAACCCAGGCATACCGCAGAGAGACCTCCTCAGATGAGATAAGATCATTTAAGCTGAGTGTTGTGGAAGAATGAGGAGCCCACAAATGCTAGGTAATGAAAGATCATCACCTGGAATAGATTTGTTTGGCATTCTAGGTAACAGATAGTGAAAGAAGCATAAGCAAAGGTTCAAAAGAGGTAAAGTAATACTGTTTACACTGGTTGATACTAGTGCTAAATGGCAAAATGTTATTAGCTGATGATGGTAGATGAGAACTTCGGCGAGAGAGGCTCTAGCTATGAATATTATTGGAATGTGGTGGCGGGGAGATGACCTCTCTGTGACAGGCAAGGAGATTCAAGACAGAGCGAGCATGACTCGTGAGGCCATAACTATACCAAAAGCAAAGTGCTAGCTATGCATTGGGCCGATGGGCAAAAAAACCTCTGTGAATGAAGTAGGGAGTTGGCCTCGGGGGATCACTAACGTCATGCAGAGAAGCCAAAGAAATTATTAGTATTAATGGGACCTTACTGATACAAAGCTAGCTCAACACGTTAATTAGTATGGAGGGGAGGTACATAAATTACATAAAATTTGAGGATTGTGCGTCGTACCTTGAGGAAATAACACGAGATAGGAGTTCTGTTTGTGTTTGGCCTAGAAAAGAGCCGTCTAAAAGAAAATTTAGGACGGTTAACAACATAATTGGCAATAAAAAACTGATTTGCCATGTGAACAAAAGGAAATAACACGTACCTTCCTATAACCACTATGACGATATTGAAAAGAAGATGAGCGTGAGTGGGGAAGAACCTACACAATAAACATAATGCAAATTAGGAAATTTCTGTATGACCATGGTGAAATCTCAATAAGAAGCAATGAAATCAAACCTTATTTACTCTAAACTAAATAGGTGCCTTACAACATGAATCCAGAGAACCGAATTATTATATAACAGACACAAAAGGACAACCTGTACAAATGATAGTTATGGGAAAGGAAGAAAAGTGTAAATATATGTTTTGTTTTTTTTGTTGTTTTTTTTGTTTTTTATTCACCCCCCTCAATACTAAGTCAGGGAAGAAAATATACTAAATATCCAACGAACCATAGAAGTCATTGGCAATTTAGCTTGTGTATAGTAATATTTCCTGAATCAAAAACAGTCACCTGGTATGATAAAACAAAATGGAATGGTAAGGAAATGATTATACATTCTTGCAATGTAACAATAGATGTATCAACTTTAATTAGACCAAAATGCCTTTAAAGAAGAGGCCACTAGGTGGCACTCATGTGCCATACTTAATGACAGTATAAGTAAATGCAGGGAAGATTTCGTATAAAGAGCTTACTGAACAGGTGAGTATCATAACAGTTGTAATTTATAAACAGGGATAGACCTCATTAAGCCTCAAAATAGAATACAATGCCTCTGATTTATAATAGAGAAGAATACACTTATCCAAGAGGTAAGCCAACATAAGCGTTAATGTGTCCAAAATTTTAGACAGGATTGATGCAAAAGTTGAGATTAACAAAAACCCCAAATCACAACACGTTTTAACAATGGAAGGAGAGTAATTGTCACTATACAAAACAGCGAATGTGTTGTGTTGTACTTGCCGCTTGCTAGTAGCCGAAGATTCTGTAGATTCGCCACAAATAGTTTGGCACCAAAGCGAAATGTTGGGATGTGAGAGAATACTGCCGATCGGAAATGGAACACCTCCAACACTGGAGCATCAACTGCAGTTAGGGGGAGGGGAATTTGGCATTATAAAGGCAGCATAACCCCTACCACAACTACAGGTTCCCGCCTTTATAAATGTATCCATTAATTCTAAATATCTTTGTAGTAGAATCAAAATGAGAAAATAACTACATCTATACAAGCTAATAAATTATGTCGACACTCTGTCCCTATTTAGTTTAAAATCTCTGTCTTGTACATATTCTGTATCCTATACTTTCTGTTTTGTTAGACATTTTGAAACTCGTACAGCCATTTTGTATACTAGGATGCCATATTTAAGATTATAACACTCTTAGAACATTAACAAACGGGAATAAGTTTTCAAGTTAAACTACTAAATATGTTAATTCATGCAGAGTTATATTTTAGTTAACTGTCAGTTACATACCCACATATAACCTCAGATAAACTAGTTATTTTCCTTTTATCTTGTGTACATTTGCCACAGCATTCAACTACAGTGCCTCATAATATCAAGGTTTAAGTGTAGTCCTAAATAAACTTTAAATTAAGTGATATTTCATAGGTACCATTAACATAGATATATCTAAAGATGGACCATAATGTTAGCAGTGCAGTGTGATAAGTTTGCAGTGGTAAAATAATAAACATACGTTTATTGAGTGATCAACAATTAAGGGTTATGCATTATACAACATCTAGAATTTAGAAAAAATAATATATGGTAAACATCAGAACTGGAGGTTGAAAGAGAACTCACTAATGAATTGTTAGTATTTTGTTTCTGTGCCACTCATATAGATCTGTTGCATGATAAAAAAAAATGTGGTGCTTATATAGCACATACCTACATTTTCTATACATAAACTACTAATTGCTACAATTGTGGCAAAAGTGATTGAGTGGAGCGCTAAAAAGTGCAAGTGAAAATGCAATTATTCTTACCCTTAATAAAATGATTTAACACAAGTATATTGGGTACATAAAAGAATAAAAAAAAAAAAGTATGTAGTGTAGATAGTAATACACAAAAAGCTAAAAATAATAATTGATAAGATCAACTCACATGGATGAGAGCCTGTAACGACTGGCTCTGTAATTGACACCTTTATGCATTTATGGTAGCATGCCACCATTCTTCGAGTGGGTCTCCAAACTTGGGTATATGGAAAAAAGAGAAAGAACTCTGTGACAAACGCCGCTTTCCACAGATGTTTGCCATGTACTCCTGGAGGAGTGTGGAAGCTGGCCTCCTGCCCACTGACTATTGACCAGCAACTGTGAAGACGGATCTTTTATTACCCCTGGTTCAGTACTTTCCATTTGTGTGCATAGAACCAAACACTAGGTCCCTGGCAGCCATTCGCATGGACAAAAACAAATAGATTTCAGAGGGACTTAGCCGCGAATGCCCTGGAACTATTTTCGGCATGAAGACTTTGCGGTTCCTGGTCTGTCCCCAGCGGCCATTAGCCACGATTCTATGGAACTATTTTCGGCATGAAGACTTTGTGGTTCACGGTCGATCCCCAGAGGCACTAAGCTGCGATTCTATGGAACTATTTTGGGCATAGGACCATGCGTGCAGTCGGTCAAATTATGACTTCCAGGAAAATCCTGTACCCATGAACCGATCTAGGTGATTTTTGGATATGTTGGTCACCCAGATCGGGACTATCAGGGGATGTAACCTTTAGGGAGTTTTATGTATTTTAAAGGTACTTTTGGGGTATTTGGGAAATTTGTGTTTTTTGTGCCTGGAGATAATTGAGTTTAATACAGTGCTTGACTCAATTATCTCCCAGGCACAGGGGAGGGATTATCTTGTTTTGTATGGGAGTGTCCTGGACCTGGGAGCCAATGTAATCGTGTGTATGTTTTTACTGTAGTCTATTCCCAGGTCCAGGGGGGAGTGCCCCTTGCATGGGGACCTGCATATAAGGCCAGTTGTGGCTGCTAATAAACATTCCAGCATGTACTCACAGAACTATATGTCATCTGGTTACTGGGAGAGGAAAGGGCTAATCACTAATCCAGCTTGTTCCAGCGTGGAGGATTCAGCAGGGAAAGTCCTTGTAAGGACTAGAGCTCCCAGGACTCAGTGTCATCCAGTGCCTGGGGGTGTCTAGAGAGAATTCTCGATTTGGCTCCAGGAGGGAGAGGTTCCAGGACCCTAGTTAAGCCACGGCATCTGTGGAAGGAAGTGCTGCGGTTTGTCCCCTGTTTTAGCTAGGAACTGTCCATGAGGGGCAATATGTCCCCCCATTTTCATGGGTAGGGGCCGGGGGGCAGGACAATAGTTCCACCTCGATTTTCATTTAGGGCACCCACAGTGTGGGAAAGTTCTTTGGAATTTTCCCATGCTGTGTAACTTGACTCATAACACTGTGACTACAGCATTTTCGCTTTTATACTGACTCCTTTCTGTCAAACGGTATACTACAGGCTTTTCAGACATATGGTTATTCCCCTCATAACATTCCTACTATAATTATAAGTACACTATAACACTTCCTTACAACTCATGCTTCCTATGATATAACCATTCCTGCATACCTGCCTATATATGCATTTAGTTACATTTACTGACAATACACATACATTTACCCAAGAATGTACATACTATTTATAGCACTATGCAGGATTCCAGAGTCTAATACGTAATATTTGCATGTTTGCACGCTTAAATTAGGTTATTCAGCTGCCAGTCATGGCTCACTACACTCACGTTTCGGGGTACAGTTGTATTCCATATCACACATTATATAACAATCCCGACAAGTTAATTTCCTTCAAACAGGGGCATTACAAGCATACAATAAACATTGGGACGGAGCACTTTGCTCTATTAAACTTGCATAACACACATATGGATATACGCTTTTAAATGTCTATATTAAATTTTCATACATTGTTTTACCGGTCTGGGATACAGGTATTAATAACCCTTACAACCAGTAAGGGTATTTAATCATACTACCAGGTACATACACCTGCTCATGTGGTATATACATACATTTTCTGTTTCCCCCTGGGTATATCCTTAGCGTACTGGCAATTAGGGACTATAGGTTTCCAATAGGTATTCTCCTTTCTTGGCATCTACGCCTGTCGTATAGTGGTCCCGCGAGGCCAACACCCTGCCTCAACGCTCAGAGGCAAACACCCATCGGGCCACTCGTGAGCTAGCCGCCTCACCTGTCACTCCCTTCCACTTTTTCTGGTTACAGTCACCGAGAGGCCAACATCCTGCCACTATGTTTGGTGGCCACAAAAATCCCCTCGCGCCATTGCATAGATAGAGCCTCTCAAGCCACTTGGCAACTAGCAGGGCCTCACCTGTCACCAAACAAAGGATTAATTGTTTCGCCATGCGGCTTTAGCTAGCAAGCCAGTACTAGCATACTGTGGGTTCATATAATAATGGCTATCTTCATGGTTTTTAGTATGTATCAAGCAGGTGGTAAGCATTTCTCTCTACCTAACACTCCAGCTAGAGTCAACACACTTTCACTTGGAGAAGATGTTGCTAGTCCCACACGACAATTTCGTCCCAACACAGCAGACGATCACGCTTCAGGCTCCAGGCTCTAGCACCTCTGGTAGTACATAGAGAACTACCAGACACAAATTGGGTCATCTCATTCTCTTTGGCAAATCCCAGATTTGCAACAATTTCCATGTTGGCACATGTAGTTTCAGTGCATGCAGACTGTTGCAGATATGTTCTCAATATGCAAAAACCATGTTGCAGATATGTTCTCAACATGCAAAAACCATGTGTCCCAATAAATGTACCCTGAACCTTACTTCACGTCTGTAAACATTATGCATGTCCAGTACTTTCTAACTCATCACCCTCCAGACATTTAGTTGATTTCCTAATCTCCGATTTTAAAGGCCTTCCGTACAGGTATTGCCATATACTTTTGGGGGAATCTAGAATGCCCTAACTTGCAGTCATCACAGCAGCATCCGACAGCTGGCATTACACTCATGGCCCAAGAAATGGCAGAAAGATTTCTACCTGGGCCTCTCCGATCTACACCATTTACAGCGTGGCGTAATCCCATTGGGATTGTCATAGGCAATCTTCCCTTACACTGTAACTGATCATAGACTTATCTGCACCCCATGCCTCGGCTACCCCAAGTATCAACTCCCTCATACCCTCCGAGGAGTTTTCATTACAGTATGCCACCATTGTTCATACCATTACAGCTATCACTCAAGCAGGGGGGGGATTTATGGGCAGCAGTTAATATTTCTTTGCCCGCTTAACTTTCGGGTCAAGAACAGCCCACAATCTTCAATATATTCTTTGAACTCTTTGCTGGTTGTGTTTAAACATATCCAGATGCCCCACAGTCATACACTCCCGAGATGATTTCTTGTTGGTCAAAGGGAACGCCTTTCCCTCTAGAAGCTTCAAGGAAGCCATTAGTATGTCTGAACACTTGGGTGTCCCAGTATTCCCTAAGGTCACAGAAGACCCAGACACTATCGTTACATTCCTGGGCATACAACTTGACTCGGTATCCATGCCAACAAGTTACCATGAGAGAAATAGAAACAGTCGCAACAACACCAATTACCACCTCCTGCTTCATACTTGCAACCGCATGGAACTACAATCCCTACAAGGTTCCTTAAATTTTGCCATGCGCATCATACCGCAGGCCACGCTTTCATCTCAGACCACTTTGCTTTTTATACACTCCCGCATGATGATCAGGGGCTGTCCCTAGACAACCAAGCCATGGTAGACCTACACATATGGTGGACTTTCTTAACCACACGTAATGGTAAACTATTGTGGCAGCTGCCGTGACAGCCGCCATGGCAGGGGGGTCAATTATGGTCAAGGTCATGGATTACATGAACCTCACTAAACTGGCCTTGTCCACCAGCACTCAACACGCTTGCTCCACTTATACAATTCGTTCATGTCGGACCATCACTTAGATAGCTGGTTTGAGGTTTCACCACTTATGGCCTTCGCCTCTTTTAAGTAAAAAATTCTTGCACAACACGGTTAAACTTTATCTCACCGGCATTCAACACTATATGTATTCCTCCTTCCTCAAATAACAAGGGTTCCTATCCTCCTACCCCATCCATACCTTACTTAGAGACATAGCCAAGCGGACGTTCCCGCTAAATGTCTATCTATCTATCTATCTATCTATCCATCTATCCATCTATCCATCTATCCATCTATCTATCTATTTATCTATCCATCTAGCTATCTATCTATCCATCTGTCTATCTATCTATCCATCTGTCTATCTATCTATCTGTTTATCTATCTATCTATCTATCTATCTATCTATCCTACTCTTATCTATCTATCCTAATCATATCTATCTATCTATCTATCTATCTATCTATCCCTATCTTAGCTATCTATCTATCTATCCTAATCTAATTCTATCTATTTATCCTAATTCTATCTATATATCTATCCTAATCTTGTCCATCTATCTATCTATCTATCTATCTATCCTAATCGTATCTATCTATCTATTCTAATCTATCTATCTAAATGCTATCTATCCTAATTATATCTATCCTAATTCTATCTATCTATCCTAATTCTATCTATCTTAATTCTATCTATATATCTATATATCATAATTCTATCTATCTATCCTAATCTTATCTATCTATCTAGCCTAATTGTATCTATATATCTATCATAATCTTAGCCTAATCTTATCTATCTAGCCTAATCTAATCTAATCTAATCTTATTTATCTATCTATATATCTATCCTAATTCTATCTATCTATCTATCCACCCTACTCTTATCTATCTATCCTAATCATATCTATCTATCTATCTATCTATCTATCCCAATCTTAGCTATCTATCTATCTATCTATCTATCCTAATTCTATCTATCTATCTATCCTAATTCTATCTATCTATCTATCTATCTATCTATCTATCTATCTATCTATCCTAATCCTATCTATCTATCTATCTATCTATCCTAATCTTATCTATCTATCTATCTATCTATCTATCTCTCTATCTATCCACCCTACTCTTATCTATCTATCCTAATCATATCTATCTATCTATCCTAATTCTATATATCTATCTATCTATCTATCTATCTATCTATCTATCTATCCTAATTCTATCTATCTATCCTAATCTTGTCCATCTATCCTAATCTTGTCTATCTATCTATCTATCTATCTATCTATCCTAATCATATCTATCTATTCTAATCTATCTATCTAAATGCTATCTATCCTAATTCTATCTATCCTAATTCTATCTATCTATCCTAATTATATCTATCCTAATTATATCTATCTATCTATCTATCTATCCTAATTCTATCTATCATAATCGTATCTATCTATCTATCTATCATAATCGTATCTATCTATATATCTATCTATCTACCTATCTATCTATCCTAATTATATCTATCTATCTATCTATCTATCTATCTATCTATCTATCATAATCTTGTCTGTCTATCTATCTATCTATCTATCTACCTATCTATCTATCTCTTTTACTAATACTTGCCAAGTATCCTGATTCTTCTGGTGGATAATTCCTATGTAGACTAACAATCTCATCACCCTTAAGTGATTTAGACATTATCTTTATTGTGGGTATTGTGCCATAATTGTTGCCATATTTTATACTATTTTTATACCTAAATATTCACTGATTATTGACATGCATGTTACCTATTATTAATTATTTATCGCAATAAAGTATCTTTTTATAATCAGTTGTGATTAATGTGTGTAATGCAAATCCTCTAATAAACGTACTGCAGAGTTAATGCTTATAAAATATTATTTGTAATATTTATTACCACATAAATATACTCACAGGATGGGTTCCACCACTTACACAGACTGACCCATGCACACACACAAAGACTGACCCATGCACACACACACACACACACACACACACACACACACACAGACTGATCCATATACCCACACAGACAACACAGACTGAATCCCCCCTCCCCCACACAGTCTGACTCTCCCTTCTCTCCACAGACTGACCCCCTCCACGCACAAACTGACCCCTCCATGCACAGACTGACCCCATCCACGCACAGACTGACCCCCTCCACGCCTACACAGACTGACCCTTTCCCCTTCTACACAGACTGACCCTTTCCCATTCTACACAGACTGACCCTTTCCCCTTCTGCACAGACTGACTCCTTCCCCTCCACGCACAGACTGACTCTTTCAGACAGACTGTTTCTCCCCTGTGCTGCTCACTGTGACCAAGGAGGAAGTGAAATGTAATCACTTCCTCCCAGCCCAGTGCCCCTTGAGGCCACACTGGGCACTTCCAACTAGGATTGAATTCTTCAAAAGAAAGGAGGAGGTAAGGGCCCCGAAGGACCACCCACCTCTGTGCACTGCCACAGCCCTGTGCAGGTAGCCCATCAGGCAAGTGGCAGTGTGGATCAGTGGTGGAACTCCCGCCTGTCCTGGCTGTACTGCAGAGTTAATGCTTATAAAATATTATTTGTAATATTTATTACCACATAAATATACTCACAGGATGGGTTCCACCACTTACACAGACTGACCCATGCACACACACAAAGACTGACCCATGCACACACACACACACACACACACACACACACACACACAGACTGATCCATATACCCACACAGACAACACAGACTGAATCCCCCCTCCCCCACACAGTCTGACTCTCCCTTCTCTCCACAGACTGACCCCCTCCACGCACAAACTGACCCCTCCATGCACAGACTGACCCCATCCACGCACAGACTGACCCCCTCCACGCCTACACAGACTGACCCTTTCCCCTTCTACACAGACTGACCCTTTCCCATTCTACACAGACTGACCCTTTCCCCTTCTGCACAGACTGACTCTTTCAGACAGACTGTTTCTCCCCTGTGCTGCTCACTGTGACCAAGGAGGAAGTGAAATGTAATCACTTCCTCCCAGCCCAGTGCCCCTTGTGGCCACACTGGGCACTTCCAACTAGGATTGAATTCTTCAAAAGAAAGGAGGAGGTAAGGGCCCCGAAGGACCACCCACCTCTGTGCACTGCCACAGCCCTGTGCAGGTAGCCCATCAGGCAAGTGGCAGTGTGGATCAGTGGTGGAACTCCCGCCTGTCCTGGCTGTATAAATTCTACCTAAATACCACAGTCCTGAAAACAGTAGAGGCCAATGCACAAGGTAAGAGAAAGTTTCCCTGGGTTATTGAAATACACAAGTGTATGTCATGGGGTTTAAAACATGATGCATAGTCCACACAGACACTTGTTCCTATCAAGGCATGTGGCAATGGTTGCTGTGCTTTGTGGCATATAAGCAGGCGGAAGAGTGGAAGATGATATATTGTTTGGATCTTCTTGCTTATCTAAATTAGCATATGAGACCAAGATATCCTCTCTGTATGAGAAACATAGAAAGTGACGACACATAAGAACCATTCGGCCCATCTAGTCTGCCCAATTTTCTAAATACTTTCATTAGTCCCTGGCCTTATCTTATAGTTAGGATAGCCTTATGCCTATCCCACGCATGATTAAACCTCTACCACTTCAGCTTAAAGGCTATTCCATGCATCCATTACCCTTTCAATAAAGTAATACTTCCTGAAATTATTTTTTTTTTTGTGAATATAATTTTTATTTGTATTGGTTAGTCAAGATTCGAAGACTCGCAGGTCTCCAAGGTGAGTTATCAAAGGATATGAAGGCATTTGGAATATATCAAAAACAGTAACTTTTAGTCGGGCTCCCAGGCCCACAATGTTGACGGACTTGCAAGTCCCTTTTAACTTATTTTACGAGCATTTCTCTATTACAGTTCATTACATTTATTGCAGTTGTAATTTGTGTGCGGGTTATACAGAGGCTCGTCGGCCTTTTGTCCGACTTACTGGTCGGGGTGACCCGACTCCCTGTGGGTTTGACGTTCAATTCTCATGTGTGCCCTCTCATTGACTTGTGTATCTACTTAGATTGGGTTTATTATCTCTTGGCTTTCCTCTGGAGGGGGGAAGGGAAAGTTAGGGTTGGGGTAGGAAGGGGTGTGAGGGTAGTCAGTCATCGCCTGTCGTCAGGTGTATGTTCCCTAAGTCCTCCCAGTCTGTAGTGTGGCGGTTGGCGATTCTAGTTCCCTTTGGAATCCTTCTTTCGCCGTCTCTAGGATCCAATGTGTCCATATGTCCATGTAGGCTGTCGGGGAAGTGTTAGTCGTCAGGTTCAGTTCCTCTATTGTCCTCAGTTCCTCCATTTGGCTAAACCAGGTCTTAAGTGGAGGTGTTATGGCCTGTTTCCAGTATTGGGGGAGCACTCGTTTGGCTACATTGAGTATTCGAATAGTCATAGATTTTTTGTATTTGGAGTGAGGGGTAGAAGTGTGATGTAGGAGCATTGCTGCTAGTTCCAGGGGGGGTGGTTTGTCCGTGAATTTCTCGAGCATTTTGTGGATGTTTTGCCAGTATGGTTTGATCTTTGCGCATTCCCACCATATGTGTGTGATACTGCCCTCCTCTTGTTGGCATCGCCAGCATAGGCCTGGTTGGTCTGGGTCTATCTGGTGTAGGAAGTGAGGTGTCCTGTACCATTGTGTCAGAAGTTTGTAGGCTGTCTCTTGTGTTTTGCTGTGCGTGGAACAGTGGTGTGTGAGGTAACATATGGACTCCCATTCCTTATTTGTCAGCGTGTATCCGAGGGCATCCTCCCATTTCCTCATAAACAGGGGTGTCTCGGTCGGGATGTCCGTTTGTAGCATGGTGTAAAGGAAAGATACTCCATGTGGGAGCGGGTCTGGGTGCATACAGACCACTTCCAGTGTGGTATGTTGTCTAGTGAGCGCTGAGCCCTGTGGTAGGGTATGGACGAAGTTGGTTAGCTGGGTGTATCTGAAGTGCTGCATGAAGGTCGGGTGCGTCGCTGTCGTCATGTCTGTCAGTTTTTTAAATTTCTCTCCCTGCAGGACATGGTGTAGGCGTGGGTGTGGGTCTGGGAGGATGTCTCTAAAGGCTCTTGGGTCTAGTCCCGGGGGGAAGTCGACGTTGTGCGTCAGAGGAAGAAGGGGGGAGGGGTATGGTGACATGGTCCCCTTCCTCGCTATCTTCCTCCATACTTTCATGGTGTGTTTTGTGTATATGGACATTTCGCCCCATTTTGTCGGTTCACGCCCCCAGGGTAGTCCCGAGAGTGGTCTGCCTGCTTCCGCCTCTTCTACCGTCTTCCAGAGTTTGTGCACGCCGTCTTTTGACCACTCCACAATTCTCTGGAGGTGTGTGGCCACATAATATAGGTGGAGGTCTGGGAGGGCTAACCCTCCTTTATCCTTAGGTCGTGTCAGGGTAGCGAATTTCACTCTAGGTTTCGTCCGTTCCATACGTATCTGGTCATTTCTGTTCTAAGGGTACTGAAAAAGGGGCCCGGGATCTCAATGGGGATGGCCTGGAGGAGGTATAGGAGGCGTGGGAGGAAGTTCATTTTTATTACTTGGACTCTCCCTAGCCATGAGATGTGGGGGTACGACCATTCTCGCATGTCTTTTTGGAACGTCTGGAGTGTGTCTGTGAAATTTTCCCTGAACATGTCCTCACTTCGATTGGTCAGCCAGACTCCTAAATATCTAATTTTATGTTCGGCCCATTGGAAGGGGAAGCTTTGTCGGAGGGGGTTCGCCCGTGCAGTAGGGACGCTTACGTTAAGGATATAGAATTTGCCGTAGTTAATTTTCAAATTGGAGATTACCCCATATAGCTGTAGTTCCCTCTGTATGTTTGGGAGGGAAATTTCAGGGTTCGTTACCAGGAAGAGTAGGTCGTCTGCGTACGCAGCTACCTTGTGTTGCGTGTTGCCTGTTGTCAGTCCGGTTATGTCTGGGTTGTGTCGGATGTGTGTGAGGAATGGTTCCAGGGCAAGGACGAACAGAAGTGGGGAGAGGGGGCAGCCTTGTCTCGTGCCGTTATGTATTGTGAAGGTATCAGTTAACGCCCCGTTGACCAGCACCTGGGCCGTGGGTTCTCGGTACAATGCCTCTATCCAGCGTCGCATTTGTGGCCCTAGTCCCGCATGGGCGAGTGTTTCAAAAAGATATGTCCAGCCGACCCTGTCAGTTGACAGCAGGATAAGGCCCCCTTTCGTGCCTCCTGTCCCGTGCATGAGGGTAAGTGCCCTGATGGTGTTGTCTCGGGCTTCTCGGCCTGTCACGAATCCCTGGGTGGATCAGTGATGGGATGTGTTGCGTGAGTCGGGTCGCCAGGATTTTGGCCAGTAGTTTAATGTCGCTATTTATAAGTGAGATCGGTCTATAGTTTCCACATTGTTCTCTGTCTTTGCCGTCTTTGGGGATAATAGTAATGTGGGCTGTTAGGGTTTGTCTGGGGAAATGGTTCCCGTCTCGTATCGAATTGAATGCTTCTATCATGAGTGGATATAAGTCTACAGCGTATGTCTTGTAATATTTGGTCGGTAGGCCGTTGGGTCCCGGGCTTTTTCCTGGTTTGGTTTGTTTAACCGCTAGAGCTAGTTCCTCTATTGTGATGGGTTCGTCAATGACCTCCGCTATCTCCGCGTCAAGTGTCGGTGTCTGGTATTTTGTCAAGTAGGCCCGGATAGAGTCTCTGAGGTGTGTTGTCGCCCCGTTGGTCTTCGGTTGGGGGAGCGTGTAAAGATCGGTGTAATATGTGCGGAATGTTCTCATGATGTCTGTCGGGAGGCGGTGTAGGGTGCCCTGTTTATCTCTAATTTTATCAATATATGTGTGTTGCCTCTGCTTTTTCAGCATCGCGGCTAGGAGTTTGCCGCTTTTGTTCCCGTGTACTGTAAAGAAGGCTTTGTGTCTTGTTGCGTCTCTGTGATGTTTAGCCTGCAGTAGTGTGGCTAGTTCCCGTCTCAGTTGTAGGAGTCGGGTTTGGTGTGTGTGGTTCGGGGTTTGTTTATTTTGATTGTCTGTCTCCTGTATCTTGGTCAGCAGTGCCTGTAGTCGGGCTTCAGTCTGTTTCTTAAGTATTGCCCCCTGTTGTATGTAGTGGCCTCGTATCACGCTTTTGTGTGCTTCCCATCGAATCGTCGGGGATGTTTGCTCTGCTGTGTTAGTCGTCAGGTAGTCCTTGATTTTCTCACCTATTAGGGTTGTGACCTCTAGTTTAGTGAGTAGGTATTCGTTCAATCTCCATTTCGAGGTCGTGGGGCGGTAAAGTGGTGATTTAAGTTTTAGTGAGACTGGGGCGTGGTCTGACCATGTGGCCACTCCGATTGTTACTTCAGACACTAGGGAGAGGTCATAGTGTGTGGTGTAGATGTGGTCTATCCGGGAATAAGAGTTGTGTGGGTGGGAGTAAAAGGTGTGGGCTGGTGGGCTCTCCAGCAGTCCACGAGTCGTCGACTCCGGAGTAGGGATTTAACTGTTTGGAGTTGTTGAGTGGGGATGTGGGAGGTGCCCGATGAGTTGTCCCATGATGGGTCAAGAGTTATGTTGAAGTCGCCCCCTAGTATAAGAGTCCCTTCCGCGAATTCTTGAAGTTTGCGAAGTGTCTGTTTGAGGAAGCGGTAGTGTTGTGTGTTTGGGGCATAGATGTTTGCAAATGTGTACTGGTGTCCCGCGATCTTCCCTTTAAGGAATATGTATCTTCCTTCGTCATCCGTTTTGCATCCCCCCTCCTGGAACGGCACCCTCTTGTGGAGGAGTATTGCTGTCCCCCTGGCCTTACCCCCTTGAAAATCGCTATAGTAACCTTGTGTGTAGTGCTGATTAGTCAGTTTGGGTCTATTCCCTTTTTTAAAGTGGGTTTCCTGTATCATTACTATAGAGGCCCGCTGTTTGTGAAAGTCTCTCAGTGCTCCTGTTCTCTTCTCTGGTTTATTTAGACCTTTTGCATTGATTGTAAGGATGTGTAGGTGGTCTGGGGTCAGTGCCATCCCGCCAAGTCAGGTCGTTGTCGACGGGTGTTGTGGAAATGTCTTTGTCCTGCGTGCCTTTGGTGTGTGTAGTCTCAGGAGGTCTCACAGTCAGCTGTCAGTGTCGGGTTGGGGGATCGGGTGTTGGGGTTTAGGTAAGGGTCAAGGGGTTGAGGTATTGGAGTAGTCCGAGAGGTTCTCAGAGGTCTCCGTGGTTTGCGCCACAGTGCGTGGCGACTAGGTAGTAGCGTCGGGGAGCGACAGAGCCCGGCACCACCTGTGGTGTCCGTGCAACGCTCACCTTTCGGGTGACACCTCGCCTGCTGGGCGGTGCTGAAATTATTTTTAAACCTTTGCCCCTCTAATTTATGACTAGGTCCTCTTGTTGTGGTAGTTTTTCTTCTTTTAAATATGGTCTCCTCCTTTAATGTGTTGATTCCCTTTATATATTTAAATGTTTCTATCATATCCCCCCTGTATCGTCTTTCCTCCAAGCTATACATGTTCAGATCCTTTAACCTTTCCTTGTAAGTTTTATCCTGCAATCCATGAACCAGTTTAGTAGCCCTTCTCTGAACTCTCTGAACTATCAATATCCTTCTGAAGATACGGTCTCCAGTACTGCGTACAATACTCCAAATGAGGTCTCACCAGTGTTCTGTACAATGGCATGAGCACTTCCCTCTTTCTACTTCTAATACCTCTCCCTATACAACCAAGCATTCTGCTAGCATTTCCTGCTGCTCTATTACATTTTCTGCCTACCTTTAAGTCATCAGAAATATTCACCCCTAAATCCCTTTCCTCATATGTTGAGGTTAGAACTCTATCAAATATTCTGTACTCTGCCCTTGGGTTTTTACGTCCAAGATGCATTATCTTGCACTTATGCACATTAAATGTCAGTTGCCACAACTCTGACCATTTTTTCTAATTTACCTAAGTAATTTGCCATTTGGCTTATCCCTCCTGGAACATCAACCCTGTATGAACACTAACTTTGTCCAATGTTTGTGACTAAGTGGCTGCTAAAAAAGACTGTACAAGCCCGATTTGCAGTACCTTGGGATGTCTACTATTGCAAATGGTATGCCATCATGGGGGTAATTCTCATCCCTGGGCTACCATACGATCTCAAAGGCAACGTAACCAATCTGGCTGATTTCAATGTGAAGAAACTGAAAAATGTAACATGCTATATTTGACTCTGTAATTTCCCAAAACCCCATAAAACCTGTACATGTAGTCAAATTCCAAATTTTGTTTACATTTTATTTTGATCAAAACATGTACATTCGGCTCAGTCCTTAAGGGGTTAAGGGTAAAATAACAGACCATTAGCCATCTCTGATATAAGCCTTCATCTTGCTTCCAGATTATGTATTTAAATTTAGTTTAACAGCAGATTAGCTAATATTGTTTTGAAAACCAAGTCATCCTCCCACTTACTTTGTCCTATTCTGCTAGTTTACCTCTGATACATCCAAGATAATAATATGTTTGTCCTGTTATCCTGTCTTCAAGATACCAGCATCTTAAACATTAATAAACATGTTTTTAAGACAAGTATAAATATATTAGTAAATAACCATTATTAGTAAGTTGATGACAAATAACAGATATATATTATATAAGTATGTAAGGTGTGCATGGAAGTGTATAAGCTTGAAGTGAATAACTTAGACTTAAGATGCTTACAATTAATGGTAGACATATACAACATCATACAAAGGGTTAATTTATTACACAGCCAGCCCAGCAACACCCTTTCTACGTCATGGAAAGATAGATAGTATACTAGACAATGAAATTGTTTCGTTTTGTACTACTCATTGAAATACATTGAATGAAATGCCTTAACAAAAACTCTGACTTAGTGCTGAATAAACGAGAACACTTGATTATGTATACAGACATGCTGTCCATGTGACCTAATTTCTTCTCCCAGCTAGCTGCCTGTCAAAGCTCACCGTGACCTGTCCTGCTCAGACCCAGGTGTATGTTGGCCAACAGGTGTATCAGAAGACCCTCTAGCAGAAACTTGGTTCTACAATTAGGGTGACAGAAGTGGGATGGACATCTACAGTTATTGCTTAAGTATAAGAATGTTGCTTCAAATATTCTTATACCAATCCTGTTCCTTTCCATAATTTTTATACTTGATACACTGTAAAGAGTAAAAGTGGTGATGTAGTTATCAGTGGAGTATTCTGTTTTGGCCCCTGCTGGGAAAGGTTCCCAGTAACCCAAAGGCTGGTGGCAGCCATTCCCTGTAGCAAGGGAACATAAACAAAAACGGGGACAGGGTTCCCATAATCAGATTTACGTCTATGATAAGTGTGTGGGCTGAGAGGACAGAGTGGTTATGAGAGCTGGACAGTATTAGCATATTTTTAATAAGTAAATGTTACCAATAATTGCCTAGAAATGTGTTAGACATCCTGATGATTTAATGATGTGTAATTTGCACGTAAGATTGTTATTTAGGAATCGACAGTGTACAAGACAGGTTAAAACTATTGTTTTTTTTTCCTAGATATTTATATTCCCACCAAGTACTCTGCATGTGATAATATTTGATTCACAAAGAAGGCAGATGGAATCAAGGGATAAGGTTACAGAAATTTTTAGGTTTTGTGTGAACCTGTTTTGCATAAGATTGTGTGCTTCATTTGTTGGTGGGAAGCTGCAGACCCTCTGCTAAAGAATTGGCAGGGTTTCAGCTCCCTATGGACAAAACTTGTTTCATATTTTTTTCCATCTAAATATATTTCTCCAGCTCTTCTGAACAGATTTCTGCAAATTTTTTCACTGTCCAGAGGAAAATAGTCGGACGACCCAGGTATTCAGTTAACCCTAATAACTTTGTGTTAGAGAATGTTGGGTGTGTTGTTTGCAGAATTTGTATGCAAGACACCTTTTGTTTGTACCAAATCTGCACAGATCCTTCATTACTGGAGGTCTGTTGTGTGGTGGTGTACTAAAGCTTTTTCAGGGTTACCACACTGGACTGCACCTGTGTGTGTGTGGGACACATGGCTGTTCAGAGGGGTATCTAGTAAGGGGAGCAGCCCTTACAGCAAGTGCTGATCCTTTGTGAGGTGTTAATCATCCTACAATAGCAAATGAGGATGGTATTTACCCGTAGTGTAAGGAAAGTGTAAGGAACGTGCCTTACGGCTTGGATATTGGCACTATCCTATGGGATGGTAAGTGACTTTCCTAAGGAAAAGAAAAGTTCTCTTCAATAAGGGTTCAGGATAACAAAGAAAAGTTGGCAAAAAAAGTGGCAGATCCCCTCTGCATAGTAAGTAAGTGACAAAGTAATCTGTCAGAAAATTGTAAGTGAAACTTTGGATATATTATTGTATT
This sequence comes from Pelobates cultripes, assembly GCA_933207985.1. Classification (NCBI taxonomy): domain Eukaryota; kingdom Metazoa; phylum Chordata; class Amphibia; order Anura; family Pelobatidae; genus Pelobates; species Pelobates cultripes. The sequence continues at coordinate 133,440,028 of OW240920.1, forward strand.
GTTTAAAAGGAGACCGCGGACTAGGCACGTGAAACTTTCAATCTTCTCTATCCCCAGGTCTGTTTATTTCCTTGCAGAGTGCCTAGGCGTTATGACTTTTAATTCATGGGACAATTTGTTGGGAGAAAGAAAAAATTTTTTAACCTGTATTGTGAATAAGTTGCTTCCTCTTGAAAAAGTGCTGTACTAAGTGTTGACATTTTTTTTATATTTTTGTTATCATACAGCACTGTACCAACAGAGAATATTTTTGCATACCTTTTAAATATTGTCTACTCTGTCATCCAAGCCAGGACCACTGCAATTTTATTCAGTATTAAATTGCACACACACACATACCTTTATTTCCTATATATGTTGGCGCTCTATAAATGGCGATGATAATAATAATAATAATAATAATAATATATTATAATTAAATCATTTTATAAAATATTATACATATATATGATTTCATAATAAGTGTATTTTGAGATACATGTGTATATATCTCAAAGTACACTTATAATGAAATCATATATATGCATTATGTATGTATAATATATTATAAAATGCTTGAATTATTTTAGAATATATTATACATGTAAAATATATTTTTTATTTATTTTTTGTTACTTTTTCCCAGCTAGCAGCTCCATAGATTCCTATTGCAGTGATGTGATCACATGGCCCTGGAGGGCCGTAGCTGCTGCAGGGGAACTGCTGGGGTCTCCGGCAATCCCCCTCGACCGTGATCGCCAGTCCAGGTAAGTCTAGGGCTCCTATTTGCCGCGGACGTTAACTACTGTTTTTTGTATTTATAACGTCATTCTAAATGTATTTTGATTTAAATATATATGTATACTAATATCAAAATACAGTTCGAATAAACTTAAACTGATATATATTTTAAAATTAAATTTTACAATATTTTGTATTTTCATTTTTTTTAATAAATTTATGGAATATGCACTTTTAATAATGATTTATGTATGTGCATATAAAAGTACTTAGATCATATATAAAAAAAAAAAATTATATATATATATATATATATATTTATATATTTGTGTACAGCACAAGGACGTAAGGCAACAATAATAAAGAAGCAGTATTAGTAATAGCAAAGTCAGTTGAGGTGTGCCGAAACTGACATGAGGTTAGGCCTGTAAAAGAGGGCAAAAAATATAAGAAGCGATTCCTCAAAATACATATAAGTTTATTTAAGCACAAACATTATTTATTTAGACATGTCATGGAAAGCCATTCTTATTTCTTTTTCAGGGTCGGGAATGTACCTATTGTATGTGGATGATTTTCATCTACCCATAATTTTTATAACGTGAGTTAGTACGTGGTTACCTGAGGCAGCTGAAGCTGCTTCAAAGCGGAAGGAATGGCCCGTGAAGGCGTGTGGGTTATGTCCTAGCCGGAGTAATAATGTATGAATATAATACATAAATTAGTACAGAAAAAAGTGCTCAGTGTAAATAGGCGCTTAGTGGAAATGCAAATTAAAAACAGCAGCTCAACACACGTGCAGGTATCCCAATCCTACACAAACAGATATGTGAAAAAAGAGTGTGAACTTCGTAGATGTACTACCACCACAAAGATCACTCTGTGGAGCGCTAGAGATAGGGAAATATCTTACCCCTATATAAATATCGTATATATCACTTTAACAGCATATATAATCTAGAACAGAGAAATACACATCATAGTGCAGAATGATTGTAAAATGTGTATGGAATGGAGGAGAGTGTAAGTCCAACTCACATGGCACAGAGCCTAAGGATTGGCTCAAATCACAACAGCTTGGGTATATTTAGGCAATACCAGACCTCCTCCCGATATGCAGCTCGCAGAATATATGGAAGAGAAAAGAGGTAGAATTCCTAGTGCAAATACGTATGGTAGGAAGAGTAATACATAAGTTGTTTAGTCGTTAGGGGTTTCCCTTGAATAGCTAACAGTGGACAATCTGGGTTGGAAGTGATTTGTGACACCACTAGTTTATCTAAAACTAGGATAGGACACCATCTGGTAGAGGTAGGATAGTATTTAATTTCTACCGCAGGACCTGTTTGGCTTGTTTTGGTATGGGTAATAGATAAGATGTAGTGGTCCTGTTTTTTGTTTAGGTGTTTCTTCTGGAGACAAAGCTTAGAATCGGTTGCTTTCTCCACTGAAAATTCTTTGGGTCTCAAGAAACCATAGAAGGCTAAGTAAGCCGCGGACTTTTATTTATTTTCTAAACTTTTGTGCAGGCATGAGGGGGACTGAACAAGCCGGCTATTCCGGCCATGTGATCGTGAAGACCCCAGGATATCGATTGCTGGCGGGGGATCGCCAGCGATCAGGTAAGTTGGGATATACTAATGGACGTACCAGGTACATCCGGAGTTGTTAACAGCCGTTTTTTGTCAGAAATAGCTGGTATGTCCATGGTCCGGAAGGGGTTAAACACAAATAGCCCCTTGCTAATCTTATAAACCTCCTCTTTATGAATATTGAAATGCTCCTATATTTAGATCCATAAGGAGTATCAAAACAAGGTAATCTGAGAAAAATACCTCACTTTCTGTAAGAAATGGGGTGCCATTAAAATTATATTTTTTATTTAATATATGGACATATGCTTTGTGGAGGTTTGCAGTGTAATAAGCAAAGTTAAGTTATCTGGTTTCACAACCATTTAAATATCAAAGGACGTTGTCATCAAAGGGTAAAGTATAGATGACTTCCTTAGATTTGGAAACAAGCCTTTTTTAAGTTAATTTACTAATTGTCCTGCCCACCAAAGACTGAAGCACCCGTAAAGTAACTTTCTTAGCTTCCCGGACCTCCGCCACTGCCTGCCGCAGAGTCCTCAACTTGTCCGGTAACCGACATTCCCCCGGGACCGAATCTATCTCCAAGCCCAGGAAGGACAAGCAAGTAGTCAGCCCTACCGTCTTGTATACCCACCAGCGGTATTGCGTAGACATTCACGACCCATTGCAAAGTTCTCAGCCCTATGCTGCACACCTCCGAACACGCTGTCCCGACACAAAGGAAATCGTCTAGGTAATGGACCACGAATCCAGTGCCCGCCTCTTATTTGACCATCCACTCCAGAAAAGTACTGGACTTTTCAAAGTATGCACACAAGATGGAACACCGCCCCCACGTCTGCTTTCGCCATCAACGCCCCTCTGCCCATGCGCACCTCCACACCCGGAGCATTGGTGTTTGAAACGACATGCTGAGCCCCACTTACACTGCCCCTCGTTATACGTCCAGCAGAACCCTTTTTTTGTGGACGGCCGGCAAGGTGGAGGAAGATCCTGCACCGGCTCTGGGCCCTCATGCCTTCTGCACCATTATTAGCTTTATCCACAGCAGCAGGTCCATCTTGTCCCACCTCATGCCCGGATTGACCACCAGCCAAAACTGTTCGTTGTACAGCCACCACACCAAGCCTCCATGAGTGCAGTAAGCCTCCCAGATCCCATCCAAGTAGAAGAACAACTGCGAGAATGCAGAAAACCCTCAACCAATTCCTTAACATCTTGGGAATTTTCCGATAACAACGCTTTTTATCTTCTTCCTCCTTCTTGGCATCTTGTTTTCGTCCAAGTATTCGTCCATGGCAAGAAGAGAAAAAATTCCCCTTTCCTCAGTCCCGTTATGCAAATTTGCATTAACATTTTTTAGATACCTTCTTTTGTGTCCTAGTAGGTGGAAAGACATTCAGAGATTTTCACAATTATATTGTGCTTATATTTTTGGTGAAAGAGAAGCAATATACATGTTACTAATGGAAGCCTTTACTTTTTTTTCAGCATATCTATTTAGGTCAAGAAAACACATCTTGCACTGCTCCTACAGCTTGGAGGAAAGACGAGACAGTGGGATATGATAGATAATATATTAAGGGAATCAACACAGTAAAGAAGGAGAGTATATTTAAAAGGAGGAAAACTACCACAACAAGAGGACATGGTCTTAAATTAGAGGGGCAAAGATTTAAACATAATATTAGAAAGTACTACTTTACTGAGAGGGTAGTTGATGCATGGACTGGTCTTTCAGCTGATGTGGTAGAGATTAACATAGTGAGGGAGTTTAAGCATGCGTGGGATAGGCATGAGGCTATATTGTGCTACATTTAAATTGTAAACTCTGATTGCCACAATATGTCGTTTTTTTCAGTTCAGGAACATGGGTTGTCTTCACATGAAATTCCAATTGAATAAGCTAATGAATACAGGTTGGCAGTCTAAGGAATTGATTTACATAGGATAAGAGAATCTCTTTGGTAATGTTGTATTGCATGCAGCTAACAAAATGTTTGAAGTGTTTCCATTCTAAGGTCCAAGCTATACAGTGAGAAAAACAAAACAAAAAAAACATACCTTTGCATGCCATCACACCTGGAGATTATGGGATGATAATGGACCACTCCAGAAAGCATGTGTTACAACCTATGTGGAAATTACCTATTAAGTGTTACTAAGTACAAATACAGCTGATAAAGTGATTGACATCAAATTTTTGGTTCACGTGTCCAGTTGCAAAATCATCAGTCCCGAGGAAGATGCCATAACAGAACTATGGAAAGACGAGATAGAATAAAGCAAAATTGGTTTATCAAGTTACCAGTTGACCTCCCGGGTGAAGTCTAGGGCTTAACCCTTATTGTATAGATACAAACAAAAGATAGCAAACTCCCCAGATAAAACAGGGGGGTGTTGCCTGGTATATGTGATGATAAGGCCCACTAAATAGCAAACCGATAGATCACTGTTCAAATACAGTAGTGAACAAATAATTCCTAAATAAAATAATTTTACTTAATGCACCAAAAACAAAGAAAATATATGAATCACAGCACACAAATATATACAGATCTTCTCTTGCAATTTGTTTGCTCTCAAATGGTCCAAAGCGTCATGTGTGTGGTGTAGCATATTACAAAGTATTCCACCATATCATAGCCCCATCTCACATCCCTGTTTAGCAAATAAATAGTACAGTAGAAGACAACAATGAACAGACTCCTGTATTCCTGTAATGGCAATGTAAGCCTGTACATGTGTTAAAGAGGGCCCTGCTCAGGTGTGCATACAATCTAGAACTTTTATAGTTTCATTACATATTAAACAATGGGAATATGAATTTTTACATGAGTACTCATTAATATTCATCAACATATGGCTCAAATATGAATTGTCTCGCAATTCACATTGGACTTTAACCTTATAAACTTTATAAATAGATGTCAGAACTTTCAGATCTTATCTCTGTACAATACACAAACATCCTTTTGCCCAGTAAACCATTTGTATTTATTCCTTTATACATGCCTATGTATTTCATGATTCATACCTCAGATATGTGGGTCCTGGGTGTGTGCTCCAGTCGGTATGTCTGCTGTTTTAAAAAAATTGTGTGCTACCAGTTGTGCATCTGGGCCTTTGAAAATGATACAAGGACTCACTAATATCATTTAACGCCATAAGGGTTGCTCACTTGTACCACCAAGATACTGTAGATCTCTCCCTTGTGGAATACGCACTGACACACACTAGATATATTGCTTGCTCTGTACCCCAAAACCCACCAGTCACCATCGTTATGTTTTGGGGGCCTTAAATCTTTTTTTCTGTGCCCGTATCCTGCATTAGTTTCTTCTCTTCATAATTCCTTTCCGTTGGGTTTCTTCCTTGACTACACATCTACACAACTGTCCACAAACAATGGAATAGATTTGATTATGAGGTTGCTGCAACCCTTTTGGGATTTGATGCCTTGGACTCTCCATTTTATTGAACCAGACTCCAGGTTTGGAAATTAAAGATGAAGTGTTTTATTTATTATATCTAAATCACCCACCAAACTTAGAGCATAATCCTAATCAATTTTGCAAAAACAAACAAAATAAAAAGCAAATAATGGCTTCAAATAGACTTGTGCATTCGTTTTGTTTGAATACGATTTCTTCCGAAAATTCAGGTTTTTTCGTGTTCGTTTACTAAAACGTAAACGAAAGCCCTACAAACAAATATAATGCTGTATGCATTACCTTTTCATTTTGTTTTGTTCGGAATGCATTACCTTTACATTTTGTTTCGCTCGGAATTAACCCCCAGAGCACGGAGAAATAACACTGCGCATGCACAACAACAAAAAAACAAAAATAACAAGGAGGGAGCCGGCAGCACTACCAGCTCCCTCCTTGTATTATATAATTATTCCTACCCCCCTGCATCACAACCTATGGGGGTCACTATGACCCCCATATTAATAAAAGGGAGGTTAAATCCTCTGCGAGTAGGGGCATGTCACTGTTTCTGCCCAGTCACTAGTGCAATAAGGGGGGACCTGTCACGGGGGGAACACAATACGGGCACAGAGAAAAATATTAAAGGCCCCCAAGCCCCTAGTCACTTCCCTTCCAATAAAAATACCCTACCTACACCCTCACCCTAATAATAGTGAGGGGAGACAATAAACTAACCCTGTAAAATAAAATGTCATACTTATCATTTGATGTCTTCTTTCTTCTTTTCTTTTCTTTCTTCAGCCACAAAAAAGGCCAAATAAAAATCCATAATACGCATTGCACTGTTAAAATAAAAAAAACTAGAGCGCAAAAAAAAAAATAGCAGAAAAAATAATAGCTGCCCAGTCGGTAGTACTTTCAAATTTGTTTAGGCGACATACCCCTACTCGCGGCATGCCGAGAGTAGGGGTATGCAGGAGGATTTAAACTCCCTTTTATTAATATGGGGGTCATAGTGAAAATTTCACTGGCACACATGTCTAGTTCCAAAGTCTATTTTATTTGGTGTTCCTTATGCTTGTATAAGGTCACTACACACTTTCTGGGAGTTTGACCCGATTCTAGGAAATATCATGTAGAATGTACCTGGAACCGAATTATGGCTCTGCAACATAGAATTCCTTACTTGCAACAGTCATATGCAAATATTAGACATGTGCAATTAGGTTCGTTCCGAATGTATACTCGGATGAATTTCGTGCAACTCAGACATTTAGATGCTTATGAATGTCCGAAGTGCCGAACCGAACTGAATTGCCGAAGTTCTAAATTGCCAAAGTTCTGGGGTGGAAAATTACGGAATCTTGACCAATAATCTAATTCCTGGCATGTGAAAGTGGTTGTGGTGGCTGCCCAGGCACTGGGAGCCCTATAGATATGTAAGTGGTTGTGGTGACAATCCTGGCATTGGAAGCCCTACAGATGTGTAAGTTGCTGTGGTTGCAGTCCGGGCACTGGGAGGCAGGAGCCCTTCAGAAATGTAAGTGGTTGTGATGGCAGTCCGGGCATTGGGAACCCTACAGATGTGTAAGTGGTTGTGGTTGCAGTCCTGGCACTGGGAGCACATAATGGACAGGGGACTCCCAGTGTCAGGACTGCCACCACAACCACTTACACATCTATAGGGCTCCCAGTGCCAGGACTGCCACCACAACCACTTACACATCTGTAGAGCTCCCAGTGCCAAAATTACCACCACAACCACTTACTAGACATGTGCAATTTGTTTCATGCAATTCGGACATTCAGATGCTTACGAAGTGGCGAAGTTCCGAATTGCTGAAATTCGGTAGTTCGGAAGTGCTGAGCCGAACCGAATGGCATTAGTCTGACTTGCCGAAGCAGATAATTTTTTTTACTTATCCGAATTTACGAACTGAACCCAATTTTTTGCCCATGCACATCTCTAGCAAATATCCTTTGTTTTCTTTAGCTTAATCTAAAGAAAGGTCAGTCCTTCAATCTATAAATATACAGTCCTCAGCTCTTTCAGCCCTCACTGACTACAAATGGGCACTAAAATCTGACAAAAATATATTCTTCAAAGGTGTGCTCAAATTATAGCCACTATAGGTAGAAAGAAAAGCTGTATTAAAATGTTTTAAACTTAAAACCCTGTAAAAAACATAATACAAAAGAAACTCCTAGATAATTTTGCCTCCTTTTAAAGCATTGTATTAACAAGATAAATCAATGTAAATAATACCCCAGTAGAGTAATGAAAGTAAAAGCAAGTTAAATCATAGCATAGTAACTGACATAGTGAGTAAAAACTATGCTTAGGAAACAAGATGAATAGTTGCACCAGGTATAATCTAAGAGTATTTCAACTAGAGGCAAACAGTTGTAAACTTAGACACAGGATAAGGCACCTAACCATAAAGAATGAGAAACTACAATTCTTGTCTGATTTAGAATGCTATCCCTTAGCTGTGTATGACAGACTGGAGATGGAGTATTGTCCATGATTCCGCCAATGCCACAAAGTGACTTCATTCGGGATCCATCTGTACAGTCAACGATGGGTTACCAAATGTTGCTACCACTGCTTCCTGACTGAACAGGGGGTTCCCCTGGGCCATGATGCTCAATATGTCAGTGCAGCAGAACCTCCACTCCTCAAGCTTAGGCTGGCGTATGGAGGTCACCAAGCCCTCCAGCTCATGTGCTAGGCATGACGTTCTGTGGAACACAGGCAGATCCAAACAGGTTGTGGCTAACTGATGGTTATAACATCCATCCTGGCACTCGGTCCAGATGGTGAGCGTTGTGCCAGAACATTGTTAAAGACCTCCGCAGACAAGGTGAGTTATAATGTTTTGCCTGGTGAGCTTCAAACTGGTTCCAGAAGGCTGTGCATATTGTATCAAAGGCTGCATTGACCTGAGCTTTCCTGTGTGGCAGCAATGTCCGTTAGTGAGGTGGCCATCACTGGTGAGGACCGGGATATCCCCCACCGGTCCAGAGGTGGGGGAATGGGGTAACATCCACAATGGCGCTGGCAGCTCCAGGGTGGGAGATCAGCCGCTTCTCCCTTCTGTTAGGCACCTTCGATGGGAAGGCCGCAACGCAATGCTGGACTGCAGGCTATGTAGATAGGCTCAAATCTTGTTCAGGAGTGTTCCACAATTGACAGGCTGTGGCGGAACCAACCTTGCCACTGTGCACTGGAGAAGCCTGGTTGCCCGCCTGCTCCCTTTAGACTATGGCCCGGCATTTAAAACCTTTTTATTTTCCCAGCATAAAGGCGTATTCGTGCTTTTCTGCCTGGGGTTCGGTAGATTCAATCTACCGAACTAAGTACCGAACGACCGACCACCTGGGAACTGGAGTGTGCCATCAATTGACCGCCCAGAAGCTGCGGTTAACCGCAGCTTAATTGACGAACACTGGGTGGCCTTTGTTCATTTGCCAAACACGTGGCAGCGGCCATTTTAACTCACGAACGGCCAGCGGTGTTCAGCCCCCAAACTATGGAACTGGAAACGGACACTTATTTGCGCGAACACCGCTGAGCCGCCAGCCTCCTTACCTCTGCGTTCGGTAGTGGAACCGAATGACTGTTCATTCATAGTTTGATCGTATGAACAGCATCACCCCAGATAGCTATACCATGGAGCCTATTCGTGTAACGAAAGACTATGGAAAAGACTTTGGCTCCATGGCGATTGATAATAATGTGCGCTCAGAGCTAAGCTATCTGGGGATATGTAGAATGTATGTGTTTTATTCATTATTTACAACATTGGGTATTTTTGTGTCTTTTTACTAACGTGCTCAATGGAGTTTTGCCTCTGTCCTGGGAGATAATTGGATTACTTCCCAATTATCTCCAGGATAGAGAGGAGGGATTGTGATGCATTATGGGTGTGTTTAAAGGTGTATGCCTGTGATTGGTTAATGTCCAATATGTTCCCAGTCTTCCATCTGGTCCCCTAGGGGAGTGTCCACCAGGTGGAAGACCTGCATAAAAGCCGGGCAGGTAGCCCCAGTAAACGAGTTCTGCTTGACCCTGAAACGAAGTGTCGTCTCGTTCTTGGGGGGAATTGGATTGTATGCTGATTGCCAGGAGTGTAAGCTGATTGTATGCTTTTCCTGTTCGGCTGTTTCCAGTGTTCGTGTTTTGCCTGTTCAGGAGTTGGAGGATTCGTGTAGTTTGTTCGGGAGACTGGTGTAGTTTGTTCGGGAGATTGGTGATTGCAGTAGCTGCCGGTGCATCTGAAAGGGGAATATCGCCTAAACGGTTTTTAACCTCTTGTGTGCAAAATGGTCCGTTACACAGGCTCATGTAAGTATCTTTCAGAAGTATTACTGAGAGTATAATCCTCTCGGCAGATTGGGTTTATCAAGCAATATCATAGGAGATTCTTGGCACTAGAGAATCCTGGAGTGCCCCCCTACCTCCCGCCCCCCATCCCATGTCACTAAAGGGGTTAAAACCCTTTCAGCTACTTACCGGAATCCAGCACTGATGTCCCTCGGCACTGTCTCAGCCTCTTCCTACGCTCCTCCACAGGGGGGGACCTAATGCGCATGTGTGGCAATGGCCGCACGCGCATTAGACCTCCCCATAGGAAAGCATTAGGGTGGGATATTTAACCTAGCCACTGGGGGAGTCATTTCCCCCTGACGAGCCTCTAAACCAGGCGAAACGCACGTCGGATCTTGACACCGTTCGGGTCTTGACACCGTTCTGACATCTCTTCCACATTTACGTTTGCATCCCTCTTCTCTCTACTTGCCGTGGTCTAAATGCCATCCTGCAATAGTCCAGTGACCTTTTTGGGTATCTCCAGGATTAGGCTATTTGTTAGCCATTCTAGTTAGCGGGAAGCAACATATTGATTAGTCCTGATATCACTGTCTGCATCCTTCTCTCCTCCACGGCATTTGCGCTGCAGGTTTGGACAGTTTTAATTTAATTTTGATAATTGTAGAATTTGGCTGATTATGAGCTACTTCTGGTTATTGGGAAGCAAAATACCGATCAGGGTACTGTTTAAAGCTTAGCTACCACTACATCTTATTATTAGTAATTTATGAGCTTTTTGCTCCTTCAATTTTTATTTTCTCTGTACTTTACTGTTAATAGTGTCCATGAAGGCACTATTCCTATCTATCTGATTTGTTCATATCTATTAGGTGCTTTCCATCTATTTATCTAGGTATCTTCCAGATTCACTATTTAGTAAGTCTGGTTAGACATCTAGCGACTGCACTGATCGCGTTATATTTGGGTCGTGCAGTGCTACCTGTTCTATTGTTTTGTATGATTCACACACTACCTAGTCAGCTTTGTCTATACAGGACTATACAGGACTATACAGGACTAGATTTCAGGTCTTTAATTGACAGTTCACACTGGCTCGATAGTGCCTCCCGTTAAAGCCTCTGACTGTGAATGAATTGTTACGAACCACTACATTATACATTGTACTTACCTAATGATACATTCTTGTAATACTCGTAGCAAGCTGATGATATCGAGTCAGCTATCTGCATATCTTATAGTTTCCTTCTCATACTACAGTATTTGATTCTATTACACAGTTTTTAAGTAGCTTCGCTTGTTACTTTGTTTTTTATTAAATCGTGACCTTGGAGATAGCTATTATTAGGATTTATGTGAATTACCTTTCTTTCTCTTTTTCTGTTTTGTATAAAGCCCCCCTCCCCACTTTTTTTCTGTGTGTATGTCCCTCACACATTTCTCTTTGTCTGAGTTAGACACTTATACATTCAGATGTACGCACACAGGGCAAATGTAGTGGCGGCTGGGCCTGATGTGGATAGCAGTTTGGCGCATGTCCTTCCGCCACCAAGGATTGCAGGGCATTTCTCTTTGCCTCCTGTTGCCTCCTCCTCCGCTTCCTCCTCCTCTACCACCACCTCATCCGGGCAGCGTAACACCTTCACCACCAACTTCAGCACAGCCAGGGGTAAACAACAGCAGGCTGTTTTAAAACTCATATGTTTGGGGGAAAAACCACACACCGCGCAGGAGCTGTGGAGGGGCATGGAACAACAGACCGATGAGTTGTTGTTGCCACTGAGCCTCAAGCCCGGCCTGGTGGTGTGCGATAATGGGCGAAATCTCGTAGCAGCTCTGGGCCTAGCCGGTTTGCCGCACATCCCTTGCCTGGCGCTTGTGCTGAATTTGGTGGTGCAGAAATTCATGTAAAACCACCCAGATATGTCAGAGCTGCTGCAGAAAGTGCGGGCCGCCTGTGCGCGCTTTCGGCGTTCTCTCCCTGCTGCTGCTCGCCTGTCTGCGCTGCTGCATAACTTCTGCCTTCCCGCTCACTGCCTCATGAGACTATGCGAGCAGCAGCAGGCGATAGTGGAGTTTCAGCCTAAACACGCACGGCAGTGGTGTATCCTGGTTTTGTGCTGCCCTAGGCAGGACAAAACTCAGGCACCCCCCTATCCCCGCGCCACCCCCACCCAACCCTTCCCCTCCGCCCCACCTTCTAAATACACACACAAACAGTTAGACACACACACAGTCAGATAAACACACAGTCAGACACAAACACACACAGTCAGACACAAACACACGCACACACACAGTCAGACACACACACACACACAGTCAGACACAAACACACATACAGTCAGGCACACACACACACACACACACACAGTCAGACACAAACACAGTTAGACACACACACAGACACAAACACACACACAGTCACACACACACACACACACAGTCACTCACATTAACACTTTTTTGTTTTTTTAATTTAAACCCCCCCAGCCTCCTTACCTTTGGGAGTGCTGGGGGGGGGGTTCCTCTTTCTCCCTTGTGGTCCAGTGGCTGCCGGTCGGGCTGATGGGCTGGCTGCTGGGCGGGCGGCACTGGCGAGGGAGCATTTCCTCTGAGCTGACTGCTCAGCTCCCTCACGCCGCAGAGTGAGGCTGGGAGCCGGGATATGACGTCATCAACCCGGCTCCCAGCCTCACTCTGCGGTGCGCGAGGGAGCTGAGCAGTCAGCTCAGAGGAAGAGCTCCCTCGCCAGCAGCCCACCCGACCATCAGCCAGCGCCGCCCGCCAGCCCAGCATGTCTGTTAGCTGCAAGGCTAACTAGGCATTTGCCCTGGGCATTTGGGGGTGGCGTTTTTTGCCTCATTTGCCTCGCGGCTAATACGTCCCTGATGCACGGGTTAGTCGCTCTGCAGAACAGAGTTTTCTTTTTTTATATGTCCCAATATTAAATTTTTTTTAAAATAGTGTTGGCTACCTCCTCCTCCTCCACCGCTGCTTCCACCTACACCGCCACGGTCACCGCCTCCTCAACCTATGGGTCACTTAGTATAAACTATGTACACAATAGCAGAGGCTTGTGAAGGCCTTTTCTCCATGCATCAGGAGTTGAGCTCAGTTTGAACAATGAAAGAGAATACCCTGCACTCCAACACTCTCTCAAATGGATAATTCAGGTGATCCACCTGACAGCCATGCTTTAGATTTTGATTTATGTTCTTCCAAAGCTAAAATCAAATATTCCATCTAGTGGTATTTTATGGCTCAGCTGTATTTTTAATTTTTAGGTATTTTATGTTATTTTAAGTTATTTTGCTATCCACATTTGTTTGTAGGGCACTTGTCCTACTTTTACCCCCATTTTACTTCCTTTTGCAGCTCCCTATTCCTTTCCAGGAGTTTTTTAGAGGCATTTTTGTGCCCAAAAGTTCGGGTCCCGATTGACTTCAATGGGGTTCGGGTTCGGGTCAAGTTCGAGCCCGAACTCTGACTTTTTTTCAAAGTTCGGCCGAACCCGCCGGACCTGAACATCCAGGTGTCCACTCAACTCTAACTACTGGTATATATAAACCTTCTATTTGTGCTGGCATTTTTTTGCTTTTTGATGAATACCCACAGGTGTGTTACAGAGGTATTAGTCAGAGGAATTGTTCCTGTTTCTGTCAACTCCCTATACTGTAAATTTAGGTTGGTAAATCGGTGTAAATTCATTTTATTTAAGATAATCCCTTCTGGTTTCATTAATATCTTGATATTTCTGTAGGTGTCAATTTAGGCAAAACATTCATCGGTTCTTCCAGCAGGGGCATCTTTCGCCAAATTCCCCCCACGCTCCTAGGATTGGGGTAGGTTACGCAATATTAATCGGGTCCTTGAGCTGGCCCATACATAGTTCCATATCTCACATACTCAGATGCTGTATTACGTTTCATTTTAGGTTTACTTACGTATCCAGGTGAAATATAGAGATAGAGAAAACCTATCAGGGAGAAGGATGTTAACCTAGTCTTACTCCTAATAGCCTCCCAGAATGTCCTTGAGAACAGGACATATGCGTATGGGGACATATCAGCAGTACTGAGGGCTAGAGATGCCAGGCTAAATAAAAAATTGTCCATACCCGAATTTGTTTTGGGTTTTGGCATTTACAAGGATGTATACTGCTCAGTTTATCCTGATAAAAAGGAAGAATTGGATGTATACTTGCACAAGTTTGTGGATCTGGGGCATAAATACGGTGGTTCAGCCTTTTATGACTACCACCGTTCCTTTTCTGTGAAGGTGGCCGCAGCTCTGGCTCAGTTTAACTATAAAATAACTGGAACAGATTAGATACTGAGCTATTCTGCAGGAATTTTGCAGGCCTTAGATCCCCGGTTTGTGCAATTTGTGTATCCACGGCACATTCCACCAATCTATGCCCTAATTCAGCTGAAGTGGAACATGACCAATCCATAACCCCGCAAGGATAAACTGGGCACAGATATTGTTTTTCTGGGCAAAACCCAGATTTGTAATAATTTAGGGTTTAGTTCATGTAGACTGCTACACGTCTGTGCCTTCTGTTTTCGGGGCACATGTTAAAACCATTTGCCCTAATAATTTATTCCCTAAACCTTACATCACCAGCATCAATGTCACTTTTATTTTGTTATTTATGTTACTACAACACCACCCCTCACATCACTTGGTTAGATTTCTCACCGAAGGGTTGTCTACAGGCATTATCCACTTACCGCCTGGTACGCTCGAGTGTAATAATTTGCAGAAAGCAATGGCAGACCCAGAGTTGGTTGATGATCTCATTAACATCGAATTAGGAGAGGGTTTCATGCTAGGGCCTTTCAATCCCCCTCCCTTCTATTCATGGAGAACCAATCCCATTAGGATAGTCATGGGTAAGACATCACATAAACACAGACTGATCATCGACCTATCGGCACCACATTCCTCTACAGTCTCTAGTCTAAATTTCCTCATACCCTCCGGTGAATTTTCACTGCAATATCCCACAATTGACAAAGCCATCTGGGCCATTTTGGCAGCTGGGACAGGAGCATGGCTCAGTAAAACAGACATTGTCAATGCTTTCAAATTACTTCCCATTCATCCTTCACTCTGGCATCTGCATCTGGCATCATTAAGTGACGAGGGCTATATTATTTCTTCTCCCGGCTCACCTTCGGCTCTAAAAGCAGGCCCAAAATATTGAATATTTTTGACGAAACCTTGTGTTGGCTACTACTTAATGTCTGCAGATGTATGACTATAATTCATTATTTGGATG
This sequence comes from Pelobates cultripes, assembly GCA_933207985.1. Lineage (NCBI taxonomy): Eukaryota > Metazoa > Chordata > Amphibia > Anura > Pelobatidae > Pelobates > Pelobates cultripes. The sequence goes on from OW240920.1 coordinate 133,455,394, forward strand.
ATTTTCGCACTATAGAAAATAACTCACTTCCCCCTGCCAGCTTGACACAAATGTTGTCCCTTTTCGAATCCTTGGGTATACCAGTCTAACCTAAAAAAACAGAAGGTCAGGACACAGTCATTAATTTTCTGGTGATTCAACTTGACTATGTTCGCAGACAGGCAAGTCTTCCCCAGGACAAGATTGAGCGCATCCTAGCGAGCATTGAATTATACTTACAGTTAGGTTCTTGTAATGGGAAGGAACTTCAGTCCTTGCTGGGGTTGCTCAATTTTGCAATGAGGTTCATTCCCCAAGGTAGATCTTTTATTTCACGGTTATTTTCTTTATTCCTGAACCTCCCCTCAGAGGACTCACGCACCACGTTAGACTTACACAGAACAGACGATTTATGCATGTGGCAAACTTTTCTCACCTCCTGGAACGGACACGCCATGTTCATACCTCCAATCACAGACAAATCCCATACACTCTGGACAGATGCGGTGGTCAACACAGGTTTCACTGCTGTCTGGGGTAACAAGTGGATGTGGGGGCCATGGCCTAGAGAAGCTAGTTCTCTTTCTGGCTTCTCCACTACATCGGCATTATTTGAACTGTACCCAATCGTAGCCGCTGCTATCGTATGTGGAACTGAGTGGGCAGGCTAATCGGTCAGATGTTATTCCGACAACCTGGCCACATGCCATATCGTAAATAAAGGCCGATCTTCCTCACTAGTTATCATGAGGTTTTTAAGGAGACTCACCTGGGTGGCGCTACCAAACTATTTTTAATCACTCGTATTCACGTTCCGGGTGTCACAAATATAGCTGCTGATCACTTATCCCATTTTCACTTTTTTAGGCCTTCCTCCAGACTCTACCCACTGCATCTAGTCAGGCTACCCCGGCTCAAATCTTGTTCAGGAGTGTTCCGGCACACCACAACCGACTGGTGTTATTACCTATGTTCTGTTTCATGTGTTATGCTACTACCACGGCAATATTGCCCTGACCACAAATATATATATATACATGGAGTGCATAATTATTAGGCAAGTTGTATTTTTGAGGATTAATTTTATTATTGAACAACAACCATGTTCTCAATGAACCCAAAAAACTCATTAATATCAAAGCTGAATATTTTTGGAAGTAGTTTTTAGTTTGTTTTTAGTTTTAGCTATGTTAGGGGGATATCTGTGTGTGCAGGTGACTATTACTGTGCATGATTATTAGGCAACTTAACAAAAAACAAATATATACCCATTTCAATTATTTATTATTACCAGTGAAACCAATATAACATCTCAACATTCACAAATATACATTTCTGACATTCAAAAACAAAACAAAAACAAATCAGTGACCAATATAGCCACCTTTCTTTGCAAGGACACTCAAAAGCCTGCCATCCATGGATTCTGTCAGTGTTTTGATCTGTTCACCATCAACATTGCGTGCAGCAGCAACCACAGCCTCCCAGACACTGTTCAGAGAGGTGTACTGTTTTCCCTCCTTGTAAATCTCACATTTGATGATGGACCACAGGTTCTCAATGGGGTTCAGATCAGGTGAACAAGGAGGCCATGTCATTAGATTTCCTTCTTTTATACCCTTTCTTGCCAGCCACGCTGTGGAGTACTTGGACGCGTGTGATGGAGCATTGTCCTGCATGAAAATCATGTTTTTCTTGAAGGATGCAGACTTCTTCCTGTACCACTGCTTGAAGAAGGTGTCTTCCAGGAACTGGCAGTGGGACTGGGAGTTGAGCTTGACTCCATCCTCAACCCGAAAAGGCCCCACAAGCTCATCTTTGATGATACCAGCCCAAACCAGTACTCCACCTCCACCTTGCTGGCGTCTGAGTCGGACTGGAGCTCTCTGCCCTTTACCAATCCAGCCACGGGCCCATCCATCTGGCCCATCAAGACTCACTCTCATTTCATCAGTCCATAAAACCTTAGAAAATTCAGTCTTGAGATATTTCTTGGCCCAGTCTTGACGTTTCAGCTTGTGTGTCTTGTTCAGTGGTGGTCGTCTTTCAGCCTTTCTTACCTTGGCCATGTCTCTGAGTATTGCACACCTTGTGCTTTTGGGCACTCCAGTGATGTTGCAGCTCTGAAATATGGCCAAACTGGTGGCAAGTGGCATCGTGGCAGCTGCACGCTTGACTTTTCTCAGTTCATGGGCAGTTATTTTGCGCCTTGGTTTTTCCACACGCTTCTTGCGACCCTGTTGACTATTTTGAATGAAACGCTTGATTGTTCGATGATCACGCTTCAGAAGCTTTGCAATTTTAAGAGTGCTGCATCCCTCTGCAAGATATCTCACTATTTTTGACTTTTCTGAGCCTGTCAAGTCCTTCTTTTGACCCATTTTGCCAAAGGAAAGGAAGTTGCCTAATAATTATGCACACCTGATATAGGGTGTTGATGTCATTAGACCACACCCCTTCTCATTACAGAGATGCACATCACCTAATATGCTTAATTGGTAGTAGGCTTTCGAGCCTTTACAGCTTGGAGTAAGACAACATGCATAAAGAGGATGATGTGGTCAAAATACTCATTTGCCTAATAATTCTGCACTCCCTGTATATATACACACATAAAAAGAAAAGCAAATGGCTATCACTATGTCCGGTGGATGCTGGGCACACCATATTATGAATAGCATCAGGTTGAGGTGGTACACTATGACAGTGAATGACAACGTAGCTCAGTGTTTTCCAAACCAGTCCTCAAGACCCACCAACAGTCCAGATAAAACAGGGAAGTACATAAATCCTGGACTGTTGGTGGACCATGAGGATTGGTTTGGGAACCACTGATCTAGCTTTTTATCCCTGAAACATTATTCAATAGCTACTAAAAATACATTTAAGAAAACACATTCTCATAAGTAAAAAGGAAAATGAACACTTCTTCATAAAAGCATATATAGGATTTCTTTAGAGCCATTTTTGTGGCCAAAAGTTCGGGTCCCCATTGATTTCAATGCGGTTCGGGGTTAAGTTCGAGCCCGAAGTTTTTTTTCAAAGTTTGGCCGGACCCGCCGGACCCGAACATCCAGGTGTCTGCTCAACTCTAATTATATTATATACAAGAAAATAGTTACAGGACATTTTCGTCGTCGGTGTAGCAAAATATGCATTCCCCTTTTATTTTATTTTGAAAAATTCTCAATAAAACTATTTGAAAAGAAACACAGTGAAAAATACATTGATAATCAGCTTTACAGTCTAACCCCAGACCCATCAGACATTGAGGGTGTAAATGTGGCCTCTCAGCATGTTCAGAGAATAGGCAAACATTAGATTCAGATGCAAATTCACAATCAAACTCTGCCAACTCCACATAAACATATCACACTCAGCCAACCCTCAATATAATACTGAACCAAACCCCACACTCAGTCACATGCAGCCAACTCCACACACAAGGACACTTGGCCTTCACAAGCAATCCCATTAAGCCAGAAGACACATTAGCAATCACACTCAGCCAACTCCTGACATGCATATCACATTTAGCCAGCCACCACAACCACACTCAGCAAAGAGCCACACAGAATTACACTCGGCCAACCCCGGCATTATCCCTCTCAGTCACCATGTAATTCCCACTCAAGTGTATTGTCTAGGTGGAGCACCCTTGAGAAAATATGTAGAGCTCTCGGGCTGGTAGATAGGTTGGTGCCTGATAAAAGAAGATGTGAAGGTAATATACCACAAAGAGGTCTTCTCACAAGCAAAATGCAGATCCTGTGGCACTAAAGATAAATACAATACATTCAGACAACAAGAAATAAGCCTCATTTGGGCATTAAAGGAGTAGTGAATGCAGGGAGAGGATCTCAAATAAACAGGTGTTGACGAGCAAAATATAGAAAACAAAAAGAAAGGAAAAAAATAACACACACACACAAAAAAAAAAAAGTATGTACAGATCTTGGATCGTGGTCAGGTTAGTGCCTGAAAACAGGAAGGCAATTTTTTTTTAGTGAATCCTACTCACAAGCAAATATTGGTTTTATGATGTTGAGTGTATCCAAAAGAATGAAAATGTCAACAAGCAGCCGGATAGTTTTGATCAGAAAATGAAAATATATGCATATAAATGTCAAAATCAAAAATAGAAGAAAACAGAGGAAAGTGAAATTGAGTGGTACCTGAAAGTTATATGTCTGAAGGCAAATCTGAATTAAATATTTGTTTTAAAAAACATTTTCAGGGAAAAAACAACAGTGGTAAAGAGAAAAGGGGAAAAAAATAGGATCAACAATTTCTTCATCCACAAACAAGTATACTTACCGGTATATGGGAATATAGATCAAAAAGCAGTAAATATATATTTTGTATGAAATCATTCTATGTATTGCATCATAAAACAAATAAGAAACAGTAGCCTAATATCTGAGTGAAAATCATGAAAGTAACACATAATATGCAAGATACCGAGACATAGGTACTACTACTTTGTCCTTAAACTGAGCCACATTTATCCAATCCAGAGTAAAAAAAAAGGGAATACAAAGTTCCGTAAGGGAAGGAGAAATATATATTTAAAAAAAAAACACACACACAAAAAAAATAACAAACAGACAAATACTGGTCTTACAGTGTAGAGTGCATAAAAATAAAAAACTATACAGATAACCAAATGTTTGCAGTGAGTAAATAAGGGCTGGGGAGACTGGGAAAGAAACCACAATCAGTAGATTGTATCCAGCAATACAAAATGTAAAAATAAAAAGAATATGAAAATTTGGATCACTCGTTGCATGTAGACAGGTTGGTACCTGACAATAGCAATACGAAGAGTGCACCTAGACGTCAAAGAAATAGCAGCCACTGTCACTCGAAAAATTTTTATACTTTTTTTCTAATCTTGAATATTTATATATTAGCTCTTTTATTGGGAATGTAATATATAATTTTTGTTGTTTTTGTTGTTGTTGTGCAAGTGAAAACAAAGAAGTTGACCTTGCCACAACATCATAATTAGGAAAGCACAGTAACAGACAAAATATAATGCGGATATGACAATTGCCTAATCAGGTATGTCCGCGGCCCCTTAAGTCCTTTTATAATACTGTGAATTTAATTTGTTGACAACAAATCTAAAAATGTGCGAGAGTGTCACAGAGACTGAAAAAACTAGTAAAATCTCTGAAATACTCGTGAAATACTTCACAAATTGAACTTTGCAAACTGTGCCAAAGAGAAACTGCCACGTTTCCCGAGACCATAGCCATGTCATATTTACCTGGGGCAACAAAATGGATGAACATAGATTTGGTGATTACATAACAGAATTTGTAGATATTATACTATGTAGCAAACTACAGTTTCAGTTCCCCAACAGCATGTTTTGGGGAAATGTTATGGCAAAATGTAGGGGGCCAATGTAAAATTGCAAAAAGCTCTATTGGCAAGAGATTTTTTTTTTTTTTTCATATTTGAGATTTGTTTATGTGCTAGTAAGGAATGAGATGACTATACATGTATTGAAATAAGTGGATATTTTAAAGCACTATTTTTTCAGAAGAGATTTATCTTATTTGGAGACAGCAGACACAAGAAAATATTTACAAGACATTTTCAGAAAATATACATTCACGTTGTTAGATATTATAAGAAGGTTATTCTCTAAAGTGAGAATTGTCAAAGCCAACTCAAAGTGAATTTCATATAGAAGCCCAAGATTCCCAAACTGGAAGCACAGCTGACTTGGGAAATTAGAAATTGAATTGTTAAATTCCAGTTTTGCTAGTTTAGCTTAAAATTTGAAATTCAAATTGAATTCAGGTTTGAATCCCAACAACACTTACTGTAGTGACTAACCCCATGTGTAATATAGAGGGTAAACGAAATCTGAGAAATTATGCGATTACTGAACTTAGAAACAGAGCTTAATGACCATGCTGTATAGTTATTGTGAAATATTGCCTTATATGTGTATATACATTGTTGGGGACAGAGAAACGTTTTTCAAATTTTTTCTTAATTTCTTATCTTCTATAGCCTTTTCATAGTTTACTTTTTTGCAAAATGTTTACTTTGTTATAATGTTTAAGAAAAAAAAATGTTTCGAAAAGAAACACAGTAAAATGATAAAACATTGAGAATCAATTTTACAGTCTAATCCCAGAACCAGCTGACATTGAGGGTGTAAAATGTGAGCTCTCAGCATATTCAGAGAATATGCAAAAATTAGATTCACTCGAGGCGGTCAAGTATGGATATATTGCATAGATTGGATTGTATCAACCAAACCAATGCTGTATTATTGTATAATTGACGTCCTCTGCGTAGGACAAGGATGACATTTTCTTCTTTAATAAAGACCTATTTAACACAAAAATTAGATTCAGAAGAAATTAAATGGTATCTGGAAAAGTACCTACAACGTATGCTCTTTTGAAAGGGCATAGTATTTCATATATGCATTGTTTTAGCAGATATACCAGTAAATGTACATACTTGGAGAAAACTTTTTTTAAAAATCTCTTTCTCCAACTGGTCAGTCAATTCTACATGGACTCTATACCAGGGGTTCCCAACCCAGTCCTCAAGTAACCCCTACCAGTCCAGGATTTAGGGATTACCCTATTGTGTCTAAAGTGGTTTGTTTGTTTTTTTCTTTCTAAAAGCACCTTACACACAACTTGGTAATCCCTAAATCCTAGACTAGTAGGAGGTACTTGAGGACTCGGTTGGGAACCACTGCTCTCTATGGAAGAATTAATTGAGAAATGAGAGCCGAATAGACCTCCAACGGGCAGTCCTTCTGATCTTCGCTAATACTGGTATCTTCGCATGCGCTGGTCTTGCTATGGTAAATCCATAGCCAATACTAACTAAGGAGTGTAGCGTATGTGGGAGGTAAGCAAACTTTAGCACCCCAGCTATCGTGGGCAACATCTCCCATGATGCTTTGCCAACATTATGCCTGCAAGAGCATCATATAAGATGTAGTCCACAACATCTAGAGTGCCAAAGGTTGCCTTTCCCTAGTATATAGAGTATAGTAAAATATACTGTTTCAGTACTCTACAAACATAAGATTATTACTAGTTGTAAAGAAACGCAACAAACCATTACATAAGTATTCAAAATAAAATATAGTGTTCTGTAATAAACCCATTTTAATATCACATTTTGTCAGCTAGATCATGCTATGTATAATAAATCTTATTAAATCTGGATCCGCCCTCCCCACTATGATTTTCATGTGATAGGCGTGGGCAAACAATAATTTGTCAATGAGCAACAACATTGCAATGAGAACATCTTCATGTACATCTCTTCCTCTCCTGGCTCTTGTTAGTTATACCTTTATCCTGCGTAGATTGAAGAATGTAAGTACTTTCATTTCTGTGTTATTAGAAAAAAACTCTAATACGCAATATATAAGGTATATGATATGCAAAGAATATACAATGAATATGTACTTAAGTAAATACAACCCGAACAGAGTGTTCGTTGTCAACATTCAATAATTAATTATAACATTCTTTCTTATTTACATGAACAAACTGCAAATATTGAAATAGAGTAAATTTAAAAAAAAATAAATTCTGAGAATTTGCAATAAAATTATCAATTTCAAGCCAAAAAAACTGAACTGCAAATTTTAGTTTTTATAAACTTCCTTGTGTAAAAAAAATCTGAGAATTTGCAATAAAATTATTCATTTCAAGCTAAAAAAACTGAATTGCTAAATTTGTTGTCTATAAAGTCGTTTAGACTGCAGCACTTTTATGTCTTCAATTCACGATGTTTCATCGTAAAATAGTTACATAGTTGGATAATAAACATATTAGCTACTGACTTGTGTTTGAGTGGAACATTTATAAAATGTGTAAATGTAGGGCAAAACGAGAATTTGCGATTTCTATGCAAAAATTCATCCAAACTTAATATAGTAATGTAAATACAAGCAAATTTATGTTTTGAATTCATCTATATAGTATATATCTTTCTTAACATTAATTCTGACAGAACCATTTGAATGCAAATGGCCCTTTTACAACAAACATGATAAACTAAAATATATCATCAGAAAGGTGAAATATTTTGCTTACAGCGTTTGTAATGATTGGCATACGAACCCAAAAAAAAAAAATTGAGTAGAAGGAAGGCTGTAAGTTGTATTGTGCGTGCTAGAGCTATTTCATTTTTGTGTTTATACATGCCATTTATTAGGTCAGGGTTTTTTTTTTTTTTAAGAATTTTGTATTTGTTATTAAAAAAAATAATAACAGGTGTAATATAATAACAGGGTATGCCTCTAGTTTTACTGTTGATTTTATATATATATATATATATATATATATATATATATATGTATTAAAACACATGCATTGAAATAATTTAACATACTTTATATTAGAAAACTATGTTATCTCCAAGTCTCATGTGTCTTATACATGAACTCTGCATCGCTGTCAGGGTTATTCAATAAACTCAGAATTGTACCGCATTAAAATCTAAATAGCAAAGTGTAAACAAAAAAATACTGATCTGATAAAAATTCTCCAACTAAGTTTTTGTCACAACATGTTTATTGTAGATCCAATTTTACAATTCAGAGATTGATTTGCTACAATTAAACCTTAAACATGACGGCAGGAAAAGCAATTTGGTTAGACTGAACTTGTAGGCAGACGCCAATCCTAATTGTAGCTATATTTACAAAATGCTGTCATTAACCCCATATTGCCAAGTAATTCCATGGTAGAGGAAGTTAAGTTTAGTATACCACAATAATCCAAATATTGTTATTATATTATTAAATGTATATTGTATCAATAATTTACTTATATTCTTTATTACATTTATATCATATTAACGTATTACTTTACCATTTGTGATGTGACTGCTTGCGCGCGCACAGGACAAATATTGTGGGTTTATGCAGGTTTGCCTGCAAAGCACAAGATAATTTATTTTGTGAATTTGTTTTCTACCACATTTGTTCTGAAGTACTCCAAATTTCATCAATATTCAAATCTGATTATATATATACACACACACACACACACACACACACACACACAAATGTCCAGACTCTGGCACTCAACCCCAACAAAGTAAAATAGTAATTTTTTCTGGGTGTTTCCCAGCAAATAGTATAAACAAATTCAAAACAGGAGCACTCTCTTGGTTTTCCAGATATATTTCAAAAAGTATTCACCATCTCTACATCAACATTTCGACCCTTCAGGGTCTTTATTAACCCACCTTTTATTGCGGTTAAATTTACATGTGAGAATTACTGGTTTTAAAAAAGACACCTGGCAATATTTAACCCCTTCACTGCCAAGCACTTTGCAAAAAACAAAACAAAAACAGAATCCAAGTATTTTAGGTGTTCTGGAAAGTAATGTTAAAAATTGGTTTTCCGTTTCAGTATGCATCGGAAGCACATTATATAATGGAAATAAAATTCCTGAATATGTAACAGACTATTTTCTCCACATATTCTATAATCCTCAGACACACACACAATGAAGGCTGCCTTCACCCAGGGGCAGATCCAGAGCCTGATCTCGGGAGGGGCACTTGTAGATTATTTAAGGAAATAATCCATGCACAATAACCACTACAGCTCTGTGTAGTGGTTATGGTGCCAGGAGTGCCTGGACCCCCTCCCAGAGTAAGTAGTCAAACCGTTTAAGAACCGTTTAAGAACAGTATGTGTATGGGGCAATGTGTGTATGGATGGGCTGTGTATATGTGTGTGGGGCAGTGTATGAGTAATAATAATTTATTTAATTATTTTTTAAATCATATTTTTTAATATTTACTGAGTGTCTCGACCCCTCGAGGCACTCAGTACAGACAGAGCATTGGAAGCCTGTCTGATGGCTTCCGATGCTCTGCCTCACTGCCAGGCTCCACGTGGAGCAACCCGGAAGTGATCACTCCGGGGGGAACGATTATCCGGTGTTCTCAGGGTGCCACAGACAGTGAGGGGGGTATTGCAGTGATGCCTCAACATCGAGGCATCACTGCAATACCATTAGAGCTGCTGGAAGAGATCATGATCGCTTCCAGCGCTCTAATTCCCCACGGACGTACCTTAAGGACCCTTTTTTGTCGGACGTACCGCGATCAGGAAAGGGTTAAATGTATTTTTCATTTCTGTATGCATAGATAGCACACTATTAAATGGAAACAAAAAAACTAAAACTTGGTTGGACAGTAAAACTTTTAAAAAATGATTTACCAGATAATGAAGTTACAGTTATGGAAATAGTGTATATAGTAAATAATCTTGAAAGCATTGGGAAGCAAGAGCGCATACACGCCAAATCACTGTGTTGCACAAATTAAATACTATTCTAGTCTTCAGCATAGGAGTTTGTGTACCTATCTTTTTTCTTAGTTTCTTGTTTTTTCTTTTAATTTAAAATTATCTATTCAATGTGTTACGTTTATTAAAAATATTATTAATAAAAGTTCAATTTTATTATTCACTCCAAGCCCATCTATAGGCCGCACAAGGAAGGTACAATTGACCCCATCCACACCGAGAACGCAGGAGGACACCCCACACACCTCGATACGGAGTTACATGCAAACCCCCGGAGTCTTACTCACTCAAGGGGAGACATCCAATATGGCGCCGTCCTCGCCGAGCACGTTGTCGGAAGATGACCGCCACACAGACACCAGCATGCCTGCCGCATCTACACCAGACTGGTATGCCCTGTTTGCCTCCCTACCTAAAAAGGAGGACTTCCACTCTCTCTTGGAGGAAGTAAAATCCGCACTTCACACAGAAATATAATCTCTCAGCACTTCCCTCACAGCGCTGGAGGCGAGGGTGACTGCTCTGGATAATAGGGGCCCAACCCAGCAAGACCTTGACCAGCCATGCCCAGCAGTGCAAACTACCATCGCCCATGCCAGATATCTGCAGGACCTGCGCCTCCACGTGGAGGACTTATTTCATTGGAGCAGCAGGCACAACATCAGGGTGAGAGACATGAGGGAAGCAGAAAACGCGGAAAACACAGAAGATGTCAAAGGAATGCTGATATCGCTGTTTAACCACATTTTGGGCAATTTCCAGGAGGCCAGCATATGTATTGACAGAGCCCAGCGGCCCTCATGAACGGACCGCCTCCGAATGCACCACCCAGAGATGTAATATGCTGTATACAGGACTTCCAGCTCAAGGAAGAAATAATGCAGAAAGCCCGCACGGGTGGGTCCTGGCGGTTCAAGGGGCAAGTAATTGAACTCTATAACGATCTCTCCCATTTCACTCTACAAGCTCGACAAGCCTTGAGACCATGCAAGACCTGCAAATACGGTATAGATAGCAATTCCCCTTCGCTCTAACAGCCAGGCGAGGAACCACTGAAGCTATGATCAGAACTCCGCTGGATGTCCCAGCCTTCCAAGACGCCCTGGATCTTTCACGTACCCACATCCCAGACAAGACCAACTGCCCTATCAATGAACAGTATGCGGGGAGACCAGCACGTAGTCCTTCCAGCCTGGGAAATGAACCTGATGCTCTGTTTACCCCCCTACCTCAAAAAACTGTTAGCCTCATGGCTCCTAATGTGGCATATTGTTCCCCCAATCTACACCCCTATTTGTACTGACGCTTCCACAAGCAAGATAAACAACAGTACTACCAAGATGGGAGCTGTACCTCCTTGCTCGTTGGCAGCAGGGGGGGGGGGGATACTGACTTACATAGCTTCTCCCTACTCTACTCCCTTTGGCCAGTGGCCTATCTGGCCCACGCCACTCACTGCTCCACGGGTCCACTGCCATTAGACTGGGAATTGGACGAGTGGGATAACCTGCTTGCACGACAACCCCTACTAACAGTTGCTACTGCAACACACCTCCTCCCTCTCCTTCGGTCCATCACAGTTACCACTCCTTCTCCTACTACATTTCTGCTTCTTCTACTGCTTCCCTTACCTTCCTCTCTCCTTCACTTCCCTCACCCAACCCCTCATACTGACTCTCACACTCTCTCTATCTCTGCCAGCTGGGCCTGGACCTGCTACCCTCGCCCCTACCCCTCTTCATCATGGCCCTGCCCCCTCCCGCTTCCTCTCTCCCCGGCTACACGATCAACGCAAGGGGACTCAACTCCCTCAACAAAAGGGCGAGAGCTCTACGAGAGATACAAGCACTTCGGGTGTCGATCGCCTTCTTTCAGGAGACCCACTTCCTTGCTAGACGAGAACCCTGGTTCTCTGATAAATACTATCCCACCGGTCATTTCACACATAACTCCTTGTCTAAATCTAAGGGGGTGGCGATATTGTTCTCGGCTGACACTCAATTCCACCTAGGAGCGGTAAAAGCGGACAAGGACGGCAGATATCTCTTTTTGAAAGGGCACAAAGGAGATTCCCTAATTACGCTCGCAAATATTTACCTGCCAAATAAGGGACAAAAACCTTTCCTAGCCTCCATCTTCCGCACGCTGAAATCTTTCAGCGAGGGGACCCTCATTGTGGGGGGGGGACTTTAATGTCCCTCTAGACTCCAGGCTAGACACATCCAAAGGGACCTCCATAGTGCCGGACCATGTGCTTAGTGGCATGAAGACTCTCCTCTCTGAACATCAGCTCTCAGGCTGCTGGTGTATTTTACATCACGCTGATAGGGATTACATCTTTTTCTCCACGCCTCATGGATCCTACTCTAGGATTGATTGCTTCTTCGTTCAACATAGGGACTTGGACTCACTGATATCAACTCATATAGCACCAATGTCCTGGTCAGACCATGCACCCGTGATCCTCTCTATCGACAGACCCCGACCGTTTCGGACACAGTGGACGTGGAGACTTAATGAATCCCTCCTTGATGACCCGTTGATACAGGAGGATGTTAGATCCACTATGGAACACTTTTTTCTTACTAACACTTCCACTGAGTCGACGCCTTCAACTATATGGGAGGCACACAAATGTGTAGTAAGAGGACTTCTCATAAAACATGGCTTTCGATTAAAGAAACTGCGGTCTCAGGAAATTTCACACCTGACTGTCCGACTATCCCACTTGGAAAACCAGCATAAAACTGATCTTGACGAAGATAACTACAAAAGACTCCTGGAAGCCAGGGCACAACTTAACTCTTGCCCAACGTTGAAAATCCAATTCCAGTTTCATCTCACTAAAAATCCTTCTATGAATATGGGAATAAGAGTGGAAAGATGTTGGCAAGAGCACTGCGAGCATGCAGACAAAAAAAGCTATGTACAGAGGATATCGCACACCGGGTAAACATTCCTCACTCCTATGATCATCGCAGAGGGCTTTTGACAATACTACTCATCACTGTACTGCCTGCCCCATCAAACACCGACATCGGGGGCTGGAAGCAAAACTTTTCTCAAGCAACAGAAATCTTATATAACAATAAATAAATAAAAGAGAGAGACAGCGCCAGTGAACCTATTAGGCAGCAACCCAAAAAAGGGAATCCCCCCAAAACCCTAAAATACAGGATAAAAACAGAATATAAAAAAGAAGGGCTGCGCCAAGCTAAATAAACAGTATTCAGTCCAAATAATGGCAGTGGTATAATAAAAGTCCAACCTAAAAAAGTGTCCTCTCTGTAGTCCTAGGGTACAGGAACAGGATAATTTATTAGAGCTTCTGTCCAGCTCTAGGGTAAAGCGCACACAGCGGTATAATCCCCGCTTATGGGATATGTGGTGAGTGTCGGTTCTTCAGTGGTATCCAGAAGAAGGACAGAGCAGTCCAACTGCTCTTTGATGTCAGCGCTGGTGGAATGCCATTCCATTTTTGAAAAGGTCTGTATGACGAAATGCGTTAATGGAAATATAATTTTGTATAATAAATATTAAATTGAAACTATGAAGTAACCAAAATTTATTATACAAAATTATATTTCCATTAACGCGCTTCTTCTTTTTTATATTCTGTTTTTATCCAGAAATCTTATATAGCAGGTTACATGACAACCAAATTGGATGACCAAACCGTGACCGCCCTGGAGGAAGGAATCACAAAAGACGAGCTGAACCTTGCCTTGAAACGAGCCAAACTAGGGAAAAGTCCAGGCCCTGAAAGGCTTTACAACAAAATATTATAGGATGTTCTCTGACACTCTTGCCCCCCGCCTTCTCACTCTATTTAACACTATCAAAGAAGGAGGATCATTGGACCCCAATATGCTCTTAGCGCACATAGTGGTGCTGCCTAAAGAGAGGAAGGACCCCACCTGCTGTACCAGTTACCGACCGATCTCCCTGCTGAACGCCGACCTGAAACTCTTTGCAAAATTCTTGGCACTCTGCATCCATCCCCTGCTACCGGGCCTTATCCATCCCGACCAGGTGGTCTTTGTTGAGGGACGAGAAGCCAGAGATATTACAATTAAAGCACTCAACCTGATCCACATTCGCCCTCCCTCCTGGTCTCAACTGATGCGGAGAAGTCGTTCGACAGGGTAGATTTGCCCTTCTTAATGTCCACACTTGAACACGTTGGCTTTGGCCCACACATGTTGACATGGATTGCAGCCTTATACACCAAACCCTCTGCTCGAGTGCAGGTGAATAGGATCCTTTCCAAGCCATTTGACATAAAAAATGGCACTAGACAGGGGTGCCCGCTGTCACCCCTGTTCTTTGTTATCAGCCTAGAACCCTTCTTAAATGCCATACGTGCACAACCGCAAATAGTGGGCATTGGTGGAAGCTGGGGGGTGAGCAAGATCTCGGCGTACACGGATGATCTTCTGTTCTCCATCACGAACCCTGAATCCTCCCTGATGATTATGCTGCAATTTGAAACTTATGGCCACCTGTCCAACCTAAAGATTAATTTCTCGAAATCTGAGATCCTCAATCTGGGATGTTCCCGGGAGACGGTGACCTCAATGAGGGCAAGATACCCATTCCAGTGGTGCAAAGAAGCAATCAAATATCTGGGAGTCTGGCTCTTTGCGGAGCTGTCCGATACCTTCCGCATTAACTTCCCCCCACTCCTGGAGAAGGTGCAAAAGGATCCTAGTCTTTGCCTCACACCTGGCTTAGGAGGATAAACGTCCTCAAGATGAATGTGCTCCTGCGGTTCTTGTATCTCATGCAAACCCTACCGGTCCACATCCCCAAGACATTCCTTTCACAAACCCGCACATTGTTAGCTATGTCTGGCATGGCAGGAAAGCGAGGCTGAATTTCGCCACTCTCACCAAACCTAAACAATAGGGAGGACTGGGGCTGCCAGACCTAACTAAATATCAACAAGCCGTGCACCTCCAGAGGGTTATTGAGTGGACACATGCCCCGAAGGACAAGCTCTGGATTGCCATGGAGGCGAGCTTAACGAGGGTGCCCCTGTCCCTTCTCCCATGGTTGCCAAGAGAGATGTCGGGGAAACTACAGGGTAAACACCCGACACTGAACACCACTGTGACACTCTGGAGGAGGATGGGATAGGAGATCTGGCCTCCCCTCTTCTCCCCTCGCCTTACATCACCTTCTCCCCTCGCCTTCTCTGTCTGGACCTGTACCTTACATACCTCTTTTCCCACCTCCGTAATCACCTCCATAATCATCCTATTTTCTGACCATGTACTCCCCCTCTCCCCCTTTTCTTCTCCCTTCCCTCCTCTCTCTTAGAGGACCTATGTCCTACCTTCTGCCTTATACACGACCTACATATGTCGAATGCGCCATACTCTCTGAGGCGTCCACATACACCACTACACCTAAACTCACCTAAACTCACACTTGGGACTGCCGACGAGCAAAGGGTATAACTAACTTACTAACTAACCTAAGGGTCTCCAATAGCAACATAATTGTCCAGCTGGATACTTACTGTACCTCTCAATGACTAAAACACATACTTAGAGACATGGTAACCAGCTATTTTACGATTGTCTTGTATGTTTGACAACAATATGCCTAGCGTTACTCTGTTAGATGTTGCAGTTATACTACAATGTAGTACTCTCCATATGGTTGCCTCTCTTGATGATTATGTAATCTCTCTTTTCATGCATCACCCTTTGGTTATATTGCTTTCTGATAACTATGCATTCTCAGTGAGATTGCATTCTTTTCATTGTGTGTACTTATCAACTTAATAAACTTTGAATAAAAAAAAAAAAAAAAGATAAAAGGGATGTATAATGGACAGAATCGTGGTTTGGGGGGTGGTTGATTGACTGGTCAATTAAAAACTTAAAACATGAGTAATATTAAAAAAGGTGACTGTTACCAAGTGAGTATATGGCCACATATTTGGACCACTTCTATACCATCTCTGTGAGTCTTTAAGCCTTTACAGTTTCCTTTATTTAATTAATTGTTTTTAATCCATTTTGAATTAAATAAATATATTTTTTTAACAGATTTTCACAATTATTACACAATGTCTTCATTCTTTTGAGGTTGGACTTCCTCAAGGATATGTCCCTTGAGAAGTGGATGCTGAAATTATTGCAGTCACTTAGCATGGAAAACGTTGTACTACAGAGCAAAGAGCTCTTTAGCCATCCACATTGCATTTAATGTATCTGTTAAACACAAATTAGGGCCCTGGCAAGCTGGGCATATCAGGCCTGTATTACTGTAACCCATCAGTAAGGAATTAGAGCTGCTTTTATAGAGAGCCTAACACAGGTAAGAACAGATAGCATTCTCAGATATAATGATGACTTTGTAACTTCTTAATTTCTCTGTTGCAGGGCAAGCCTGCAGAGCAAGATTCTGTTGATTTTACTTGTGCTGCTTCTATTCTCAATGTCATACATCTGGTGAGTATAGCTGGTTCTGAAGGCTTTCCCATTTGTTTAGCTGTTTTTTTCCTCCAAGTAGTGCAGTAAAAGTAGTGTGATCAATTGCCATTGGCTATTTGGAAAGTCCCCAAACTAAGTGAGTATTACCGTTACCACATGCCACCAAAGTAGAGAAATTAATTTATTTTCCAAGCCTCAGCTTTGCAGAGGGATAGTGAATGCTTCCCATGACATCGTTCTGCCACACTCTACAGAAGCCTTTGTAGGTCAACCTACAGGGTTTAATTCTAGCAGCTGGAGTAGAAGAGGGACTACTGAGCAGATAAAGTGCTTCTTTATTGTAAATATATATCGTGAAAATGAACATGTGGGCTAAGTAAAACCTCACCCAGAGGTTCCACGGTATGAAGTAACCTTAAAGTATCAATAGACAACAAACACCTTATTATTATAACAAATATTATTTATAAAGTGCCAACAAGTTCCGTAGCGCTGTACAATGGACTAACAGACAAGCATTTGTAACCAGACAGGTTGGACACACAGGAACAGAGGGATTGAGGGCCCTGCTCAATGAGCTTACATGCTAGAGGGAGTGGGGTAATGTGATATAAAAGGTAAGGGAAGTATTAGGGAAGTAAATTGGTAGAATAGTATTCAATGAAGACTTACTATATAGAAGGAGGTATAGGTAATATCTGATTGAGAAAGCCACGGATAGAGGCGAAAGGCGTCTCAGGAGGATTCAGCACTTTAGACTTTTTCAAGATTATTGTTTTTTAATATACTATATGTTCAAATAAATTTCTATTTATCAGTTTATACTGTCTGGTGCCATCCTCAGTATCTACCTCCACTGCAAGAAAGGGCAGTGTGCCCCTTTAAGAGACACCAGGCTTTTTCACTTGGAGCCAAGGTTTGAGGCTCCTTAAGAAGGTGAGCAGTACATTTATAAGTTTGTAAAAACAAAAAGAGAGAATAAGCGCTTAATAACAGAATGAGACAGCAGCCTTTAAAGGGAATCCCTCAGAACCCTTAAAATACAACAACAAAAGAACAAAGATAAAAGCTGCGCCAAATATAATCAATAGATAATAGATAGTTAGGTAGTCCAAATATAAATATAAAAATCTTAGCTAAAATAGATTTTCCTTAGATCAAATAGTCTGTGCTTTGCTTGATCAGGAGAATGTAAGCTCGATTGAGCAGGGTCCTCTTCAACCTATTGTTCCTGTAAGTTTATTTGTAATTGTCCTATTTATAGTTAAATCCCCTTTCATAATATTGTAAAGCGCTACGGAATCTGTTGGCGCTATATAAATGGCAATAATAATAATAATAATCAGGAGCAATGTTCTCACTGTCCTTCCTCAGGGGGATCCAATAATATGAAAAGATAAAACAGATAAAAGACCAAATAGTGTAATATGTTCACTAGGGTCGTACTAGGCAGTTGGTGGATGTGGCTCACATGACAAAATCCTACCAGTGGTTGGAAAAGGCTGAAGGACAGAACTGAGGCACTAATCCTAGCAGCACAGGAGTAGGCACACAGCCCCAGATCAATAGAAGCTGTAGTCTACCACACCAGGCAAGACCCAAGGTGCAGACTATGCAAAGAGGATTCTGATTACAGTCCAGAACCTAGTAGCTGAATGCAAGATGTTAGCAGAAACAGCATACACGGAGAGACACAACCAAGTTGCTGGGATTGTATAACGAAACATCTGCACAGAATATGGATTGGACCTGCCTAAGTCCAGATGGGAGATACCACCAAGGGTAGTTGAAAGTGACAGGGCTAAGATCCTGTGGGACTTCAAGATTCAGACAGACAAGCAAGTGCTGACCAACCAACCAGACATTGTGACAAGGAACAAAAGACTGCCGTCGTGGTGGATGTGGCAATACTCAGTGACTATAACATCAGGAAGGAGGAAGATGAGAAGGTGGATAAATACCAAGACTGAAAGAAGAACTAGAAAGGATGCGGAAAGTGAAGGCAGTAGTAGCCCCAGTTGTGATAGGAGCACTCTGGGCTGTAACTCCCAAGTTGGGGGAGTGGCTTCAACAGATTTCAAGTGAGACATCTGAGATCGCTGTCCAGAAGAGTGCAGTTTCAGGAACAGCTAAGATACTGTGCAGAACCCTCAAACTCCCAGGCCTCTGGTAGAGAACCTGAGAATGAGGAATAAACATACCACCCAGGAGGGGTGAGAAAATAATTTTTATTAAAACGTATAATTACAATATTAAATCAATTAAATAATAAAATAAATAAATAAAATATGTTTTCAAAATTTAAAATAACATACACATATGTAATTAAATTCTAACTGTATTTGATATTAATATATATAGGTAACAAAATACACTTAGAATAACATTCTATATCTATTTATAGATAATATATTAACATTCTTGTATATATTTATGCAATCTTTTAACATAATTATGTGATTTTATTGATTCAAATTTGAGGGACGTGTCTGAAAACCCAGGCAGAAAGTCCAGATAATTTAATTTATGAGCACTATATTTAACCCTAGGGATGTGCATAGGCAAAAAATTTGGTTCGGAAATTCAGGTAAGTAAAAAATGTGTCTGCTTTGTCAATACGGACCAATGGCGTTTTGGAACTTTTGGTGGCAGTCCTGGCACTGGGAGGCGGGAGCCCTATAGATGTGTAAGTGGTTGAGGTGGCAGTCACACTTGCAATAGCTTGGAATAACAAAAAAATAATCCAGAAAAACGCATGTCAAAAGAGTTATAAATTGATTTGCATGTCAATTAGTAAAATAAGTATTTGACCCCTTCGACTTAGTACTTGGTAGCAAAACCCTTATTGGCAATCACAGAGGTCAGACATTTTTTGTAGTTGGCCACAAGTTTTGCACACAATTCAGGAGGGATTTTGTCCAACTCCTCTTTGTAGATCCTCTCTAAGTCATTAAGGTTTTCGAGGCTGATGTTTGGCAACTCGAACCTTCAGCTCCCTCCACAGATTTTTTATGGGATTATGGTCTGGAGACTGACAAGGCCACTCCAGGACCTTAATGTGCTTATTCTTGAGCCACACCTTTGTTATCTTGGCTGTGTGTTTTGAGTCATTGTCATGCTGGAATACCCATCTATGACCCATTTACCTTGCCCTGGCTGAGGGAAGGAGGTTCTCAGCCAAGATTTGATGGTACATGGCCCTGTCCATCGTCACTTTAATGCGGTGCAGTTGCCCTGTCCCCTTAGCGAAAAAACACCCCCAAAGCACAATGTTTCCACCTCCATGTTTGACGGTGAGGATGGTGTTTGACAGCGAGTTGAGTTGAGTTAATGCCAAAGAGCTCAATTTTGCTCTCACCTGATCACAATACTTTCACCCAGTTTTCCTCTGAATCATTCAGATGTTCATTTGCAAACTTCAGACGGGCCTGTATGTGAGCTTTCTTGAGCAGAGGGAACTTGCAGGCGCTGCAGGATTTCAGTCCTTCACAGCGTAGTGTGTTTCCAATTGTTTTCTTGGTGACTATGGTCCCAGCTGCCTTGAGATCATTAACAAGATCCTCCTGTGTAGTTCTGGGATGATTCCTCACCATTCTCATGATCATTGAAACTCCACAAGATGAGATCTTGTATGGAGCACCAGACCAATGGAGACTGACAGTTATTTTGTTTCTTCCATTTGTGAATAATCACACCAACTGTTGTCACCTTCTCACCAAGCTGCTTGGTGATGGTCTTCTAGCCCATTCCAGTCTTGTGTAGGTCTACAATCTTGTCCCTGACATCCTTGGACAGCTCTTTGGTCCTGGCCATGGTGGAGAGTTTGGAATCTGATTGATGGCTTCTGTCAGGTAACAAGCTGAGATTAGGAGCACTCACTTTAAAAAGAGTGCTCCTAATCTTAGCTCGTTACCTGTATTTAAGGCACCTTGGAGCCAGAAATCTTGCTGAGTGATAGGGGATTAAATACTTATTTCACTCATTGACATGCAAATCAAATTTATAACTTTTTTGACATGCGCTTTTCTGGATTCTTTTTGTTATTCTGTCTCTCACTGATAAAATACACCTGCAATTAAAATTACAGACTGATCATTTTTTTGTCCGTGGGCAAACGTTCAAGATCAAATACTTTTTTCCCTCACTGTATATGTATGCTAATAACAATATTAATAATAGCGAATGCCATGAACAAGTTAAAATCAGTCTGACAAATTACTTTAGAGCCAATTTATATATATCTTGCCCAATGGCACTCGTTTTGTATAAACCATTGGTTTGGCTTTTTCTTGGCATTCTCAAGATTTGACTTACATTTGTGTAATCCATCCTTACAAGATGAATTACTTCAGAGCCCATTTACAAACGTTGTGCCAAAAATCACTTCCTTATTTTTTAGCAAGCACGTTAGACACCTTGTTCTTGGCAAAAGGAGAACAAATACTGAGAGGACTCGCACAGGCAGATTTCCATTTAACTTCTGTTCTTTTCAGACTTTTATTGCTTGTCCTGTACACTATCCACTGTTTAATTCTTCTAGGTCAAAAGTAATCATTTAATGAAAAGTGAAATGTGTTTTTTCTTCTTCAGGTACACGTCTAGAACCAATGCTTGGCATCGTGTCTTACTATTTGCAAGCAATATTGAGGAGTGAGTAGTTTTACAGTTCTGCAAATAAAATATTTCTTATCTAATCTAAGATTTTAGTACAGCTTAATGACCAATCCAGGTGCCTGTTCAACTCTGTATATCATTCCTTTTGTTAACCCTTCAGACTTTCCTTAAATTAAGAATACTCATGAGAACAGAGAGAGTAATCTCAACCATTAAGGTGGCTCTGTCACCTCAAACTTACATTTCTCCTATTGTTTCCTGGTGCCTTAGGCTTTCAGAATCTGTTTTCATTTTCTTCATGTCTGATCTATTTCTCTTTAAAACATAAGCCAAAGTAGGGACTTCTTTGTCTTAAGTATTTTTCCTATGCTTGACAATTGTAACAAAAGGGATGTGCTCCACTTCCTTTGTCAAGATTCCCAAGTGTAGGGAAATTACATAAAGTAGTCATCCATTTGTCTTGTGTCTTAAAAAGAAATAAATCAGAAAAAAGAACAGTAACAGGTTCAGAAATTGGTAACAATAGGATAAAGTTAAGTTTGAGGTGACAGAGCTACTGTAACTAGCACTTTAATTATGCATATTTAAAATAAGAAATGGTGAATGGCCTAAATGTAATGTATTAAACGACAAGAAGAATTACCATATTATGGAAAAGATGGATCACAAATATCTCTCTTCTCATGATCCAAGTAAAACCATTTATACTTTAATAGTTGATGCACAGAGGCCCACAATAGGATTATATACACTGATCAGCCATAACCTTAAAAATCACCTACCTAATGTGTGGGTTCCCCTCATAGACGCATGGCTTGTTGCTTCTCAGAGGGGGCTGGCTACTAACAGCAATGCTGCTCCGTAAGTCTGAGAAATACTTCTCATTGAGGAGAATGAAACCAGTTTTGTAACAGAAACTTCTTTGTTGCTAAATAAATAACATTATGTTAACTTGATTCTCGTTTGATTGTACTAACTTGCTTCTTAAACGTTGCTGTTGTTCCAACAAAAGATCTTATTTTGCACTTTACCTAGTGCCTAGTAGGTAATGTGCAGATTAACTAGGTAATGTGAGAAATCTTTGAGAAATGAAACAATTTTCTGCACTTTAACTGATCAGCCTAGTTAATGTGCACATTAGCTAGGTAATGTGCACATTAACTGATTTCTGCACTTTAACTGTAGCATATGCACTGATTAGCCACAACCTTAAAATCACCTGCCTAATATCATGCACGTTCCCCTCATACTGCCAAAACAGCTCTGATGAATCGAGATATGGACTCCACAAGACCTCTGAATCTGTTCTGTGGTATCTGGGGCCAATACATTAGCAACAGATCCTTTAAGTCAGCCTTCGTCCCATAGTGCATCTTGCTGCCATCTGTTCTCCATGTAAGCAATGCAAAGCACCCACCCATCCCTTGATCTAAAAGAAAATGTGATTCATCAGATCAGGCAACTTTCTTACATTGCTCCGTATTCTAGTTCTGTTGCTCACATCCCCGTTGATGATACTTTTAGCGGCAGACAGGGTTCATCGTGGGCACTCTGACCAGTCTACAATAAACTACAATGCAATGTGTTTTGACACCTTTCTATCACGACTAGCAATAAGGTTTTCAGTAACTTGAATTACAATTGTTCTTCTGATTGGACCAGATTGGCTAGCCTTACGCTCCCCATGTGCGTCAGTAGGTCTGGGGCGCCAATGATCCCGATACCGCATTACCTGTTGTACTAATTACTGCAAACCGGGAACACCTCACAAGACTTGATTTTGTGGAGTTATCTGACCCAGTCATATATCCATCAATATTCAAGTCACTCAGATCTTTTCGCTTGCAAATTTATACTGCTTCCTGCGCATGAAATTCAAGAACTGACCGTTCACTTGCTGCCTAAGATATCCCACCCCTTGACGTGTGAGATTATGATGATATCATCAATCAAATTCACTTCACCTGTCTGTGGTTTTATGGTTGTGGATGATCAGTGTATACAGCCAACGAGGATCCTGCTAACCAAGTAGACATCCAAAACAGACAATCCCAATTAGGGAACAAAAAGGCTACCCAACAGTGTCATTTACATAATGTGCAAAATGGCAACTGATACAATAATCGCAATATTTCATTTCATTTGCTACCTGTTATTTAATCACTTTATTAAATGCTTGCTGCTGATGTCATGGTGCATTTGTTTAATATCTCATATATTTTTTTAAAACCTGTACAGTGTATCCAGTGCAGACCAAATACAAGAATCAAAACTTCTTCAACGGTAACTTTACATCTGATAACACAATGTAAACAATGATATTGTATACTGGGGTAATCACCAGGAGTATTGTACAAATGATTCCTTGTACTATGATTTATTGATGCTACAATATACTATTTGTATGACTGTAGCTGAGTCCACCACAAAATCATTACTGTCATTTAGTGTAATTTATATACTGGGGCAATTACCAGGATTATGGTACATTTGATGCAACATGCTAAACAAAATATTGGGATGATGGGATGATTGACTGCAATGCTCAGCACTTTCATTAGGTGTCAGTATACTTTTTACACATATACCTGGTAATGACTCTGAAATAACTCAAAATATGTTATTATATTCTGCAGTGCCTGATACTAAGTTGCAAAAAGTAGTTGCAAATGTTTAACTGTTCATTTGCTAAAAAAAAAAAATACGGTTGTATAATGCAATCATAGTAAATTACATACAAATTCTAGAAAAATGGGTCAATACACTTTGGTCCAATAAGTTTGATGTGACAGAGCCACTGTAAACAGAATATAAATGATGCATATATGTAGATTTTTACTTTAAAAATAAATAAATGGTAAATGGCCTGAATTTTATTTATTTAACAATAAGAAGAATTATCATATAGTGGAAAAGATCTCTGGATCACAGATATCTGTCTCTTCTCATGATCCACGTAAAACCATTTATTCTTTAAACATTTATGCACAAAGGGCCAACAATGGGATTATATGCACTGATTAGCCACAACCTTAAAATCACCTGCCTAATATCATGCAGGTTCCCCTCATACTGCCAAAACAGCTCCAATACATTAGCAGCAGATCCTTTAAGTCTGCCTTCATCCTACAGTGCATATTGAGCCTTCACTCCCCATGTGCGTCAGTAGGCCTTGGGCTCCCATGACCCTGACACCGCTTCACACATTGTACTAACCACTGCAAACCGGGAACACCCCACAAGACTTGAATTTGTGGAATTGTTATGACCCAGTTGTCAGCCATCTTTTTTCGCTTGCCCATTTTTGCTGCTTCCAACACATGAAATTCAAGAACTGACCATTCACTTGCTGCCTAAGCTATCCCACCCCTTGACATGTGATATTGTAATGATATCATTAAAGTAATTCACTTCACCAGTCAGTGGTTTTATCGTTGTGGATGATCAGTGTATACAGCCAACGAGGATCCTGCTAACCAAGTAGACATCCAAAACAGGTCCACAACGGCTGGCCAACATTATCATTTACATAATGTGCAAAATGGTAACTGACACAATAATTGGAATATTTGCAGTTTATGTGAATTCTACTAGAGTTAAAATATGGTGAAACTAATGTTCTGATTTAATTTGATTCCTGTTATTTTTTAGTATCATTAAATGCTTGCTGCTGATGTCATGGGGCATTTTGTTTTATATCTCATATAATTATTTTTAAACCTGTTGTTACAGTGTATCCAGTGCAGACCAAATACAAGAACCAAAACTTCTTCAACGGTAACTTAACATCCGATAACACAATGTAAACAATGATATTATATACTGGGGCAATCACCAGGAGTATGGTACAAATGATTCCTTGTACTATGATTTATTGATGCTACACTAGAGATTATGATGATATCATCAGTCATTCACTTCACCTGTCTGTGGTTTTATGGTTGTGGATGATCAGTGTATACAGCCAACGAGGATCCTGCTAACCAAGTAGACATCCAAAACAGACAATCCCAATTAGGGAACAAAAAGGCTACCCAACAGTGTCATTTACATAATGTGCAAAATGGCAACTGATACAATAATCGCAATATTTCATTTCATTTGCTACCTGTTATTTAATCACTTTATTAAATGCTTGCTGCTGATGTCATGGTGCATTTGTTTAATATCTCATATATTTTTTTAAAACCTGTACAGTGTATCCAGTGCAGACCAAATACAAGAATCAAAACTTCTTCAACGGTAACTTTACATCTGATAACACAATGTAAACAATGATATTATATACTGGGGCAATCACCAGGAGTATGGTACAAATGATTCCTTGTACTATGATTTATTGATGCTACACTATACTATATGTACAAATGTAGCTGATACTACCACAAAAGCATTACTGTCCGTAACTCTGTCAGCTACATAGTAACACTGAGAAACACAGCAGGGGCTGATTATATTATGGCGCCAACTACCGTGAAAGATGAGGGTAGCAGGAGGGAAAGCAGTGCTGCCCGGTGTACATCTCTCCTGTTGCTCCAACACTGTACACCAGGGACAGCACAGAGTGCCTCTACTCCCTTCCTATGTAAAGTAAGAAGACAGGAGGATAATAACATTTAATTTGTTAAGTGGTGGAACTAATGTAAAGAGGAACATGGTGCAAGATTTATTTTTGCCCCCCCAACCCCATCACAAGTGTGGTCAAAAGGTAGGTCACCATCTGTCATACAACTCCTACAATGCTATTCCAGCTGGGGATCTACTATTTGTCCATCTTTGCAGGGTTGTATTTATGAGCAGTGTTTGTGCGTTTGAATTTAATCATGTTTTTGTATGCAGTATGTGGGTGCATGTAGGGGTGTATTTGTATGTACTTGCGTGTAGTGTTTGAATGCAGCGGTGAGCTTGTATGTAGTATTAACCTTTAAATGCAGGTGTACTTTTGTGTGTAGTGTTTGTGTTGAATGAAGGAGTGTGTGTAGATCATTTTACCATTTTAATGAAGGGGTGTGTTTGTGTGTAATGTTTGTGTTTGATTGAAAGGGTGTGTTTGCTTGTGTGACGAGACCAATCTCGCCACATTGCATTGGAGAAGCCTGGTTGCTCGCCTGCTGCCTCTGGACTATGGCCCCCTGTTAAAAGACATCTTTTTTACCTGCAGAAAAGCTTCATTCGTGCTTTTCTGCCTGGGGTTTGGTAGATTTGTTTGAATGTGTTATACCCCAGATAGGAATCCCATGGAGCCCATTCGTATGAAACTGACTGTAAAGACTTTGGCTCCATGGCGATTAAACTGTATTCGTGTGGTCTGAGCGCCATTCACTTAATAATGTGCGCTCAGACCTGAGCTATCTGGGGATATGTTAAATGTCTGTGTGTTATGTGTAAAAGGTGACTTTATGTATTTTAAAGTGTTTTACTGTCTTTGTGTCACCATGTGCATAATGGAGTCTTGTCCCTGTCCTGGGAGATAATTGAATTACTTCTCACTTATCTCCAGGGCAGAGGGGAGGAAGCCAGGATGCATTGTGGTAAAAGGTATGTGTATTGGGTTACCTCTCAGGATAAGGGGGAGGGAATCTGTGGGTTGTAACTAATATGTTACTGGATATTTTATACCTGCCTGTGGGCAGTCCTGTATGTGCAAGACTGTAATAAAAACCAGGCTGGGTGTGCCAGCACCTCAGACCACTGCTTGACCCTCAACACAGAGCCTTGTCTCGTTCTTGGGGGGATTCACTGGGATTATGCTGTTAGAGACTGATTGCCAGGAGTGTAAGCTGATTGTCTGCTTTTCCTGTTCGTCTGCTAGCAGCTATTTGGGAGGTTCCAGTTTGGGAGTTGGAGTGCTATTTTGTATCCAGTTCGGGAATTTGGTGTTCTGCAGTAGCTGTGCCTGTATCTCTGGAAAGGGGGCCGATCGTCTAAACGGTTTTTACCCCTTGTGTGCAAAACGGTCCGTTACAATTAACGGACTGTTTTGCACAAAAGGGAAAAAAAACGCTTAGACGAAAATCCCCTTTCAGAGACAGGCACAGCTACTGTAGAATCACCAAAACTCACGAACTGAATACAAGTGAATGCTCCAAACTCCCGAACGGCATACAAGGGAATGCTCCAAACATTCGAACTGCATACAAGGGAATGGTCCAAACACTCGAACTGCATACAAGGGAATGGTCCAAACACTCGAACTGCATACAAGGGAATGGTCCAAACACTCGAACTGCATACAAGTGAATACAAGTGAATGCTCCAAACTCTCGAACTGCATACAAGTGAATGCTCCAAACTCCCGAACGGCATACAAGGGAATAAGATAGCACTCCAAATACACGAACAGGAACCATACGAATTGCTGCTACCAGACGAACAGGAAAAGCTCCCAAGCGGCTTACACTCCTGGCAATCAGTCCTTAGCAGCATACAGTAAATCCCCCCAAAGACGAGACAGAGCTCCGTGTTGAGGGTCAAGCAGTGGTCTGTTTAATGAGGGCTACCTGCCCAGTATTTATGCAGGTCTCCCACCTGGTGGACACTCCCCTAGGGGACCAAATGGGAGACTGTGACAAAAGACAGACAAGTAGACAAATAGGACACACAGTCACAATATATTCCCACAATGCATCCTGGCTTCCTCCCCTCTGCCCTGGGAGATAATTGGGAAGTAATTAAATTATCTCCCAAGACAAAGGCAAAACTCCATTACACATGTGGGGATACAAAACCAGTATTATACTTTAAAATACATAAAGTAACATTTATTACATAAAACACAGACATGTAACATATCCCCAGATAGCTCAGGTCTGAGCGCACATTATTAAGCGAATGGCGCTCAGACCACACGAATACAGTTTAATCGCCATGGAGCCAA
Organism: Pelobates cultripes; assembly: GCA_933207985.1. Classification (NCBI taxonomy): domain Eukaryota; kingdom Metazoa; phylum Chordata; class Amphibia; order Anura; family Pelobatidae; genus Pelobates; species Pelobates cultripes. The sequence goes on from OW240920.1 coordinate 133,483,637, forward strand.
AGTCTTTACAGTCAGTTTCATACGAATGGGCTCCATGGGATTCCTATCTGGGGTATAACACATTCAAACCAAAACTACCGAACACCGGGCCGTTCGTGCACTTCCACCGAACAAGAAGGGAGGTCGGCGGCTTCAGCGGTGTTCGCGCAAAACTGTGTCCGATTTTAGTTCCATGAAAATAGGGGCGAACACCGCTGTGCATTCGTATGTTTAAAATGGCCGCGACCTCGTGTTCGGGATACGAATGGCGGCCACCCAGCATTCGTCAATTAAGCTGCGGTTAACCGCAGCTTCAGGGAGGTTAATTGCCGGCACACTCCAGCTCCCAGGTGGTCTATTCATTCGTGCGGTTGTTCGGTAGATTGAATCTACCGAACAACTGGCAGAAAAGCACGAATACAGCTTTTCTCCAGGCGAAATAAAGTCTTTTAAAAGGGGGCCATAGTCCAGAGGCAGCAGGCGAGCAACCAGGCTTCTCCAATGCAATGTGGCGAGATTGGTCTCGTCACAGCTTGCAGTGTTGGTATTGGCTAGTTGGGATATATGCACTTCTACCCATACACTGTCTCATACATACATACATACACAGATACGCATTGGCATACACACAAATACACACACTGTATGCTTGCTGCTGATGTCATAGGGCATTTTGTTTAATATCTCATATAATTATTTTTAAACCTGTTGTTACAGTGTATCCAGTGCAGACCAAATACAAGAACCAAAACTTCTTCAACGGTAACTTAACATCTGTAAACAATGATAATGTAAACAATGATATTATATACTGGGGCAATCACCAGGAGTATAGTACAAATGATTCCTTGTACTATGATTTATTGATGCTACAATATACTATTTGTCTAAATGTAGCTGATTCCACCACAAAATCATTACTGTCATTTAGTGGCACACACAAACACAGACAAAGCACACACATTTACATACACTTACATATGCACACACTGACAAATACATATAAACACACTGACACATGCCTACATACACTGACACACACACTGACACACATATACACACACTGACTCATACACGAACACACAGATACTTAAACAAACAGATGCACACAGACAGATACACACACAGATGCACACATTGACAAATAGACACTTACGCACAAACACACACAGTTCCAAACACTGACACACACATACACACAGATGCACACATTTTATGTAAAGGTGGCTTCCTTGGGGTCCTGGTGCTGGCTGAGTCTGAAAGGAGTGTGTTTCTGGAGCTGGCACTTGTAGCGGAGAGGCAGTATGATCCACGATATCTCCGCTGGGTCACAGGAACAACAAAGGATAATCCAGGGAATCAGCATATAATAATCCAAACAGCACTGCAGTAACCCTTCCTTCCCAAGAACTAGACGACACATAGGCTGGGAGTCAACTGAGGTTTTAATCACAGGTCACAGTATTTATGCAATTCCCCATGCAAGGGGTTTCCAAACAGACATTACAGGGGTTGTACAGGAGGGGACTACATGGGGGACTTACTGTACTACATATTTCTCCCATCAGGCACCGCTGCACGAGAGGGATCATCCTCCCAGAATGCACCGTTAAGGGGATTATCCCCTCGTGCAGCAGAACCGGCAATTCACACAAAAATCCACAGTTGGTACAATATACGGTGGATTTACACGAATGGACGTTCGGTAGATAGCTGGGGTCTGGGCGCATCATTCGTGAGATTGCCGCTCAGATCCCAGCTAAAATAACCGAACGCCGCACAGAAAACACCTTTCTTTCAAAACACATGAAAAGAACCGATTGTCTTTAGTGAACCTGGTCCTGAAACTCCCGAACGTCCTGGAGGCTTAACGGTGTTCGTGCCGTCGAATAACTGTTGGGAATGCTATGCGTTCGACGACACGGACCCGCTGACGAACCAGGGATCCAAGATGGCCGCCCGCCGCATGGTCGGTAGTCGAACGACGGCCACCCAGGAGAGCCTCTAATAACCGATTGCAACAATGTTGCAATCGGTTAACTAGCGCCACACGCCTCTAAGTGTGTGGGCTATTAGGGGGTATCGCATTCGTTTCACGAACGGCCCTCCAAAGTGCCGTTCGCGAAACGAACGGGAATCCCCATACAAACCGCCATTTGCATTCGGCGGAACAGATAGGTACAGGCAATGCAGGGAATACATGAAGCAGGCACATACAGGTACAATGCATCTCTCTCCAGACCTATAGGCAACCCTTAAAGGCATAGTGTCCAGTTATAGTCCGAGTGGCTAGGTTTGCCACAATGCTCCCCCAGAACCAAGCCGGCATACACAGTCTGATCCCAACGGATCGGCTTGGGGATGTCCGGAGGAGTACTCACGAATCACGGCTCCAAGTCTGTTTGTCTAGACAACCCGTCGGCGTTGCCATTCTGCTTCCCAGGGCGGTAGTGGATAGTAAAGTCAAAAGGCTGCAGCGCCAAACTCCAGCGCAGCAGCCTGGCATTGTCTCCGGACACCCTGTTCAGCCACACCAACGGGTTGTGATCCGTGAGTAAAGTGAAGGGTTGCCCGTATAAGTAGGGTTGCAACTTCTTGAGGGCCCACACCACAGCCAGGCACTCCTTTTCAATGGCGGCGTAGCTTACTTCCCTGGGTAAAAGTTTTCGGCTTAGGTAAGCTACGGGGTGCTCGCCGCCATCGGGTCCAACTTGGCTCAGTACTGCTCCCAATCCAAACATAGAAGCGTCTGTGTGGACGAGAAAGCGTTTAGTTGGATCAGGAGCAGAAAGTACAGGAGAATTAACCAGCGCCGTCTTGAGCTGTTGGAACGCCTGCTCACACTCTGGGGCCCAGACTACTAACTTAGGGAGGTTCTTGCGGGTCAGGTCTGTGAGGGGTTTGGCGAGGGCGCTATAGTTGGCCACAAACTTCCGGTAGTACCCGGCGGTCCCTAAAAAGGCGAGCACTTGGGTCTTGGTGCGAGGGGTAGGCCATTGGGCGACTGCCTCTATTTTAGCAGGTTCGGGTTTCTGTTGCCCACTCCCTACCCGGTGTCCCAGATACTGGACTTCCGCCATACCGATATGGCATTTGCTGGGTTTTAGGGTCAGTCCGGCCTCTCGGATTCGGTCTAGAATGGCTCCTATGTGAACCAGATGTTCGTGCCAGGAGTGGCTGAATATGGCGATATCATCTAGATACGCGCAGGCATACTCCTGGAACCCATCTAACAGTCTGTCCACCATTCTCTGGAAGGTAGCTGGAGCGTTTTTCATCCCGAATGGCATGACCTTAAACTGATACAGGCCAAACGGGGTGACAAAAGCCGACTTAGGGATGGCGTCGTCCGCTAAGGGAATCTGCCAGTACCCTTTGCACAAGTCTATAGTGGTTAGGTATTGACCCCTGGCCATTTTGTCGAGGAGTTCGTCTATTCGGGGCATGGGATATGCGTCAGAGGTCGTTTTATCGTTGAGCCGTCGGTAGTCTACGCAGAAACGGGTCGTCCCGTCCCGTTTCGGCACCAGTACTACCGGGGAGGCCCAGGGGCTGTCCGAGTGCTCTATTACTCCTAGCTGAATCATCTCCTCAATTTCCTTGCGCATATTCTCCTTGACTGCTTCTGGAGTGCGGTAGGGGGGTTGGCGCAAGGGGGTCGAATCTAACGTTTCTACCTTATGGGTAGCCAACGGGGTATAGCCGGGTAAATTGGAAAACGTGGCCTTCTTTTCCCGAAGCAACTTTTGTACCTGGGCCCGTTCTTGGGTATTTAATCTTTCTCCTAACTGTACCTCTCCCAGATCTCCGCTCTGGCCCTCTTGGTCTAGGAGATCGGGTAGGGGTAGGTTATCAAAATCTTCCGTGGCAGGGGCACAGATTGCGGTGACTTCCTCCGTCCGTTCGTGGTATGGCTTGAGCATGTTCACATGGAGCATGCGTTTGCCTCCCACGCCGGTAACCGGGCCGATCACATAGGTGGTGTCACAGATCTGTTCCACCACCTTGTATGGGCCCTGCCAGGAAGCCTGCAGCTTATCTTTGTGGACGGGTCGCAGGATTAGGACTTTCTGCCCCACCTGAAAGCTGCGGTCCCTGGCTCCCTTATCATACCATCGGCGCTGTCGTTGTTGCGCTACCTGGAGATTGTCTCGGACGGTCTGGGTTAGCCTCTCCAGGCGTTCCCGGAACTCGAGCACATATGGTAAGATAGGGGTGCCATTAACGGTTTCGTCTCCCTCCCAGTGTTCCCGTATCAAGTCAAGAGGTCCCCTCACTCTCCTCCCGAATAATAATTCGAACGGAGAGAATCCGGTGGATTCTTGTGGCACTTCTCGATACGCGAACAGTAGGTGGGGTAAGAACCGCTCCCAGTCCTTTTGGGTGTCCATGAACGTGCGGATCATTTGTTTCAGGGTTCCGTTAAATCGTTCACAGAGCCCATTGGACTGGGGGTGATATGGGGAGTTGAGGATTTGTTGTATCCCACATATTTTCCAGAGCTGATGGGTCACTTCCGCAGTAAACTGGGTGCCTCTATCGGAGATAATCTCCCGGGGAAATCCTACCCGGGTGAATATCCTCATCAGGGCCTCGGCTACCGTTTCTGCGTGTACGTTCGTTAGGGCCACTGCCTCGGGGTACCGGGTGGCGTAGTCCACCACAGTTAGGACATACTTCTTGCCGGAGGGGCTGGGTTTTGCGAGGGGACCTATAATGTCTACTGCCACCCTACTGAATGGTTCTTCAATGATGGGCAGAGACCGTAGTCGGGCTTTGTATCTGTCCCCCCTCTTGCCTACCCTTTGGCAGGTATCGCAGGTCTGACAATACCGCTTAATATCCTGGGAAATACCTGGCCAAAAGAAATTTTGGGTCAGCCTGTGCTTGGTCCGACTGATGCCTAGGTGTCCAGACAGGGGGATATCATGGGCTATGCGTAACAGCTCTAACCTATACTTTCGAGGCACTATTAGCTGTTTAATGGGCAACGGTATTGACCCGGACACTACCTTCTCTGCGTGCCGATATAGTAGCCCCTTGTCCCAGATATATCTTTCCCCCTCTAACCCAGCTTGATTTTTATCCATGCGGTCTTTGTACACCTGTAACGAAGGATCTAGGGCTACTTCGGCCCCGAACTCTAGGGAATTGGCCCAGGGCAGGGTAGGGGGTAGGGGAGGGTCATTGCTTACCTGAGCCTCAGAGTGTTCGAATGGTGCAGTGGTGCGGGCCTGTTGCCGGGTCACAACCGGGTATGCTTCTTGTACGGTGGGCTGGGGAACAAAAGCCGAAGTCAGCTCCCCCAAATCGTTGCCCAAAATCACATCCGCTGGCAAGTCTTGCATCATCCCCACATATACATTCCCGTGCCCCGCTCCCCAATTCAAGTGCACCTTGGCCGTGGGTACTTTGTAAATGGCTCCCCCAGCCACCCGCACAGCCACACAGTCCCCCGTGAGCTTGGGCTTTGGTACCAGATGACTGCGTACTAGAGTTAGGGTGGCTCCCGAGTCACGAAGTCCTTGTACTTTCCTCCCTTCCATGTGTACTTCCTGGCGGTGCCCTTGGCGGTTATCGGAGGCGGCCTGGATAGGGTTCACCTCGTGTAGAGTACCGAGAGGTTCCTCCCGGGTCGTCCCCAACTCCAGATTTTGGTCGGATTCGGCCTGTAGACAGTGGACTGCGGCACGGTTGCTCGGGGCGGCGTTATTCCAGCTGGGTCGAGGCCGGTTCCGTGGGCAGTCTCTCTGGATGTGCCCCTGTTGGTTGCAGGTATGGCACCGGATTGGTGGACGTGCTGAATATCTGGGGGGGTAGGAATTCTGATTTACCCCTGGTCGCTGGTACGTTGCGGGGCCCCCTGGAGGGCTGGCCGTTGTAGGGGGGATGGTGGCTCGGGTTGGTATGGGTTGATCTCTCCGATTGTCCTGGAAATCGTCTGCCATATTAGCCGCTTCCTGCAGGGTGTGTGGCTTCCTGTCCCGGATCCAGTTTTGTAGGTAGGTCGGGACGCCATTGAAGAATTGTTCCAGTACCATTAGCTGGAACAGACCCTCCAATGTATCAACTTGGGCGGCCTCCAGCCACCCTTTGGCAGCTCGTTGTAGCTGGTGCGCCCACTCCACATGGGTGTCCTTACTGGGTTTTTTAATGTCCCGAAACTTCTTTCGGTATGCCTCTGAGGTGATGGCATACCGGGCTAGGATGGCCCGTTTTACTTTAGCGTAGTCTCTACTATCCTCGTCTGGTACTGCCCGGTACGCTTCGGCGGCTCGCCCAGATAATCTCCCCGCTAGTAGGGGTACTCTGTCTGCATCATTAATCTCGTGCAGCAAACACAGTCTCTCGAAATCCTGTAAATAGTCGTCAACGCCACCCTCTGTCTCCACATAGCTTTTGAAGGCTTGATATGGGATTTTGGTTTTCCCTGGGAAACTATGGACTGGCGTTGCGGCTCTTTCTCTGGCTTGCTGGTTTCCTGGCGGTCCCCTAGCCATAATGTACTCCTGTACATCGGCGAACAGCCGGTTAAACATTTCTGTAGATGGTGGTTCAGGAAATAAAGCCATTCGTGCTCGGAATTCCGCTGTAAATTCGTTGTTTTGTCCCTCCATTTGAGGTGCTGCAGCAGCTGCGGCTCTGTCTCCTTCCATGAGCTCCGTAATTAGGACAGCCTTTGCCTTGTTACTGGCGATTGCTCCTCTTGCTTCCAGCAGCTCCTTTAATGTGCTCCGTTTTAGCAGGGTGTAGTCTGTTCCCATTCACCTGCTGTTCGTGAGGTTTATTCGAATGCGCTGATTCCCGAATGCTTGTTCCTTGATTCGTTTAAAAATCTGCCGAACGTTGCTTTGCTGTGTAAATTCAATCCCGTCGCTTGCCACCAATTGTAGCGGAGAGGCAGTATGATCCACGATATCTCCGCTGGGTAACAGGAACAACAAAGGATAATCCAGGGAATCAGCATATAATAATCCAAACAGCACTGCAGTAACCCTTCCTTCCCAAGAACTAGACGACACATAGGCTGGGAGTCAACTGAGGTTTTAATCACAGGTCACAGTATTTATGCAATTCCCCATGCAAGGGGTTTCCAAACAGACATTACAGGGGTTGTACAGGAGGGGACTACATGGGGACTTACTGTACTACATATTTCTCCCATCAGGCACCGCTGCACGAGAGGGATCATCCTCCCAGAATGCACCGTTAAGGGGATTATCCCCTCGTGCAGCAGAACCGGCAATTCACACAAAAATCCACAGTTGGTACAATATACGGTGGATTTACACGAATGGACGTTCGGTAGATAGCTGGGGTCTGGGCGCATCATTCGTGAGATTGCCGCTCAGATCCCAGCTAAAATAACCGAACGCCGCACAGAAAACACCTTTCTTTCAAAACACATGAAAAGAACCGATTGTCTTTAGTGAACCTGGTCCTGAAACTCCCGAACGTCCTGGAGGCTTAACGGTGTTCGTGCCGTCGAATAACTGTTGGGAATGCTATGCGTTCGACGACACGGACCCGCTGACGAACCAGGGATCCAAGATGGCCGCCCGCCGCATGGTCGGTAGTCGAACGACGGCCACCCAGGAGAGCCTCTAATAACCGATTGCAACAATGTTGCAATCGGTTAACTAGCGCCACACGCCTCTAAGTGTGTGGGCTATTAGGGGGTATCGCATTCGTTTCACGAACGGCCCTCCAAAGTGCCGTTCGCGAAACGAACGGGAATCCCCATACAAACCGCCATTTGCATTCGGCGGAACAGATAGGTACAGGCAATGCAGGGAATACATGAAGCAGGCACATACAGGTACAATGCATCTCTCTCCAGACCTATAGGCAACCCTTAAAGGCATAGTGTCCAGTTATAGTCCGAGTGGCTAGGTTTGCCACAGCACTGTCCTTGCTTCTTCCCACTTTTGCTTGCTCTCTGCTTCCTGTGTGGCTGTCTCCCTGTATCTGGGAGGGTGTGCAAACACTCACTTCCCCCCAGCTTCGGTGATATAATAGGGGCCCAGTCGCACTGTTAAAGGTCCTCTGCACCCAACGGGGCCCCATTCAGTAAGACTATCAAGAGGCCCATGCACCTAGGACCACCCAATGGACCACCTCTGCATACCAGCCTCGGTGAAGCCGCACCAGCGGTATTTCTACCACTGAACTTGTGTGTAAATTAGTCTATGTTTATGGATGGATGTTAGTTTGTGTTTATACATGTGAGTGTTATTAAGTTTGTTTGTGTGCTCATGCTTTTCCATTTTTGTATGTATTTGTTTATGTATGTGTGCTATGGTGTGCGTCTAGGAATTTCTGCTAGTCTGTGTCTGAATGCATTTTAGTTTTTGTCTCTGTATGTTAGAGTGTGTATGTGTGTAAGTCTGTTTACTACCCATTACGGTATAGAGATCACCTAATATTATATTGGTTTATTTTCATACCATCTCAATTTAAAGTGCTATACTCTAAATTATTTATGATTACAATTTGTTCATTTATATTTTTATATAGAATATAATTCCTTTATTAATTTAAACATTTATTAATTTTGTAATTCTGCTGTATTTATATTGATTAGAGTGCAATAATCTTCCTTTCAAATATTTGTATTACATTTTTCAAAATGATTTACATACAATATAATAAGAAAGGAAACAGCAAATACAGGGTGCGCTAAGTAGAACAATGAGAAATAATATACACAGAAAAAATGAAGTACAAAACGTCTCTGAAAATGCAATGTGGACCTTGGATAGGTATTCTTTGGTTCTTGCTTTGGGTCCTCAGTGGTAAATATGAAATACAAAAGCAGAAACAGGAAGGGACCAATAGTGCAAAACTCACAATACAAAGAGCTATGCCCAGCTCTAGGTAAAACAGCATGCAGTGGTATTTGAAACTCCCCACATGTAGGATATAGCTGGACAATAGGAGGTGTTTCTTCAATACTTCTTGCAGCGTCTCAGATACACGTCAGCATATAAAATACATAAAAATAAGAGGAAAACCCAATGGTGCAATAACGTATGTCAACTATAACTACAAACAAACACTGAGGTCCTAAGCGTGCCAACTTACAATTGAGAGAGCTATCACCAGCTCTGAGTAAAACAGCATACAGTGGTATTTAAACTCCCCACATGTAGGATATCCTTCTAGCGATATTTGCAGTGCAGGTCTTATGAAAAATAAAATCACAAAAGAGGGCCCATAGTGTTCTCAGTAGATAAAATAGAAGTAAAAGATAAAATGAAACGTCCTTACAGTGGATAGAGCAGCCACACTGCTCTATGAACCAGGCGTGAGTGGAATAATCCCCACCTAGGATTTCTTTTGTAGTACTGGATCTTTAGAATAATAAAAAATCAGCCAGGAGATAAAACAGCAACAAATAAAAGTAAGATGACTAACCACGGGCAGATAGGTAGTCTAAAAATACTTTTATTTTAACAAAAGCATAAAAAACCCAACGCGTTTCGCCAAAAATAGGCTTTTTCAAGTGTATCTTTTGTGATTTTATTTTTCATAAGACCTGCACTGCAAATATCGCTAGAAGGATATCCTACATGTGGGGAGTTTAAATACCACTGTATGCTGTTTTACTCTGAGCTGGTGATTACATGCATTTAGTAATGCATTGGTGTCACATCTAAAGCCAGCTTGCAAAAGCTGCATATCTCCTGTCCAGACTATCTTTGACTGTCCAATCAAAGACTTCCCAATGCAACTCAATGAGAAGTCTTTGCAAGGCTGGTGCTCTGAGCAATTGCTGTCTCCTTTTTTTTTTTTACTATCTCTTTATTATAATTTTCTTTTGTGTACAATTGCCGCCTCTTAAGTTTAGCTTCACTGAGCAGAACAACCAGGAAGTAACAGTATCTGTTATCTGATTGACCGCCAGATAGCCAGGGGTTTTTAACAAGGTATATATGTAAATAAGTCTGTGTGTGTGTGTGTCAATTTGTGTGTGGGGGGTCAGTCTGTATGTGAATAGATGTGGGTGGTCAGTCTGTGTGCGTGTATGGGTCAGTCTGTGTGTGGGGGGTCAGTCTGTGTGTGTATGGGTGTAGGGTGGTCAGTCTGTGTGTGGGGGGGATCAGTCTGTGTGTGTATGGGTGTGTATGGGTCAGTCTGTGTGTATGGGGGGTCAGTCTCTGTTTGTGGGGTATCAGTCTGTGTGTGGGAGTCGGGGTTCAGTCTCTGTGTGTGTGTAGGTGTGGGGTGGTCAGTATGTGTGTGTGTTTGGGTCAGTTTGTGTGTATGGGTCAGTCTGTGTGTTTATGGGTCAGTCTGTGTGTATGGGTGTGTATGGGGTAAGTCTTTGTTTGTGGGGATCAGCCTGTGTTTAGGGGTGGGGGATTCAGTCTGTGTGTGGGGGTGAAGGGTTTGTGTGTTTGGGTAAGTCTGTAAGTGTATGGGTCAGTATGTGTGGGGGGTCAGTCTGTGTGTGTATGGGTGTGGGTGGTCAGTCTGCCTGTGTGTATGGGTCAGTCTGTATGTGGGGGTCAGTATGTGTGTGTATGGGTGTGTATGGGTCAGTCTGTGTGTGTATGGGTCAGTCTGTGTGTATGGATATGTGTGGGGGGTCAGTCTCTGTTTGTGGGGATCAGTCTGTGTTTCAGGGTGGGGAATTCAGTCTGTGTGTGGGGGTGAAGGGTTCAGTCTGTGTGTGTGTATGGGTCATTCTGTGTGGGATGGGTCAGTCTGTGTGTGTTGGGGGATCAGTCTGTGTGTGGCGGTAGGGGGTCAGTCTGTTTGTGCATGGGTCAGTCTGTGTGTGTGCATGGGTCAGTCTGTGTGGGGTGGGTCAGCCATTATGTGTATGGGTCAGTCTGTGTGTGTGGGGGGGTCAGTTCGTGTTTGTGGAGGTCAGTCTGTGTGTGCATGGATCAGTCTGTGGGTGTGCATGGGTCAGTCTGTGTGAGGTGGTCAGTCTGTGTGTGGGGGCGGGTCAATTTGTGTGTGTGTGGGTTCAGTCTGTGTATGTATGGGTCAGTCTGTGTGGAGGAGCAGTCTGTGTGTGCGTATGGGTCAGTCTGTGTGTGGGGTGGCAGTCTGTGTGTGTGTGTCAATGGGTCTGTCTGTGTATGTGTATGGGTCAGTCTGTGGGTTTGTATGGGTCAGTCTCTGTAAGTGCTTGAGCTCCAAGAGAGATACCTCTCATTTCGTGACCTCCCTTGTACCCGAATACAGGATAGGCAGCCTTCTCAACCACGATGGATCTGATTGTGCCACCACCTCCCTACAAGGTAAAATGAGGGAAAGGGGAGTATTATTATTTTTTTTTTTTTTAAACAATTATTAAAGTAAGAATTGTAAAGCTCTTCCCTATCCCACTCTCTACACCCCCTAAACACAGTAAACCCTCACAGAAAGTACACCTTTGCATACACACACAGTGCACCCCACACACACATCATCTCTTCATCCACATACACACTTCTTCCCCACATACCTTCACCCCCCCCACACACACACATACATGCCCTTTGAGCACACACAATTTTTCTCACACACTCACAAATTCTATATTTATTTTAATTTAAATTCATCCAGCCTGCCTACCATTGGGAGAGCTGAGTGGATCTTTCCCTGGCATCCATTGTGTCTCCTCTCAGTCTTCCTGCAGTTTCTCTCTGCTCCTCTGCGCGCTCTCTGTAGTGATGCCGAGGACGGAGTGACGTCATGTCACTAAATAGTGCGCCTGGGAGCAGAGAGGAACTGCAGGAAGGTTACTGCTCCCTCACGCTCCTCCTCCATGCTCCCAGCGGCGGCCAGCCTTAATGTTTCCTGCGTGGCTTAAAAATCAGCTGACAAATGCCAGGCGCCAGGTTGAAGTGTCTAGTCGCCATGGCAACCTGGCGCCTGGAATTTGTCTAGCCCTGTGTATGTGCGTGTATATATGTAAATACACACATATATATATATATATATATATACACACACACGTTTTATACCTGCCCCCCTACTTTTGTCCTTGGCCCCTTATGTGCCCCCCAAGTATGAATCCTGGAGACGCCACTGCTCAGTAAGCTGAGGTGCTTTAGGGGTCTGGATTGTTCCTTTCTGTCTAATTCGAATATTTTGACCATAAATTTTAATTTTACATGGAATTCATTTTGAATTTTCAATGTATTACATAACCCTGTAAGTGTCCTTTTAATTCAAACAAGCATACATATCACTGAAATCATGATTCTTCTATTCATTGGTAAAATTCGGTATAAAAATAAAACATCTGCAAAATGTCACCAATATATGTAAGTTGTAGTAATAGCAGCTTTAAATCTTAATTAAAATACAATCTGTTTTTTTTGTGCTTTCAGGATGCTATATGAGAAGCCGCAAGCTCTTACCCCACCGTGAGTTTTATGTATTCAAACTTTTTTTTTCCTGTATATTTTCACTAAACAGTGGTGACGGTTAGGAGCACAGGAACTTTATTGCCTAAACCATCAATTGTGCATAGTTAGTAAGGGTATTGCAAATTTTAGCAACCAGTTCTGAATTTTTAAAACATATCTTTACCTCCGACTTTCCAAGGTAATTTATTTTGGCTTAAAATGTGCAATTCTCTTGTTTACAAAACTGGGAACCGCTAATAAGAAAGTTGTTAAAAGGACATGCATTACTTTATATTTTTTAAAACAGCAAACACTTTTCAAACAAACCAAAATAAAACAAGAAATAATGTAAGAAATGTTTAAAAAATTACTGCAAACTTGGTCAGATTGCATTGTTGGGCACGCCTCTCAGCTAATGGGAGGTTTTTTCAGGCTGTGTGCATATGTGACACCAGATATCATAACAAATAAATAAAACACATCTTCCAGCCCTTTGGCAAAGGTGCTCAAAAACTGAGGAACTTTTAATGTAGCAAAAGCTTTGTGCCTATTCTGACTTGAAGAACATTCAGCATACTGTTATTTATATGATATGAATGTGAATATAATGGAAAGACATATGAAATGTATTTATGCTAAATAGAACATGTTTTACAAGCTGTGTAAGTTTCTTGCTGTGTACAGGTCTATTTAGTAAACAATACAGTAAATACTGAAAGGGAAATTCTGTCAATTCTAAATTTCATTGCAAAAGAATGCCTTCAAAATGTAAAAACTTTTTTTTTTTTATACGTATTTGCATATTTCACATGGTATTCTGGGATACTTAACTTTAAAAAAATTCTAATAAAATGTTTGATTTATTTATTCATTTATTTATTATTACCAGAAATATCATTAAAAACTTGAATCAATAAATCAGTGATTTCTTGCAGAGGGTAAAAATGTCTAACTCTGCGTGTATTTTCAATATTATAGAAGAACAGATGTGGTGATGATGACACCGTGGCTTGCCCCTATTGTGTGGAATGGTACCTATAACATTGATATATTGAATGCCCAGTTCCAATTAAGAGGAGTTCGCATTGGCCTTGCGATGTTTGCCATTAAAAAGTAAGTAATAACGATTTCATATACGTTATCATAAAAATTAGTGTGTTGGGGGGAGGGGGTATAAATAAGAGGAAACTTGCCTTTGGTATTAACTGGTTGAATTACAAGAGCCTGATGCTGTTTGGGTTGTCACAGCAAATTTACTACAAAACGAAAATTACTATCTTGAATACCTTTACCACTATGCCTAAAAAAAATATTCTAATTGGAGTGAAATGTCTCCTAGAATTAGGGTTGCCACCTTTTTTGGAAAAAAATACCAGTCATTCTAATTTGCATAATTAATTATATATGCGTAACATCACAGGGCACGACGTACATACAAGAATGAGAACATTTGGAAGGATAAAATTCCCTAAATCAATAATAAACTACTTACAATGTTTGTACTTTGTCTGACTGTGTGTATAGCATTGTGAATGTGAGGCAGTGTGTATATGTACTGTCTGTATGAGTGAGTGAGTGTGTGTGTTAGGCATGTGCATGGAAAAATTTTCGGTTCGGTTCAGCATTCCGAAATTTGGGAATTCGGCACTTCGGAACTTCGGCAACTTCAGCACTTCGACACTTCGGAAATTCTGTAATTTCAGAACTTCGGGACCTCGTCAATTCGGCACTTCGGCAATTCGGCACTTCGACACTTTGGAACTTCAGCAACTTCGGCACTTCGACACTTCGGCACTTCAGAATTTCGGAACTTCTTTTGCAGCCGCTTGGCAGATAACTCCCTAATTCCCACGGTATTAGGGAATTATCTACCAAAAAGCTGAAAGACCTAAATTTGTCTTTCAGCCAAATTTACTAATACTAAGTAAAAATTACTTAGTATTAGTAAATTGTGCCCCTACTCGCTATACCGCGAGTAGGGGCATGTCTATTAAACAGTGAGCAGCCAGTGGCTGCTCACTGTTAAAAATTTTTTTTTCTAAAAATGGGTCCCCCCTCCGTAGCCCCCACCCGCAATGTGCGAGTGGGGGCTTTTAAACTAAAGGGGGGCCTATTGCCCCCTCTGGCCCCCACCCATGAGTGGCGGGTGGGGGCCCTAAAGTAAAATAATGGGGTGGAACCTATTGCCCCCCCGGCCCCCACCCCTGAGCGGTGGGTGGGGGGGCCCTAAATTAGAATGAGGGGGGACCTAATGTCCTCCCCCCTGGCCCCCACCCCTGAGCAGTGGGTGGGGACCCTAAATTAGAATGAGGGGGGACACCTAATGTCCTCCCACCTGGCCCCCACCCCTGAGCGGTGGGTGGGGACCCTAAATTAGAATGAGGGGGGACACCTAATGTCCTCCCCCCTGGCCCACACTCCTGAGCGGTGGGTGGGGGCTTTAAATACTAATTAGGGGGGGACCTAATGTCCTCCTTCCTGGCCCCCACCCCTGATCGGTGGGTGGGGGCCCTAAATTAAAATGATGTAGCGGACCTAATGTCCTCCCCCCTGCCCCCCACCCCTGAGTGGTGGGTGGGGGCCCTAAAATACTAATTAGGGGGTACCTAATGTCCTCCCCACTGGCCCCCACCCCTGAGCGGTGGGTGGGGGCCCTAAAATACTAATTGGGGGGGACTTAATGTCCTCCACCCTGGCCTCCACCCCTGACATTAGGTGCCCCACCCAATTAGTATTTAGGGCCCCACCCACCACTCAGGGGTGGGGACCGGGGGGGACATTAGGTCCCCCCTTAATTAGTATTTAGGGCCCCCACCCACCACTCAGGCTGCTCACTGTTTAATAGACATGCCCCTACTCGCGGTATAGCGCTTAGGGGCATAATTTACTAATACTAAGTAATGTTTACTTAGTATTAGTACATTTGGCTGAAAGACCAATTTAGGTCTTTCAGCCTTTTAGTAGATAGCTCCCTAATACCGTGGGAATTAGGGAGTTATCTACTTATTCATTTCTGCCATTACATTGACTGGATAAGTAACTTACATTTTATATGAATGTGTGTTACTTGATTGTTGTAAGTGTTGCAAATGCTTACAGCTGAATCCTGGCTATGAATACCAATCAAAGGTTGCCTCTTTTTACAGAGGAGTGTGTATAACAAAAGTGCTCAAAAGAGTCAAAAAGTGATTTACAGGCAGCTCAATACACTAGTGTGGAAATATCCTCTATTCCACTGAATAAATTTAGTAGATATTGGTGCGGTTTAAGTGACAAGGACCTACACCTATAAGTGGAGAGCTCAAACACAGATAAATCTTACCAAAACGTAGTCTCATTCAATGGTAAAATATGGGGTACATGTCAAAATAAAATACAGAAAATACAATATAGTGTAGATGGTACTAAAAAATGGCTTCACAGTGATTATAATAATATCTTGTTGAATATTACACTCACATTTCAA
>OW240920.1:133499531-133815819 GCA_933207985.1 Pelobates cultripes
TCATCAAGCTGAAAAAGTTATTTGGTGCTCAGAGCATCCGTCTTACTGGAGCAGCACAGATTTCTGAATATGAACCCTACCTGTGCCTTACATATACTGCTTGACATTTAAATTCATACTTAATGGATTACTCCAACCAATATAACTACTTCTGCCTTTCAATGTAGTCATGGTGGTAGAAGTCTGTGCAGGGTTTCGGGTTGAAACACTGCACATATGAATTATGCCTTGGCACCTGGGATATACAAGGCCCGCTAGGGAATTATGAGGCAGGGGGCATGCTGGGGGGTCGTGGAGGTGGGTGGCTAGCTGCGAGTATTGCTGCCAGGAGGCGATGGAGCTGTGATGTTCTTGCTCTGTTAGACCGGAATTTTACATATTCCAGCCCCGCTAAGCGGCGTGCTGGGGAAGGGAGCAGAGCAGGGACATCCCAGCTCCTCGCCTCCCGGCTGCAATACGCACAACTAGCCACCCGCCTCCACGGGTATACACACTA
This sequence comes from Pelobates cultripes, assembly GCA_933207985.1. Taxonomy (NCBI): domain Eukaryota; kingdom Metazoa; phylum Chordata; class Amphibia; order Anura; family Pelobatidae; genus Pelobates; species Pelobates cultripes. Next base: position 133,500,028 of record OW240920.1, read on the forward strand.
TAATATAAATATATATATATATATATATATATATATATATATATATATATATACATATATATACACATATATATATATATATATTTGTGGTCAGGGAAGAAGGCCGTATTTATGTGGACCTATACCTCTAATCATTAGTCTAATATACTAAGTCGGTTGTAGTGTGCCGAAACCGACGAACGGGTCAGCCTGTAAATAAAGAGGGCCAACCAATTAATTGATTCCTTTTGTGGAGTGGTGGGTGGGGCAACAGGAAGTAACCAAGCACTGTCAGCAAGGTATGGAGGTAAGTAGTGAGTTTATATAGGCCGGTTGCAACCCCTCCCACAACTCCAGGCTCCGCCTTCCCATTTGTGGTCAGGGAAGAAGGCCGTATTTATGTGGACCTATACCTCTAATCATTAGTCTAATATACTAAGTCGGTTGTAGTGTGCCGAAACCGACGAACGGGTCGGCCTGTAAATAAAGAGGGCAAAAGAGAAGTATCAGTTCCACACTTAATACGTATACACATACATTATTACCCGAGCTTCCCTACTTTGCCAATTGTTTAAAAGCTTGTCTCAACTCTTTCTCAGGTTGAGGTATGTAACGGTAATATGAACTGGTACGTTTTGGCTGGAGGTTGATGTTGCCGCTCCGATACGAAAGGAGTGGCCTGTATATGCCGTGGGATCGTACCCGATTCTTGTACATAATAATCTCACGTATTTGACGAATTTTGATGTAGTCAGGGGTTGACTGTGTATTGTGAGGAGAGGAGCTTGTTTGGGTTGATAAGCCATACCTGCCATGTATTTGTCGAATAGTTGTACGGGGCACCAATGATTGCCGGTTGGGTAAAATTGAATGTCAAGGTGCAGACCCATTTGATTCGTTTGAATGTCTTAATGACAATGTGTAGTGATCACCTATTATGTTTATATGTGACACGCACAGTATATTTCCCTTATTGTTGATGTTGCTTAAGGTGAGTTCGTTGGGACGCATAAAATGCCAGGTATATGGCTGTTTTGAGTGTGTTATTGGTGTGATTATCAAAGGGTTTGGTATCTAACATGTCAGACAATGCCCTGAATGTCTCTGCGTCAATTGGTAGCCATCTAGTAGGTTTTGGGTTTTCTAGGCGTTGGATGCCTTTTAGCATATTTTAATGGGGTGTGCTGATAGGAAGTTTTTTATACTGAAATATGTGTTGCTTACATGATGCTGTATTCCAGTTAAATAGAGTTTTATGGTGTTGTGTGCCAGTTTCAAGTTGAGATGGCAAAAAGAGGTGAAAGCCACCATAGTATCTAACCTATAAGGATTCGTAATGATGTATTCTGAAACAAATTTGTTGAACAACATTAAGGCTCGGTTGTACGTGCGTCTGGTGTTTGGGGAAAGTGAGGCCTGTGCTAGTGCCCTCCCGTGCTCCATGAGTAATTTTAGTCCAGGATGAGGTCTCTGAACAGCGGCGCCTTGCTTGGCTGTTCCTCTGCTGTTGGGTGTAGCTGTCTGAAAACCTGTAATTTGAACAGGATAGTGTGTCAGCTGCTGAATTATGGTGACCTGGCACGTGTATGTAAGTCAGGAAAAAAATAATAATAATTTTTGTGTGGCTGCCAACCATGTTAGTCTCCTGACCAGGTTTATGATGGTTAGTGAAGAAGACCTGCCTTTGTTCAGAATCTCGCAAGCCGCCATGTGGTCAGAGTAGCATTTGACAGCTTTGCCTCCCCATAAGTGGCCCCAGACTTTAGCTGCTGCCACTATGGGGTAGATCTCAAACAGTGCCGAAGTCTTTGTGAAAGCGGGTAATCCTAGTGCTTTGCTAGGCCAAGCGTCCCTCAACCACCTGTCTTCGAAGATGGCTGTGAAACCTGCATAACCTGCAGCATCCGTCCATAACACAGGGGAGTTTAATGTCAACGGTGGTATGAACAAGTTTCTCCCATTCCAGTCCGACAGGAAATGGTACCACCTGGTCAGATGCGCCCTAGCCTGAATGTTCAGTGTAACCCTGCTGTTGTTGTTGGGTAAGTTGGGTAAGTTGGGTAACAAACCGAGTAGATGTGAGATGAAAGCTCATGCCTGTGGTATTACTCTCATGGCAAAGTTGTTGATGACATGACATGTGCTTAGTTGTCTGAGTAACAATGGATTGATGACCCTGACCATGATTTACCCCATTCCACAGGAGCTGCTTTTAGCGGGGAAAGGATTGCCTATTTTTTATGCCATGTAAGTGCCAGTGTGTAGGGTAGATGGTAGCCATTTACTGTGTTGATGATATTGGTCTTACTTAACCAAGCTTCAACCCATGCTTGAGTGATAGCTGTAAAGGTAGATCAATGGTGTGTATAGTAAGGAAACTCTTCGGAGGGTATGAGGGAGTTGAGACTTGGGGTAGCGAAGGTGTGTGGTGCCAATAAGTCTATGGTTAGTCTTGTTTAAGGGAAGATTCCCTTGTGACAATACCAATGTGTTTGTGTTTGGCGCCATGCTGTAAATGGTGGAGATTGGAAAACCCAAGTAAAAACCCCTCTGTTATTCTTGGCTATGAGTGTGTTTACAGCCGATGGTTCTGTGTGCTGATTGTAAGTGAGGACATGCTATATTCCTTGAAGGTGTATGTATGATACCTGTATGGGAGCCCTTTGAAGCTCCGGAGCTTTAGTAAATCTACTACAAGTCTGGAAGGGTGATGAGTTAGTAGTGTTGAAAATGGATTGGTGTGTACAGATGGTGAGTACGTTATTTGTAAGTTGTATTGGGACACATGGTTTGTCATGTGCCCTGAATGATTTGAACGTATATGCAACATTCTATATGCAATGCAACGACTCATACCAATTGTCTCTGGTAGTTCAGAGGTGCTGGTACCTGGAGCCTGAGAGTGCTCGTCCATTTGTTTGGGAGAAAATCCCTTCTGTATGGGTACCTGCACAAATAAGCATCTCTACATATTCAAAATGCCAACACAACCAAGGGATGGTCTGTTCCCGATTTACCTGGAATCTCTGGGTCTGACCATCATAGATACAGCATCATACATATTTATGCCTTGTTTCCCCAATGTACCGGGATCATATGTGCAGGGTTAACGTCTTGTACCAAGAATTGATTGTACCCGGTAACCGAATTTCGTCTGTCGTAAATTTTTTGGCTCATGAGTTTGAGTGAGGCTAGCATGGCCTAGGTTTCACCTTAGTTGGTGTTGCTGGGCCTTCCCCTGTCTCCGTTTTATCCGTTAATGTATGGAGGAGTTTGAATAACGCTGCGTTCGTTGCTGTGGCAGGGTAGGGGATTTGTCGCCTCCTTAGGTTGGAGCCACATCTCCTCTGCTTGAAGGTGTATCAAGGGGAAGGGGAGTGACAGGTGACGCCCTCATTATGATACAATGCGAGACGGCTAGCTCACAAGTGGCCCGAGGGGTGTATGCCTCAGAGTGTGAGGCGGGGTGTTGGCCTCGTGGGACCACTAAATGAAGCGTAAAGCAGAGAAAACAGGGGGTAATACCTATTGGGCCATAAAACCCTAATTGCCATTACATTACTACTATTCCAGGGAAGGTAAGAGATGAAAGTGTATCACTTCTAGCCGGGGTGCTAGGAAGAGGAGATTCTTTACCATCTTTTTGGGAAATACTTAAATAACAATAAAGATTGCAATTATATATTTGTACCCAGGCTCTTGTACTGGCTTGCTAGCTAAGCCGTAAGGCGAAACGATTAGGCTTGGTGTTTTTTGGTGACTGGTGAGGCCCTGCTAGTTGCCAAGTGGCTTGAGAGGCTCTATCTATGCTTGGCGCGAGGGGATTTTTTGTGGCCACCGAACGTTGTGGCAGGATGTTGGCCTCTCGGTGACAGTAACCAGAAAAATAGGAAGGGGAGTGACAGGTGAGGCCCTCTCTATGATACAATGCGAGGCGGCTAGTTCACGAGTGGCCCGAGGGATGTATGCCTCCGTGTGTGAGGCGGGTTGTTGGCCTCGCGGGACCACTAACCGAAGCATAAAGCAGAGAAAAAAGGGGGTAATACCTATTGGGCCCTAGAACCCTAATTGCCAGTACACTATTACTATTCCAGGGAAGGTAAGAGATGGATAACTACGTGAGCAGGTGTATGTACCTGGTAGTATGGTATTGAACCTGACAATCCGTATAGGTTTTTTAGTAGTAACTGTAACCTGAATGGATAAAATCGTATGGCATAAGGAAAAATGGCATAGACCAAGCTTATCTTAAAACATACAGTATATGTGAAAAGTAAGTGCCGTGACATGTAAATATTAATCATCATAGCCATACTGGTTAAATATGCATCAATCTTAACCCATTAAGTGCCGTATGTACAAGTGAAAAGTGGTCTGTTCCCACCTTGGATGTTGTATGTCCCATTGCTAGGGGAAAGTCTGTTGTGTGAGCAGCGTGCTATGAAAAATGTATGTGAACTATATTACCCGTTACGTATATACAGATGCGTGTGCTACTTTGTAATAATATGTGTATTTATACTACTTGCTCTGTGAATTGTTGTATGCCTTATTGAATGGTAGGGGTCAGTGAACATGGTGTTGCAAAATGCAAGTGTACTGGAGAACTGCCGAGTGCCCTATAGGTGGTAGTGTAGTTGATGCTGATTGGTATGTGAAATGTTGTTTATCTGTTGACCTATAAGGGTCAGTGTTTTTGGTGTCTGTAAAACCCCATGAAAATTGTCAATGTACTTGACAGACCTGTAGGTGGCAGTGTTGATAGAACCACTGTTAGTCTTGATGTGAAAGACAAATTGTTGAGCCAGTGCTGGAGTTTAATTTATGGTTAGGTTTAAAACAATCTTATGTGTAATTGATATTGGCTAGTAATTGTATATGACATGTGAAGACAGTTTTGATGTTGACCAGTAGGGGTCAGAAATGCTGATTGTATGGTAAAATACCCTTTAACCCCCTTCAGGATACATGAATCCCTTTTATTCCAGAGTTTGGTCCTTAAGGGGTTAATCCAAATGCAAGGTTAACGTGAGATTTTGAGAGTGACCTGTAGGGGTCAGTGTGGTTTACATGAAACATTGTTCGTGAGCTATGCCCCAGCATTATAGTTGTATGACAGGGAAACAAACAGTGCCCGTTTGACAATATACAATATGTGAACATAATAGCTTAATAACAGTCATTGTAACAAACCAAAGTTCCGTTAGTGGGTTGTAAACGCACAAAACGTGTGTGTAGTACACTAGTAAATGCATGAACTAGTTCCCGTTTGGTAGTAAATTGCACGAACCGTGAGCCTGGTATGTCAGGGAAACCAAACGAAACGAGCAGTGAGATTTGAAATGCACGCACAGAATTGCCTAGTATGTTTAGGCAATTGAAACAGAATGTGTTCCCGTTTGGGAGTATGCTAAAGCTCAAAATGAGCCAGTGACAGATATAAAAAAGTGAATTTAAACGAATGATATGCATGAACATGCAATGGTTTTAGGACAGATTTAGACAAAATGCAGCCGTAAAGTGAGGACCTGACCCGTGCAACTGATGCCTGGCGTAACGGGTAGGTCGACTTACGGTTTGTGAGTCACTTGGACACCATCCACAGCGATAGATTGAAGAAGGTGGTAGGCCGGAAAAGCCTCTGGCTGGATTCCTGACACAGCTCAGCTTAGAAAACCTCATGGAGTAAGCAGGTAAAATGGCATCTGGATGACCCGGAAGTGGAAATCATTCTGATGCTGACCTCAAGCAACAGGAAGTGACCAAGCACTGTCAGCAAGGTATGGAGGTAAGTAGTGGGTTTATATAGGCCGGTTGCAACCCCTCCCACAACTCCAGGCTCCGCCTTCCCATACATACATACATACATACATACATACATATATATATATATATATATATATATATATATATATATATAATATAAATAATTTTTTTTATTTACCAACGTATATATTTTTATTTTACAGAAGCAGGGAGACTGCCTGTCAGTTTAGGCAGTCCCCCTGCATGCAGACACAGAGACACCTATTTCAGCCAGTTGACTGCTCTTTCAGGGCGATCACATCGCCCGCAGGGACCGAATTTGCAGAGAGGGGGGGACTGTCTGAATCAACTCTTGTCTGCCAGAATTCTGCCTTGGCTTAACCCCTGCAACCCTGTTCCAGCCTTGGATTAACCCCTCAAACTCTGTTACAACTTCAACCAAGCCTTTCATCATTTTCCCAGTGCTTAAACTCTGGTAAAGAACTTTATTTTACTCTAACGACTTTTATTTCTTATGGAGATATTGACGTATTTTCTGTTTCTATTTTGCATTGGGATTTTTTCTTTATACCTATTTGCTTTATAATAAAAACCTTAAATTCAGTGACTGTCTGTATAAAATTTCTGCATACCAAGCCCATTCACCCCAAACCCGTGACACACTGCCTCCTTCTCATAACACTGCATTTTATCCTGGCACTGCATCCTTCCCATAACACTATAGCCTTATAACCTTCTTATAGCACCTTCTCAGTGTCTGCACCCCACCTTACATCCTCTCAGTGTCTGCACCCCGCCCTACCTTATCAGTGTCTGCACCCCGCCCTACCTTATCAGTGTCTGCGTCCCCCCAACTTCTCAATGTCCCCCCAACTTCTCAGTGTCTGCACTACCCGCCAACCTTCTCAGTGTCTGCACCCCCTACCTTCTGCACCCCCCCCACCAACTTCTCAGTGTCTGCACCCCTTAAATGTTCTGCCACTACCCACCTTCTCAGTGTCTGCACCCCTTACATGTTCTGCCCCTACCCACCTTCTCAGTGTCTGCACCGCTTATGTTCTACTTTTCTGTGTCTGCACCTCCTACCTTCTCTGTGTCTGTGACTGCACCCCCCTTACCTTCTCTGTGACTGCACACCCCCTTACCTTCTCTGTGTCTGCACCCCCTTACCTTCTCTGTGTCTGCTTACTGCACCCCCCTTACCTTCTCTCTGTGTCTGCACCCCCCCCTTACCTTTTCTGTGTCCCCCCTTACCTGTTTCACTGTTTGCATTACCTTTTACAAACACTGTATTCCTCTCCCAGTATTCTGGTTCTGCATCCCCTACCATTCTCTTAGTGCCTACACTCTTACCTACACTGCCACCCTCCCTCCCCCATCCTTTTAATCTCTGCACTGTTTCCAGCCTAAACGTCCCTCCAAACTGCCTGAACCCCACTAAGCCTCTGTACTTCTGCCAGACCCCACACTTCTCTAACAAAGGTCAGCTCACTAAACAACATTTCGAAAATTTACACATATGTCATCCAAAATAACCTAACTGTTTTAGTGACATCACGGCTATTGAAGTCTGAATGTTTTTCATGCAATGCTATGTAGTGATTAAACCCTCAGTTTCTCTCCCTCATGTAGCCCATGGAGCAGCGCAGCTAAGGGGAATGGGCCTTGACATTGCTAGGAGACAGGCATAGAAACGGTGTAGTGTAGGGGGTTGGCTAGAGGAATTGGAGGTGGGGTTTTGGCTGTATGAGTATATATAGTTTCAATTTTAGATCAGGGGCCATCTTCATTAATCCTCACTTACCTGTTTTTGTCCCACCCTCCCTCCCTCCCTTTTTTGATTTAGCTCCCGTCTTGTCACAGCAGCGTGGGATGGGTAGACAAGTTGGGGTGTAGGTGGTTTGTCCTGATGTAAGATAGTTTAGTTCAATGTTCCCCAACCCAGTCCTCAGGGACCACCAACAGTCCAAGTTTTGTCAGTATCTCCATTGGAATAAAACAGGGAAAAACATTAATCCTGGACTGTTGGTGGTCCCTGAAGACTGGGTTGGGGAACACTGGTTTAGTTTACTAAGAACAGGTAGGTTTGGTAGGGTATTGGTAGTTCGAACTCGTTGGTAGCTACAAAGCTGGTGTGTATCTCGGTATACCCCTACATGGTAAAAAAACTGGAAAATCATGCCCTCGATGGCAATGGTTTATATGTTACTTATACATTCTAATGTGGTATTATTTATTGTGATGTGGGTCATTGTCTGCGGTAGTATTGTTAAAGGAGTTGGGGTTGATATGTTTAATATGTTGACGATGACCTTAAAACATGTAAGGGTTTATTAAAGCTGTGACAATTTTCCCTAAATAAAAAGGTGTTTGAGTATCGTTGGGGGGTTTTGGGTTATGTTAAAGGATCACCATAGTGTCAGGAAAACAAAGCAGTTTTCCTGACACTACAGTGCCCTGAGGGTCCCCCTCTCGTAGCGCTGAAGGGGTTAAAACCCCTTCAGCAGCTTACCTTATTCCAGCAACGGGCTCCCTCGGCACTGGTGAACTCTCCTCCCCCGCCAACGTCAGCGGAGCCGAATGCGCATGCACGTCAAGTGCCGCGCGCACATTCAAAGTGTCCATAGGAAAGCATTTCTCAATGCTTTCCTATGGACGGTCTGCACGATGGAGGCATAATATGTCTTCTGGACAGCCACTAGAGGCTGGATTAACCCTGCTATGTAAGCATAGCAGTTTCTCTACTACAAAACCAGGAATCGAGACCTTCTTTACTTTCTGTTCAAGTTAGCACTTTTGTTCTGCCGCACCTTAATATTGCATGCATATTTCATGTGAAGATGTTTTTTTAAATTGTATTTATTTATCTTGGTCGGTGTTGCTGGTTTAAACAGGTTTTAGTATTGTTTTGAAAGCTAAAATCGATCATGACATGGAAAATAGAATTTATTTTATAATTTATTTTTATGGTAGACGTACGATTTGTTAAAGGGACACTATACTCAGCAGAACAATTACAGCTTAATCCTATTATATATATTGTATATTGTGGTAGGACAGCTGGGCTCTTGACAATAAACTCCAAATGAAAGCATCAGGGTAAAATAGAATTGCAGTTTATTTTCACTTTCCACAAGGTATACAATACTGTGCTTCACAGAAATAAATTAAAAAAATAAATAAAATAAACCCTACTCCATCTTGAAAACTAACAAATCCACAGCAATTCGCTCAAAAGGGGTTTCAATAATTGGAAATGGGATTAAGGGTGCCCTTATGTGAGGTTTTGGGGCAGCTAGTTGGTAGTCTGGGCATGAGGCACAGTACCTCTTGACCTCTTCATATACCCCATGCCAGAAAAATCTCCTTAGAATCATGAGTTTTTTTTCAACCCCTAAGTGTCCCCCAAATAAGTGAGAAGGAGCCAGATCTAACCCCTTCCTTCTGAAAGATCTGGGTATCAAGAGCTGTTCAATGTCTAGCCCCTCCTCTTTGATTACTCTACAAAGTAATGAAATGGGGATACATCCCTCTGGATTTCCCCATCAACCACAGTACCATTAATTTCTAGAGTTTGGTTACGGGAATTTTGCAATGTTAAGTTATTGACTTGTTCCCTTCCAAATTGATTTGAACCAATGCTAAAGTCCTCAATATTAACATGTTGTAGGGTTTGGATATAGGGTTAAATCAATATTTCAGTTCTACAATCCTTTTTTCGGAAACCCACCTCAAGCAATACTATGCTGAGATGGGATAGTCATCATCAGGGCGGTATCCTGATTGGCCAATACCTAAGGCTGAGACGTAACTTTTCATCCTTAGAAGACTTTAAAGATAAGTCGATCCATCTACGACAAAGATTTAAGGAAAGGGGATACCCCAATATGTGTCTGAAAAGAGCCTATCAAAGAGCTTTACTCAGTGACAGAGATACACTTCTCAGTGATAAAAACAATTTGGGTACTCCTAAAGTAATAAGATGTGTGACAAATTTCGAATGGGAAGCAGCCAGAACAGTGATGGATCAATTTTGGCCTCTTCTAACCCAAGATCCCAACTTATCTAAAAGTAATTTCCCCAAGAGCAACATTGACTGCCAAAAGGGGCAAACACCTGAAGATATGTTGGTGCCTAGTCATTTATCGACATCAACCGTTAAAAGAAGTTGAATTTCTGCTGTGGGTTCTTAACAATGTGCCCATTTCGTGGCATGCCGATATATTTCAAAAGGGTCAAAGACAATCACAGACTCTAAAAACAAACGTATAATTACGATTAAGCAGTTTTTTTTAACTAATACTATAGGAGCTATATACCTCCTTACTTGTAAATGTGGACTTCAATACGTCCACAAGACCATATGCCCATTTAAGAGAAGGATTATGGAACACGCCCATTCTGTTACCTCCTTCAAAGATACAACTGTGGTAAGACATGTGCTGGTGTACCAGAGAGACTCTCTAAGGGGTATGACATTTTCAGGCATAGAAGGAGTATGTCTAGGTAGGAGAGGCGGTGACACTTAAAAAAAGAGAGTGCTTCTGGATTTTCTAAACTGGACACTCTGGCACCAAATAGCCTTAACGAGGGCTTTACGTTTTCTCCCTATATTGGCAGTTAAAGGACCACTATAGGCACCCAGACCACTTCAGTGTCACGGTGGCAGTCCAGTGCCCGGGACCCAGACACTGTCTGGACGGCGGTGCGTGGACCGGGACCCCTGAGTGCCTGTTGTTCAGAGTAGGAGTCACAGTGTGGAGGTGGATTAGCAGCGTTTGTGCAGCCACATACCAGAACCCCGATTCAGCTTATGCGGATCCCAGGAACAAGGAGCAGGTAATTAAGCAGACCTCCCATAAGCTGAATAGGGAGGCTCTGCAGCAGGGATGTATCCAGTACTGAAGCAAGGCAAGACTAGGAGAGCAAGGTACCATGCAAGAAAACAAAGACCAAACTTGGAGAACAAGGAAAGACTAGAAATAGACACCATGCATGAAAACAAGACAAAACTAGGAGAGCAAGGCAATACTAGAGATAGGCACCATACATGAAAACAAGACAAAACTAGGAGAACCCAGAACCAGAGCAGGACAGAAAGCATAACCCAGAACATGTACACAAGACATGAGGAAAACAAGAACATAACACGGGCATGACTGAACAGTACTGTATATGGACTGGGATTACAAGACAAAGTAAGACAAGAGGAAACATAGCTAAGCACTAATTATGAAAAATATGGGGATTTAGTCACATTATATGATCATACATTGCACAAGCCTGCCAACAACGCCAATGTACCCCATATCTGGCAGGTCCTACACTGCCGAATGCATGCTAAAACAACCATACTAAACCACAATATAGTACTTACCTGCAAGAAAGGGCAGAGAATAGAAACACTGCTGCAGGTCCAGGCTGAAACAGAAGGAAAGTGGAAAACAAACGGGTGTGGCAACATAAAACAAAGATTTAAGTGAATCCAAGAGACTGGGAAATCCAGGGACGGAATATAAGAATGAACCCAGAAACCCAGCAACAAAGAAAACCAGACATAGACCAGAAAACCAGAAAAACCAAGCAAGGACAGCAAAAAGAGTACTGGATACCAGAAGCCATTGCCAGAATGATCCGCAGCGAGGAACAGGATGTGACGTTCAGCTTAATGAAGTGGTCTGGGTGCCAGGTCCAGCTAGGGTTAACCCATTTTTTTTATAAACATAGCAGTTATGTTTATAATAGGGTTAATCCAGCCTCACAGTGAGAAGACGCCAGCGTCCATAGGAAAGCATTGTGAATGCTTTCCTATGGACTGGCTGAATGCGCGCACGGCTCCTGCCGCGCATGCGCATTCAGCCGATGACGTCGCTATGGAGGAGGAGAGGAGGAGGAGAGCTCCCCGCCTGGCGCTGGAGAAAGAGGTAAGTTTAACCCCTTCCTCCCCCTAGAGCCCAGTGGGAGGGGGGCCATGAGGGTGGGGACACCCTCAGGGCACTATATTGCCAGGAAAACTAGTATGTTTTCCTGGCACTATAGTGGTCCTTTAAATACGGTATTGGCTTGACATAATATATAATCCTTTTGGGATAGATTATTATTTTGAATTATCTTATGTTTTGTATATAGTGTACATATATTTCTGGAAGGGTATGGTCTATACACTTTGTAGCGCTCCCTGTCTCTTGTATTATATACAAGTGCTTTGGATTAGATGACATAATCCTCTACTCATATAGAGCAAGCACGTCAAACTCAAAGTGTGGCATGGGCCACATAAACAAGGTTCAAATTTATGTGGGTCGCACACACACACATACTCACTGACAGACACACTCACACATACTCACTCACTGACAGACAGACAGACACACACAGATTCTCACTGACAGATACACACACACTGACAGAGACACACACACACTGAGAGAGACACACACATACTCACTGAGAGTCACACACACACTCAGACATACACTCATAAACAGACATTCACTGACAGACAGACATACAGTCACACTGACACACATACTCACTGACAGACTGACACACACATACATACACACACGCATACTTGCTGACTTACACACACACATACTCACTGACAGACGCATACTGACACAGACACACACACACACTGACAGACACACACATACTCACTGACAGACACACACATACTCACTGACAGACAGACACACACAGACACACTCACAGACAGACATTCATTGACAGACATACAGACACGCATACAGTCACACTTACACACATACTCACTGACAGACAAACACACACATAAAGACACACATACTTGCTGACAGACACACACACATACTCACTGACAGACACACACACTGACACAGACACACATACTCACTGACAGACACACACTGACACAGACACACATACTCACTGACAGACACACACTGACACAGACACACAAATACTCACTGACAGACACACACGCATACTCACTGACAGACACACACACTGACACAGACACACACATACTGACAGACACACACACACACACACAGATACTCACTGACAGACACACACACACTGACAGACAGAGACACACACATACTGACTGACAGACAGACACACACACACACACACACTGACAGACACACAAACACTCACACACACATACTTTTCATTATTGCTTCTTACATTATGAAGCCGATGTGGGGCATCTCCCTGGGGTCCTTCCTGCTCCTCACTGCTCCCGCGCGCGGTTTAGTGATGCCGGGTGACGGAATATGACGTCATATTCTGGCGCCCAGCTTCACTTCAGTCGGCGCGCGTGAGGGAGCAGGAACACCGAGCTCCCTCGCGGCCATCCTCCCCGGCCGGGTAACTTTTAGCAGAGTAGGCACCTGCAAGGTGGGGAAAGCAGGTGCCTACTCTGCTATAACACCAGCATGTACTCGCGGCTCGCTTGATATAGAGTATTAAATATATCAACAATATAAGAATTAACACAGATGACATATGACATATCTACCACATTACCAGTAGTAATAGTCACTATTTTCATATTTTAGGATCAATATAAAACATGAATAATATTTAATAAACCAAAGTCAAATGACACTATGAATATAAATGACTTAGATAGTTTAACCTTAAGTTATTTTTCATTAGTATGAGCCTTATAATGCTAATCCCTTATAACTATGTGGTGATACTTAGTAATGTAAGGAAGGAGATTTGCTCCACTGCTGCCTCTTATATTTAATGTGGGATATGTCTGTGTTGATCGAACAAGATATTATGTGTCAAAATATGTATGTATATTCCGTTTTTTTATACAGGTAATGGCATGTATTCTCTGTATCTGTCTCCCCTCCCGGAATGTATAATCGTCATTTGAAGGGATTAGCTCCCATGTTCCTCCCACTCTCTCTCTTACGTAGAGGTAATACAGAGGGGGGTGGTACTATACAAAAGGAGGTTGTACTACAGGCGGAGGACTAAGTAGATGTTATATCCTCAATGAGAGATGATTGGCCGCGGCGGTCTTGTGATTTAGGGGTCTGGGCCTACATCAAGAGACAGTTTGAGCGGCTTCCATTAATGCCCTGGTTGAAGGCGCTCAAATAGCGCATCAGTTTACTTTCACTTTGCTTTTAACCAGCAAAGCAAGTCTTAATAGCACTTAGTATTAATATGGTGTTTTAGGTAGTTTTTTAGTGGGGGAATCAGGCAGACTATGCAGCTTATCTGAGAGTATCAATATGGATGATATAGGAGGGAGTATGTTTCATTGGGGATTTCAAGCTACCTGCAGGCTGAATACCGTTTCTGAGATGCAAGTACAAGTAAGCAAGCCAGAGCTTATAGCTCACTTATGATAGGGGGTTTCAGACCTATATAGCTTTTTTCTGATAAACCATTAGTGTTCAACTATACAATACCTGAAAATCTACCTATAGTGGTGGCACCAATTTAAAAGGCTTTTTTATTGCCATTAATTGGAGCCACAAAGGGGTTAAACATACAGGACAACATGTCCTTATTCCCTCGCATCTCATCCGTACTCTGTCTTCTTCTCTTTCTCCACCTTTCACTAAAATTCTCAATCTCTCTCTCTCCTCTCCAAACATGCAACTGTAACCCCAGTTCTTAAGAAGCCCAATCTTGACCCTAACTCCCCACCCAACTATCTTCCTATCTCGCTACTGCCTTTTGCAACCCCCAAAAAATTGTGTATGCGAGATTGACAGACTTCCTCGAGTCCAACTCTCTGCTAGACCCGCTTCAGTCTGGTTTCTGCGCTAAGCACTATGTGGAAACGGCACTGACCAAAGTATCCAATGATCTACTCGATGCAAAATCTCGTGGTTACTACTCTATTCTAATTCTCCATGACCTGTCTGCGGCTTTTGACACTGTTGATGATCAGCAGCTTCTTCTCATCCTCCGCAATATCAGTCTACAAGATATTGCTCTCTCCTTGTGCTCCTCCTACCTCTCCCAGAGCTCTTTTAGTGTTTCTTTCTCTGGCTCTGCTTCTTCTCCCCAAGTCCTCTCTGTTGGTGTCCCCCAAGGTTCAGTCCTTGGTCCCTTACTCTTCTCCATCTATACTGCCTCCCTTGGTAAACTCATTAGCTCCTTTGGCTTCAAATATCAATTCTATCCAGATGACACGCAAATCTACCTGTCCTCTCCTGATCTCTCCCCGTCCTTCTTGACTAGTGTCTCTGACTGCCTCTCTGCTGTTTCTAACTGGATGGCTGCCCACTTCCTTAAACTAAACTTGACCAAAACTGAAGTCTGGTCTTTCCTCCCTCAAGTGTTGTTACTCCTGTGTTTGTCTCCCTCCAAGTCAATGGTGCTACCATCAGCTCCACCATGCAGGCTCGCTGCATAGGTGTTCTCTTTGACTCCGACCTCTCCTTCAAGCCTCATGTTAAATCTATCGCCAAATCCCGTCATTTCCATCTCAGAAACATTGTGCGCAATCCGCCCTTACTTAACACCAAATGCGACTAAGGTGTTGACCATTCCACGGTCCTTTCTCTCCTTGACTACTGTAATCCGCTTCTCAGTGGTCTTACGTGCTCCCAACTTGCGCCGTTACAGTCCATAATGAATGCGGCGGCGAGGCTCATCTTCCTGTCCGCCCGCACCTCCCATGCCTCACCCTTCTGTTAGTCATTGGCTTCCTATAAAATATAGAGCTCAATTTAAAATTCTGGTTCTTGCTTTCAAATCTCTACATAATGCTGTTCCCACCTATCTATCCTCCCTTATACACAAGTATGTCCCGTCTAGGCCCTTACGATCTGCTGAAGACTTACGTCTATCTTCAGTCCATACTCCCACCTCTGATGCTCACCTTCAAGATTTCTCAAGGGCTGAACCGTTCCTGTGGAACTCGCTTCCCTCCTCCATTAGATGCTCACCCAGTCTCCACTCCTTCAAAAAAATCGTTAAAAGCCCACTTCTTCATAAAAGTGTATCAATTAAACTGTTAATAGCTCCTGACTGATTCCTCTTCTGCAACTGTCACTAGTCTAATACTATCCTTACCTTTTTGTGTCATTGTACCCCACTCCCTCTAGCATGTAAGCTCATTGAGCAGGGCCCTCAACCCCTCTGTTCCTGTGTGTCCAACTTGTCTGGTTACAACTACATGTCTGTTCGTCCACCCATTGTAAAGCGCTGCGGAATTTGACGGCGCTCTATAAATATCATAATAATAATAATAATAATAATAATAATGCAATCTATCTACAATAGTGACACCTGTTGAAAGGGCTATAGCCACTAAGAAATTGATTATATTGGTTTAATCACCTTGTGCATAATATATTCTATCTACAATATTGGCATTTGTTTGAAGAGTTTCTATATTGTCTTTAATTATAGCCCCAAAGAGGTAGATTAGACTGGATAATAAATCTCCTTGCACAAAAAAACTATATACAGGTGATACTCGAAAAATTGGAATATCGTGCAAAAGTTCATTTATTTCAGTAATGCAATGTAAAAAGGGGAAACTAATATATGAGATAGACGCATTACATGCAAACCAAAACCACAAAAATCCGGGATATGGCTGAAAATAAATCTTAAAGGAACATAAAAATATACAAATAGTGAAGTACAGTTAACACACTCAATCATGCGCTGTACTCACAGAATTATGTAGAATATATCGCTCATAGGGTGCCTCCCCCGATGAAATGGGGGGCTAGTAATCCCTTGGTTCCTTGTGAAGTTTCTCAATAATGCTCAGGACTTCAAACAGGTAATGGTAGGAAAAAACGATGATTTTTTATTGATAAAAGGTGAATAATCACCAACAATATAAAATATAATATAAGAAAAAATGATATGGTCCTACGCGTTTCGTTCTGCGAAGAACTTCATCAGGGGGCCGCAATTATAAGTAAAATCAATATACAAATTACAGCATATAAAAAAACATCATATTCCCCCCATCCCCAAGTCCCCTTTAAATAGGGCTGTGTCTATTGGTGGTTCCGTGGGTGGTGTCAGTCATCCATAACTTGATTGGTCCCACAGGGAAACTGCTCAGCTGTTTGTCGTCCTTGTCATATCGCCGAAAATCCAATTTGGCGCGTCCAGATAGCCGGAACCGGAAGTGTATGTTATTCTATACTTCTGCGTTCCACCTGCGTTCCACCTTCGTTCCACCTTTGTTCTACTTCAATGTTGTTAAATAATCATTAAAGTCAACATAGAGCAATATATTATACATCTACTGAAAAGAAAATAATATTAGTAACCTCATAACAATTACATTTTCTCATATTTCTTGTGATTAACTTGTACTAAAAAACGTTATTCATACTGCATAATCAGACTATAATACATTAAAGCCTGTTTCTTAAAGTGAAACATATATAAATAAAAATGTTTTTTGAAAATATATAATCCAATATCTGAGGATCTTTTATCAATACTGGATAATAGTGGACATATTAAACATGTATGCCGTGAAATAATTCTCAGTAATTATTATAAAGTAATCAGTGCTAAACAATAATATCCAATAGTAAGCATATCGTTCCCATACGTTCTAAACAATCTCCAATATTCAATGGAGTTACACACATACCTAATGTCCTAAATAGTCAAAAGAGTGACATATTGATGTATAGAAAAAAACACACATATATAAATAGTAGAATTTTCCTCAAAATTTGAATTTAAAAATATTTAGGGAATATATTCCCAATATAGAGAGAATTTATAGAACCAAATTACAGATTCCAAGAATTCATAGTTTATTTAGTACATATATCTATCAATACCTTGTATAAAGTTAGATTAATAAGTATGTATATACCTCTACAGTATCAGATGTGCAGAAGAGATATATTGGAGTGAAATTTGAAAAAAAGAGATGGTGAAAACCGAAGAAATAAATGAAAGATACATTATATACAATGTCTCAACCAAAAAGGTCATATAGGTCTTAATCAAGAAAACAAACTAGGTCAATACCAAAATCAATTTTTACTAGTGGTTAAAAATCGTTATATATACGTAGCAGTTGAGAAGGTTAAACTGCTCCATCAGATACATTGTATTTAATTAAGTACATCATATACAATGGCATTTGGTCACTGAGAGGCTACAAGAGGTTAACTACCTCGCTCTTATAACTGCTTTAGGCTATTATCTTGTTTCATCTATATAGTGAATCTGGTACAATCTATTGTACATAATATAATTGACCTATAGTGGCACTTATTTAAAGGGCTTTTTATTGCCTTGAACTACAGCCACAAAGTGGTTAATTATACTGCATAATAAGTATCATTATGTACAATGCAATCTATGTACAATTGTGGCACCTTTTAAAGGGCTTTTATATTGTCTTTAACTGTAGCCACAAAGCAATTGATTATATTAGGAAAATCTTCCTCTGCAGTTTACGAGATCATATATCATTACAGTTAAACTGTTACTGGGATATGGGATTTATATGGGTTTATTTCTACCCCTCTAATCATTCACCAATATCACACCCTGTCCATTTCTAAGTCCCTCTTTCCCATTTTTGGTCTAATATAGAGCTTTTATCTATTATCTCTTTATAGCTCTTTTTCATGGGTTAGTGTTACATGTTTTTCTTCCAGAGACTTAATAAAATTTACTTCATTGTTTGTCATATGAGATTGTCTTATATTTAACAAGGAATTTTTTTGTGCCCATTGTGACTCCTTGTCCTTTGGACATATATTTTCTCAATCAAGGCCTTCTTTACTTTCTGTTCAAGTTTGCACTTTCGTTCTGCCGCACCTTTATATTGCATTAATATTTCATGTGAAAATGTATTTTTAATTTGTCTTTTCCTTGTTTTTGTCAGTGTTGCTGGTTTAAACAGGTTTCTCAGGTTTTAGTATTGTTTTGAATGCTTATCGATCATTGCATGGAAAATAGAATTTTTTTTTATAATTTATTTTTATATATAATCAATGTAGTGGAGCTCCCTCTACCTCGGCTGGGTAGCTCCGCCAGAGGGGTTGCTTCCTAGCCGGATCCGGGAAACTAGCTTTCTTAGTCCTTACAAGGACTTTCCCCGTTGCATCTCCCTGCAAGCTGGAACAGCAGACACAGGGGCTAAATCTTCCTTCCCTCCAGTAACCAGATGACACACAGTTCTGGAGGTTAAAACACTGACAATCTTTATTTGGAACACACAGCTTTTATGCATAGACCCAAAAGGGGGGGTCTCCATTCAGTACAACACAATCCCAGGCAGGAGGGCATTGGGTTACAGATAGCCATCTCCCGCTCTGGGAGATACCATCAGTACACAGGGACACACATTAAAACACACTACATACATGGGGGGTAAACTTTGGGGCTTGGTGCCCCGGGAAGGCATTACAGGGTTGATACATCGCTATAGATAGCCCATCTGGGATCCCTGCAAATAGCGGGGCTATCAGGTGTACGGAGCCCGAGATATCAGCGTCTAATATCTGGGGCTCGAGGCTCTGTACATGCCCAAAATTAGTTCCATTGAGTTATTTGGCTTAGTTCGGTGAATTCAAACTTCACGCCTAAACCAAGCAACAAACAATCAGCTGAAAGGGCGCGAACCAAATTGCTCCAATCAGTGCTCGGGGGAGGAGAGGAGTTTCGTGCCCAATCCGAAGAAAACGCGCAAAAACTTGGTTGCAACAATTGACGCTCGGGGAGAGGAAGAGTTTTGCCACCCCAATCAGGAGAAAGGGCGCAAAATTCTGTTTGAACAGGTGCTCCTTCTCTGATTGGCCGTCTGCGCCCAGCAGGGACCAATCAGCACTCAATCGTGCCGACCAACCAGAAGAATGGTGCAAACCCAGTTTGAATGGGCTCTCCGTCTCCCATTGGCACAAACTTCCATGCAGCCTGATGGACTCTGCGGCCATGAGACTGACTCACAGCTCCAGAGATTCCCTGCTGGCATGTGTCCCTCTCTCCAGTGGTATCCACTGGAGAGAGCACTCTCTTGGGCTGCTACGAGCCTAGCCTCGTAGCTACCAGTTGGGGGCGGGGGTAATAGTGACTATATCTCTGTTGGGAGCAGGTACAGCGGTCCCCGACACGGGAGCTGGAGACAGTGTGCGTATGCCGTTTCGGGATACGAATGCTGCCCCTGGTTGGCTTTCGGTTATACGAACCGGTGGCTACCCAGGGGAAGCATGCGCCATTTTTTCCCCTTGCGATCTGGGGTTTTAACACCTCGTTACAAGGTGTGAACGTTCCAAATAGACATTCTAAATAAGGTTTCGGGGTGGTCCCCGAATAGGGAACAGGCAAAACACACAAATTCATCACAATTACATATATATACATGGGGAAACACAGAGTACAAGGGGAAATTGTGGGAATAAACATTGGGAACACCTAATACAAGGCAAAAACTATCCGAACACTAAGTGGGCATGGTACTTAGTGGTGGTGGCCCGCCACAATCAATTTTTATGGTATACGTACGATTTGTTAAAAGGACACTATAGTCACCAGAACAACTACAGCTTAATCCTATACAATATACAGGGAGTGCAGAATTATTAGGCAAGTTGTATTTTTGAGGATTAATTTTATTATTGAACAACAACCATGTTCTCAATGAACCCAAAAAACTCATTAATATCAAAGCTGAATATTTTTGGAAGTAGTTTTTAGTTTGTTTTTAGTTATAGCTATGTTAGGGGGATATC
Organism: Pelobates cultripes; assembly: GCA_933207985.1. Taxonomy (NCBI): domain Eukaryota; kingdom Metazoa; phylum Chordata; class Amphibia; order Anura; family Pelobatidae; genus Pelobates; species Pelobates cultripes. The sequence goes on from OW240920.1 coordinate 133,520,466, forward strand.
TGTGTGTGCAGGTGACTATTACTGTGCATAATTATTAGGCAACTTAACAAAAAACAAATATATACCCATTTCAATTATTTATTATTACCAGTGAAACCAATATAACATCTCAACATTCACAAATATACATTTCTGACATTCAAAAACAAAACAAAAACAAATCAGTGACCAATATAGCCACCTTTCTTTGCAAGGACACTCAAAAGCCTGCCATCCATGCATTCTGTCAGTGTTTTGATCTGTTCACCATCAACATTGCGTGCAGCAGCAACCACAGCCTCCCAGACACTGTTCAGAGAGGTGTACTGTTTTCCCTCCTTGTAAATCTCACATTTGATGATGGACCACAGGTTCTCAATGGGGTTCAGATCAGGTGAACAAGGAGGCCATGTCGTTAGATTTTCTTCTTTTATACCCTTTCTTGCCAGCCACGCTGTGGAGTACTTGGACGCGTGTGATGGAGCATTGTCATGCATGAAAATCATGTTTTTCTTGAAGGATGCAGACTTCTTCCTGTACCACTGCTTGAAGAAGGTGTCTTCCAGGAACTGGCAGTAGGACTGGGAGTTGAGCTTGACTCCATCCTCAACCCGAAAAGGCCCCACAAGCTCATCTTTGATGATACCAGCCCAAACCAGTACTCCACCTCCACCTTGCTGGCGTCTGAGTCGGACTGGAGCTCTCTGCCCTTTACCAATCCAGCCACGGGCCCATCCATCTGGCCCATCAAGACTCACTCTCATTTCATCAGTCCATAAAACCTTAGAAAAATCAGTCTTGAGATATTTCTTGGCCCAGTCTTGACGTTTCAGCTTGTGTGTCTTGTTCAGTGGTGGTCGTCTTTCAGCCTTTCTTACCTTGGCCATGTCTCTGAGTATTGCACACCTTGTGCTTTTGGGCACTCCAGTGATGTTGCAGCTCTGAAATATGGCCAAACTGGTGGCAAGTGGCATCGTGGCAGCTGCACGCTTGACTTTTCTCAGTTCATGGGCAGTTATTTTGCGCCTTGGTTTTTCCACACGCTTCTTGCGACCCTGTTGACTATTTTGAATGAAACGCTTGATTGTTCGATGATCACGCTTCAGAAGCTTTGCAATTTTAAGAGTGCTGCATCCCTCTGCAAGATATCTCACTATTTTTGACTTTTCTGAGCCTGTCAAGTCCTTCTTTTGACCCATTTTGCCAAAGGAAAGGAAGTTGCCTAATAATTATGCACACCTGATATAGGGTGTTGATGTCATTAGACCACACCCTTCTCATTACAGAGATGCACATCACCTAATATGCTTAATTGGTAGTAGGCTTTCGAGCCTATACAGCTTGGAGTAAGACAACATGCATAAAGAGGATGATGTGGTCAATATACTAATTTGCCTAATAATTCTGCACTCCCTGTATATATATATATATATATATATATATATTTATGTGTTGCCCCATGTATTGTAAACTGTGGTAGGATGGCTGGGCTCTTGACAATAAACTCCAAACGAAAGCGTAAGGGTCAGGGACATATTAGCCGCGAGGCAAACAAGGCATTTGCCTTGGGCGGCACTTTCCAGGGGGCGGGAAAAAAAAACCGCCCTCAAATGCCCAGGCAAATGTTTTGTTAGCCTGGCGGCTAACTAAGGATCCAGGCGGGGGTGCGGAACTGAGTGATGCCGAGAGCCAGAATATGACGCCTGTGTTTTGTCATGCCTAGGGCAGCACAAAACCAGGATACACCACTGGTAAGGGTAAAATAGTATTGAAGTTAATTTGCACTTTCCACAAGGTATACAGTACTGTGCTTCACAGAAATAAATAAAACAAAAAAAAAAATCCTACTCCATCTTGGAGACTAATAAAACAATAGTATTTCTATCTATCCAACTGGCCAGCAAATCCAGTTACCAGTTTTAAACACAGCACTTTTTTTAGATCTAGGTCTAGATCACTGAAATATCTGCCCTGTGCAAGTTTCACAATGAGTTCGTCCACTCGGGGCATAGGATAGGCTTACAGTGAGAATGGCCATTTTTATGAGTGTTCTTTTTGAAACATAAATAGAATAAAAAGGTCCTTGAAGGCTTTGGCACATCAGTAAAAAGATGGCCCTATAGTGTTTTCCTGTCACTATAGTGAGTGTTCCTTTAAGTAGTAATTAAGCTACGCAGAATGATGTCTGCTTTTCTGCCCTGATCATGACTACAATCGCATTATGTTTCACTTTAATTTCTAATCCAAGCAAGATGTGTAATAAATGTATAAAGTTTATCGTTTAATGGAAAAAAATCTATATCACCAGATGTAAGAGTCTAAACTCTCCAAAATGTTGGTCAGTATTGCCACAAATACATTATTAAGGTCTGATGGGGGACATCTATCTTTAACAATAGCAAACTTTAGGAATTTGACAAAAGGTGGTCTGTGGATTGTGAAGTTAGAAGTTTTTTGAATAATCTGTGTAGGTATATGGATTTCCTTTGTAGAGGTATCATTGGGATGTATATTTTTTAATGTAGTGTTGGGCTTGGTATTGATTTATGACTTCAAACTATAATTAATATTAATAAATTCATTGATTTATGTTAGACTCACATTTAGGGGATTGTCCCTAGAATAAGGCACCCCCTCCTTAATATACTTTTAAACCTAAATATAGTCTTTCCTAATTAATATCCAGAGTACTGTTTGTTGTTTAATACAAATGTGTTTCATTGATGTCTTGATAACATATATCCATTAGTGATGTCGCGAACATAAAATTTTCGGTTCGCGAACCGCGAACGCGAACTTCCGCAAATGTTCGCGAACCCGGCGAACCGCCATAGACTTCAATAGGCAGGCAAATTTTAAAACCCACAGGGACTCTTTCTGGCCACAATAGTGGTTGAAAGGGGGGGGGGAGAAGACCTACTCTCCTCCCCCCGGCGCCACCCTGGGTGGCGGTGGGGGCCATAATGATAATGAGGGGGACCTACTGTCCTCCCCTGGCTAGGCGTGGTGGGGGCCATAAAGATAATGAGGGGGGACCTACAGTCCTCCCTTCTCGGCCCCACCCTGTGCGGTGGGGGCTGGCGGCGGGGGGACTGCCACTTTGTCCCCGACTGAAGCGGTTGAGGCCTAAAGTGCTTTAATGGAGGGACCTGCTGTGTCCCCAGCCTGGCCGGTGGGGGCTAAATAACAATAAGGAGGTTCTACTGTCCCAGACCCTGGCGGTAGGTGGGGCTAAAAAGTAGCTGAGGGGGGACCTGGCTCCCCCTGGCCCCCACCCCTGAGCGGTGGGTGGGGGCCCTAATAACAATAAGGGGGACCTATTGTCCCCCCCGGCCCCCACCCCTGAGCGGTGGGTGGGGGCCCTAAAATTAACAATAAGGGGGGACCTATTGTCCCCCCCAGCCCCCACCCCTGAGCGGTGGGTGGGGGTCCTAAAATTAACAATAAGGGGGGGACCTACTGTCACCTAAATACAAAAGGGGGGGACCCTAGTCACCCCTCCCGCCCCCCAAAAAAAATGATCTCCCTACCTACCCCCCTCACCCTAAAAATAATGAGGGGGGGACCTTTAACTAAAAACCTGTAAAAAAAATTAGATAAAAATAACTTACCATTTGATGTTTTCTTTCTTCTACAATCTTCTTTTTTCAGCCCCAAAAAAGGCCAAATAAAAAGCCATAAGAACCGACGCAATAAAAAAAAAACAAAAAAAAAACAGAGCGCACAAAAAAATAATCCATCTTCACCCATGGAGGGCTCCGCGCAGACTGAGCTCTGCAGGGCGGGGGAAGGCTTATAAAGCCTTGCCACACCCTGCAATTAGGCTAAGAACACTCTGATTGGCTGGTTTAAGCCAATCAGAGTGCTCTTTGTCATTTTACACAGCATGGGAAAATTCAAAAGAACTTTACCACGCTGTGTAAAATGACACAGAGCACTGTGATTGGATGGCTTGAAATCCATCCAATCACAGTGCTCTGTGTCATTTTACACATCGTGGGAAAATTTTACTTTACTTTAAAATTTAGGACGATTAACAACATAATTGGCAATAAAAAACTGATTTGCCATGTGAACAAAAGGAAATAACACGTACCTTCCTATAACCACTATGACGATATTGAAAAGAAGATGAGCGTGAGTGGGGAAGAACCTACACAATAAACATAATGCAAATTAGGAAATTTCTGTATGACCATGGTGAAATCTCAATAAGAAGCAATGAAATCAAACCTAATTTACTCTAAACTAAATAGGTGCCTTACAACATGAATCCAGAGAACCGAATTATTATATAACAGACACAAAAGGGCAACCTGTACAAATGATAGTTATGGGAAAGGAAGAAAAGTGTAAATATATGGGGTTTTTTTGTTTTTTTTATTCACCCCCCTCAATACTAAGTCAGGGAAGAAAATATACTAAATATCCAAAGAACCATAGAAGTCATTGGCAATTTAGCTTGTGTATAGTAATATTTCCTGAATGAAAAACAGTCACCTGGTATGATAAAACAAAATGGAATGGTCAGGAAATGATTATACATTCTTGCAATGTAACAATAGATGTACTTTAATTAGACCAAAATGCCTTTAAAGAAGAGGCCACTAGGTGGCACTCATGTGCCATACTTAATGACCGTATAAGTAAATGCAGGGAAGATTTCGTATAAAGAGCTTACTGAACAGGTGAGTATCATAACAGTTGTAATTTATAAACAGGGATAGACCTCATTAAGCCTCAAAATAGAATACAATGCCTCTGATTTATAATAGTGAAGAATACACTTATCCAAGAGGTAAGCCAACATAAGCGTTAATGTGTCCAAAATTTTAGACAGGATTGATGCAAAAGTTGAGATTAACAAAAACCCAAAATCACAACACGTTTTAACAATGGAAGGAGCGTAATTGTCACTATATAAAACAGCGAATGTGTTGTGTTGTACTTGCCGCTTGCTAGTAACCGAGGATTCTGTAGATTCGCCACAAATAGTTAAGACCTATAGGACTTGTTTTTGGCACCAAAGCGAAATGTTGGGATGTGAGAGAATACTGCCGATCGGAAATGGAACACCTCCAACACTGGAGCATCAACTGCAGTTAGGGGGAGGGGAATTTGGCATTATAAAGGCAGCATAACCCCTACCACAACTACAGGTTCCCGCCTTTATAAATGTATCCATTAATTCTAAATATCTTTGTAGTAGAATCAAAATGAGAATAAAAATAACTAAATCTATACAAGCTAATAAATTATGTCGACACTCTGTCCCTATTTAGTTTAAAATCTCTGTCTTGTACATATTCTGTATCCTATACTTTTTGTTTTGTTAGACATTTTGAAACTCGTACAGCCATTTTGTATACTAGGATGCCATATTTAAGATTATAACACTCTTAGAACATTAACAAACGGGAATAAGTTTTCAAGTTAAACTACTAAATATGTTAAATCATGCAGAGTTATATTTTAGTTAACTGTCAGTTACATACCCACATATAACCTCAGATAAACTAGTTATTTTCCTTTTATCTTGTGTACATTTGCCACAGCATTCAACTACAGTGCCTCATAATATCAAGGTTTAAGTGTAGTTCTAAATAAACTTTAAATTAAGTGATATTTCATAGGTACCATTAACATAGATATATCTAAAGATGGACCATAATGTTAGCAGTGCAGTGTGATAAGTTTGCAGTGATAAAATAATAACCATACGTTTATTGAGTGATCAGCAATTAAGAGTTATGCATTATACAACATCTAGAATTTAGAAAAAATAATATATGGTAAACATCAGAACTGGAGGTTGAAAGAGAACTCACTAATGAATTGTTAGTATTTTGTTTCTGTGCCACTCATATAGATCTGTTGCATGATAAAAAAAAAATGTGGTGCTTATATAGCACATACCTACATTTTCTATATATAAACTACTAATTGCTACAATTGTGGCAAAAGTGATTGAGTGGAGCGCTAAAAAGTGCAAGTGAAAATGCAATTATTCTTACCCTTAATAAAATGATTTAACACAAGTATATTGGGTACATAAAAGAATAAAAAAAAAAAAGTATGTAGTGTAGATAGTAATACACAAAAAGCTAAAAATAATAATTGATAAGATCAACTCACATGGATGAGAGCCTGTAACGACTGGCTCTGTAATTGACACCTTTATGCATTTATGGTAGCATGCCACCATTCTTCGAGTGGGTCTCCAAACTTGGGTATATGGAAAAAAGAGAAAGAACTCTGTGACAAACGCCGCTTTCCACAGATGTTTGCCATGTACTCCTGGAGGAGTGTGGAAGCTGGCCTCCTGCCCACTGACTATTGACCAGCAACTGTGAAGACGGATCTTTTATTACCCCTGGTTCAGTACTTTCCATTTGTGTGCATAGAACCAAACACTAGGTCCCTGGCAGCCATTCGCATGGACAAAAACAAATAGATTTCAGAGGGACTTAGCCGCGAATGCCCTGGAACTATTTTCGGCATGAAGACTTTGCGGTTCCTGGTCTGTCCCCAGCGGCCATTAGCCACGATTCTATGGAACTATTTTCGGCATGAAGACTTTGTGGTTCACGGTCGATCCCCAGAGGCACTAAGCTGCGATTCTATGGAACTATTTTGGGCATAGGACCATGCGTGCAGTCGGTCAAATTATGACTTCCAGGAAAATCCTGTACCCATGAACCGATCTAGGTGATTTTTGGATATGTTGGTCACCCAGATCGGGACTATCAGGGGATGTAACCTTTAGGGAGTTTTATGTATTTTAAAGGTACTTTTGGGGTATTTGGGAAATTTGTGTTTTTTGTGCCTGGAGATAATTGAGTTTAATACAGTGCTTGACTCAATTATCTCCCAGGCACAGGGGAGGGATTATCTTGTTTTGTATGGGAGTGTCCTGGACCTGGGAGCCAATGTGTGTATGTTTTTACTGTAGTCTATTCCCAGGTCCAGGGGGGAGTGCCCCTTGCATGGGGACCTGCATATAAGGCCAGTTGTGGCTGCTAATAAACATTCCAGCATGTACTCACAGAACTATATGTCATCTGGTTACTGGGAGAGGAAAGGGCTAATCACTAATCCAGCTTGTTCCAGCGTGGAGGATTCAGCAGGGAAAGTCCTTGTAAGGACTAGAGCTCCCAGGACTCAGTGTCATCCAGTGCCTGGGGGTGTCTAGAGAGAATTCTCGATTTGGCTCCAGGAGGGAGAGGTTCCAGGACCCTAGTTAAGCCACGGCATCTGTGGAAGGAAGTGCTGCGGTTTGTCCCCTGTTTTAGCTAGGAACTGTCCATGAGGGGCAATATGTCCCCCCATTTTCATGGGTAGGGGCCGGGGGGCAGGACAATAGTTCCACCTCGATTTTCATTTAGGGCACCCACAGTGTGGGAAAGTTCTTTGGAATTTTCCCATGCTGTGTAACTTGACTCATAACACTGTGACTACAGCATTTTCGCTTTTATACTGACTCCTTTCTGTCAAACGGTATACTACAGGCTTTTCAGACATATGGTTATTCCCCTCATAACATTCCTACTATAATTATAAGTACACTATAACACTTCCTTACAACTCATGCTTCCTATGATATAACCATTCCTGCATACCTGCCTATATATGCATTTAGTTACATTTACTGACAATACACATACATTTACCCAAGAATGTACATACTATTTATAGCACTATGCAGGATTCCAGAGTCTAATACGGAATATTTGCATGTTTGCACGCTTAAATTAGGTTATTCAGCTGCCAGTCATGGCTCACTACACTCACGTTTCGGGGTACAGTTGTATTCCATATCACACATTATATAACAATCCCGACAAGTTAATTTCCTTCAAACAGGGGCATTACAAGCATACAATAAACATTGGGACGGAGCACTTTGCTCTATTAAACTTGCATAACACACATATGGATATACGCTTTTAAATGTCTATATTAAATTTTCATACATTGTTTTACCGGTCTGGGATACAGGTATTAATAACCCTTACAACCAGTAAGGGTATTTAATCATACTACCAGGTACATACACCTGCTCATGTGGTATATACATACATTTTCTGTTTCCCCCTGGGTATATCCTTAGCGTACTGGCAATTAGGGACTATAGGTTTCCAATAGGTATTCTCCTTTCTTGGCATCTACGCCTGTCGTATAGTGGTCCCGCGAGGCCAACACCCTGCCTCAACGCTCAGAGGCAAACACCCATCGGGCCACTCGTGAGCTAGCCGCCTCACCTGTCACTCCCTTCCACTTTTTCTGGTTACAGTCACCGAGAGGCCAACATCCTGCCACTATGTTTGGTGGCCACAAAAATCCCCTCGCGCCATTGCATAGATAGAGCCTCTCAAGCCACTTGGCAACTAGCAGGGCCTCACCTGTCACCAAACAAAGGATTAATTGTTTCGCCATGCGGCTTTAGCTAGCAAGCCAGTACTAGCATACTGTGGGTTCATATAATAATGGCTATCTTCATGGTTTTTAGTATGTATCAAGCAGGTGGTAAGCATTTCTCTCTACCTAACACTCCAGCTAGAGTCAACACACTTTCACTTGGAGAAGATGTTGCTAGTCCCACACGACAATTTCGTCCCAACACAGCAGACGATCACGCTTCAGGCTCCAGGCTCTAGCACCTCTGGTAGTACATAGAGAACTACCAGACACAAATTGGGTCATCTCATTCTCTTTGGCAAATCCCAGATTTGCAACAATTTCCATGTTGGCACATGTAGTTTCAGTGCATGCAGACTGTTGCAGATATGTTCTCAACATGCAAAAACCATGTGTCCCAATAAATGTACCCTGAACCTTACTTCACGTCTGTAAACATTATGCATGTCCAGTACTTTCTAACTCATCACCCTCCAGACATTTAGTTGATTTCCTAATCTCCGATTTTAAAGGCCTTCCGTACAGGTATTGCCATATACTTTTGGGGGAATCTAGAATGCCCTAACTTGCAGTCATCACAGCAGCATCCGACAGCTGGCATTACACTCATGGCCCAAGAAATGGCAGAAAGATTTCTACCTGGGCCTCTCCGATCTACACCATTTACAGCGTGGCGTAATCCCATTGGGATTGTCATAGGCAATCTTCCCTTACACTGTAACTGATCATAGACTTATCTGCACCCCATGCCTCGGCTACCCCAAGTATCAACTCCCTCATACCCTCCGAGGAGTTTTCATTACAGTATGCCACCATTGTTCATACCATTACAGCTATCACTCAAGCAGGGGGGGGATTTATGGGCAGCAGTTAATATTTCTTTGCCCGCTTAACTTTCGGGTCAAGAACAGCCCACAATCTTCAATATATTCTTTGAACTCTTTGCTGGTTGTGTTTAAACATATCCAGATGCCCCACAGTCATACACTCCCGAGATGATTTCTTGTTGGTCAAAGGGAACGCCTTTCCCTCTAGAAGCTTCAAGGAAGCCATTAGTATGTCTGAACACTTGGGTGTCCCAGTATTCCCTAAGGTCACAGAAGACCCAGACACTATCGTTACATTCCTGGGCATACAACTTGACTCGGTATCCATGCCAACAAGTTACCATGAGAGAAATAGAAACAGTCGCAACAACACCAATTACCACCTCCTGCTTCGTACTTGCAACCGCATGGAACTACAATCCCTACAAGGTTCCTTAAATTTTGCCATGCGCATCATACCGCAGGCCACGCTTTCATCTCAGACCACTTTGCTTTTTATACACTCCCGCATGATGATCAGGGGCTGTCCCTAGACAACCAAGCCATGGTAGACCTACACATATGGTGGACTTTCTTAACCACACGTAATGGTAAACTATTGTGGCAGCTGCCGTGACAGCCGCCATGGCAGGGGGGTCAATTATGGTCAAGGTCATGGATTACATGAACCTCACTAAACTGGCCTTGTCCACCAGCACTCAACACGCTTGCTCCACTTATACAATTCGTTCATGTCGGACCATCACTTAGATAGCTGGTTTGAGGTTTCACCACTTATGGCCTTCGCCTCTTTTAAGTTAAAAATTCTTGCACAACACGGTTAAACTTTATCTCACCGGCATTCAACACTATATGTATTCCTCCTTCCTCAAATAACAAGGGTTCCTATCCTCCTACCCCATCCATACCTTACTTAGAGACATAGCCAAGCGGACGTTCCCGCTAAATGTCTATCTATCTATCTATCTATCTATCCATCTATCCATCTATCCATCTATCCATCTATCTATCTATTTATCTATCCATCTAGCTATCTATCTATCCATCTGTCTATCTATCTATCCATCTGTCTATCTATCTATCTGTTTATCTATCTATCTATCTATCTATCTATCTATCCTACTCTTATCTATCTATCCTAATCATATCTATCTATCTATCTATCTATCTATCTATCCCTATCTTAGCTATCTATCTATCTATCCTAATTCTATCTATCTATCTATCCTAATTCTATATATCTATCCTAATTCTATCTATTTATCCTAATTCTATCTATATATCTATCCTAATCTTGTCCATCTATCTATCTATCTATCTATCTATCCTAATCGTATCTATCTATCTATTCTAATCTATCTATCTAAATGCTATCTATCCTAATTATATCTATCCTAATTCTATCTATCTATCCTAATTCTATCTATCTTAATTCTATCTATATATCTATATATCATAATTCTATCTATCTATCCTAATCTTACCTATCTATCTAGCCTAATTGTATCTATATATCTATCATAATCTTAGCCTAATCTTATCTATCTAGCCTAATCTAATCTAATCTAATCTTATTTATCTATCTATATATCTATCCTAATTCTATCTATCTATCTATCCACCCTACTCTTATCTATCTATCCTAATCATATCTATCTATCTATCTATCTATCTATCTATCCCAATCTTAGCTATCTATCTATCTATCTATCTATCTATCTATCCTAATTATATCTATCTATCTATCTATCTATCTATCTATCCTAATTCTATCTATCTATCTATCTATCTATCTATCTATCCTAATCTTATCTATCTATCTATCTATCTATCTATCTATCTATCCTAATCTTATCTATCTATCCTAATCATATCTATCTATCTATCCACCCTACTCTTATCTATCTATCCTAATCATATCTATCTATCTATCTATCTATCTATCCTAATTCTATCTATCTATCTATCTATCTATCTATCTATCTATCTATCTATCTATCTATCTATCTATCCTAATTCTATCTATCTATCCTAATCTTATCTATCTATCTATCTATCCTAATCTTATCTATCTATCTATCTATCTATCCTAATTCTATCTATCTATCCTAATCTTGTCCATCTATCCTAATCTTGTCTATCTATCTATCTATCTATCCTAATCATATCTATCTATTCTAATCTATCTATCTAAATGCTATCTATCCTAATTCTATCTATCCTAATTCTATCTATCTATCCTAATTATATCTATCCTAATTATATCTATCTATCTATCTATCTATCCTAATTCTATCTATCATAATCGTATCTATCTATCTATCTATCATAATCGTATCTATCTATATATCTATCTATCTACCTATCTATCTATCCTAATTATATCTATCTATCTATCTATCTATCTATCTATCTATCTATCATAATCTTGTCTGTCTATCTATCTATCTATCTATCTACCTATCTATCTATCTCTTTTACTAATACTTGCCAAGTATCCTGATTCTTCTGGTGGATAATTCCTATGTAGACTAACAATCTCATCACCCTTAAGTGATTTAGACATTATCTTTATTGTGGGTATTGTGCCATAATTGTTGCCATATTTTATACTATTTTTATACCTAAATATTCACTGATTATTGACATGCATGTTACCTATTATTAATTATTTATCGCAATAAAGTATCTTTTTATAATCAGTTGTGATTAATGTGTGTAATGCAAATCCTCTAATAAACGTACTGCAGAGTTAATGCTTATAAAATATTATTTGTAATATTTATTACCACATAAATATACTCACAGGATGGGTTCCACCACTTACACAGACTGACCCATGCACACACACAAAGACTGACCCATGCACACACACACACACACACACACACACACACACACACAGACTGATCCATATACCCACACAGACAACACAGACTGAATCCCCCCTCCCCCACACAGTCTGACTCTCCCTTCTCTCCACAGACTGACCCCCTCCACGCACAAACTGACCCCTCCATGCACAGACTGACCCCATCCACGCACAGACTGACCCCCTCCACGCCTACACAGACTGACCCTTTCCCCTTCTACACAGACTGACCCTTTCCCATTCTACACAGACTGACCCTTTCCCCTTCTGCACAGACTGACTCCTTCCCCTCCACGCACAGACTGACTCTTTCAGACAGACTGTTTCTCCCCTGTGCTGCTCACTGTGACCAAGGAGGAAGTGAAATGTAATCACTTCCTCCCAGCCCAGTGCCCCTTGTGGCCACACTGGGCACTTCCAACTAGGATTGAATTCTTCAAAAGAAAGGAGGAGGTAAGGGCCCCGAAGGACCACCCACCTCTGTGCACTGCCACAGCCCTGTGCAGGTAGCCCATCAGGCAAGTGGCAGTGTGGATCAGTGGTGGAACTCCCGCCTGTCCTGGCTGTACTGCAGAGTTAATGCTTATAAAATATTATTTGTAATATTTATTACCACATAAATATACTCACAGGATGGGTTCCACCACTTACACAGACTGACCCATGCACACACACAAAGACTGACCCATGCACACACACACACACACACACACACACACACACACACAGACTGATCCATATACCCACACAGACAACACAGACTGAATCCCCCCTCCCCCACACAGTCTGACTCTCCCTTCTCTCCACAGACTGACCCCCTCCACGCACAAACTGACCCCTCCATGCACAGACTGACCCCATCCACGCACAGACTGACCCCCTCCACGCCTACACAGACTGACCCTTTCCCCTTCTACACAGACTGACCCTTTCCCATTCTACACAGACTGACCCTTTCCCCTTCTGCACAGACTGACTCTTTCAGACAGACTGTTTCTCCCCTGTGCTGCTCACTGTGACCAAGGAGGAAGTGAAATGTAATCACTTCCTCCCAGCCCAGTGCCCCTTGTGGCCACACTGGGCACTTCCAACTAGGATTGAATTCTTCAAAAGAAAGGAGGAGGTAAGGGCCCCGAAGGACCACCCACCTCTGTGCACTGCCACAGCCCTGTGCAGGTAGCCCATCAGGCAAGTGGCAGTGTGGATCAGTGGTGGAACTCCCGCCTGTCCTGGCTGTATAAATTCTACCTAAATACCACAGTCCTGAAAACAGTAGAGGCCAATGCACAAGGTAAGAGAAAGTTTCCCTGGGTTATTGAAATACACAAGTGTATGTCATGGGGTTTAAAACATGATGCATAGTCCACACAGACACTTGTTCCTATCAAGGCATGTGGCAATGGTTGCTGTGCTTTGTGGCATATAAGCAGGCGGAAGAGTGGAAGATGATATATTGTTTGGATCTTCTTGCTTATCTAAATTAGCATATGAGACCAAGATATCCTCTCTGTATGAGAAACATAGAAAGTGACGACACATAAGAACCATTCGGCCCATCTAGTCTGCCCAATTTTCTAAATACTTTCATTAGTCCCTGGCCTTATCTTATAGTTAGGATAGCCTTATGCCTATCCCACGCATGATTAAACCTCTACCACTTCAGCTTAAAGGCTATTCCATGCATCCATTACCCTTTCAATAAAGTAATACTTCCTGAAATTTTTTTTTTTTTTGTGAATATAATTTTTATTTGTATTGGTTAGTCAAGATTCGAAGACTCGCAGGTCTCCAAGGTGAGTTATCAAAGGATATGAAGGCATTTGGAATATATCAAAAACAGTAACTTTTAGTCGGGCTCCCAGGCCCACAATGTTGACGGACTTGCAAGTCCCTTTTAACTTATTTTACGAGCATTTCTCTATTACAGTTCATTACATTTATTGCAGTTGTAATTTGTGTGCGGGTTATACAGAGGCTCGTCGGCCTTTTGTCCGACTTACTGGTCGGGGTGACCCGACTCCCTGTGGGTTTGACGTTCAATTCTCATGTGTGCCCTCTCATTGACTTGTGTATCTACTTAGATTGGGTTTATTATCTCTTGGCTTTCCTCTGGAGGGGGGAAGGGAAAGTTAGGGTTGGGGTAGGAAGGGGTGTGAGGGTAGTCAGTCGTCGCCTGTCGTCAGGTGTATGTTCCCTAAGTCCTCCCAGTCTGTAGTGTGGCGGTTGGCGATTCTAGTTCCCTTTGGAATCCTTCTTTCGCCGTCTCTAGGATCCAATGTGTCCATATGTCCATGTAGGCTGTCGGGGAAGTGTTAGTCGTCAGGGTCAGTTCCTCTATTGTCCTCAGTTCCTCCATTTGGCTAAACCAGGTCTTAAGTGGAGGTGTTATGGCCTGTTTCCAGTATTGGGGGAGCACTCGTTTGGCTACATTGAGTATTCGAATAGTCATAGATTTTTTGTATTTGGAGTGAGGGGTAGAAGTGTGATGTAGGAGCATTGCTGCTAGTTCCAGGGGGGGTGGTTTGTCCGTGAATTTCTCTAGCATTTTGTGGATGTTTTGCCAGTATGGTTTGATCTTTGCGCATTCCCACCATATGTGTGTGATACTGCCCTCCTCTTGTTGGCATCGCCAGCATAGGCCTGGTTGGTCTGGGTCTATCTGGTGTAGGAAGTGAGGTGTCCTGTACCATTGTGTCAGAAGTTTGTAGGCTGTCTCTTGTGTTTTGCTGTGCGTGGAACAGTGGTGTGTGAGGTAACATATGGACTCCCATTCCTTATTTGTCAGCGTGTATCCGAGGGCATCCTCCCATTTCCTCATAAATAGGGGTGTCTCGGTCGGGATGTCCGTTTGTAGCATGGTGTAAAGGAAAGATACTCCATGTGGGAGCGGGTCTGGGTGCATACAGACCACTTCCAGCGTGGTATGTTGTCTAGTGAGCGCTGAGCCCTGTGGTAGGGTATGGACGAAGTTGGTTAGCTGGGTGTATCTGAAGTGCTGCATGAAGGTCGGGTGCGCCGCTGTCGTCATGTCTGTCAGTTTTTTACATTTCTCTCCCTGCAGGACATGGTGTAGGCGTGGGTGTGGGTCTGGGAGGATGTCTCTAAAGGCTCTTGGGTCTAGTCCCGGGGGGAAGTCGACGTTGTGCATCAGAGGAAGAAGGGGGGAGGGGTATGGTGACATGGTCCCCTTCCTCGCTATCTTCCTCCATACTTTCATGGTGTGTTTTGTGTATATGGACATTTCGCCCCATTTTGTCGGTTCACGCCCCCAGGGTAGTCCCGAGAGTGGTCTGCCTGCTTCCGCCTCTTCTACCGTCTTCCAGAGTTTGTGCACGCCGTCTTTTGACCACTCCACAATTCTCTGGAGGTGTGTGGCCACATAATATAGGTGGAGGTCTGGGAGGGCTAACCCTCCTTTATCCTTAGGTCGTGTCAGGGTAGCGAATTTCACTCTAGGTTTCGTCCGTTCCATACGTATCTGGTCATTTCTGTTCTAAGGGTACTGAAAAAGGGGCCCGGGATCTCAATGGGGATGGCCTGGAGGAGGTATAGGAGGCGTGGGAGGAAGTTCATTTTTATTACTTGGACTCTCCCTAGCCATGAGATGTGGGGGTACGACCATTCTCGCATGTCTTTTTGGAACGTCTGGAGTGTGTCTGTGAAATTTTCCCTGAACATGTCCTCACTTCGATTGGTCAGCCAGACTCCTAAATATCTAATTTTATGTTCGGCCCATTGGAAGGGGAAGCTTTGTCGGAGGGGGTTCGCCCGTGCAGTAGGGACGCTTACGTTAAGGATATAGAATTTGCCGTAGTTAATTTTCAAATTGGAGATTACCCCATATAGCTGTAGTTCCCTCTGTATGTTTGGGAGGGAAATTTCAGGGTTCGTTACCAGGAAGAGTAGGTCGTCTGCGTACGCAGCTACCTTGTGTTGCGTGTTGCCTGTTGTCAGTCCGGTTATGTCTGGGTTGTGTCGGATGTGTGTGAGGAATGGTTCCAGGGCAAGGACGAACAGAAGTGGGGAGAGGGGGCAGCCTTGTCTCGTGCCGTTATGTATTGTGAAGGTATCAGTTAACGCCCCGTTGACCAGCACCTGGGCCGTGGGTTCTCGGTACAATGCCTCTATCCAGCGTCGCATTTGTGGCCCTAGTCCCGCATGGGCGAGTGTTTCAAAAAGATATGTCCAGCCGACCCTGTCAGTTGACAGCAGGATAAGGCCCCCTTTCGTGCCTCCTGTCCCGTGCATGAGGGTAAGTGCCCTGATGGTGTTGTCTCGGGCTTCTCGGCCTGTCACGAATCCCTGGGTGGATCAGTGATGGGATGTGTTGCGTGAGTCGGGTCGCCAGGATTTTGGCCAGTAGTTTAATGTCGCTATTTATAAGTGAGATCGGTCTATAGTTTCCACATTGTTCTCTGTCTTTGCCGTCTTTGGGGATAATAGTAATGTGGGCTGTTAGGGTTTGTCTGGGGAAATGGTTCCCGTCTCGTATCGAATTGAATGCTTCTATCATGAGTGGATATAAGTCTACAGCGTATGTCTTGTAATATTTGGTCGGTAGGCCGTTGGGTCCCGGGCTTTTTCCTGGTTTGGTTTGTTTAACCGCTAGAGCTAGTTCCTCTATTGTGATGGGTTCGTCAATGACCTCCGCTATCTCCGCGTCAAGTGTCGGTGTCTGGTATTTTGTCAAGTAGGCCCGGATAGAGTCTCTGAGGTGTGTTGTCGCCCCGTTGGTCTTCGGTTGGGGGAGCGTGTAAAGATCGGTGTAATATGTGCGGAATGTTCTCATGATGTCTGTCGGGAGGCGGTGTAGGGTGCCCTGTTTATCTCTAATTTTATCAATATATGTGTGTTGCCTCTGCTTTTTCAGCATCGCGGCTAGGAGTTTGCCGCTTTTGTTCCCGTGTACTGTAAAGAAGGCTTTGTGCCTTGTTGCGTCTCTGTGATGTTTAGCCTGCAGTAGTGTGGCTAGTTCCCGTCTCAGTTGTAGGAGTCGGGTTTGGTGTGTGTGGTTCGGGGTTTGTTTATTTTGATTGTCTGTCTCCTGTATCTTGGTCAGCAGTGCCTGTAGTCGGGCTTCAGTCTGTTTCTTCAGTATTGCCCCCTGTTGTATGTAGTGGCCTCGTATCACGCTTTTGTGTGCTTCCCATCGAATCGTCGGGGATGTTTGCTCTGCTGTGTTAGTCGTCAGGTAGTCCTTGATTTTCTCACCTATTAGGGTTGTGACCTCTAGTTTAGTGAGTAGGTATTCGTTCAATCTCCATTTCGAGGTCGTGGGGCGGTAAAGTGGTGATTTAAGTTTTAGTGAGACTGGGGCGTGGTCTGACCATGTGGCCACTCCGATTGTTACTTCAGACACTAGGGAGAGGTCATAGTGTGTGGTGTAGATGTGGTCTATCCGGGAATAAGAGTTGTGTGGGTGGGAGTAAAAGGTGTGGGCTGGTGGGCTCTCCAGCAGTCCACGAGTCGTCGACTCCGGAGTAGGGATTTAACTGTTTGGAGTTGTTGAGTGGGGATGTGGGAGGTGCCCGATGAGTTGTCCCATGATGGGTCAAGAGTTATGTTGAAGTCGCCCCCTAGTATAAGAGTCCCTTCCGCGAATTCTTGAAGTTTGCGAAGTGTCTGTTTGAGGAAGCGGTAGTGTTGTGTGTTTGGGGCATAGATGTTTGCAAATGTGTACTGGTGTCCCGCGATCTTCCCTTTAAGGAATATGTATCTTCCTTCGTCATCCGTTTTGCATCCCCCCTCCTGGAACGGCACCCTCTTGTGGAGGAGTATTGCTGTCCCCCTGGCCTTACCCCCTTGAAAATCGCTATAGTAACCTTGTGTGTAGTGCTGATTAGTCAGTTTGGGTCTATTCCCTTTTTTAAAGTGGGTTTCCTGTATCATTACTATAGAGGCCCGCTGTTTGTGAAAGTCTCTCAGTGCTCCTGTTCTCTTCTCTGGTTTATTTAGACCTTTTGCATTGATTGTAAGGATGTGTAGGTGGTCTGGGGTCAGTGCCATCCCGCCAAGTCAGGTCGTTGTCGACGGGTGTTGTGGAAATGTCTTTGTCCTGCGTGCCTTTGGTGTGTGTAGTCTCAGGAGGTCTCACAGTCAGCTGTCAGTGTCGGGTTGGGGGATCGGGTGTTGGGGTTTAGGTAAGGGTCAAGGGGTTGAGGTATTGGAGTAGTCCGAGAGGTTCTCAGAGGTCTCCGTGGTTTGCGCCACAGTGCGTGGCGACTAGGTAGTAGCGTCGGGGAGCGACAGAGCCCGGCACCACCTGTGGTGTCCGTGCAACGCTCACCTTTCGGGTGACACCTCGCCTGCTGGGCGGTGCTGAAATTATTTTTAAACCTTTGCCCCTCTAATTTATGACTAGGTCCTCTTGTTGTGGTAGTTTTTCTTCTTTTAAATATGGTCTCCTCCTTTAATGTGTTGATTCCCTTTATATATTTAAATGTTTCTATCATATCCCCCCTGTCTCGTCTTTCCTCCAAGCTATACATGTTCAGATCCTTTAACCTTTCCTTGTAAGTTTTATCCTGCAATCCATGAACCAGTTTAGTAGCCCTTCTCTGAACCCTCTCTAAGGTATCAATATCCTTCTGAAGATACGGTCTCCAGTACTGCGTACAATACTCCAAATGAGGTCTCACCAGTGTTCTGTACAATGGCATGAGCACTTCCCTCTTTCTACTGCTAATACCTCTCCCTATACAACCAAGCATTCTGCTAGCATTTCCTGCTGCTCTATTACATTTTCTGCCTACCTTTAAGTCATCAGAAATATTCACCCCTAAATCCCTTTCCTCATATGTTGAGGTTAGAACTCTATCAAATATTCTGTACTCTGCCCTTGGGTTTTTACGTCCAAGATGCATTATCTTGCACTTATGCACATTAAATGTCAGTTGCCACAACTCTGACCATTTTTTCTAATTTACCTAAGTAATTTGCCATTTGGCTTATCCCTCCTGGAACATCAACCCTGTATGAACACTAACTTTGTCCAATGTTTGTGACTAAGTGGCTGCTAAAAAAGACTGTACAAGCCCGATTTGCAGTACCTTGGGATGTCTACTATTGCAAATGGTTTGCCATCATGGGGGTAATTCTCATCCCTGGGCTACCATACGGTCTCAAAGGCAACGTAACCAATCTGGCTGATTTCAATGTGAAGAAACTGAAAAATGTAACATGCTATATTTGACTCTGTAATTTCCCAAAACCACATAAAACCTGTACATGTAGTCAAATTCCAAATTTTGTTTACATTTTATTTTGATCAAAACATGTACATTCGGCTCAGTCATTAAGGGGTTAAGGGTAAAATAACAGACCATTAGCCATCTCTTATATAAGCCTTCATCTTGCTTCCAGATTATGTATTTAAATTTAGTTTAACAGCAGATTAGCTAATATTGTTTTGAAAACCAAGTCATCCTCCCACTTACTTTGTCCTATTCTGCTAGATTACCTCTGATACATCCAAGATAATAATATGTTTGTCCTGTTATCCTGTCTTCAAGATACCAGCATCTTAAACATTAATAAACATGTTTTTAAGACAAGTATAAATATATTAGTAAATAACCATTATTAGTAAGTTGATGACAAATAACAGATATATATTATATAAGTATGTAAGGTGTGCATGGAAGCGTATAAGCTTGAAGTGAATAACAGACTTAAGATGCTTAAAATTAATGATTGACATATACAACCACATACAAGGGGTTAATTTATTACACAGCCAGCCCAGCAACACCCTTTCTACGTCATGGAAAGATAGATAGTATACTAGACAATGAAATTGTTTCGTTTTGTACTACTCATTGAAATACATTGAATGAAATGCCTTAACAAAAACTCTGACTTAGTGCTGAATAAACGAGAACACTTGATTATGTATACAGACATGCTGTCCATGTGACCTAATTTCTTCTCCCAGCTAGCTGCCTGTCAAAGCTCACCGTGACCTGTCCTGCTCAGACCCAGGTGTATGTTGGCCAACAGGTGTATCAGAAGACCCTCTAGCAGAAACTTGGTTCTACAATTAGGGTGACAGAAGTGGGATGGACATCTACAGTGATTGCTTAAGTATAAGAATGTTGCTTCAAATATTCTTATACCAATCCTGTTCCTTTCCATAATTTTTATACTTGATACACTGTAAAGAGTAAAAGTGGTGATGTAGTTATCAGTGGAGTATTCTGTTTTGGCCCCTGCTGGGAAAGGTTCCCAGTAACCCAAAGGCTGGTGGCAGCCATTCCCTGTAGCAAGGGAACATAAACAAAAACGGGGACAGGGTTCCCATAATCAGGTTTACGTCTATGATAAGTGTGTGGGCTGAGAGGACAGAGTGGTTATGAGAGCTGGACAGTATTAGCATATTTTTAATAAGTAAATGTTACCAATAATTGCCTAGAAATGTGTTAGACATCCTGATGATTTAATGATGTGTAATTTGCACGTAAGATTGTTATTTAGGAATCGACAGTGTACAAGACAGGTTAAAACTATTGTTTTTTTTTCCTAGATGTTTATATTCCCACCAAGTACTCTGCATGTGATAATATTTGATTCACAAAGAAGGCGGATGGAATCAAGGGATAAGGTTACAGAAATTTTTAGGTTTTGTGTGAACCTGTTTTGCATAAGATTGTGTGCTTCATTTGTTGGTGGGAAGCTGCAGACCCTCTGCTAAAGAATTGGCAGGGTTTCAGCTCCCTATGGACAAAACTTGTTTCATATTTTTTTCCATCTAAATATATTTCTCCAGCTCTTCTGAACAGATTTCTGCAAATTTTTTCACTGTCTAGAGGAAAATAGTCGGACGACCCAGGTATTCAGTTAACCCTAATAACTTTGTGTTAGAGAATGCTGGGTGTGTTGTTTGCAGAATTTGTATGTAAGACACCTTTTGTTTGTACCAAATCTGCACAGATCCTTCATCTGTGTGGTGGTGTGCTAAAGCGTTTCAGGGTGACCACACTGGACTGCACCTGTGTGTGTGTGTGTGGGACACATGGCTGTTCAGAGGGGTATCTAGTAAGGGGAGCAGCCCTTACAGCAAGTGCTGATCCTTTGTGAGGTGTTAATCATCCTACAATAGCAAATAAGGATGGTATTTACCCGTAGTGTAAGGAAAGTGTAAGGAACGTGCCTTACGGCTTGGATATTGGCACTATCCTATGGGATGGTAAGTGACTTTCCTGAAGAAAAGAAAAGTTCTCTTCAATAAGGGTTCAATCTTCTCTATCCCCAGGTCTGTTTATTTCCTTGCAGAGTGCCTAGGCGTTATGACTTTTAATTCATGGGGCAATTTGTTGGGAGAAAGAAAAAAAATGTAACCTGTATTGTGAATAAGTTGCTTCCTCTTGAAAAAGTGCTGTACTAAGTGTTGACATTTTTTTTATATTTTTGTTATCATACAGCACTGTACCAACAGAGAATATTTTTGCCTACCTTTTAAATATTGTCTACTCTGTCATCCAAGCCAGGACCACTGCAATTTTATTCAGTATTAAATTGCACACACACACACATACCTTTATTTCCTATATATGTTGGCGCTCTATAAATGGCGATGATAATAATAATAATAATAATAATATATTATAATTAAATCATTTTATAAAATATTATACATATATATGATTTCATAATAAGTGTATTTTGAGATACATGTGTATATATCTCAAAGTACACTTATAATGAAATCATATATATGCATTATGTATGTATAATATATTATAAAATGCTTGAATTATTTTAGAATATATTATACATGTAAAATATATTTTTTATTTATTTTTTGTTACTTTTTCCCAGCTAGCAGCTCCATAGATTCCTATTGCAGTGATGTGATCACATGGCCCTGGAGGGCTGTAGCTGCTGCAGGGGAACTGCTGGGGTCTCCGGCAATCCCCCTCGACCGTGATCGCCAGTCCAGGTAAGTCTAGGGCTCCTATTTGCCGCGGACGTTAACTACTGTTTTTTGTATTTATAACGTCATTCTAAATGTATTTTGATTTAAATATATATGTATACTAATATCAAAATACAGTTCGAATAAACTTAAACTGATATATATTTTAAAATTAAATTTTACAATATTTTGTATTTTCATTTTTTTTAATAAATTTATGGAATATGCACTTTTAATAATGATTTATGTATGTGCATATAAAAGTACTTAGATCATATATAAAAAAAAAAAAATTATATATATATATATATATATATATATTTATATATTTGTGTACAGCACATTTCGAGGACGTAAGGCAACAATAATAAAGAAGCAGTACTAGTAATAGCAAAGTCAGTTGAGGTGTGCCGAAACTGACATGAGGTTAGGCCTGTAAAAGAGGGCAAAAAATATAAGAAGCGATTCCTCAAAATACATATAAGTTTATTTAAGCACAAACATTATTTATTTAGACATGTCATGGAAAGCCATTCTTATTTCTTTTTCAGGGTCGGGAATGTACCTATTGTATGTGGATGATTTCCATCTACCCATAATTTTTATAATGTGAGTTAGTACGTGGTTACCTGAGGCAGCTGAAGCTGCTTCAAAGCGGAAGGAATGGCCCGTGAAGGCGTGTGGGTTATGTCCTAGCCGGAGTAATAATGTATGAATATAATACATAAATTAGTACAGAAAAAAGTGCTCAGTGTAAATAGGCGCTTAGTGGAAATGCAAATTAACAGCAGCTCAACACACGTGCAGGTATCCCAATCCTACACAAACAGATATGTGAAAAAAGAGTGTGAACTTCGTAGATGTACTACCACCACAAAGATCACTCTGTGGAGCGCTAGAGATAGGGAAATATCTTACCCCTATATAAATATCGTATATATCACTTTAACAGCATATATAATCTAGAACAGAGAAATACACATCATAGTGCAGAATGATTGTAAAATGTGTATGGAATGGAGGAGAGTGTAAGTCCAACTCACATGGCACAGAGCCTAAGGATTGGCTCGAATCACAACAGCTTGGGTATATTTAGGCAATACCAGACCTCCTCCCGATATGCAGCTCGCAGAATATATGGAAGAGAAAAGAGGTAGAATTCCTAGTGCAAATACGTATGGTAGGAAGAGTAATACATAAGTTGTTTAGTCGTTAGGGGTTTCCCTTGAATAGCTAACAGTGGACAATCTGGGTTGGAAGTGATTTGTGACACCACTAGTTTATCTAAAACTAGGATAGGACACCATCTGGTAGAGGTAGGATAGTATTTAATTTCTACCGCAGGACCTGTTTGGCTTGTTTTGGTATGGGTAATAGATAAGATGTAGTGGTCCTGTTTTTTGTTTAGGTGTTTCTTCTGGAGACAAAGCTTAGAATCGGTTGCTTTCTCCACTGAAAATTCTTTGGGTCTCAAGAAACCATAGAAGGCTAAGTAAGCCGCGGACTTTTATTTATTTTCTAAACTTTTGTGCAGGCATGAGGGGGACTGAACAAGCCGGCTATTCCGGCCATGTGATCGTGAAGACCCCAGGATATCGATTGCTGGCGGGGGATCGCCAGCGATCAGGTAAGTTGGGATATACTAATGGACGTACCAGGTACATCCGGAGTTGTTAACAGCCGTTTTTTGTCAGAAATAGCTGGTATGTCCATGGTCCGGAAGGGGTTAAACACAAATAGCCCCTTGCTAATCTTATAAACCTCCTCTTTATGAATATTGAAATGCTCCTATATTTAGATCCATAAGGAGTATCAAAACAAGGTAATCTGAGAAAAATACCTCACTTTCTGTAAGAAATGGGGTGCCATTAAAATTATATTTTTTATTTAATATATGGACATATGCTTTGTGGAGGTTTGCAGTGTAATAAGCAAAGTTAAGTTATCTGGTTTCACAACCATTTAAATATCAAAGGACGTTGTCATCAAAGGGTAAAGTATAGATGACTTCCTTAGATTTGGAAACAAGCCTTTTTTAAGTTAATTTACTAATTGTCCTGCCCACCAAAGACTGAAGCACCCGTAAAGTAACTTTCTTAGCTTCCCGGACCTCCGCCACTGCCTGCCGCAGAGTCCTCAACTTGTCCGGTAACCGACATTCCCCCGGGACCGAATCTATCTCCAAGCCCAGGAAGGACAAGCAAGTAGTCAGCCCTACCGTCTTGTATACCCACCAGCGGTATTGCGTAGACATTCACGACCCATTGCAAAGTTCTCAACCCTATGCTGCACACCTCCGAACACGCTGGCCCGACACAAAGGAAATCGTCTAGGTAATGGACCACGAATCCAGTGCCCGCCTCTTATTTGACCATCCACTCCAGAAAAGTACTGGACTTTTCAAAGTATGCACACAAGATGGAACACCTCCCCCACGTCTGCTTTCGCCATCAACGCCCCTCTGCCCGCCTGCCGAACCAGCTCAACCGCTTGGTCGAATGATGCATACAACACCGAACAGAGGGCCTTGTCAATATCATCAGTAACCAAAGCCCCATGCAGGTATGATAAATAAGGAATAAGCCTGTATTTACCCTTCAGGAACTCTTCCCTTAACAACCCAGCATCATCCTAGTTACCGTAGCTTCTTAGCCACGTGAACATCACGCCAATCTTCACCGGCGACCACCCCAGCAACCCCTGCCGTTCCTCCCGTTGTGAAGGACTTACCATTCTTGAAGCAGCGGTTGTACCCATGCGCACCTCCACACCCGGAGCATTGGTGTTTGAAACGACATGCTGAGCCCCACTTACACTGCCCCTCGTTATACGTCCAGCAGAACCCTTTTTTTGTGGACGGCCGGCAAGGTGGAGGAAGATCCTGCACCGGCTCTGGGCCCTCATGCCTTCTGCACCATTATTAGCTTTATCCACAGCAGCAGGTCCATCTTGTCCCACCTCATGCCCGGATTGACCACCAGCCAAAACTGTTCGTTGTACAGCCACCACACCAAGCCTCCATGAGTGCAGTAAGCCTCCCAGATCCCATCCAAGTAGAAGAACAACTGCGAGAATGCAGAAAACCCTCAACCAATTCCTTAACATCTTGGGAATTTTCCGATAACAACGCTTTTTATCTTCTTCCTCCTTCTTGGCATCTTGTTTTCGTCCAAGTATTCGTCCATGGCAAGAAGAGAAAAAATTCCCCTTTCCTCAGTCCCGTTATGCAAATTTGCATTAACATTTTTTAGATACCTTCTTTTGTGTCCTAGTAGGTGGAAAGACATTCAGAGATTTTCACAATTATATTGTGCTTATATTTTTGGTGAAAGAGAAGCAATATACATGTTACTAATGGAAGCCTTTACTTTTTTTTCAGGATATCTATTTAGGTAAAGAAAACACATCTTGCACTGCTCCTACAGCTTGGAGGAAAGACGAGACAGTGGGATATGATAGAAATATTTAAATATATTAAGGGAATCAACACAGTAAAGGAGGAGAGTATATTTAAAAGGAGGAAAACTACCACAACAAGAGGACATGGTCTTAAATTAGAGGGGCAAAGATTTAAACATAATATTAGAAAGTACTACTTTACTGAGAGGGTAGTTGATGCATGGACTGGTCTTTCAGCTGATGTGGTAGAGATTAACATAGTGAGGGAGTTTAAGCATGCGTGGGATAGGCATAAGGCTATATTGTGCTACATTTAAATTGTAAACTCTGATTGCCACAATATGTCATTTTTTTCAGTTCAGGAACATGGGTTGTCTTCACATGAAATTCCAATTGAATAAGCTAATGAATACAGGTTGGCAGTCTAAGGAATTGATTTACATAGGATAAGAGAATCTCTTTGGTAATGTTGTATTGCATGCAGCTAACAAAATGTTTGAAGTGTTTCCATTCTAAGGTCCAAGCTATACAGTGAGAAAAACAAAACAAAAAAAACATACCTTTGCATGCCATCACACCTGGAGATTATGGGATGATAATGGACCACTCCAGAAAGCATGTGTTACAACCTATGTGGAAATTACCTATTAAGTGTTACTAAGTACAAATACAGCTGATAAAGTGATTGACATCAAATTTTTGGTTCACGTGTCCAGTTGCAAAATCATCAGTCCCGAGGAAGATGCCATAACAGAACTATGGAAAGACGAGATAGAATAAAGCAAAATTGGTTTATCAAGTTACCAGTTGACCTCCCGGGTGAAGTCTAGGGCTTAACCCTTATTGTATAGATACAAACAAAAGATAGCAAACTCCCCAGATAAAACAGGGGGGTGTTGCCTGGTATATGTGATGATAAGGCCCACTAAATAGCAAACCGATAGATCACTGTTCAAATACAGTAGTGAACAAATAATTCCTAAATAAAATAATTTTACTTAATGCACCAAAAACAAAGAAAATATATGAATCACAGCACACAAATATATACAGATCTTCTCTTGCAATTTGTTTGCTCTCAAATGGTCCAAAGCGTCATGTGTGTGGTGTAGCATATTACAAAGTATTCCACCATATCATAGCCCCATCTCACATCCCTGTTTAGCAATTAACAAATAGTACAATAGAAGACAACAATGAACAGACTCCTGTATTCCTGTAATGGCAATGTAAGCCTGTACATGTGTTAAAGAGGGCCCTGCTCAGGTGTGCATACAATCTAGAACTTTTATAGTTTCATTACATATTAAACAATGGGAATATGATTTTTTACATGAGTACTCATTAATATTCATCAACATATGGCTCAAATATGAATTGTCTCGCAATTCACATTGGACTTTAACCTTATAAACTTTATAAACAGATGTCAGAACTTTCAGATCTTATCTCTGTACAATACACAAACATCCTTTTGCCCAGTAAACCATTTGTATTTATTCCTTTATACATGCCTATGTATTTCATGATTCATACCTCAGATATGTGGGTCCTGGGTGTGTGCTCCAGTCGGTATGTCTGCTGTTTTAAAAAAATTGTGTGCTACCAGTTGTGCATCTGGGCCTTTGAAAATGATACAAGGACTCACTAATATCATTTAACGCCATAAGGGTTGCTCACTTGTACCACCAAGATACTGTAGATCTCTCCCTTTTGGAATATGCACTGACACACACTAGATATATTGCTTGCTCTGTACCCCAAAACCCATCAGTCACCATCGTTATGTTTTGGGGGCCTTAAATCTTTTTTTCTGTGCCCGTATCCTGCATTAGTTTCTTCTCTTCATAATTCCTTTCCGTTGGGTTTCTTCCTTGACTACACATCTACACAACTGTCCACAAACAATGGAATAGATTTGATTATGAGGTTGCTGCAACCCTTTTGGGATTTGATGCCTTGGACTCTCCATTTTATTGAACCAGACTCTAAGTTTGGAAATTAAAGATGAAGTGTTTTATTTATTATATCTAAATCACCCACCAAACTTAGAGCATAATCCTAATCAATTTTGCGAAAACAAACAAAATAAAAAGTAAATAATGGCTTCAAATAGACTTGTGCATTCGTTTTGTTTGAATACGATTTCTTCCGAAAATTCAGTTTTTTTCGTGTTCGTTTACTAAAACGTAAACGAAAGCCCTACAAACAAATATAATGCCGTATGCATTACCTTTTCATTTTGTTTTGTTCGGAATGCATTACCTTTACATTTTGTTTCGCTCGGAATTAACCCCCAGAGCACGGAGAAATAACACTTATACTTATCATTTGATGTCTTCTTTCTTCTTTTCTTTTCTTTCTTCAGCCACAAAAAAGGCCAAATAAAAATCCATAATACGCGTCGCACTGTTAAAATAAAAAAAACTAGAGCGCAAAAAAAAAAAATAGCAGAAAAAATAATAGCTGCCCAGTCGGTAGTACTTTCAAATTTGTTTAGGCGACATACCCCTACTCGCGGCATGCCGAGAGTAGGGGTATGCAGGAGGATTTAAACTCCCTTTTATTAATATGGGGGTCATAGTGAAAATTTCACTGGCGCACATGTCTAGTTCCAAAGTCTATTTTATTTGGTGTTCCTTATGCTTGTATAAGGTCACTACACACTTTCTGGGAGTTTGACCCGATTCTAGGAAATATCATGTAGAATGTACCTGGAACCGAGTTATGGCTCTGCAACATAGAATTCCTTACTTGCAACAGTCATATGCAAATATTAGACATGTGCAATTAGGTTCGTTCCGAATGTATACTCGGATGAATTTCGTGCAATTCAGACATTTAGATGCTTATGAATGTCCGAAGTGCCGAAGTTCGGTAGTTCAGAAGTGCCGAACCGAACTGAATTGCCGAAGTTCTAAATTGCCAAAGTTCCGAAGTGCTATGGATTTCTGAGAAGTGGCAAAACAAGAGAGAGGAGTGGAAAATTACGGAATCTTGACCAATAATCTAATTCATGGCATGTGTAAGTGGGTATGGTGACAATCCTGGCATTGGAAGCACTACAGATGTGTAAGTTGCTGTGGTTGCAGTCCGGGCACTGGGAGGCAGGAGCCCTTCAGAAATGTAAGTGGTTGTGATGGCAGTCCGGGCATTGGGAACCCTACAGATGTGTAAGTGGTTGTGGTTGCAGTCCTGGCACTGGGAGCACATAATGGACAGGGGACTCCCAGTGTCAGGACTGCCACCACAACCACTTACACATCTATAGGGCTCCCAGTGCCAGGACTGCCACCACAACCACTTACACATCTGTAGAGCTCCCAGTGCCAAAATTACCACCACAACCACTTACTAGACATGTGCAATTTGTTTCATGCAATTCGGACATTCAGATGCTTACGAAGTGGCGAAGTTCCGAATTGCTGAAATTCGGTAGTTCGGAAGTGCTGAGCCGAACCGAATGGCATTTTTTTTACTTATCCGAATTTACAAACTGAACCCAATTTTTTGCCCATGCACATCTCTAGCAAATATCCTTTGTTTTCTTTAGCTTAATCTAAACAAAGGTCAGTCCTTCAGTCTATAAATATACCGACCTCGGCTCTTTCAGCTTTCACTGACTACAAATGGGAACTAAAATCTGACAAAAATATATTCTTCAAAGGTGTGCTCAAATTATAGCCACCATAGGTAGAAAGAAAAGCTGTATTAAAATGTTTTAAACTTAAAACCCTGTAAAAAACATAAAACAAAAGAAACTCCTAGATAATTTTTGCCTCATTTTAAAGCATCGTATTAACAAGATAAATCAATGTAAATAATACCCCAGTAGAGTAATGAAAGTAAAAGCAAGTTAAATGATAGCATAGTAACTGACATAGTGAGTAAAAGCTATGCTTAGGAAACAAGATGAATAGTTGCACCAAGTACAATCTAAGAGTATTTCAACTAGAGGCAAACAGTTGTAAACTTAGACACAGGATAAGGCACCTAACCATAAAGAATGAGAAACTACAATTCTTGTCTGATTTAGAATGCTATCCCTTAGCTGTGTATGACAGGCTGGAGATGGAGTATTGTCCATGATTCCGCCAATGCCACAAAGTGACTTCATTCGGGATCCATCTGTACAGTCAGCCATGGGTTGCCGAATGTTGCTACCATTGTTACCTGACTGAACAGAGGGTTCCCCTGGGCCATGATGCTCAATATGTCAGTGCAGCAGAACCTCCACTCCTCCAGCTTAGGCTGGCGTATGGTGGTCACCAAGCCCTCCAGCTCATGTGGTAGGCATGACGTTCTGTGGAACACAGGCAGATCCAGACAGGTTGTGGCTAACTGATGGTTATAACATCCATCCTGGCACTCGGTCCAGAAGGTGAGCGTTGTGCCAGAACATTGTTAAAGACCTCCGCAGACAAGGTGAGTTATAATGTTTTGCCTGGTGAGCTTCAAACTGGTTCCAGAAGGCTGTGCATATTGTATCAAAGGCTGCATTGACCTGAGCTTTCCAGTGTGGCAGCAATGTCCGTTAGTGAGGTGGCCATCACTGGTGAGGACCGGGATATCCCCCACCGGTCCAGAGGTAGGGGAATGGGGTAACATCCACAATGGCGCTGGCAGCTCCAGGGTGGGAGATCAGCCGCTTCTCCCTTCTGTTAGGCACCTTCGATGGGAAGGCCGCAACGCAATGCTGGACTGCAGGCTATGTAGATAGGCTCAAATCTTGTTCAGGAGTGTTCCACAATTGACAGGCTGTGGCGGAACCAACCTTGCCACTGTGCACTGGAGAAGCCTGGTTGCCCGCCTGCTCCCTTTAGACTATGGCCCGGCATTTAAAACCTTTTTATTTTCCCAGCAGAAAGGCGTATTCGTGCTTTTCTGCCTGGGGTTCGGTAGATTCAATCTACCGAACTAAGTACCGAACGACCGACCACCTGGGAACTGGAGTGTGCCATCAATTGACCGCCCAGAAGCTGCGGTTAACCGCAGCTTAATTGACGAACACTGGGTGGCCTTTGTTCATTTGCCAAACACGTGGCAGCGGCCATTTTAACTCACGAACGGCCAGCGGTGTTCAGCCCCCAAACTATGGAACTGGAAACGGACACTTATTTGCGCGAACACCGCTGAGCCGCCAGCCTCCTTACCTCTGCGTTCGGTAGTGGAACCGAATGACTGTTCATTCATAGTTTGATCGTATGAACAGCATCACCCCAGATAGCTATACCATGGAGCCTATTCGTGTAACGAAAGACTATGGAAAAGACTTTGGCTCCATGGCGATTGATAATAATGTGCGCTCAGAGCTAAGCTATCTGGGGATATGTAGAATGTATGTGTTTTATTCATTATTTACAACATTGGGTATTTTTGTGTCTTTTTACTTACGTGCTCAATGGAGTTTTGCCTCTGTCCTGGGAGATAATTGGATTACTTCCCAATTATCTCCAGGATAGAGAGGAGGGATTGTGATGCATTATGGGTGTGTTTAAAGGTGTATGTCTGTGATTGGTTAATGTCCAATATGTTCCCAGTCTTCCATCTGGTCCCCTAGGGGAGTGTCCACCAGGTGGAAGACCTGCATAAAAGCCGGGCAGGTAGCCCCAGTAAACGAGTTCTGCTTGACCCTGAAACGAAGTGTCTTCTCGTTCTTGGGGGGAATTGGATTGTATGCTGATTGCCAGGAGTGTAAGCTGATTGTATGCTTTTCCTGTTCGGCTGTTTCCAGTGTTCGTGTTTTGCCTGTTCAGGAGTTGGAGGATTCGTGTAGTTTGTTCGGGAGACTGGTGTAGTTTGTTCGGGAGATTGGTGATTGCAGTAGCTGCCGGTGCATCTGAAAGGGGAATATCGCCTAAACGGTTTTTAACCTCTTGTGTGCAAAATGGTCCGTTACACAGGCTCATGTAAGTATCTTTCAGAAGTATTACTGAGAGTATAATCCTCTCGGCAGATTGGGTTTATCAAGCAATATCATAGGAGATTCTTGGCACTAGAGAATCCTGGAGTGCCCCCCTACCTCCCGCCCCCCATCCCATGTCACCATGGACCTAGCCGGTTTGCCGCACATCCCTTGCCTGGCGCTTGTGCTGAATTTGGTGGTGCAGAAATTCATGTAAAACCACCCAGATATGTCAGAGCTGCTGCAGAAAGTGCGGGCCGCCTGTGCGCGCTTTCGGCGTTCTCTCCCTGCTGCTGCTCGCCTGTCTGCGCTGCTGCATAACTTCTGCCTTCCCGCTCACTGCCTCATGAGACTATGCGAGCAGCAGCAGGCGATAGTGGAGTTTCAGCCTAAACACGCACGGCAGTGGTGTATCCTGGTTTTGTGCTGCCCTAGGCAGGACAAAACTCAGGCACCCCCCTATCCCCGCGCCACCCCCACCCAACCCTTCCCCTCCGCCCCACCTTCTAAATACACACACAAACAGTTAGACACACACACAGTCAGATAAACACACAGTCAGACACAAACACACACAGTCAGACACAAACACACGCACACACACAGTCAGACACACACACACACACAGTCAGACACAAACACACATACAGTCAGGCACACACACACACACACACACACAGTCAGACACAAACACAGTTAGACACACACACAGACACAAACACACACACAGTCACACACACACACACACACACAGTCACTCACATTAACACTTTTTTGTTTTTTTAATTTAAACCCCCCCAGCCTCCTTACCTTTGGGAGTGCTGGGGGGGGGGTTCCTCTTTCTCCCTTGTGGTCCAGTGGCTGCCGGTCGGGCTGATGGGCTGGCTGCTGGGCGGGCGGCACTGGCGAGGGAGCATTTCCTCTGAGCTGACTGCTCAGCTCCCTCACGCCGCAGAGTGAGGCTGGGAGCCGGGATATGACGTCATCAACCCGGCTCCCAGCCTCACTCTGCGGTGCGCGAGGGAGCTGAGCAGTCAGCTCAGAGGAAGAGCTCCCTCGCCAGCAGCCCGCCCGACCATCAGCCAGCGCCGCCCGCCAGCCCAGCATGTCTGTTAGCTGCAAGGCTAACTAGGCATTTGCCCTGGGCATTTGGGGGGTGGCGTTTTTTGCCGCCCCCAGAAAAATGCCGCCCAAGGAAAATGCCTCATTTGCCTCGCGGCTAATACGTCCCTGATGCACGGGTTAGTCGCTCTGCAGAACAGAGTTTTCTTTTTTTATATGTCCCAATATTACATTTTTTTTAAAATAGTGTTGGCTTCCTCCTCCTCCTCCACCGCTGCTTCCACCTACACCGCCACGGTCACCGCCTCCTCAACCTATGGGTCACTTAGTATAAACTATGTACACAATAGCACAGGCTTGTGAAGGCCTTTTCTCCATGCATCAGGAGTTGAGCTCAGTTTGAACAATGAAAGAGAATACCCTGCACTCCAACACTCTCTCAAATGGATAATTCAGGTGATCCACCTGACAGCCATGCTTTAGATTTTGATTTATGTTCTTCCAAAGCTAAAATCAAATATTCCATCTAGTGCTATTTTATGGCTCAGCTGTATTTTTAATTTTTAGGTATTTTATGTTATTTTAAGTTATTTTGCTATCCACATTTGTTTGTAGGGCACTTGTCCTACTTTTACCCCCATTTTACTTCCTTTTGCAGCTCCCTATTCCTTTCCAGGAGTTTTTAAGAGGCATTTTTGTGCCCAAAAGTTCGGGTCCCGATTGACTTCAATGGGGTTCGGGTTCGGGTCAAGTTCGAGCCCGAACTCGGACTTTTTTTCAAAGTTCGGCCGAACCCGCCGGACCTGAACATCCAGGTGTCCACTCAACTCTAACTACTGGTATATATAAACCTTCTATTTGTGCTGGCATTTTTTTGCTTTTTGATGATTACCCACAGGTGTGTTACAGAGGTATTAGTCAGAGGAATAGTTCCTGTTTCTGTCAACTCCCTATACTGTAAATTTAGGTTGGTAAATCGGTGTAAATTCATTTTATTTAAGATAATCCCTTCTGGTTTCATTAATATCTTGATATTTCTGTAGGTGTCAATTTAGGCAAAAAGTTCATCGGTTCTTCCAGCAGGGGCATCTTTCGCCAAATTCCCCCCACGCTCCTAGGATTGGGGTAGGTTACGCAATATTAATCGGGTCCTTGAGCTGGCCCATACATAGTTCCATATCTCACATACTCAGATGCTGTATTATGTTTCATTTTAGGTTTACTTACGTATCCAGGTGAAATATAGAGATAGAGAAAACCTATCAGGGAGAAGGATGTTAACCTAGTCTTACTCCTAATAGCCTCCCAGAATGTCCTTGAGAACAGGACATATGCGTATGGGGACATATCAGCAGTACTGAGGGCTAGAGATCCCAGGCTAAATAAAAAATTGTCCATACCCGAATTTGTTTTGGGTTTTGGCATTTACAAGGATGTATACTGCTCAGTTTATCCTGATAAAAGGGAAGAATTGGATGTATACTTGCACAAGTTTGTGGATCTGGGGCATAAATACGGTGGTTC
This sequence comes from Pelobates cultripes, assembly GCA_933207985.1. NCBI lineage: Eukaryota > Metazoa > Chordata > Amphibia > Anura > Pelobatidae > Pelobates > Pelobates cultripes. Next base: position 133,554,365 of record OW240920.1, read on the forward strand.
AGCCTTTTATGACTACCACCGTTCCTTTTCTGTGAAGGTGGCCGCAGCTCTGGCTCAGTTTAACTATAATATAACTGGAACAGATTAGATACTGAGCTATTCTGCAGGAATTTTGCAGGCCTTAGATCCCCGGTTTGTGCAATTTGTGTATCCACGGCACATTCCACCAATCTATGCCCTAATTCAGCTGAAGTGGAACATGACCAATCCATAACCCCGCAAGGATAAACTGGGCACAGATATTGTTTTTCTGGGCAAAACCCAGATTTGTAATAATTTAGGGTTTAGTTCATGTAGACTGCTACACGTCTGTGCCTTCTGTTTTCGGGGCACATGTTAAAACCATTTGCCCTAATAATTTATTCCCTAAACCTTACATCACCAGCATCAATGTCACTTTTATTTTGTTATTTATGTTACTACAACACCACCCCTCACATCACTTGGTTAGATTTCTCACCGAAGGGTTGTCTACAGGCATTATCCACTTACCGCCTGGTACGCTCGAGTGTAATAATTTGCAGAAAGCAATGGCAGACCCAGAGTTGGTTGATGATCTCATTAACATCGAATTAGGAGAGGGTTTCATGCTAGGGCCTTTCAATCCCCCTCCCTTCTATTCATGGAGAACCAATCCCATTAGGATAGTCATGGGTAAGACATCACATAAACACAGACTGATCATCGACCTATCGGCACCACGTTCCTCTACAGTCTCTAGTCTAAATTTCCTCATACCCTCCGGTGAATTTTCACTGCAATATCCCACAATTGACAAAGCCATCTGGGCCATTTTGGCAGCTGGGACAGGAGCATGGCTCAGTAAAACAGACATTGTCAATGCTTTCAAATTACTTCCCATTCATCCTTCGCTCTGGCATCTGCATCTGGCATCATTAAGTGACGAGGACTATATTATTTCTTCTCCCGGCTCACCTTCGGCTCTAAAAGCAGGCCCAAAATATTGAATATTTTTGACGAAACCTTGTGTTGGCTACTACTTAATGTCTGCAGATGTATGACTATAATTCATTATTTGGATGATTTTCTCACTATAGAAAATAACTCACTTCCCCCTGCCAGCTTGACACAAATGTTGTCCCTTTTCGAATCCTTGGGTATACCAGTCTAACCTAAAAAAACAGAAGGTCAGGACACAGTCATTCATTTTCTGGTGATTCAACTTGACTATGTTCGCAAACAGGCAAGTCTTCCCCAGGACAAGATTGAGCGCATCCTAGCGAGCATTGAATTATACTTACAGTTAGGTTCTTGTAATGGGAAGGAACTTCAGTCCTTGCTGGGGTTGCTCAATTTTGCAATGAGGTTCATTCCCCAAGGTAGATCTTTTATTTCACGGTTATTTTCTTTATTCCTGAACCTCCCCTCAGAGGACTCACGCACCACGTTAGACTTACACAGAACAGACGATTTATGCATGTGGCAAACTTTTCTCACCTCCTGGAACGGACACGCCATGTTCATACCTCCAATCACAGACAAATCCCATACACTCTGGACAGATGCGGTGGTCAACACAGGTTTCACTGCTGTCTGGGGTAACAAGTGGATGTGGGGGCCATGGCCTAGAGAAGCTAGTTCTCTTTCTGGCTTCTCCACTACATCGGCATTATTTGAACTGTACCCAATCGTAGCCGCTGCTATCGTATGTGGAACTGAGTGGGCAGGCTAATCGGTCAGATGTTATTCCGACAACCTGGCCACATGCCATATCGTAAATAAAGGCCGATCTTCCTCACTAGTTATCATGAGGTTTTTAAGGAGACTCACCTGGGTGGCGCTACCAAACTATTTTTAATCACTCGTATTCACGTTCCGGGTGTCACAAATATAGCTGCTGATCACTTATCCCATTTTCACTTTTTTAGGCCTTCCTCCAGACTCTACCCACTGCATCTAGTCAGGCTACCCCGGCTCAAATCTTGTTCAGGAGTGTTCCGGCACACCACAACCGACTGGTGTTATTACCTATGTTCTGTTTCATGTGTTATGCTACTACCACGGCAATATTGCCCTGACCACAAATATATATATATACATGGAGTGCATAATTATTAGGCAAGTTGTATTTTTGAGGATTAATTTTATTATTGAACAACAACCATGTTCTCAATGAACCCAAAAAACTCATTAATATCAAAGCTGAATATTTTTGGAAGTAGTTTTTAGTTTGTTTTTAGTTTTAGCTATGTTAGGGGGATATCTGTGTGTGCAGGTGACTATTACTGTGCATGATTATTAGGCAACTTAACAAAAAACAAATATATACCCATTTCAATTATTTATTATTACCAGTGAAACCAATATAACATCTCAACATTCACAAATATACATTTCTGACATTCAAAAACAAAACAAAAACAAATCAGTGACCAATATAGCCACCTTTCTTTGCAAGGACACTCAAAAGCCTGCCATCCATGGATTCTGTCAGTGTTTTGATCTGTTCACCATCAACATTGCGTGCAGCAGCAACCACAGCCTCCCAGACACTGTTCAGAGAGGTGTACTGTTTTCCCTCCTTGTAAATCTCACATTTGATGATGGACCACAGGTTCTCAATGGGGTTCAGATCAGGTGAACAAGGAGGCCATGTCATTAGATTTCCTTCTTTTATACCCTTTCTTGCCAGCCACGCTGTGGAGTACTTGGACGCGTGTGATGGAGCATTGTCCTGCATGAAAATCATGTTTTTCTTGAAGGATGCAGACTTCTTCCTGTACCACTGCTTGAAGAAGGTGTCTTCCAGGAACTGGCAGTAGGACTGGGAGTTGAGCTTGACTCCATCCTCAACCCGAAAAGGCCCCACAAGCTCATCTTTGATGATACCAGCCCAAACCAGTACTCCACCTCCACCTTGCTGGCGTCTGAGTCGGACTGGAGCTCTCTGCCCTTTACCAATCCAGCCACGGGCCCATCCATCTGGCCCATCAAGACTCACTCTCATTTCATCAGTCCATAAAACCTTAGAAAAATCAGTCTTGAGATATTTCTTGGCCCAGTCTTGACGTTTCAGCTTGTGTGTCTTGTTCAGTGGTGGTCGTCTTTCAGCCTTTCTTACCTTGGCCATGTCTCTGAGTATTGCACACCTTGTGATTTTGGGCACTCCAGTGATGTTGCAGCTCTGAAATATGGCCAAACTGGTGGCAAGTGGCATCGTGGCAGCTGCACGCTTGACTTTTCTCAGTTCATGGGCAGTTATTTTGCGCCTTGGTTTTTCCACACGCTTCTTGCGACCCTGTTGACTATTTTGAATGAAACGCTTGATTGTTCGATGATCACGCTTCAGAAGCTTTGCAATTTTAAGAGTGCTGCATCCCTCTGCAAGATATCTCAATATTTTTGACTTTTCTGAGCCTGTCAAGTCCTTCTTTTGACCCATTTTGCCAAAGGAAAGGAAGTTGCCTAATAATTATGCACACCTGATATAGGGTGTTGATGTCATTAGACCACACCCCTTCTCATTACAGAGATGCACATCACCTAATATGCTTAATTGGTAGTAGGCTTTCGAGCCTTTACAGCTTGGAGTAAGACAACATGCATAAAGAGGATGATGTGGTCAAAATACTCATTTGCCTAATAATTCTGCACTCCCTGTATATATACACACATAAAAAGAAAAGCAAATGGCTATCACTATGTCCGGTGGATGCTGGGAACACCATATTATGAATAGCATCAGGTTGAGGTGGTACACTATGACAGTGAATGACAACGTAGCTCAGTGTTTTCCAAACCAGTCCTCAAGACCCACCAACAGTCCAGATAAAACAGGGAAGTACATAAATCCTGGACTGTTGGTGGACCATGAGGATTGGTTTGGGAACCACTGATCTAGCTTTTTATCCCTGAAACATTAGTCAATAGCTACTAAAAATACATTTAAGAAAACACATTCTCATAAGTAAAAAGGAAAATGAACACTTCTTCATAAAAGCGTATCAATTAAACAGCTAATAGCTCCTGACTGATTCTTCTGCAACTGTCACTAGTCTAATGCTATCCTTACCTTTTTGTGTCATTTTACCCCACTCCCTCTAGCATGTAAGCTCATTGAGCAGGGCCCTCAACCCCTCTGTTCCTGTGTGTCCAACTTGTATGGTTACAATTACATGTCTGTTCATCCATTGTAAAGCGCTGCAGAATTTGATGGCGCTATATAAATAACATAATAATAATAATAATTGTACTCTCTGATAAGATCCTTCAATTTTTGTTCAGTTTTCCCTACAAAATGCAGGTTACATACAGTGGACATGATCAAAAAGATTACATTTCTCATGTTACAATTCATATGTGTGCATATTGGATAAGTCTTGCCGTTAACTTGAATTCAAACTTTTGAAGATATAGTTACATGATTTGCATGAATGGATACCACACAAAACAACTTTTGTCTTTATTATTAACAAAAAGACTTGGTGATAGTCTCTGGGACAGAGGGGGTGATTTCCGAACATACATTACTGCAAGATAACACCTGTGCATTTGGAAGTAGAGTATTAGTATTAGTAGTTTAGTTTACTTAGTATTAGTATATTATGCCCCTACTCGCTATACCGCGAGTAGGGGCGTGTCTATTAAACAGTGAGCAGCCTGTGACTGCTCACTGTTAAAAAAAAACAAAAAACATTCCCCCCTCCTTTAAACTAAAAGGGGGACCTATTGGGACCCTGGGAGGCGGGTGGGGGCCCTAAATGGGAAAATTCAAAGAACTTTCCCACGCTGTGTAAAATGACACAGAGCACTCTGATTGGTGGATTTCAAGCCAACCAATCAGAGTGCTGTGACAGGTAAATGTCATTTACCTGTCAGAGCACTCTTATTGGATGGCTTAAACCCACCAATCAGATTGCTCTGAGCCTAATTGCAGGGCGGGGCAAGGCTTTATAAGCCTTCCCCCATCCTGCAAAGCTTAGTCTGCGCAGAGCCCTCAATGGATGAAGATGGATTTTTTTTTATTTTTTATTATTTTTTTTTTAAGTGCGTTGGTTATTATGGATTTTGATTTGGCCTTTTTTGGGGCTGAAAAAATAAGATTTTAGAAGAAAGAAGACATCAAATGGTAAGTTTATTTTTTTTTTACAGGTATTTAGACAAGGGTCTCCCCTCATTATTTTTAGGATGAGGGGGGTAGGTAGGTAAAAAAAATTTGGGAGGGGGGTGACTAGGGGTTTGGGGACCCCTAGTCACCTGGGAGGGATTTTTATTTATGGCCCCCACCCACTGCTCAGGGGTGGGGGCTGGGGGGGAGGACATTAGGTCCCCCCTTATTGTTATTTAGTGCCCCCACCCACCACGCAGGGGTGGGGGTTGGGGGAGGACCTTGGGCCTCCCTTATTGTTATTTAGGGCCCCCACCTGCCACGCAGTGGTGGGGGCCGGTGGGGAGGACATTAGGTCCCCCCCCAATTTTTATTTATGGCCCCCACCCCCCGTTAGGGGTGGGGCGGGGGCAGGACAGTAGGTCCCCCCCTTATTGCTATTTAGGGCCCACACCCGCTGTGCAGGGGTGGGGGCCGGGAAGGAGGACATTAGGTGCCCCCCTATTTTTATTTATGGCCCCCACCCACCGCTCAGGGGTGGGGGCCGGGGGGGAGGACAGTAGGTTCCCCCATTTTTTATTTATGGCCCCCACCCACCGCGCAGGGGTGGGGGCCAGGGAGAAGACAGTAGGTCCCCCTCCACATTCTTATTTAGGGCCCCCACCCATCGCACATGGGTGGGGGCAATAGTTTTTTTTTTGTTTGTTCTTTTACAGTGAGCAGCCACTGGCTGCTCACTGTTTACTAGACACGCCCCTACTCGCGGTATAGTAGGGGCTGAATTTACTAATACTAAGTAGTCTTTACTCAGTATTAGTAAATGTGGCTGAAAGACCAATTTAGGGAATTATGGAGTTATCTACTAAGCGGCTGCTTATTTTATGTTATTTTTACGTGATTTCCTTATCCACATTTGTTTGCAGGGCACTTGTCCTACTCTTATCCCCATTTTACTTCCTTTTACAGCCCTCTAGCCCTTTCCAGGATTTCTTTAGAGCCATTTTTGTGGCCAAAAGTTCGGGTCCCCATTGATTTCAATGCGGTTCGGGGTTAAGTTCGAGCCCGAAGTTTTTTTTCAAAGTTTGGCCGAACCCGCCGGACCCGAACATCCAGGTGTCTGCTCAACTCTAATTATATTATATACAAGAAAATAGTTACAGGACATTTTCGTCGTCGGTGTAGCAAAATATGCATTCCCCTTTTATTTTATTTTGAAAAAGTCTCAATAAAACTATTTGAAAAGAAACACAGTGAAAAATACATTGATAATCAGCTTTACAGTCTAACCCCAGACCCATCAGACATTGAGGGTGTAAATGTGGCCTCTCAGCATGTTCAGAGAATAGGCAAACATTAGATTCAGATGCAAATTCACAATCAAACTCTGCCAACTCCACATAAACATATCACACTCAGCCAACCCTCAATATAATACTGAACCAAACCCCACACTCAGTCACATGCAGCCAACTCCACACACAAGGACACTTGGCCTTCACAAACAATCCCATTAAGCCAGAAGACACATTAGCAATCACACTCAGCCAACTCCTGACATGCATATCACATTTAGCCAGCCACCACAACCACACTCAGCAAAGAGCCACACAGAATTACACTTGGCCAACCCCGGCATTATCCCTCTCAGTCACCATGTAATTCCCACTCAAGTGTATTGTCTAGGTGGAGCACCCTTGAGAAAATATGTAGAGCTCTCGGGCTGGTAGATAGGTTGGTGCCTGATAAAAGAAGATGTGAAGGTAATATACCACAAAGAGGTCTTCTCACAAGCAAAATGCAGATCCTGTGGCACTAAAGATGAATACAATACATTCAGACAACAAGAAATAAGCCTCATTTGGGCATTAAAGGAGTAGTGAATGCAGGGAGAGGATCTCAAATAAACAGGTGTTGACGAGCAAAATATAGAAAACAAAAAGAAAGGAAAAAAATAACACACACACAAAAAAAAAGTATGTACAGATCTTGGATCGTGGTCAGGTTAGTGCCTGAAAACAGGAAGGCAATTTATTTTTCGTGAATCCTTCTCACAAGCAAATATTGGTTTTATGATGTTGAGTGTATCCAAAAGAATGAAAATGTCAACAGGCAGCCGGATAGTTTTGATCAGAAAATGAAAATATATGCTTATAAATGTCAAAATCAAAAATAGAAGAAAACAGAGGAAAGTGAAATTGAGTGGTACCTGAAAGTTATATGTCTGAAGGCAAATCTGAATTAAATATTTGTTTTAAAAACCATTTTCAGGGAAAAAAACAACAGTGGTAAAGAGAAAAGGGGAAAAAAATAGGATCAACAATTTCTTCATCCACAAACAAGTATACTTACCGGTATATGGGAATATAGATCAAAAAGCAGTAAATATATATTTTGTATGAAATCATTCTATGTATTGCATCATAAAACAAATAAGAAACAGTAGCCTAATATCTGAGTGAAAATCATGAAAGTAACACATAATATGCAAGATACCGAGACATAGGTACTACTACTTTGTCCTTAAACTGAGCCACATTTATCCAATCCAGAGTAAAAAAGAAGGGAATACAAAGTTCCGTAAGGGAAGGAGAAATATATATGAAAAAAAAAAACACACACACACAAAAAAAATAACAAACAGACAAATACTGGTCTTACAGTGTAGAGTGCATAAAAATAAAAATCTATACAGATTACCAAATGTTTGCAGTGAGTAAATAAGGGCTGGGGAGACTGGGAAAGAAACCACAATCAGTAGATTGTATCCAGCAATACAAAATTTAAAAATAAAAAGAATATGAAAATTTGTATCACTCGTTGCATGTAGACAGGTTGGTACCTGACAATAGCAATATGAAGAGTGTACCTAGACTTCAAAGAAATAGCAGCCACTGTCACTCAAAAAATTTTTATGTTTTTTTTTCTACAATCTTGAATATTTATATATTAGCTCTTTTATTGGGAATGTAACATATAATTTTTGTTTTTTTTGTTGTTGTTGTGCAAGTGAAAACAAAGAAGTTGACCTTGCCACAACATCATAGGTAGGAAAGCACAGTAACAGACAAAATATAAGGCAGATATGACAATTGCCTAATCAGGTACGTCCGCGGCCCTTAAGTCCTTTCATAAGACTGTGAATTTAATTTGTTGACAACAAATCTACAAAATTCTGAGAGTGTCACAGAGACTGAAAAAAATAGTAAAATCTCTGAAATACTCGTGAAATACTTCACAAATTGAACTTTGCAAACTGTGCCAAAGAGAAACTGACACGTTTCCCGAGACCATAGCCATGTCATATTTACCTGGGGCAACAAAATGGATGAACATAGATTTGGTGAGCACATAACAGAGTTTGTAGATATTATACTATGTAGCAAACTACAGTTTCAGTTCCCCAACAGCATGTTTTGGGGAAATGTTATGGCAAAATGTAGGGGGCCAATGTAAAATTGCAAAAAGCTCTATTGGCAAGAGATTTTTTTTTTTTTTCATATTTGAGATTTGTTTATGTGCTAGTAAGGAATAAGATGACTATACATGTATTGAAATAAGTGGATATTTGAAAGTCCAAGATTCCCAAACTGGAAGCACAGCTGACTTGGGGAATTATTCCAGTTTAGTGACTAACCCCATGTGCAATATAGAGGGTAAAAAAAATCTGAGAAATTATGTGATTACTGAATTTAGAAACAGAGCTTAATGACCATACTTTATATTTATTGTGAAATATTGCCTTATATGTGTATATACATTATAGGGGACAGAGAAACGGTTTTCTAATTTTTTCTTAATTTCTTATCTTCTATACCCTTTTCATAGTTTACTTTTTTGCAAAATGTTTACTTTGCTATAATGTTTAAGAAAAAAAAAATGAATCGAAAAGAAACATAGTAAAATGATAAAACATTGAGAATCAATTTTACAGTCTAATCCCAGAACCAGCTGACATTGAGGGTGTAAAATGTGAGCTCTCAGCATATTCAGAGAATATGCAAAAATTAGATTCACCCGAGACGGTCAAGTATGGAAATATTGCATAGATTGGATTGTATCAACCAAACCAATGCTGTATTATTGTATAATTGACGTCCTCTGCGTAGGACAAGGATGACATTTTCTTCTTTAATAAAGACCTATTTAACACAAAAATTAGATTCAGAAGAAATTAAATGGTATCTGGAAAAGTACCTACAACGTATGCTCTTTTGAAAGGGCATAGTATTTCATATATGCATTGTTTTAGCAGATATACCAGTAAATGTACATACTTGGAGAAAACTTTTTTTTAAAATCTCTTTCTCCAACTGGTCAGTCAATTCTACATGGACTCTATACCAGGGGTTCCCAACCCAGTCCTCAAGTAACCCCTACCAGTCCAGGATTTAGGGATTACCCTATTGTGTCTAAAGTGGTTTGTTTGTTTTTTTCTTTCTAAAAGCACCTTACACACAACTTAGTAATCCCTAAATCCTAGACTAGTAGGAGGTACTTGAGGACTCGGTTGGGAACCACTGCTCTCCATGGAAGAATTAATTGAGAAATGAGAGCCGAATAGACCTCCAACGGGCAGTCCTTTTGATCTTCGCTAATACTGGTATCTTCGCATGCGCTGGTCTTGCTATGGTAACTCCATAGCCAATACTAACTAGGGAGTATAGTGTATATCAGAGGTAAGCAAACTTTAACATCTCCCATGATGCTTTGCCAACATTATGCCTTCAAGAGCATCATATAAGATGTAGTCCACAACATCTAGAGTGTCAAAGGTTGCCTTTCCCTAGTATATAGAGTATAGTAAAATATACTGTTTCAGTACTCTACAAACATAAGATTATTACTAGTTGTAAAGAAACGCAACAAACCATTACATAGGTATTCAAAATAAAATATAGTGTTCTGTAATAAACCCATTTTAATATCACATTTTGTCAGCTAGATCATGCTATGTATAATAAATCTTATTAAATCTGGATCCGCCCTCCCCACTATGATTTTCATGTGATAGGCGTGGGCAAACAATAATTTGTCAATGAGCAACAACATTGCAATGAGAACATCTTCATGTACATCTCTTCCTCTCCTGGCTCTTGTTAGTTATACCTTTATCCTGCGTAGATTGAAGAATGTAAGTACTTTCATTTCTGTGTTATTAGAAAAAAACTCTAATACGCAATATATAAGGTATATGATATGCAAAGAATATACAATGAATATGTACTTAAGTAAATACAACCCGAACAGAGTGTTCGTTGTCAACATTCAATAATTAATTATAACATTCTTTCTTATTTACATGAACAAACTGCAAATATTGAAATAGAGTAAATTTAAAAAAAAAAAAATTCTGAGAATTTGCAATAAAATTATCAATTTCAAGCCAAAAAAACTGAACTGCAAATTTTAGTTTTTATAAACTTCCTTGTGTAACAAAAAATCTGAGAATTTGCAATAAAATTATCCATTTCAAGCTAAAAAAACGGAATTGCAAATTTTAGTTTTTATAAACTTCCTTGTGTAATGAATAAACTCCAAATATCTGTCAGATCCCAACATAATTTAATTATTTTATATGATATTTGTTATCTATAAAGTCGTTTAGACTGCAGCACTTTTATGTCTTCAATTCACGATGTTTCATCGTGAAATAGTTACGTAGTTGGATAATAAACCTATTAGCTACTGACTTGTGTTTGAGTGGAACATTTATAAAATGTGTAAATGTAGGGCAAAACGAGAATTTGAGATTTCTATGCAAAAATTCATACAAACTTAATATAGTAATGTAAATACAAGCAAATGTATGTTTTGAATTCATCTATATAGTATATATCTTTCTTAACATTAATTCTGACAGAACCATTTGAATGCAAATGGCCATTTTACAACAAACATGATAAACTAAAATATATCATCAGAAAGGTGAAATATTTTGCTTACAGCGTTTGTAATGATTGGCGTACGAACCCAAACAAACAAATTGAGTAGAAGGAAGGCTGTAAGTTGTATTGTGCTTGCTAGAGCTATATCATTTTTGTGTTTATACATGCCATTTATTAGGTCAGGGTTTTTTTTTTTTTTTAAGTATTTTGTATTTTTTATTATATATATATATATATTTCTTTTGAAGTTACCTGACCTTTAAAATATAAATATTTGCAATCACAAAGTAATTGTAACAGATATAATTTCTACTTTATCTAAAAAGCGAACAGAATTTATCACACAGTTATAATATGCTATTAAAAATGTGATTCTTTCTCCATAATTTATTTAAAATGCACAAAGTTGTGGAGACACATTTACTTCAAATGTGCTATTTGTTCAAAAAAGTGCATTTTCTATTCTTGGTCTCGCTTATCTTAATGATTTTAAACCAATGTACCTTAAAAATAATAACAGGTGTAATATAATAACAGGGTATGCCTCTAGTTTTACTGTTGATTTATATATATATATATATATATGTATTAAAACACATGCATTGAAATAATTTAACATACTTTATATTAGAAAACTATGTTATCTCCAAGTCTCATGTGTCTTATACATGAACTCTGCATCGCTGTCAGGGTTATTCAATAAACTCAGAATTGTACCGCATTAAAATCTAAATAGCAAAGTGTAAACAAAAAAATACTGATCTGATAAAAATTCTCCAACTAAGTTTTTGTCACAACATGTTTATTGTAGATCCAATTTTACAATTCAGAGATTGATTTGCTACAATTAAACCTTAAACATGACGGCAGGAAAAGCAATTTGGTTAGACTGAACTTGTAGGCAGACGCCAATCCTAATTGTAGCTATATTTACAAAATGCTGTCATTAACCCCATATTGCCAAGTAATTCCATGGTAGAGGAAGTTAAGTTTAGTATACCACAATAATCCAAATATTGTTATTATATTATTAAATGTATATTGTATCAATAATTTACTTATATTCTTTATTACATTTATATCATATTAATGTATTACTTTACCATTTGTGATGTGGCTGCTTGCGCGCGCACAGGACAAATATTGTGGATTTATGCAGGTTTGCCTGCAAAGCACAAGATAATTTATTTTGTGAATTTGTTTTCTACCACATTTGTTCTGAAGTACTCCAAATTTCATCAATATTCAAATCTGATTATATATATATACACACACACACACACACACACACACACACAAATGTCCAGACTCTGGCACTCAACCCCAACAAAGTAAAATAGTAATTTTTTCTGGGTGTTTCCCAGCAAATAGTATAAACAAATTCAAAACAGGAGCACTCTCTTGGTTTTCCAGATATATTTCAAAAAGTATTCACCATCTCTACATCAACATTTCGACCCTTCAGGGTCTTTATTAACCCACCTTTTATTGCGGTTAAATTCACATGTGAGAATTACTGGTTTTAAAGCAGACACCTGGCAATATTTAACCCCTTCACTGCCAAGCACTTTGCAAAAAAAAAAACAAAAACAGAATCCAAGTATTTTAAGTGTTCTGGAAAGTAATGTTAAAAATTGGTTTTCCGTTTCAGTATGCATCGGAAGCACATTATATAATGGAAATAAAATTCCTGAATATGTAACAGACTATTTTCTCCACATATTCTATAATCCTCAGACACACACACAATGAAGGCTGCCTTCACCCAGGGGCAGATCCAGAGCCTGATCTCGGGAGGGGCACTTGTAGATTATTTAAGGAAATAATCCATGCACAATAACCACTACAGCTCTGTGTAGTGGTTATGGTGCCAGGAGTGCCTGGACCCCCTCCCAGAGTAAGTAGTCAAACCGTTTAAGAACCGTTTAAGAACAGTATGTGTATGGGGCAATGTGTGTATGGATGGGCTGTGTATATGTGTGTGGGGCAGTGTATGAGTAATAATAATTTATTTAATTATTTTTTAAATCATATTTTTTAATATTTACTGAGTGTCTCGACCCCTCGAGGCACTCAGTACAGGCAGAGCATTGGAAGCCTGTCTGATGGCTTCCGATGCTCTGCCTCACTGCCAGGCTCCACGTGGAGCAACCCGGAAGTGATCACTCCGGGGGGAACGATTATCCGGTGTTCTCAGGGTGCCACAGACAGTGAGGGGGGTATTGCAGTGATGCCTCAACATCGAGGCATCACTGCAATACCATTAGAGCTGCTGGAAGCGATCATGATCGCTTCCAGCGCTCTAATTCCCCACGGACGTACCTTAAGGACCCTTTTTTGTCGGACGTACCGCGATCAGGAAAGGGTTAAATGTATTTTTCATTTCTGTATGCATAGATAGCACACTATTAAATGGAAACAAAAAAGCTAAAACTTGGTTGGACAGTAAAACTTAAAAAAAATGATTTACCAGATAATGAAGTTACAGTTATGGAAATAGTGTATATAGTAAATAATCTTGAAAGCATTGGGAAGCAAGAGCGCATACACGCCAAATCACTGTGTTGCACAAATTAAATACTATTCTAGTCTTCAGCATAGGAGTTTGTGTACCTCTTTTTTTTTAGTTTCTTGTTTTTTCTTTTAATTTAAAATTATCTATTCAATGTGTTACGTTTATTAAAAATATTATTAATAAAAGTTCAATTTTATTATTCACTCCAAGCCCATCTATAGGCCGCACAAGGAAGGTACAATTGACCCCATCCACACCGAGAACGCAGGAGGACACCCCACACACCTCGATACGGAGTTACATGCAAACCCCCGGAGTCTTACTCACTCAAGGGGAGACATCCAATATGGCGCCGTCCTCGCCGAGCACGTTGTCGGAAGATGACCGCCACACAGACACCAGCATGCCTGCCGCATCTACACCAGACTGGTATGCCCTGTTTGCCTCCCTACCTAAAAAGGAGGACTTCCACTCTCTTTTGGAGGAAGTAAAATCCGCACTTCACACAGAAATATAATCTCTCAGCACTTCCCTCACAGCGCTGGAGGCGAGGGTGACTGCTCTGGATAATAGGGGCCCAACCCAGCAAGACCTTGACCAGCCATGCCCAGCAGTGCAAACTACCATCGCCCATGCCAGATATCTGCAGGACCTGTGCCGCATATTTAATTGGAGCAGCAGGCACGACATCAGGGTGAGAGACATGAGGGAAGCAGAAAACGCGGAAAACACAGAAGATGTCAAAGGAATGCTGATATCGCTGTTTAACCACATTTTGGGCAATTTCCAGGAGGCCAGCATATGTATTGACAGAGCCCAGCGGCCCTCATGAACGGACCGCCTCCGAATGCACCACCCAGAGATGTAATATGCTGTATACAGGACTTCCAGCTCAAGGAAGAAATAATGCAGAAAGCCCGCACGGGTGGGTCCTGGCGGTTCAAGGGGCAAGTAATTGAACTCTATAACGATCTCTCCCATTTCACTCTACAAGCTCGACAAGCCTTGAGACCATGCAAGACCTGCAAATACGGTATAGATGGCAATTCCCCTTCGCTCTAACAGCCAGGCGAGGAACCACTGAAGCTATGATCAGAACTCCGCTGGATGTCCCAGCCTTCCAAGACGCCCTGGATCTTTCACGTACCCACATCCCAGACAAGACCAACTGCCCTATCAATGAACAGTATGCGGGGAGACCAGCACGTAGTCCTTCCAGCCTGGGAAATGAACCTGATGCTCTGTTTACCCCCCTACCTCAAAAAACTGTTAGCCTCATGGCTCCTAATGTGGCATATTGTTCCCCCAATCTACACCCCTATTTGTACTGACGCTTCCACAAGCAAGATAAACAACAGTACTACCAAGATGGGAGCTGTACCTCCTTGCTCGTTGGCAGCAGGGGGGGGGGGGATACTGACTTACATAGCTTCTCCCTACTCTACTCCCTTTGGCCAGTGGCCTATCTGGCCCACGCCACTCACTGCTCCACGGGTCTACTGCCATTAGACTGGGAATTGGACGAGTGGGATAACCTGCTTGCACGACAACCCCTACTAACAGTTGTTACTGCAACACACCTCCTCCCTCTCCTTCGGTCCATCACAGTTACCACTCATTCTCCTACTACATTTCTGCTTCTTCTACTGCTTCCCTTACCTTCCTCTCTCCTTCACTTCCCTCACCCAACCCCTCATACTGACTCTCACACTCTCTCTATCTCTGCCAGCTTGGCCTGGACCTGCTACCCTCGCCCCTACCCCTCTTCATCATGGCCCTGCCCCCTCCCGCTTCCTCTCTCCCCGGCTACACGATCAACGCAAGGGGACTCAACTCCCTCAACAAAAGGGCGAGAGCTCTACGAGAGATACAAGCACTTCGGGTGTCGATCGCCTTCTTTCAGGAGACCCACTTCCTTGCTAGACGAGAACCCAGGTTCTCTGATAAATACTATCCCACCGGTCATTTCACACATAACTCCTTGTCTAAATCTAAGGGGGTGGCGATATTGTTCTCGGCTGACACTCAATTCCACCTAGGAGCGGTAAAAGTGGACAAGGACGGCAGATATCTCTTTTTGAAAGGGCACAAAGGAGATTCCCTAATTACGCTCGCAAATATTTACCTGCCAAATAAGGGACAAAAACCTTTCCTAGCCTCCATCTTCCGCACGCTGAAATCTTTCAGCGAGGGGACCCTCATTGTGGGGGGGGGGACTTTAATGTCCCTCTAGACTCCAGGCTAGACACATCCAAAGGGACCTCCATAGTGCCGGACCATGTGCTTAGTGGCATGAAGACTCTCCTCTCTGAACATCAGCTCTCAGGCTGCTGGTGTATTTTACATCACGCTGATAGGGATTACATCTTTTTCTCCACACCTCATGGATCCTACTCTAGGATTGATTGCTTCTTCGTTCAACATAGGGACTTGGACTCACTGATATCAACTCATATAGCACCAGTGTCCTGGTCAGACCATGCACCCGTGATCCTCTCTATCGACAGACCCCGACCGTTTCGGACACAGTGGACGTGGAGACTTAATGAATCCCTCCTTGATGACCCGTTGATACAGGAGGATGTTAGATCCACTATGGAACACTTTTTTCTTACTAACACTTCCACTGAGTCGACGCCTTCAACTATATGGGAGGCACACAAATGTGTAGTAAGAGGACTTCTCATAAAACATGGCTTTCGATTAAAGAAACTGCGGTCTCAGGAAATTTCACACCTGACTGTCCGACTATCCCACTTGGAAAACCAGCATAAAACTGATCTTGACGAAGATAACTACAAAAGACTCCTGGAAGCCAGGGCACAACTTAACTCTTGCCCAACGTTGAAAATCCAATTCCAGTTTCATCTCACTAAAAAAACCTTCTATGAATATGGGAATAAGAGTGGAAAGATGTTGGCAAGAGCACTGCGAGCACGCAGACAAAAAAAGCTATGTACAGAGGATATCGCACACCGGGTAAACATTCCTCACTCCTATGATCATCGCAGAGGGCTTTTGACAATACTACTCATCACTGTACTGCCTGCCCCATCAAACACCGACATCGGGGGCTGGAAGCAAAACTTTTCTCAAGCAACAGAAATCTTATATAACAATAAATTAATAAAAGAGAGAGACAGCGCCAGTGAACCTATTAGGCAGCAACCCAAAAAAGGGAATCCCCCCAAAACCCTAAAATACAGGATAAAAACAGAATATAAAAAAGAAGGGCTGCGCCAAGCTAAATAAACAGTATTCAGTCCAAATAATGGCAGTGGTATAATAAAAGTCCAACCTAAAAAAGTGTCCTCTCTGTAGTCCTAGGGTACAGGAACAGGATAATTTATTAGAGCTTCTGTCCAGCTCTAGGGTAAAGCGCACACAGCGGTATAATCCCCGCTTATGGGATATGTGGTGAGTGTCGGTTCTTCAGTGGTATCCAGAAGAAAGACAGAGCAGTCCAACTGCTCTTTGATGTCAGCGCTGGTGGAATGCCATTCCATTTTTGAAAAAGTCTGTATGATGAAACGCGTTAATGGAAATATAATTTTGTATAATAAATATTAAATTGAAACTATGAAGTAGCCAAAATTTATTATACAAAATTATATTTCCATTAACGCGCTTCTTCTTTTTTATATTCTGTTTTTATCCAGAAATCTTATATAGCAGGTTACATGACAACCAAATTGGATGACCAAACCGTGACCGCCCTGGAGGAAGGAATCACAAAAGACGAGCTGAACCTTGCCCTGAAACGAGCCAAACTAGGGAAAAGTCCAGGCCCTGAAAGGCTTTACAACAAAATATTATAGGATGTTCTCTGACACTCTTGCCCCCCGCCTTCTCACTCTATTTAACACTATCAAAGAAGGAGGATCGTTGGACCCCAATATGCTCTTAGCGCACATAGTGGTGCTGCCTAAAGAGAGGAAGGACCCCACCTGCTGTATCAGTTACCGACCGATCTCCCTGCTGAACGCCGACCTGAAACTCTTTGCAAAATTCTTGGCACTCTGCATCCATCCCCTGCTACCGGGCCTTATCCATCCCGACCAGGTGGTCTTTGTTGAGGGACGAGAAGCCAGAGATATTACAATTAAAGCACTCAACCTGATCCACATTCGCCCTACCTCCTGGTCTCAACTGATGCGAAGAAGTCGTTCGACAGGGTAGATTTGCCCTTCTTAATGTCCACACTTGAACACGTTGGCTTTGGCCCACACATGTTGACATGGATTGCAGCCTTATACACCAAACCCTCTGCTCGAGTGCAGGTGAATAGGATCCTTTCCAAGCCATTTGACATAAAAAATGGCACTAGACAGGGGTGCCCGCTGTCACCCCTGTTCTTTGTTATCAGCCTAGAACCCTTCTTAAATGCCATACGTGCACAACCGCAAATAGTGGGCATTGGTGGAAGCTGGGGGGTGAGCAAGATCTCGGCGTACACGGATGATCTTCTGTTCTCCATCACGAACCCTGAATCCTCCCTGATGATTATGCCGCAATTTGAAACTTATGGCCCCCTGTCCAACCTAAAGATTAATTTCTCAAAATCTGAGATCCTCAATCTGGGATGTTCCCGGGAGACGGTGACCTCAATGAGGGCAAGATACCCATTCCAGTGGTGCAAAGAAGCAATCAAATATCTGGCTCTTTGCGGAGCTGTCCGATACCTTCCGCATTAACTTCCCCCCACTCCTGGAGAAGGTGCAAAAGGATCCTGGTCTTTGCCTCACACCTGGCTTAGGAGGATAAACGTCCTCAAGATGAATGTGCTCCTGCGGTTCTTGTATCTCATGCAAACCCTACCGGTCCACATCCCCAAGACATTCCTTTCACAAACCCGCACATTGTTAGCTATGTCTGGCATGGCAGGAAAGCGAGGCTGAATTTCGCCACTCTCACCAAACCTAAACAATAGGGAGGACTGGGGCTGCCAGACCTAACTAAATATCAACAAGCCGTGCACCTCCAGAGGGTTATTGAGTGGACACATGCCCCGAAGGACAAGCTCTGGATTGCCATGGAGGCGAGCTTAACGAGGGTGCCCCTGTCCCTTCTCCCATGGTTGCCAAGAGAGATGTCGGGGAAACTACAGGGTAAACACCCGACACTGAACACCACTGTGACACTCTGGAGGAGGATGGGATAGGAGATCTGGCCTCCCTTCTTCTCCCCTCGCCTTACATCACCTTCTCCCCTCGCCTTCTCTGTCTGGACCTGTACCTTACATACCTCTTTTCCCACCTCCGTAACCACCTCCATAATCACCCTATTTTCTGACCATGTACTCCCCCTCTCCCCCTTTTCATCTCCCTTCCCTCCTCTCTCTTAGAGGACCTATGTCCTACCTTCTGCCTTATACACCACCTACATATGTCGAATGCGCCATACTCTCTGAGGCGTCCACATACACCACTACACCTAAACTCACCTAAACTCACACTTGGGACTGCCGACGAGCAAAGGGTATAACTAACTTACTAACTAACCTAAGGGTCTCCAATAGCAACATAATTGTCCAGCTGGATACTTACTGTACCTCTCAATGACTAAAACACATACTTAGAGACATGGTAACCAGCTATTTTACGATTGTCTTGTATGTTTGACAACAATATGCCTAGCGTTACTCTGTTAGATGTTGCAGTTATACTACAATGTAGTACTCTCCATATGGTTGCCTCTCTTGATGATTATGTAATCTCTCTTTTCATGCATCACCCTTTGGTTATATTGCTTTCTGATAACTATGCATTCTCAGTGAGATTGCATTCTTTTCATTGTGTGTACTTATCAACTTAATAAACTTTGAATAACAAAAAAAAAAGAAAAGAGATGTATAATGGACAGAATCGTGGTTTGGGGGGTGGTTGATTGACTGGTCAATGAAAAACTTAAAACATGAGTAATATTAAAAAAGGTGACTGTTACCAAGTGAGTATATGGCCACATATTTGGACCACTTCTATACCATCTCTGTGAGTCTTTAAGCCTTTACAGTTTCCTTTATTTAATTAATTGTTTTTAATCCAGTTTGAATTAAATAAATATATTTTTTTTAACAGATTTTCACAATTATTACACAATGTCTTCATTCTTTTGAGGTTGGACTTCCTCGAGGATATGTCCCTTGAGAAGTGGATGCTGAAATTATTGCAGTCACTTAGCATGGCAAACGTTGTACTACAGAGCAAAGAGCTCTTTAGCCATCCACATTGCATTTAATGTATCTGTTAAACACAAATTAGGGCCCTGGCAAGCTGGGCATATCAGGCCTGTATTACTGTAACCCATCAGTAAGGAATTCAAGCTGCTTTTATAGAGAGCCTAACAAAGGTAAGAACAGATAGCATTCTCAGATATAATGATGACATTGTAACTTCTTCATTTCTCTGTTGCAGGGCAAGCCTGCAGAGCAAGATTCTGTTGATTCTACTTGTGCTGCTTCTATTCTCAATGTCATACATCTGGTGAGTATAGCTGGTTCTGAAGGCTTTCCCATTTATTTAGCTGTTTCTTCCACCACGTAGTGCAGTAAAAGTAGTGTAATCAATTGCCATTGGCTATTTGGAAAGTCCCCAAACTAAGTGAGTATTACCGTTACCACATGCCACCAAAGTAACCTTGCAGAGAAATTAATTTATTATCCAAGCCTCATCATTGCAGCGGGATAGTGAATGCTTCCCATGTCATCGTCCTGCCACACTCTACAGAAGCCTTTGTAGGTCAACCTACAGGGTTTAATTCTAGCAGCTGGAGTAGAAAAGGGACTACTGAGCAGATAACGTACTTCTTTATTGTAACTATATATAGTGAAAATGAACATGTGGGTTAAGTAAAACCTCAACCAGAGTTTCCACGGTATGAGGTAACCTTAAAGTATCAATAGACAACAAACACCTTATTATTATTTATAAAGTGCCAACAAGTTCCGTAGCACTGTACAATGGACTAACAGACAAGTATTTGTAACCAGATGAGTTGGACACACAAGAACAGAGGGATTGAGGGCCCTGCTCAATGAGCTTACATGCTAGAGGGAGTGGGGTAATGTGACATAAAAGGTAAGGGTAGGGTAGAAAAGTAGGTTGCTAGGATAGTGTTCATTGAGAGCTTAGTGTTTTGTTTTGATGACAGTTTCAGGAGAGGAATCAGGGTGTGGGGAGGGAAAGCTGTTCACAGTTTAATTGATATGCTTTCCTAAAGAAGTAAGTTTTCAAAGATTTTTTTAAGGAGTGGAGATTGGGTGAAAGTCTAACAGAGAGGGGAAGGGTGTTCCATAGGAAACAATTTTTAAATGTTCAATTAAAAGACATCATCAGAAGTGGTGGCATGATCCAATCACAGTGCTTCCCCATAGGATTGGCTGAGACTGACAAAGAGGCAGATCAGGGGCAGAGCCAGCATGATTCAAACACAGCCCTGGCCAATCAGCATCTCCTCCTAGAGATGAATTGAATCAATGAATCTCTATGAGGAAGGTTCAGTGTCTGCATGCAGGGGGAGGAGATACTGAATGTTTGGATGCATTTTAGGCAGCCATGACCCAGGAAGGATCTCTAACCGCTATCTGAGGAGTGGCCAGTGAAGGTATCACTAGGCTGTTATGCAAACACTGCATTTTCTCTGAAAAGACAGTGTTTACAGCAAAATACCTGAAGGCAATGATTCTACTCACCAGAACAAATTCAATAATGTTTAGTTGTTCTGGTGACTATAGTGTCCCAATATTCCATTGTTAAACCTTGATGGCCTTAGGGTCACTGAGGTTTAAGATCTATAAAAGGAGATATTAATATATTGGATTTGCCAGTAACAAAACAAAATAAAAATGGTCGTTATTACACATGAACCTATCAATAATGTGCATATGATAGTACATACAGATACAAATGGTCTGTTTCATACCTAACAAGGTGGACAAAAAGCTATATTTGATGGGCTCTCCAAGGAAATCTATATATCTAATGGATAGCATGCATACAGCATTGCATACCAAATCCAAGATACCGATAGAGGAGTAAGAAGAAACAGCTATATAAGGTGTAGGCAACTCATATACATATAGGCTGAAGAAGAAATTATACCCCTAATGAAGGCACGAGGAACAACAAGCTATAATACAGTAATATGTGGCCAAGATGATACACTGCAGAGGTGTGTTAAAAACAAACAGTTGATAAAATGCTGCCCATTCTTTGCATGGATCAAGTGAACATTCTATGAATATTCTTGCAAAATTCAGGTCTAGCTAGCCCTTTTTGTCAGGAAATTTGATGGTGCGGTCATCACAGTCCCCTATTGTAAACTCTAGCCTGCAGCTCCTGGGACTAAAGTTTATTCTTGCGAGATCTGATTGAAGCGTTGCCATGGTAACTGCAAAGCTCCAACCTCGCGAGAGGAAGAACCTGGCAGAGCTGCAGACTAGAGCACCTTGGTCCTCTCCCTCCTCCTTTTGCTGCTGCCATGGTAAAGTGCCAGTGGGCCAGTGAGGGAGATCTTTGATCTCTCCACCAGCCCTCATAGCACACAGCAGTGCCAGCTTTTGGACAGCGCCGTCCCTGAATGGGTCAGCATGGGAGATCCTTTGATTTCCCCTGTCGGCCTCGGCACAAGACCATTGCGGCCCATCGGGCATTTGCCTGGTTTACCCAAAGGGCAATCTAGGCCTGCTGTCTTCTCAAGTCAAACCAGCAGCTAATAGTGGGTGATGACGTTTATACTACTATATGAAACCCCTTTCTGCTTGTCTACATTTCGTTGTGGTCAAATAAGCTTATTATGGAAAACTTGTGAAGGCAGATTAAAGTGGCACCATCACTGTTTGCAGGGCTGGCCTTTGGGGTGTGCGAGACATGCGGCCGCACAGGGCGCCATGGCAACAGAGGCGCCGGGCAGCCAACACAGTTCACACATATGCTTGGACACTAGGGCTTATTATTCCTTAACTTGCTCCCTCTGTGGCACTAAGTAGGTTAATATGGAGGAGGGTGGTGGGGGAGAAACCAGGCTGAAGCAGTACACAGATCACAGACTTGCTGGCCTGGCTTCAGTGAACTCCCAGTGCCTGATTAGAGGCATGCAGTTTAAAAGGAGCTGTGAGTAGCTGCAGAGCTAAGGAGGCAGAGTTAGTAAGGGGGCAGACACTCATTCTCCAATCTGACAGCCCCCTGTGCTTACTCATCCAGTAAGCATGCTACTCCAACCCCCCTCCTGCCTTAGCAACTGGTCACTTGCCGATAGAGGAGTAAGAAGAAACAGCTAGATAAGGTGTAGGCAACCCATAAAACATATAGGCTGAAGAAGAAAATACCAAATTCTAAAACCGCTCCACATTAAAAGTTTATTTTACTCCTTGTGCTTTGTGACCTGTAACTACCAAAAAAAATAATAATCCCAGACACATTATACAGTTGCAAGAAAAAGTATGTGAACCCTTTGGAATGATATGGATTTCTGCACAAATTGGTCATAAAATGTGATCTGATCATCATCTAAGTCACAACAATAGACAATCACAGTCTGCTTAAACTAATAACACACAAAGAATGAAATGTTGCCATGTTTTTATTGAACACACCATGTAAACATTCACAGTGCAGGTGGAAAAAGTATGTGAACCCTTGGATTTAATAACTGGTTGAACCTCCTTTGGCAGCAATAACTTCAACCAAACGTTTCCTGTAGTTGCAGATCAGACGTGCACAACGGTCAGGAGTAATTCTTGACCATTCCTCTTTACAGAACTGTTTCAGTTGAGCAATATTCTTGGGATGTCTGGTGTGAATCACTTTCTTGAGGTCATGCCACAGCATCTCAATCGGGTTGAGGTCAGGACTCTGACTGGGCCACTTCAGAAGGCATATTTTCTTCTGTTTAAGCCATTCTGTTGTTGATTTACTTCTATGCTTTGGGTCATTGTCCTGTTGCAACACCCATCTTCTGTTGAGCTTCAGCTGGTAGACAGATGGCCTTAAGTTCTCCTGCAAAATGTCTTGATAAACTTGGGAATTCATTTTTCCTTCGATGATAGCAATCCGCCCAGGCCCTGACGCAGCAAAGCAGCCCCAAACCATGATGCCCCCACCACCATACTTCACAGTTGGAATGAGGTTTTGATGTTGGTGTGCTGTGCCTTTTTTTTGCAACACAACTCAACTTTGGTTTCATCTTCCAAACAACTCAACTTTGGTTTCATCTGTCCACAGAATATTTTGCCAGTATTGCTGTGGAACATCCAGGTGCTCTTGTGCAAACTGTAAACGTGCAGCAAAGTTTTGTTTGGACAGCTGTGGCTTCCTCTGTGGTATCCTCCCATGAAATCCATTCTTGTTTAGTGTTTTACGTATTGTAGATTCGCTAACAGGGATGTTAGCATTTGCCAGTGACTTTTGTAAGTCTTTAGCTGACATTCTAGGATTCTTAACCTCATTAAGCAGTCTGCGCTGTCCTCTTGCAGTCATCTTTACAGTACGGCCACACCTAGGGAGAGTAGCAGCAGTGTTGAACTTTCTCCATTTATAGACAATTTGTCTTACCGTGGACTGATGAACAGCAAGGCTTTTGGAGATACTTTTATAACCCTTTCCGGCTTTATGCAAGTCAACAATTCTTAATCGTAGGTCTTCTGAGAGCTCTTTTGTGCGAGGCATCATTCACATCAGGCAATGCTTCTTGTGAAAAGCAAACCCAGAACTGGTGTGTGTTTTTATAGGGCAGGGCAGCTGTAACCAACACCTCCAATCTCATCTCATTGATTGGACTCCAGTTGGCTGACATCTCACTCCAATTAGCTCATGGAGATGTCATTAGTCTAGGGGTTCACATACTTTTTCCACCTGCACTGTGAATGTTTACATGGTGTGTTCAATAAAAACATGGCAACATTTCATTCTTTGTGTGTTATTAGTTTAAGCAGACTGTGATTGTCTATTGTTGTGACTTAGATGATGACTAAAAAAACCACAACATTTCTCTTTTTTTGCATTTTTCTGTATTTTTTAAATAATAAATAAGTATATATATATGTGTGTGTGTGTGTGTGTGTGTAAAGATTGTAGCCGTATTAGTCCAGTGATGTATATGTTACATCAAATTAAAGCCCTTTCTGTCCTTTAAAAAACAGTTTATAATATGTGTCGGTGCAATAAACGAGAGAGATGCAAATTGCAGTTGAACGCATACATCAAGAAAATGCAAAAATTGCTTGTGTCATTAAGCGTAAGACAAGCTTCTGAAGCTGTGTCCTTAAGGGGTTAATGTATCAATGTGTGTTAGTGAGTATTTGTGCCAGGGTGTGTGTATGTTAGTGCTTGTGTCAGTGAGTACCTGTGGCAGTGAGTGTGTGTCATTGAGTGTTTGCTCAGTTCGTGTGTTTTTCGGTGAGTTCTTGTGTCAGTGTGTGCACGTGAATGATTGTGCCAGTGTCTGTCGGTGAGTGTGTGTTAGTGAATGCTTTCTCAGTGTATGTGTGTCAAGGAGTGCCTGTGTGTGTGTGTCAGTAAGTACACGTCAGTGTTTGTATCTTTATTATTATTATTATTATTATATTTATATGGCACCAACAAATTCTGTAGCGCTTTACAATGGGTGGACTAATAAACATGTAATTGTAACAAGACAAGTTTGACACACAGAAACAGAGGGGTTGAGGGCCCTGCTCAATGAGCTTACATGCTAGAGGGAGTGGGGTAAAGTGACACAAAAGGTAAGGGAAGTATTAGGGAAGTAGATTGGTAGAATATTATTCAATGAAGACTTACTATATAGAAGGAGGTAGAGGCAGAATATCTGATTGAGAAAGCCACGGATAGAGGTGAAAGGCGTCTCAGGAGGATTCAGCACTTTAGACTTTTTCAAGATTATTGTTTTTTAATATACTCCATGTTCAAATAAATTTCTATTTATCAGTTTATACTGTCTGGTGCCATCCTCAGTATCTACCTCCACTGCAAGAAAGGGCAGTGTGCCCCTTTAAGAGACACCAGGCTTTTTCACTTGGAGCCAAGGTTTGAGTTTTGTAAGTTTATAAGTTTGTAAAAACAAAAAGAGAGAATAAGTGCTTAATAACAGAATGAGACAGCAGCCTTTAAAGGGAATCCTTCAGAACCCTTAAAATACAACAACAAAAGAACAAAGATAAAAGCTGTGCCAAATATAATCAATAGATAGTTAGGTAGTCCAAATATAAATATAAAAATCTTAGCTAAAATAGATTTTCCTTAGATCAAATAGTCTGTGCTTTGCTTGATCAGGAGCAATGTTCTCACTGTCCTTCCTCAGGGGGATCCAATAATATGAAAAGATAAAACAGATAAAAGACCAAATAGTGTAATATGTTCACTAGGGTCGTACTAGGCAGTTGGTGGATGTGGCACACATGACAAAATCCTACCAGTGGTTGGAAAAGGCTGAAAGACAGAACTGAGGCACTAATCCTAGCAGCACAGGAGTAGGCACTCAGCCCCAGATCAATAGAAGCTGGAGTCTACCACACCAGGCAAGACCCAAGGTGCAGACTATGCAAAGACGATTCTGATTACAGTCCAGAACCTAGTAGCCGAATGCAAGATGTTAGCAGAAACAGCATACACGGAGAGACACAACCAAGTTGCTGGGATTGTGTAACGAAACATCTGCACAGAATATGGATTGGACCTGCCTAAGTCCAGATGGGAGATACCACCAAGGGTAGTTGAGAGTGACAGGGCTAAGATCCTGTGGGACTTCAAGATCCAGACAGACAAGCAAGTGCTGGCCAACCAACCAGACATTGTGACAAGGAACAAAAGACTGCAGTCGTGGTGGATGTGGCAATACTCAGTGACTTAACATCAGGAAGGAGGAAGATGAGAAGGTGGATAAATACCAAGACTGAAAGAAGAACTAGAAAGGATGCGGAAAGTGAAGGCAGTAGTAGCCCCAGTTGTGATAGGAGCACTCTGGGCTGTAACTCCCAAGTTGGGGGAGTGGCTTCAACAGATTTCAAGTGAGACATCCGAGATCGCTGTCCAGAAGAGTGCAGTTTCAGGAACAGCTAAGATACTGTGCAGAACCCTCAAACTCCCAGGCCTCTGGTAGAGAACCTGAGAATGAGGAATAAACATACCACCCAGGAGGGGTGAGAAAATAATTTTTATTAAAACGTATAATTACAATATTAAATCAATTAAATAATAAAATAAATAAATAAAATATTTTTTCAAAATTTAAAATAACATACACATATGTAATTAAATTCTAACTGTATTTGATATTAATATATATAGGTAACAAAATACACTTAGAATAACATTCTATATCTATTTATAGATAATATATTAACATTCTATGTATATATTTATGCAATCTTTTAACATAATTATGTGATTTTATTGATTCAAATTTGAGGGACGTGTCTGAAAACCCAGGCAGAAAGTCCAGATAATTTAATTTATGAGCACTATATTTAACCCTAGGGATGTGCATAGGCAAAAAATTTGGTTCGGAAATTCAGGTAAGTAAAAAATGTGTCTGCTTTGTCAATTCGGACCAATGGCGTTTTGGAACTTTTGGTGGCAGTCCTGGCACTGGGAGGCGGGAGCCCTATAGATGTGTAAGTGGTTGAGGTGGCAGTCACACTTGCAATAGCTTGGAATAACAAAAAAATTATCCAGAAAAACGCATGTCAAAAGAGTTATAAATTGATTTGCATGTCAATTAGTAAAATAAGTATTTGACCCCTTCGACTTAGTACTTGGTAGCAAAACTCTTATTGGCAATCACAGAGGTCAGACATTTTTTGTAGTTGGCCACAAGTTTTGCACACAATTCAGGAGGGATTTTGTCCAACTCCTCTTTGTAGATCCTCTCTAAGTCATTAAGGTTTTCGAGGCTGATGTTTGGCAACTCGAACCTTCAGCTCCCTCCACAGATTTTTTATGGGATTATGGTCTGGAGACTGACAAGGCCACTCCAGGACCTTAATGTGCTTATTCTTGAGCCACACCTTTGTTATCTTGGCTGTGTGTTTTGAGTCATTGTCATGCTGGAATACCCATCTATGACCCATTTACCTTGCCCTGGCTGAGGGAAGGAGGTTCTCAGCCAAGATTTGATGGTACATGGCCCTGTCCATCGTCCCTTTAATGCGGTGCAGTTGCCCTGTCCCCTTAGCAAAAAAACACCCCCAAAGCACAATGTTTCCACCTCCATGTTTGACGGTGAGGATGGTGTTTGACAGCGAGTTGAGTTGAGTTAATGCCAAAGAGCTCAATTTTGCTCTCACCTGACCACAATACTTTCACCCAGTTTTCCTCTGAATCATTCAGATGTTCATTTGCAAACTTCAGACGGGCCTGTATGTGAGCTTTCTTGAGCAGAGGGAACTTGCAGGCGCTGCAGGATTTCAGTCCTTCACAGCGTAGTGTGTTTCCAATTGTTTTCTTGGTGACTATGGTCCCAGCTGCCTTGAGATCATTAACAAGATCCTCCTGTGTAGTTCTAGGATGATTCCTCACCATTCTCATGATCATTGAAACTCCACAAGATGAGATCTTGTATGGAGCACCAGACCAATGGAGACTGACAGTTATTTTGTTTCTTCCATTTGTGAATAATCACACCAACTGTTGTCACCTTCTCACCAAGCTGCTTGGTGATGGTCTTCTAGCCCATTCCAGTCTTGTGTAGGTCTACAATCTTGTCCCTGACATCCTTGGACAGCTCTTTGGTCCTGGCCATGGTGGAGAGTTTGGAATCTGATTGATGGCTTCTGTCAGGTAACAAGCTGAGATTAGGAGCACTCACTTTAAAAAGAGTGCTCCTAATCTTAGCTCGTTACCTGTATTTAAGGCACCTTGGAGCCAGAAATCTTGCTGAGTGATAGGGGATTAAATACTTATTTCACTCATTGACATGCAAATCAAATTTATAACTTTTTTGACATGCGCTTTTCTGGATTCTTTTTGTTATTCTGTCTCTCACTGATAAAATACACCTGCAATTAAAATTACAGACTGATCATTTTTTTGTCCGTGGGCAAACGTTCAAGATCAAATACTTTTTTCCCTCACTGTATATGTATGCTAATAACAATATTAATAATAGCGAATGCCATGAACAAGTTAAAATCAGTCTGACAAATTACTTTAGAGCCAATTTATATATATCTTGCCCAATGGCACTCGTTTTGTATAAACCATTGGTTTGGCTTTTTCTTGGCATTCTCAAGATTTGACTTACATTTGTGTAATCCATCCTTACAAGATGAATTACTTCAGAGCCCATTTACAAACGTTGTGCCAAAAATCACTTCCTTATTTTTTAGCAAGCACGTTAGACACCTTGTTCTTGGCAAAAGGAGAACAAATACTGAGAGGACTCGCACAGGCAGATTTCCATTTAACTTCTGTTCTTTTCAGACTTTTATTGCTTGTCCTGTACACTATCCACTGTTTAATTCTTCTAGGTCAAAAGTAATCATTTAATGAAAAGTGAAATGTGTTTTTTCTTCTTCAGGTACACGTCTAGAACCAATGCTTGGCATCGTGTCTTACTATTTGCAAGCAATATTGAGGAGTGAGTAGTTTTACAGTTCTGCAAATAAAATATTTCTTATCTAATCTAAGATTTTAGTACAGCTTAATGACCAATCCAGGTGCCTGTTCAACTCTGTATATCATTCCTTTTGTTAACCCTTCAGACTTTCCTTAAATTAAGAATACTCATGAGAACAGAGAGAGTAATCTCAACCATTAAGCTGGCTCTGTCACCTCAAACTTACATTTCTCCTATTGTTTCCTGGTGCCTTAGGCTTTCAGAATCTGTTTTCATTTTCTTCATGTCTGATCTATTTCTCTTTAAAACATAAGCCAAAGTAGGGACTTCTTTGTCTTAAGTATTTTTCCTATGCTTGACGATTGTAACAAAAGGGATGTGCTCCACTTCCTTTGTCAAGATTCCCAAGTGTAGGGAAATTACATAAAGTAGTCACCCATTTGTCTTGTGTCTTAAAAAGAAATAAATCAGAAAAAAGAACAGCAACAGGTTCAGAAATTGGTAACAATAGGATAAAGTTAAGTTTGAGGTGACAGAGCTACTGTAACTAGCACTTTAATTATGCATATTTAAAATAAGAAATGGTGAATGGCCTAAATGTAATGTATTAAACGACAAGAAGAATTACCATATTGTGGAAAAGATGGATCACAAATATCTCTCTTCTCATGATCCAAGTAAAACCATTTATACTTTAATAGTTGATGCACAGAGGCCCACAATAGGATTATATACACTGATCAGCCATAACCTTAAAAATCACCTACCTAATGTGTGGGTTCCCCTCATAGACGCATGGCTTGTTGCTTCTCAGAGGGGGCTGGCTACTAACAACATTGCTGCTCCGTAAGTCTGAGAAATACTTCTCATTGAGGAGAATGAAACCAGTTTTGTAACAGAAACTTGCTTCTTTGTTGCTAAATAAATAACATTATGTTAACTTGATTCTCGTTTGATTGTACTAACTTGCTTCTTAAACGTTGCTGTTGTTCCAACAAAAGATCTTATTTTGCACTTTACCTAGTGCCTAGTAGGTAATGTGCAGATTAACTAGGTAATGTGAGAAATCTTTGAGAAATGAAACAATTTTCTGCACTTTAACTGATCAGCCTAGTTAATGTGCACATTAGCTAGGTAATGTGCACATTAACTGATTTCTGCACTTTAACTGTAGCATATGCACTGATTAGCCACAACCTTAAAATCACCTGCCTAATATCATGCACGTTCCCCTCATACTGCCAAAACAGCTCTGATGAATCGAGATATGGACTCCACAAGACCTCTGAATCTGTTCTGTGGTATCTGGGGCCAATACATTAGCAACAGATCCTTTAAGTCAGCCTTCGTCCCATAGTGCATCTTGCTGCCATCTGTTCTCCATGTAGGCAATGCAAAGCACCCACCCATCCCTTGATCTAAAAGAAAATGTGATTCATCAAATCAGGCAACTTTCTTACATTGCAACGTATTCTAGTTCTGTTGCTCACATCCCCGTTGATGATACTTTTAGCGGCAGACAGGGTTCATCGTGGGCACTCTGACCAGTCTACAATAAACTACAATGCAATGTGTTTTGACACCTTTCTATCACGACTAGCAATAAGGTTTTCAGTAACTTGAATTACAATTGTTCTTCTGATTGGACCAGATTGGCTAGCCTTACGCTCCCCGTGTGCGTCAGTAGGTCTGGGGCGCCAATGATCCCGACACCGCATTACCTGTTGTACTAATTACTGCAAACCGGGAACACCTCACAAGACTTGATTTTGTGGAGTTATCTGACCCAGTCATATATCCATCAATATTCAAGTCACTCAGATCTTTTCGCTTGCAAATTTATACTGCTTCCTGCGCATGAAATCCAAGAACTGACCGTTCACTTGCTGCCTAAGATATCCCACCCCTTGACGTGTGAGATTATGATGATATCATCAGTCATTCACTTCACCTGTCTGTGGTTTTATGGTTGTGGATGATCAGTGTATACAGCCAATGAGGATCCTGCTAACCAAGTAGACATCCAAAACAGACAATCCCAATTAGGGAACAAAAAGGCTACCCAACAGTGTAATTTACATAATGTGCAAAATGGCAAC
Source organism: Pelobates cultripes (assembly GCA_933207985.1). Taxonomy (NCBI): domain Eukaryota; kingdom Metazoa; phylum Chordata; class Amphibia; order Anura; family Pelobatidae; genus Pelobates; species Pelobates cultripes. Next base: position 133,585,481 of record OW240920.1, read on the forward strand.
TGATACAATAATCGCAATATTTCATTTCATTTGCTACCTGTTATTTAATCACTTTATTAAATGCTTGCTGCTGATGTCATGGTGCATTTGTTTAATATCTCATATATTTTTTTAAAACCTGTACAGTGTATCCAGTGCAGACCAAATACAAGAATCAAAACTTCAACGGTAACTTTACATCTGATAACACAATGTAAACAATGATATTGTATACTGGGGTAATCACCAGGAGTATTGTACAAATGATTCCTTGTACTATGATTTATTGATGCTACAATATACTATTTGTATGACTGTAGCTGAGTCCACCACAAAATCATTACTGTCATTTAGTGTAATTTATATACTGGGGCAATTACCAGGATTATGGTACATTTGATGCAACATGCTAAACAAAATATTTGGATGATGGGATGATTGACTGCAATGCTCAGCACTTTCATTAGGTGTCAGTATACTTTTTACACATATACCTGGTAATGACTCTGAAATAACTCAAAATATGTTATTATATTCTGCAGTGCCTGATACTAAGTTGCAAAAAGTAGTTGCAAATGTTTAACTGTTCATTTGCTGATAAAAAAAAAATACGGTTGTATAATGCAATCATAGTAAATTACATACAAATTCTAGAAAAATGGGTCAATACACTTTGGTCCAATAAGTTTGATGTGACAGAGCCACTGTAAACAGAATATAAATGATGCATATATGTAGATTTTTACTTTAAAAATAAATAAATGGTAAATGGCCTGAATTTAATTTATTTAACAATAAGAAGAATTATCATATAGTGGAAAAGATCTCTGGATCACAGATATCTGTCTCTTCTCATGATCCACGTAAAACCATTTATTCTTTAAACGTTTATGCACAAAGGGCCAACAATGGGATTATATGCACTGATTAGCCACAACCTTAAAATCACCTGCCTAATATCATGCAGGTTCCCCTCATACTGCCAAAACAGCTCCAATACATTAGCAGCAGATCCTTTAAGTCTGCCTTCATCCTACAGTGCATATTGAGCCTTCACTCCCCATGTGCGTCAGTAGGCCTTGGGCTCCCATGACCCTGACACCGCTTCACACATTGTACTAACCACTGCAAACCGGGAACACCCCACAAGACTTGAATTTGTGGAATTGTTATGACCCAGTTGTCAGCCATCTTTTTTCGCTTGCCCATTTTTGCTGCTTCCAACACATGAAATTCAAGAACTGACCATTCACTTGCTGCCTAAGCTATCCCACCCCTTGACATGTGATATTGTAATGATATCATTAAAGTAATTCACTTCACCAGTCAGTGGTTTTATCGTTGTGGATGATCAGTGTATACAGCCAACGAGGATCCTGCTAACCAAGTAGACATCCAAAACAGGTCCACAACGGCTGGCCAACATTATCATTTACATAATGTGCAAAATGGTAACTGACACAATAATTGGAATATTTGTAGTTTATTTGAATTCCACTAGAAATTAAATTCATACTTTTTCATTAAAAAAATATATGGTGAAACAAATTCTGATTTCATTTGCTTCCTGTTATTTTATCACTTTATTAAATGCTTGCTGCTGATGTCATGGGGCATTTTGTTTAATATCTCATATAATTATTTTTAAACCTGTTGTTACAGTGTATCCAGTGCAGACCAAATACAAGAACCAAAACTTCTTCAACGGTAACTTAACATCTGATAACACAAAGTAAACAATGATATTATATACTGGGGCAATCACCAGGAGTATGGTACAAATGATTCCTTGTACTATGATTTATTGATGCTACACTATACTATTTGTATGAGTCTAGCTGATTCCACAACAAAATCATTACTGTCATTTAGTGTCATTTATATACTGGGTGTCACAGGTGGCGTTACGGAAACCGGGACCCCTGAGTGCCTGATGAGAAGTGGGCGTCTTCAGCGTGGTAATGGACTATCAGGGCCTGGTGCAGGGTAACCACATGTACTCTGGCGTTGAGCACCAGCGTTTGCGCGGCCACATACCAGAACCCTGATGCAGCTACAGCGGATCCCTGGAACTAGGAGCTTGATATGCAGACCTCCCAGGAACTGGATAGGGGGGCTCTGCAGCAGACATGTATCCAGTATAGAAACAAGGCAAGGCTAGGATAGTCACCAAACATGAAAATAAGACAGAACTAATAGAACCCAGAACCAGAGCAAGACAGAAAGCAGAACCCAGAACATGTACACAAGACATGAGGAAAACAAGAACAGGGCAGGACAGGACTGTACATGAACTGGGAATAAAAAATAAAACAAGACAAGATATAATAGGCAAAACAAGAGGAGACATAACTAAGCACTATATATAAAAAATATGGGGATTTAGTTACATTATATGATCATACATTGCATAAGCCTGCCACAACGCCAATGTACCCCATATCTGGCAGGTCCTACACTGCCTAATGTTCGCTAAAAGAACCATACTAAACCACAATAGCACTTACCTGCAAGAAAGGGCAGAGACTTGAGCAGCTGCCTGCAGGGACCAACTGAAACAAAAGGAATGATGGAAAACAAACAGGTGTGGCAACATAAAACAAACATTTAAAGGAAACCTGGACACTGGGAATTCCAGGGACGGATTACAGGAATGAACCCCAAAAAAAAACCAGCATAAAGAAAACCAGACATAGGGGGGCGGGGCCTGGCCGCCGAGCGGGGTAGACGTGGAGCACCTCGGCTCCCTGCTAAAATCGCAGAGACCAGCTTAAATATGCCCTTCTTTACCTGGAAACCCCTCAGCTGCCGTGAGAGGGCAAAGGGGACCCGACCAACAGCCTGGCGATGCGGTCTGCTAGGCGAGGGGGATTGCGGCCTGCTGTGAGGCCCTGGCGGGAGAAGCGGCCTATCTCTCGTGCTTGGTCCGGCAGGACCTCCCGCCGCCTGCAAAGGGCCCCGTTACCCCCCCCTGTGGGCCGGGGGGGTTATCCCGGACCCCATCGGGGACGCAGCGCTCGTTCAGGGCATCTAAGCGGCAGGAAGACTGACCGGGGACCGCATGGGGAAAAACTAAGATGGCCGCCGCGCTCATTGTGAGACAAAGTGAGGCAACAGCAGACAGACGGAGTGCTCCGTTCACCCACAGGATACCTGTATAAGGGATATACTCCACAAGCAAGCCAAGCACAGCTCAGCTCAGCTCAGCATTATAGCACTCACACCAACAGAGGCATCACCTCTCATTAACACAAGTGGATATAAGGGGACTCTGTCTGGACCCTGACCCTGCCTGAATACAAGGGAACAACGTAAATGGGGAATAAGCTCCACTCCTGACTGTCAAGCCCCCACACAGTGAAATAACCAGCTAAACGCACAGCTGCAGGAGGGACCAAGCGGCTTCTAACTATTTATGCCTAAAGCTATAATAGACTGTGGTGTACCTCTTGGTCTAGTATCTCATCTACCATATTGATGTGTGTTTTTATAGCAGATTCTTCCTGCAGTTAGAAAGCAATTAAAATGTTTGAGCCTGTATGTATGTCTGACGCTCTGCTGCCCCCTGGTGGTTAAACTTAATTAAGCCTACAGACATCGGGTCTTGATGCTGACCATTGCTCCTGTTTTAAAGGCAAAAATAAGCTCACTGTTTTGGTTCTCACACATATGCCTAATTAGACAAGTTAAGCATCAATTATCTTGCTGTATTTCGTTTAACTTCATGCTAATGATACAAATAGTTAGGCAAGCTTGCTAAAAATATAAAATTGTGCAGACTCTCATGCCATTGTTTAACCATTGTATATCTTGCACTACGCTGTTGTGGCGCCTGTTTTCTTGTACCCACCTGCACAGCAAAAATAAAGAATTAAAAAAAAAAAAAAGAAAAAAGAAAACCAGACATAGAATAGAAAACTAAACAAGAATTGTAAAAAGAGTACTGGATACCAGAAACCAAAGCCAGACATCTCCGCAGAACATGGCATGATGTGACACTGGGGCAATCACCAGGAGTATGGCACATTTGATGGAAAACGCTAAACAAAATATTGGGATGATGGGATGATTGACTGCAATGCTCAGCACTTTCATTAGGTGTTAGTATACTTTTTACACATATACCTGCTAATGACTCTGATATAACTCAAAATATGTTATTATATTCTGCAGTGCCTGATACTAAGTTGCAAAAAGTAGTTGCAAATGTTTTACTATTTGCTTGCTGATAAAAAATAATGACGTTTGTATAATGCAATCATAGTGAATTACATAAAAATACTAGCAAAATGGGTCAACACACTTTGGTCCAATAAGTTTGATGTGACAGAGCCACTGTAATCTGCAGTTAAATTATGCATATATTCAGATTTTTACTTTAAAAAAAAAATAAGAAGAAGAAATGGTAAATGGCCTGAATTTAATTTATTTAACAATAAGAAGAATTATCATATAGTGGAAAAGATCTCTGGATCACAGATATCTGTCTCTTCTCATGATCCACGTAAAACCATTTATTCTTTAAACGTTTATGCACAAAGGGCCAACAATGGGGTTATATGTGTTACAGTTAAAGTGAGAAATCCGTTAATGTGCACATTACCTAGTTAATCTGCAGATTAACTGATTTACTTAGTTAAAATGAGGAATCGAGAGTTTTCCACACTTTACCTAGGTAATGTGCACATTAACAGCTTGTGTCTAGTTAAAGTGCAAAATGTTTGTTTCTTTCCCCTCGGGTAAAGAGGAAATGATTTATTACAAAACGTCCTCGCAGCAGAACCTGTTTCACCCTTTCAGTGCAGTCTCTGCAGAGTCGTTCACTTCTCGTCTGAATGAAGAAAGATTCTGTGTGAACCTGTCTCGATTCTTTTGTGAACCTGTCTCGATTCTTTTGTGAACAAGTTCCTTTTCAATGCCCTCCATTCAAATTCTCAAAGCGTAGACGCATGGCTTGTTGCTTCTGAGAGGGGGCTGGCTACTAACAACAATGCTGCTCCGTAAGTCTGAGAAATACTTCTCATTGAGGAGAATGAAACCAGTTTTGTAACAGAAACTTGCTTCTTTGTTGCTAAATAAATAACATTATGTTAACTTGATTCTCGTTTGATTGTACTAACTTGCTTCTTAAACGTTGCTGTTGTTCCAACAAAAGATCTTATTTTGCACTTCACCTAGTGCCTAGTAGGTAATGTGCAGATTAAACAATTTTCTGCACTTTAACTGATCAGCCTAGTTAATGTGCACATTAACTGATTTCTGCACTTTAACTGTAGCATATGCACTGATTAGCCACAACCTTAAAATCACCTGCCTAATATCATGCAGGTTCCCCTCATACTGCCAAAACAGCTCTGATGAATCGAGGCATGGACTCCACAAGACCTCTGAATCTGTCCCGTGGTATCTGGCATCAATGCATTAGCAGCAGATCCTTTAAGTCTGCCTTCATCCTACAGTGCATATTGTTGCCATCTGTTCCCCATAAAAAGGAATGCAAACGCACACAACCATCCCTTGATCTAAAAGAAAATGTGATTCATCAGATCAGGCAACTTTCTTTCATTGCTCCGTGGTCCAGTTCTATTGCTCAAATCCCCATTGAGGGTGCTTTTGGCGGTAGACAGGGGCCATCCTGGGCTATCTGACCATTCTGAAGCTATGCAGCCCCATTTGTAGTAAACTGCAATGCATTGTGTGGTATGACACCTTTCTTTCATGGTTAACACTAAGGTATTCAGCAATTTGAACTACATTAGCTTTTCTGTATGATCTGACCAGCTGGGATAGCCTTCACTCCCCATGTGCGTCAGTAGGCCTTGGGCTCCCATGACCCAGATGTTGCTTCACCCATTGTACTAACCACTGCAAACCGGGAACATCCCACAAGACTTGAATTTGTGGAATTGTTATGACCCAGTTGTCAGACATCTTTTTTCGCTTGCCCATTTTTTCTGCTTCCAACACATAAAATTCAAGAACTGACCATTCACTTGCTGCCTGAAATATCCCACCCCTTGACATGTGATATTGTAATGATATCATTAAAGTCATTCACTGCACCAGTCAGTGGTTTTATCGTTGTGGATGATCAGTGTATACAGCCAACGAGGATCCTGCTAACCAAGTAGACATCCAAAACAGGTCCACAACGGCTGGCCAACATTATCATTTACATAATGTGCAAAATGGTAACTGACACAATAATTGTAATATTTGCAGTTTATGTGAATTCTACTAGAGTTAAAATATGGTGAAACTAATGTTCTGATTTAATTTGATTCCTGTTATTTTTTAATATCATTAAATGCTTGCTGCTGATGTCATGGGGCATTTTGTTTTATATCTCATATAATTATTTTTAAACCTGTTGTTACAGTGTATCCAGTGCAGACCAAATACAAGAACCAAAACTTCTTCAACGGTAACTTAACATCTGATAACATAATGTAAACAATGATATTATATACTGGGGCAATCACCAGGAGTATGGTACAAATGATTCCTTGTACTATGATTTATTGATGCTACACTATACTATTTGTACAAATGTAGCTGATACTACCACAAAAGCATTACTGTCCGTAACTCTGTCAGCTACATAGTAACACTGAGAAACACAGCAGGGGCTGATTATATTATGGCGCCAACTACCGTGAAAGCTGAGGGTAGCAGGAGGGAAAGCAGTGCTGCCCGGTGTACATCTCTCCTGTTGCTCCAACACTGTACACCAGGGACAGTACAGAGTGCCTCTACTCCCTTCCTATGTAAAGTAAGAAGACAGGAGGATAATAACATTTTAATTTGTTAAGTGGTGGAACTAATGTAAAGAGGAACATGGTGCAAGATTTATTTTTGCCCCCCCAACCCCATCACAAGTGTGGTCAAAAGGTAGGTCACCATCTGTCATACAACTCCTACAATGCTATTCCAGCTGGGGATCTCCTATTTGTCCATCTTTGCAGGGTTGTATTTATGAGCAGTGTTTGTGCGTTTGAATTTAATCATGTTTTTGTATGCAGTATGTGGGTGCATGTAGGGGTGTATTTGTATGTACTTGCGTGTAGTGTTTTAATGCAGCGGTGAGCTTGTATGTAGTATTAACCCTTAAATGCAGGTGTACTTTTGTGTGTAGTGTTTGTGTTGAATGAAGGAGTGCGTGTAGATCATTTTACCATTTTAATGAAGGGGTGTGTTTGTGTGTAATGTTTGTGTTTGATTGAAAGGGTGTGTTTGCTTGTGTGACGAGACCAATCTCGCCACATTGCATTGGAGAAGCCTGGTTGCTCGCCTGCTGCCTCTGGACTATGGCCCCCTGTTAAAAGACATCTTTTTTACCTGCAGAAAAGCTTCATTCGTGCTTTTCTGCCTGGGGTTCGGTAGATTTGTTTGAATGTGTTATACCCCAGATAGGAATCCCATGGAGCCCATTCGTATGAAACTGACTGTAAAGACTTTGGCTCCATGGCGATTAAACTGTATTCGTGTGGTCTGAGCGCCATTCACTTAATAATGTGCGCTCAGACCTGAGCTATCTGGGGATATGTTAAATGTCTGTGTGTTATGTGTAAAAGGTGACTTTATGTATTTTAAAGTGTTTTACTGTCTTTGTGTCACCATGTGCATAATGGAGTCTTGTCCCTGTCCTGGGAGATAATTGAATTACTTCTCACTTATCTCCAGGGCAGAGGAGAGGAAGCCAGGATGCATTGTGGTAAAAGGTATGTGTATTGGGTTACCTCTCAGGATAAGGGGGAGGGAATCTGTGGGTTGTAACTAATATGTTACTGGATATTTTATACCTCACTGTGGGCAGTCCTGTATTTGCAAGACTGTAATAAAAACCAGGCTGGGTGTGCCAGCACCTCAGACCACTGCTTGACCCTCAACACAGAGCCTTGTCTCGTTCTTGGGGGGATTCACTGTATGCTGTTAGAGACTGATTGCCAGGAGTGTAAGCTGATTGTCTGCTTTTCCTGTTCGTCTGCTAGCAGCTGTTTGGGAGGTTCCAGTTTGGGAGTTGGAGTGCTATTTTGTATCCAGTTCGGGAGTTTGGTGTTCTGCAGTAGCTGTGCCTGTATCTCTGGAAAGGGGGCCGATCGTCTAGACGGTTTTTACCCCTTGTGTGCAAAACGGTCCGTTACAATTAACGGACCGTTTTGCACAAAAGGGAAAAAAAAACGCTTAGACGATAATCCCCTTTCAGAGACAGGCACAGCTACTGTAGAATCACCAAAACTCCCGAACTGAATACAAGTGAATGCTCCAAACTCCCGAACAGCATACAAGGGAATGCTCCAAACTCTCGAACTGCATACAAGTGAATGCTCCAAACTCCCTAACGGCATACAAGGGAATAAGATAGCACTCCAAATACACGAACAGGAACCATACGAATCGCTGCTACCAGACGAACAGGAAAAGCTCCCAAGCGGCTTACACTCCTGGCAATCAGTCCTTAGCAGCATACAGTAAATCCCCCCAAAGATGAGACAGAGCTCCGTGTTGAGGGTCAAGCAGTGGTCTGTTTAATGAGGGCTACCTGCCCAGTATTTATGCAGGTCTCCCACCTGGTGGACACTCCCCTAGGGGACCAAATGGGAGACTGTGACAAAAGACAGACAAGTAGACAAATAGGACACACAGTCACAATATATTCCCACAATGCATCCTGGCTTCCTCCCCTCTGCCCTGGGAGATAATTGGGAAGTAATTAAATTATCTCCCAAGACAAAGGCAAAACTCCATTACACATGTGGGGATACAAAACCAGTATTATACTTTAAAATACATAAAGTAACATACATAAAACACAGACATGTAACATATCCCCAGATAGCTCAGGTCTGAGCGCACATTATTAAGCGAATGGCGCTCAGACCACACGAATACAGTTTAATCGCCATGGAGCCAAAGTCTTTACAGTCAGTTTCATACGAATGGGCTCCATGGGATTCCTATCTGGGGTATAACACATTCAACCAAAACTACCAAACACCGGGCCGTTCGTGCACTTCCACCGAACAAGAAGGGAGGTCGGCGGCTTCAGCGGTGTTCGCGCAAAACTGTGTCCGATTTTAGTTCCATGAAAATAGGGGAGAACACCGCTGTGCATTCGTATGTTTAAAATGGCCCCGACCTCGTGTTCGGGATACGAATGGCGGCCACCCAGCATTCGTCAATTAAGCTGCGGTTAACCGCAGCTTCAGGGAGGTTAATTGCCGGCACACTCCAGCTCCCAGGTGGTCTATTCATTCGTGCGGTTGTTCGGTAGATTAAATCTACAGAACAACTGGCAGAAAAGCACGAATACAGCTTTTCTTCAGGTGAAATAAAGTCTTTTAAAAGGGGGCCATAGTCCAGAGGCAGCAGGCGAGCAACCAGGCTTCTCCAATGCAATGTGGCGAGATTGGTCTCGTCACAGCTTGCAGTGTTGGTATTGGCTAGTTGGGATATATGCACTTCTACCCATACACTGTCTCATACATACATACATACACAGATACGCACTGGCACACACACAAATACACACACTGTATGCTTGCTGCTGATGTCATAGGGCATTTTGTTTAATATCTCATATAATTATTTTTAAACCTGTTGTTACAGTGTATCCAGTGCAGACCAAATACAAGAACCAAAACTTCTTCAACGGTAACTTAACATCTGTAAACAATGATAATGTAAACAATGATATTATATACTGGGGCAATCACCAGGAGTATAGTACAAATGATTCCTTGTACTATGATTTATTGATGCTACAATATACTATTTGTCTAAATGTAGCTGATTCCACCACAAAATCATTACTGTCATTTAGTGGCACACACACACAGACAAAGCACACACATTTACATACACTTACATATGCACACACTGACAAATACATATAAACACACTGACACATGCCTACATACACTGACACACACACTGACACACATATACACACACTGACTCATACACGAACACACAGATACTTAAACAAACAGATGCACACAGACACATACACACACAGATGCACACATTGACAAATAGACACTTACGCACAAACACACACAGTTCCAAACACTGACACACACATACACACAGATGCACACATTTTATGTAAAGGTGGCTTCCTTGGGGTCCTGGTGCTGGCTGAGTCTGAAAGGAGTGTGTTTCTGGAGCTGGCACTGTCCTTGCTTCTTCCCACTTTTGCTTCCTCTCTGCTTCCTGTGTGGCTGTCTCCCTGTATCTGGGAGGGTGTGCAAACACTCACTTCCCCCCAGCTTCGGTGATATAATAGGGGCCCAGTCGCACTGTTAAAGGTCCTCTGCACCCAACGGGGCCCCATTCAGTAAGACTATCAAGAGGCCCATGCACCTAGGACCACCCAATGGACCACCTCTGCATACCAGCCTCGGTGAAGCCGCACCAGCGGCATTTCTACCACTGAACTTGTGTGTAAATTAGTCTATGTTTATGGATGGATGTTAGTTTGTGTTTATACATGTGAGTGTTATTAAGTTTGTTTGTGTGCTCATGCTTTTCCATTTTTGTATGTATTTGTTTATGTATGTGTGCTATGGTGTGCGTCTACGAATTTCTGCTAGTCTGTGTCTGAATGCATTTTAGTTTTTGTCTCTGTATGTTAGAGTGTGTATGTGTGTTAGGATGCATCTATGTGCTAGGGTGTGTCTGTATACTAGTGTGCCTCTGAGTTCTAGGGTGTATCTAAGCCATGCCTCCCAACAGTCACATAAGGGACCATCTGCTCAGCACTCACTATCCCCAAATGACTATGTAGTTCAAGGATAGGACCTGTCCAGCCACTCTCAGAAACTTCAGACTTCTTGATCACTGTTGTTGCAAATATTTATTGCCAAACTGTGTTAATATATAATAAAGGAATCAAAACAAATATTGGTCCAACACATTTCTTCTTGTTTAGGAGTTCCGTAGGTACCAAAACAAATCACATACAAAATAAAAAGCCGAACTACTCGTCATAAACTCATCCGATCGAGTTTCTCTTTAAATAGTCCAAAACCTCAGCTCCCATTGATGTTTCAGTGAGTGTGTGCTCCTACTCTATGATGTCCATCCTATCCTTTGCCTGTACTTCTTGTTGAGATCAGCACCCTCCTCCAGTCTGATCCCAATCGTTTCATCTTTGTGAAAATTGATCACATGTGCGTTCCACTGGTACTAAGTGCATTCATTCCATCTTCGTACATGATGTCACAATCTTTCAAAACACAATGTAATCAACTGTATATGTATCTTTGACTTCTGATTTTAAATGACATCACTTTATATATAGAAAACACGATACTGTGTAAACAAACAAAAAGGTATATTTTCTTAGATTCATCCTATTACGTTATATCTGTTTACTACCCATTACGGTATAGAGATCACCTAATATTATATTGGTTTATTTTCATACCATCTCAATTTAAAGTGCTGTACTCTAAATTATTTATGATTACAATTTGTTCATTTATATTTTTATATAGAATATAATTCCTTTATTAATTTAAACATTTATTAATTTTGTAATTCTGCTGTATTTATATTGATTAGAGTGCAATAATCTTCCTTTCAAATATTTGTATTACATTTTTCAAAATTATTTACATACAATATAATAAGAAAGGAAACAGCAAATACAGGGTGCGCTAAGTAGAACAATGAGAAATAATATACACAGAAAAAATGAAGTACAAAACGTCTCTGAAAATGCAATGTGGACCTTGGATAGGTATTCTTTGGTTCTTGCTTTGGGTCCTCAGTGGTAAATATGAAATACAAAAGCAGAAACAGGAAGGGACCAATAGTGCAAAACTCACAATACAAAGAGCTATGCCCAGCTCTAGGTAAAACAGCATGCAGTGGTATTTGAAACTCCCCACATGTAGGATATAGCTGGACAATAGGAGGTGTTTCTTCAATACTTCTTGCAGCGTCTCAGATACACGTCAGCATATAAAATACATAAAAATAAGAGGAAAACCCAATGGTGCAATAACGTATGTCAACTATAACTACAAACAAACACTGAGGTCCTAAGAGTGCCAGCTTACAATTGAGAGAGCTATCCCCAGCTCTGAGTAAAACAGCATATAGTGGTATTTAAACTCCCCACATGTAGGATATCCTTCTAGCGATATTTGCAGTGCAGGTCTTATGAAAAATAAAATCACAAAAGAGGGCCCATAGTGTTCTCAGTAGATAAAATAGAAGTAAAAGATAAAATGAAACGTCCTTACAGTGGATAGAGCAGACACACTGCTCTATGAACCAGACGTGAGTGGAATAATCCCCACCTAGGATTTCTTTTGTAGTACTGGATCTTAAGAATAATAAAAAATCAGCCAGGAGATAAAACAGCAACAAATAAAAGTAAGATGACTAACCACGGACAGATAGGTAGTCTAAAAATACTTTTATTTTAACAAAAGCATAAAAAACCCAACGCGTTTCGCCAAAAATAGGCTTTTTCAAGTGTATCTTTTGTGATTTTATTTTTCATAAGACCTGCACTGCAAATATCGCTAGAAGGATATCCTACATGTGGGGAGTTTAAATACCACTGTATGCTGTTTTACTCTGAGCTGGTGATTACATGCATTTAGTAATGCATTGGTGTCACATCTAAAGCCAGCTTGCAAAAGCTGCATATCTCCTGTCCAGACTATCTTTGACTGTCCAATCAAAGACTTCCCAATGCAACTCAATGAGAAGTCTTTGCAAGGCTGGTGCTCTGAGCAATTGCTGTCTCCTTTTTTTTTTTTACTATCTCTTTATTATAATTTTCTTTTGTGTACAATTGCCGCCTCTTAAGTTTAGCTTCACTGAGCAGAACAACCAGGAAGTAACAGTATCTGTTATCTGATTGACCGCCAGATAGCCAGGGGTTTTTAACAAGGTATATATGTAAATAAGTCTGTGTGTGTGTGTGTCAATTTGTGTGTGGGGGGTCAGTCTGTATGTGAATAGATGTGGGTGGTCAGTCTGTGTGCGTGTATGGGTCAGTCTGTGTGTGGGGGGTCAGTCTGTGTGTGTATGGGTGTAGGGTGGTCAGTCTGTGTGTGGGGGGGATCAGTCTGTGTGTGTATGGGTGTGTATGGGTCAGTCTGTGTGTATGGGGGGTCAGTCTCTGTTTGTGGGGTATCAGTCTGTGTGTGGGAGTCGGGGTTCAGTCTCTGTGTGTGTGTAGGTGTGGGGTGGTCAGTATGTGTGTGTGTTTGGGTCAGTTTGTGTGTATGGGTCAGTCTGTGTGTTTATGGGTCAGTCTGTGTGTATGGGTGTGTATGGGGTAAGTCTTTGTTTGTGGGGATCAGCCTGTGTTTAGGGGTGGGGGATTCAGTCTGTGTGTGGGGGTGAAGGGTTTGTGTGTTTGGGTAAGTCTGTAAGTGTATGGGTCAGTATGTGTGGGGGGTCAGTCTGTGTGTGTATGGGTGTGGGTGGTCAGTCTGCCTGTGTGTATGGGTCAGTCTGTATGTGGGGGTCAGTATGTGTGTGTATGGGTGTGTATGGGTCAGTCTGTGTGTGTATGGGTCAGTCTGTGTGTATGGATATGTGTGGGGGGTCAGTCTCTGTTTGTGGGGATCAGTCTGTGTTTCAGGGTGGGGAATTCAGTCTGTGTGTGGGGGTGAAGGGTTCAGTCTGTGTGTGTGTATGGGTCATTCTGTGTGGGATGGGTCAGTCTGTGTGTGTTGGGGGATCAGTCTGTGTGTGGCGGTAGGGGGTCAGTCTGTTTGTGCATGGGTCAGTCTGTGTGTGTGCATGGGTCAGTCTGTGTGGGGTGGGTCAGCCATTATGTGTATGGGTCAGTCTGTGTGTGTGGGGGGGTCAGTTCGTGTTTGTGGAGGTCAGTCTGTGTGTGCATGGATCAGTCTGTGGGTGTGCATGGGTCAGTCTGTGTGAGGTGGTCAGTCTGTGTGTGGGGGCGGGTCAATTTGTGTGTGTGTGGGGTCAGTCTGTGTATGTATGGGTCAGTCTGTGTGGAGGAGCAGTCTGTGTGTGCGTATGGGTCAGTCTGTGTGTGGGGTGGCAGTCTGTGTGTGTGTGTCAATGGGTCTGTCTGTGTATGTGTATGGGTCAGTCTGTGGGTTTGTATGGGTCAGTCTCTGTAAGTGCTTGAGCTCCAAGAGAGATACCTCTCATTTCGTGACCTCCCTTGTACCCGAATACAGGATAGGCAGCCTTCTCAACCACGATGGATCTGATTGTGCCACCACCTCCCTACAAGGTAAAATGAGGGAAAGGGGAGTATTATTATTATTATTTTTTTTTAAACAATTATTAAAGTAAGAATTGTAAAGCTCTTCCCTATCCCACTCTCTACACCCCCTAAACACAGTAAACCCTCACAGAAAGTACACCTTTGCATACACACACAGTGCACCCCACACACACATCATCTCTTCATCCACATACACACTTCTTCCCCACATACCTTCACCCCCCACACACACACACATACATGCCCTTTGAGCACACACAATTTTTCTCACACACTCACAAATTCTATATTTATTTTAATTTAAATTCATCCAGCCTGCCTACCATTGGGAGAGCTGAGTGGATCTTTCCCTGGCATCCATTGTGTCTCCTCTCAGTCTTCCTGCAGTTTCTCTCTGCTCCTCTGCGCGCTCTCTGTAGTGATGCCGAGGACGGAGTGACGTCATGTCACTAAATAGCGCGCCTGGGAGCAGAGAGGAACTGCAGGAAGGTTACTGCTCCCTCACGCTCCTCCTCCATGCTCCCAGCGGCGGCCAGCCTTAATGTTTCCTGCGTGGCTTAAAAATCAGCTGACAAATGCCAGGCGCCAGGTTGAAGTGTCTAGTCGCCATGGCAACCTGGCGCCTGGAATTTGTAAATACACACATATATATATATATATACACACACACACACGTTTTATACCTGCCCCCCTACTTTTGTCCTTGGCCCCTTATGTGCCCCCCAAGTATGAATCCTGGAGACGCCACTGCTCAGTAAGCTGAGGTGCTTTAGGGGTCTGGATTGTTCCTTTCTGTCTAATTCGAATATTTTGACCATAAATTTTAATTTTACATGGAATTCATTTTGAATTTTCAATGTATTACATAACCCTGTAAGTGTCCTTTTAATTCAAACAAGCATACATATCACTGAAATCATGATTCTTCTATTCATTGGTAAAATTCGGTATAAAAATAAAACATCTGCAAAATATCACCAATATATGTAAGTTGTGGTAATAGCAGCTTTAAATCTTAATTAAAATACAATCTGTTTTTTTTGTGCTTTCAGGATGCTATATGAGAAGCCGCAAGCTCTTACCCCACCGTGAGTTTTATGTATTCAAACTTTTTTTTTCCTGTATATTTTCACTAAACAGTGGTGACGGTTAGGAGCACAGGAACTTTATTGCCTAAACCATCAATTGTGCATAGTTAGTAAGGGTATTGCAAATTTTAGCAACCAGTTCTGAATTTTTAAAACATATCTTTACCTCCGACTTTCCAAGGTAATTTATTTTGGCTTAAAATGTGCAATTCTCTTGTTTACAAAACTGGGAACCGCTAATAAGAAAGTTGTTAAAAGGACATGCATTACTTTATATTTTTTAAACCAGCAAACACTTTTCAAACAAACCAAAATAAAACAAGAAATAATGTAAGAAATGTTTAAAAAATTACTGCAAACTTGGTCAGATTGCATTGTTGGGCACGCCTCTCAGCTAATGGGAGGTTTTTTCAGGCTGTGTGCATATGTGACACCAGATATCATAACAAATAAATAAAACACATCTTCCAGCCCTTTGGCAAAGGTGCTCAAAAACTGAGGAACTTTTAATGCAGTAAAAGCTTTGTGCCTATTCTGACTTGAAGAACATTCAGCATACTGTTATTTATATGATATGAATGTGAATATAATGGAAAGACATATGAAATGTATTTATGCTAAATAGAACATGTTTTACAAGCTGTGTAAGTTTCTTGCTGTGTACAGGTCTATTTAGTAAACAATACAGTAAATACTGAAAGGGAAATTCTGTCAATTCTAAATTTCATTGCAAAAGAATGCCTTCAAAATGTAAAAACGTTTTTTTTTTTTATACGTATTTGCATATTTCACATGGTATTCTGGGATACTTAACTTTAAAAAAATTCTAATAAAATGTTTTATTTATTTATTCATTTATTTATTATTACCAGAAATATCATTAAAAACTTGAATCAATAAATCAGTGATTTCTTGCAGAGGGTAAAAATGTCTAACTCTGCGTGTATTTTCAATATTATAGAAGAACAGATGTGGTGATGATGACACCGTGGCTTGCCCCTATTGTGTGGAATGGTACCTATAACATTGATATATTGAATGCCCAGTTCCAATTAAGAGGAGTTCGCATTGGCCTTGCGATGTTTGCCATTAAAAAGTAAGTAATAACGATTTCATATACGTTATCATAAAAATTAGTGTGTTGGGGGGAGGGGGTATAAATAAGAGGAAACTTGCCTTTGGTATTAACTGGTTGAATTACAAGAGCCTGATGCTGTTTGGGTTGTCACAGCAAATTTACTACAAAACGAAAATTACTATCTTGAATACCTTTACCACTATGCCTAAAAAAAATATTCTAATTGGAGTGAAATGTCTCCTAGAATTAGGGTTGCCACCTTTTTGGGAAAAAAATACCAGTCATTCTAATTTGCATAATTAATTATATATGCGTAACATCACAGGGCACGACGTACATACAAGAATGAGAACATTTGGAAGGATAAAATTCCCTAAATCAATAATAAACTACTTACAATGTTTGTACTTTGTCTGACTGTGTGTATAGCATTGTGAATGTGAGGCAGTGTGTATATGTACTGTCTGTATGAGTGAGTGAGTGTGTGTGTTAGGCATGTGCATGGAAAAATTTTCGGTTCGGTTCAGCATTCCGAAATTTGGGAATTCGGCACTTCGGAACTTCGGCAACTTCAGCACTTCGACACTTCGGAAATTCTGTAATTTCAGAACTTCGGGACCTCGGCAATTCGGCACTTCGGCAATTCGGCACTTCGACACTTTGGAACTTCAGCAACTTCGACACTTCGGCACTTCAGAATTTCGGAACTTCTTTTGCAGCCGCTTGACAGATAACTCCCTAATTCCCACGGTATTAGGGAATTATCTACCAAAAAGCTGAAAGACCTAAATTTGTCTTTCAGCCAAATTTACTAATACTAAGTAAAAATTACTTAGTATTTGTAAATTGTGCCCCTACTCGCTATACCACGAGTAGGGGCATGTCTATTAAACAGTGAGCAGCCAGTGGCTGCTCACTGTTAAAAAATTTTTTTCTAAAAATGGGTCCCCCCTCCGGAGCCCCCACCCGCAATGTGCGAGTGGGGGTTTTTAAACTAAAGGGGGGCCTATTGCCCCCTCTGGCCCCCACCCATGAGTGGCGGGTGGGGGCCCTAAAGTAAAATAATGGGGTGGAACCTATTGCCCCCCCGGTCCCCACCCCTGAGCGGTGGGTGGGGGGGCCCTAAATTAGAATGAGGGGGGACCTAATGTCCTCCCCCCTGGCCCCCACCCCTGAGCAGTGGGTGGGGACCCTAAATTAGAATGAGGGGGGACACCTAATGTCCTCCCACCTGGCCCCACCCCTGAGCGGTGGGTGGGGACCCTAAATTAGAATGAGGGGGGACACCTAATGTCCTCCCCCCTGGCCCACACTCCTGAGCGGTGGGTGGGGGCTTTAAATACTAATTAGGGGGGACCTAATGTCCTCCTTCCTGGCCCCCACCCCTGATCGGTGGGTGGGGGCCCTAAATTAAAATGATGTGGCGGACCTAATGTCCTCCCCCCTGCCCCCCACCCCTGAGTGGTGGGTGGGGGCCCTAAAATACTAATTAGGGGGTACCTAATGTCCTCCCCACTGGCCCCCACCCCTGAGCGGTGGGTGGGGGCCCTAAAATACTAATTGGGGGGGACTTAATGTCCTCCACCCTGGCCTCCACCCCTGACATTAGGTGCCCCACCCAATTAGTATTTAGGGCCCCACCCACCACTCAGGGGTGGGGACCGGGGGGGGACATTAGGTCCCCCCTTAATTAGTATTTAGGGCCCCCACCCACCACTCAGGCTGCTCACTGTTTAATAGACATGCCCCTACTCGCGGTATAGCGCTTAGGGGCATAATTTACTAATACTAAGTAATGTTTACTTAGTATTAGTACATTTGGCTGAAAGACCAATTTAGGTCTTTCAGCCTTTTAGTAGATAGCTCCCTAATACCGTGGGAATTAGGGAGTTATCTACTTATTCATTTCTGCCATTACATTGACTGGATAAGTAACTTACATTTTATATGAATGTGTGTTACTTGATTGTTGTAAGTGTTGCAAATGCTTACAGCTGAATCCTGGCTATGAATACCAATCAAAGGTTGCCTCTTTTTACAGAGGAGTGTGTATAACAAAAGTGCTCAAAAGAGTCAAAAAGTGATTTACAGGCAGCTCAATACACTAGTGTGGAAATATCCTCTATTCCACTGAATAAATTTAGTAGATATTGGTGCGGTTTAAGTGACAAGGACCTACACCTATAAGTGGAGAGCTCAAACACAGATAAATCTTACCAAAACGTAGTCTCATTCAATGGTAAAATATGGGGTACATGTCAAAATAAAATACAGAAAATACAATATAGTGTAGATGGTACTAAAAAATGGCTTCACAGTGATTATAATAATATCGTGTTGAATATTACACTCACATTTCAAGGAGCCTGTATATAGAAAACACTGGCTCCGTATAAAGGCTTGTGTGCTGTTATGGTAGCACCACCCTCCTATTTCGGCTTGAAGAATTTCTCGAGAACACGAAAAAAGAGAAGAAAGCAAACCAATGTGTAGACTTATGGTGATAAATGACACAGATATGTGTTCAATAAATGGGGTGCTCACCTGGTCCTGAGCCTACGAATCCCGGCTCTAGGTATGTGGATTTTGTGCCAATTTGAATGGGGATGGCACTACCCCTGTGAGGATTCCTTGGAGGCTCCAAAAAGAACTTGGATGAGGTATTAAATGAAAATGGTGAATTTATTAGTTTAAAATAAACATAAAAACAAAGATGATAAAAGTCCTCAAATAAAAGTCCTTTAAAAATGTCCAATACGCGTTTCACTCTCAAATAGAGCTTCTTAGAGCTTCACTCTCAGGTTGCTTCCACACTGTCATTCTCTGAAGTTCTGCCTGTGCATAACACTCAGAACGACAGGCAGATGCGTATTAGGGACTTTAATTTGTGGCTTGGTGAATGGTGTCGGGAGCAAGTATTTGGCTTTATTTCTCATGGTAGCTCTGTTTGGAATGGAGATAAGCTGTACAAAAAAGATGGTTTGCATCTTTCTCAAAAGTGAACAAATGTTCTCAGTGAGCAGTTCAGAGGTTTTGCGAGGATGTATTTAAACTAGGAGGGGGGGGGCAAAAGGGTGATAAAACATCAATCCAATTGCCCCCCAAAACAAGGACAGAAGGTGCCTTTAGCATGTGTGTTAAAAAATGATAAGCTTAGAGTCATGTCTACAAATGCTCGTAGTTTAGGGAATAAGATCCATGAACTTGTGGCAATAATGGCAACTGGTAGTGTAGATTTAGTCGCTGTTACTGAGACATGGTACAATGAGAAAAATGACTGGGACATAGCAATACCAGGGTACTCTTTATATAGGAAAGATAGGGAAGGCAAGAAAGGGGGAGGGGTGGCCTTGTATGTGAAGGATAGCATAAAATCTAGCCTAATAAAAGTTAGTGAGGCAAACATAGAGTCCGTTTGGGCTACGTTAGAATTTGGTAATCACACAGTAACTCGTGTAGGTGTGATTTATAGGCCCCAGGACAAATTGAAGAGTTAGATAATCTACTAGTTGAGGAAATAGCTAAAATGACAATGAAGGGGGAAGTTATCATCATGGGTGACTTTAATCTTCCTGATGTAAATTGGAAAACAAAATTAGCTACTTGTGCCAGGAGCACACATATTCTAAACTTCCTACTGGGATTGTCTCTAAAACAAGTTGTTGAGGAGCCAACTCGTAAAGAGGCCATACTAGATTTAGTGTTAACAAATGGAGATTTGGTATCAGATGTTACTGTAGGTGAAAGTTTAGGATCCAGTGATCATCAGTCAGTGTGGTTTAATATAAGAACAGTGACTGAGTCACACCACACAAAAACAAAAGTTTTAGACTTTAGAAAAACAGACTTTTCTAAAATTAGAATATGGGTAGAGGAGTCATTATCAGACTGGAGCAATTTAAATGGAGTCCAAGAGAAATGGGATTATTTAAAAGTTGCACTATTGAAGGCAACAGAAAAATGCATTAGGCTTGTCAGTAAAAGCAAAAATTCAAGAAACCACTGTGGTACTCCGCAGATGTAGCCAAAATAGTTAAAAACAAAAAGTTAGCATTTAGGAATTATAAAAAAACCCAGAGTGAGGGAGACAAAATGATCTATAAGATTAGGCAGAAAGAGGCTAAGCAAGTTATAAGAGCTTCCAAATCACACACAGAAAGAAAATAGCACAGTCAGTAAAAAAGGGGATAAAACATTTTTTAGATACATAAATGAGAAAAGAAAAGTAAAACAAGGATTAGTTAGATTAAAAACAAAAGAAGGAAGGTATGTAGAAGAGGATAAAGGTCAGGCTGACTGCCTCAATGAATATTTTTGTTCTGTATTTACAGAAGAAAATGAAGGAAAGGGACCTCAGTTGAGAAAAAGGATAAATGAGTCATTTATTACACGTGAGTTTACAGAGGAAGAGGTTCTATTTCAACTGTCAAAAGTAAAGACAAATAAGTCAATGGGACCTGATGGAATACACCCAAAGCTATTAAAAGAGCTTAGTGGTGTACTAGCAAAACCATTAACAGATTTATTTAACCAATCATTGTTAACAGGAGTAGTCCCAGAAGATTGGAAGTTAGCGAATGTTGTGCCCATTTACAAGAAAGGTAATAGGGAGGAGTCGGGCAACTATAGGCCAGTAAGCCTTACTTCAGTAGTGGGGAAAGTGATGGAAACCATGTTAAAGGATAGGATTGATGAACATCTAAAAACACATGGATTTCAAGATCAGAGACAACATGGGTTTACTTCAGGGAGATCATGCCAAACTAATCTTATTGATTTTTTTGATTGGGTAACTAAAATTATAGATCAGGGTGGTGCAGTAGACATTGCTTACCTAGATTTCAGTAAGGCTTTTGACATTGTTGCACATAGAAGGCTTATCAATAAACTGCAATCTTTAAGTTTGGATTCAAATATTGTTGAATGGGTAAGGCAGTGGCTGAGTGACAGGCAACAGAGGGTTGTAGTTAATGGAATATATTCGAAGCTTGGACTTGTCACCAGTGGGGTACCTCAGGGATCTGTACTTGGACCCATTCTCTTTAATATTTTTATTAGTGATATTGCAGAAGGTCTTGATGGTAAGGTATGTCTTTTTGCTGATGATACTAAGATATGTAACAGGGTTGATGTTCCAGGAGGGATAAGCCAAATGACAAATGATTTAGGTAAACTAGAAAAATGGTCAGAATTGTGGCAACTGACATTTAATGTGGATAAGTGCAAGATAATGCATCTTGGACGTAAAAACCCAAGGGCAGAGTACAGAATATTTGATAGAGTCCTAACCTCAACATATGAGGAAAGGGATTTAGGGGTGATTATTTCTGATGACTTAAAGGTAGGCAGACAATGTAATAGAGCAGCAGGAAATGCTAGCAGAATGCTTGGTTGTATAGGGAGAGGTATTAGCAGTAGAAAGAGGGAAGTGCTCATGCCATTATACAGAACACTGGTGAGACCTCACTTGGAGTATTGTACACAGTACTGGAGACCGTATCTTCAGAAGGATATTGATACCTTAGAGAGGGTTCAGAGAAGGGCTACTAAACTGGTTCATGGATTGTGGGATAAAACTTACCAGGAAAGGTTAAAGGATCTTAACATGTATAGCTTGGAGGAAAGACGAGACAGGGGGGATATGATAGAAACATTTAAATATATAAAGGGAATCAACACAGTAAAGGAGGAGACTATATTTAAAAGAAGAAAAACTACCACAACAAGAGGACATAGTCTTAAATTAGAGGGACAAAGGTTTAAAAATAATATCAGGAAGTATTACTTTACTGAGAGGGTAGTGGATGCATGGAATAGCCTTCCAGCTGAAGTGGTAGAGGTTAACACAGTAAAGGAGTTTAAGCATGCGTGGGATAGGCATAAGGCTATCCTAACTATAAGATAAGACTAGGGACTAATGAAAGTATTTAGAAAATTGGGCAGACTAGATGGGCCGAATGGTTCTTATCTGCCGTCACATTCTATGTTTCTATGTCTACAATGCCTGTGTATGTCATTGTGTGTATAAATTATATAACAATGTGTGTACATAGCATCTATAGCAGATTGATATTCTGGTTCTATTCTTTCACCATTCTCCCATTTTACTGCTGGAAACATACACATGCTACTAAATACAAACACACACATAGACTGCTGTATACACACACAGGCTGCTGTATACCCACACACAGACTACTGTATACCCACACACAGACTGCTAAATACACACACACACGCAGACTGCTAAATACAAACACAGAGGTGCAGACTACTAAATACACACTCAAACTGCTGATCACACACACAGACTGATGAAAACATACATATAGACTGTTGAATGCATACACAGAGTACTGAATATACACACACACTGATTGCTGAATACACTCACACACAAACTGCTGCATATACACACCCACACAAGTACCTGCTCTCAAGACTCAGCCCCTGCTGCCATGCTTCCACCTCTTGGACCTGCAGCTCCGGCTCCTCCCACGCGGACTCTATTAGTGGAGAGGGCAGGGACAAGCTGCAAGATCCCCATCTCAGCCCTCTTCACATAGCTCTAGCACCAACGAGTTTTCGGAGTACGGCCTGAGAGCACTGCACCCTGGTTGCCGGTGCCGATATTGCAGCACATTCTCCTCATAGAAAAATACCGGCAATTGTATTGTCGGTATCTTTGCAATACCGGCACCGACCACAGAGCACCAAATACCGGCTGTGCCGCTTAAATACCGGCCAGGTGGCAACCCTTCCTAGAATGCACAATGTGATTAGAATTCCACTAAATGCACTATTTTAGTTTCCTATGTATAATACAAAAAATAAAAAAATAAAGTTTTTTTTGGTATCCAGTGCTGAGTAAGACAAGGCATAAGGTTTTCTACATAATTATACTAGGACGGCAGTGACTTCCTTTACAACATGGGCAGGCTTTACATAATACACTGGATAGGGTCCTTTTCTCTTGAAGATGGGATAGAGAGTAATATAATTATAGTGGTAGGGATCCCAAAGACCCTAATTGCTCCATATTATCTGTGTGTACCTGCAGCAGCAATTTCTCCAAAAATAAATGTACATTATTTTTTTTAAAAATCAAAGTTTAATTAAATGTAATATATTTTAAAAAAATCATAAAGTTTCATTGAATGTAATACACTTTTAAAAACCAGAAGTAAAAATTTGCTGACAGTTGTCCTTTATATGATTGACACTTTACACAAATCTACAAGATCAATTAGAAGATTTTGCTGTATTACAACTGATGTTGTATATCTTTATAGCAGAATCACAGTTACCTTATTCATGTAGAATCTCTTTTTATTTATAAGGTATTTATACATCTATGTTTTTTTTGTTTTTTTTCAGGTATGTAGTGTTCCTTCAACAATTCATAGAAACGGCTGAAAAATTCTTCATGGTAGGACATAAAGTCAACTATTACATACTCACTGATCGTGTCGAGGAGGTACACCAGTACAATTTTAAACTTGGTGAAGGTAGACAGTTATTTACCCTACAATCTCCCACGTACAAAAGGTGGCAGGATATCTGCTTCAGACGCATGGAGATGATTCGCAATTATACTCGTGACAGGTTCATCAATGAGGTTGACTACCTGGCTGTGGCTGATATTGACATGCAGTTCAGTGACGATGTTGGCGTAGAGAGCTTAAGTGAATTGTTTGGGACCATACATCCTGGCTTTTATAACCTATCTCGACAAAGTTTTACTTATGAACGCCGGGCAGAGTCTAGGGCCTACATTCCACCTGATGAGGGGGACTTTTATTACGCAGCAGGTTACTTTGGGGGCACAACAGAGGAAATATACAAATTGACCAACTACTGCCATAATGGCATAATGGCAGACAGAAAGAAAAATATTGAAGCTCTATGGCATGAAGAGAGCCATTTAAACAAATACTTTATTTATTACAAACCGACAAAGCTCCTTTCACCTGAATATTTATGGGACAACCGTATGGGTATCCCAGGATTCCTTAAAAGACGAAGATTTGTTGCGGTTCCAAAAAACCATAATGAAATCAGGAACAAAAGGTCAATCAAAGAAAAACAAAGAGCCAGTAAAAACGCTAAGCATTAAAATAAAAAAAATGAATAAAACGTTTTGCAATATTCTGCATATTATCCCTGACACCACTGTCCCACTATTCCCATATTCTAAAATACTTATTTTTGCCAATTACAGCAGAAATTACTAAGCTACCAGTCACAGAAATCCCTTTTCACTGAGATGAACTCCAGCTGTGCACAGAGAGCTAGTCATCCTCCCTACTCCAGTGTGCTAGGCCTTCTCAAAAAATTAAAGGATCACTATAGTGTCAGGAAAACAAACTCGTTTTCCTGATACTATAGCATCCTTAGGACCCCCCCACCCTCAGGGTGCCCCTCCCTTGGCGCTGAAGGGGTTATTGAGCTTATAACAATGACTGACCCCCTGTCAGTCATTGTTGTAAGCTCTGACCCCAGCACCTTGCAATAAGCATAGAGAAAGCATATTCAATGCTAGAATCAAGAATAAATGTTTTTACTTTCACGTACTTTGCTGAATAAAATGTAGTCCATAAAGCCACACTCACCTTCATTTAAACTCTTAGATTCATTACCAACCTGTAGATGAATGAATTCCTCTACGAGAAACCAATAGTCATTCTTTTAATATGTGCAAATGTGAAAATGAAGTCTAAAAATGTCACTCACTCTGTCCTTCCAAATAATAAAGGAAGTTTCAATGGGTCCTCCCATTACTACAGTCAGGGATGGGGAGAAGTGAATAAAACTTGCATTCCAGAGAGTGGTAAAGATGTCAAGAGCACCTTTCAATGTCTTTCATTTAGAAATGTATGATTTGAATGCATCGACTGTGTGTGGAAATTGTGCTCAAATTCAGAAATTATTTTTACCGTAGGTTGCCATTTTCACTAAGCTGTGCTACTAACAATATCTTCAGGGTCTTACAAATACATGAAAATGGGAAAACAAGTAGTGAAATAGTGCTGTGTTTATATAGGGAAGGCAGCACACCTAAATGGGTTAGTCTCTCCTAAAAACCCAAAAGGGATAAAAAAAAAAAAAAACAACGAACAATAGGGAGCACCCAGGGGTTGGGAATCAGAATAACTATAAGTAAAACAAATAAAATGGAACAAAATATACACTTTCCTATGTGTTACAAATACCCTCTGTCTGCTGCTTTGTTACAATGTGTCTGTTCCTTTCCTCTAAATAAACCAGAAATGTAATTCACCATATCTTTCGTATGAATGAATGACCGACCACCTGGCATATGGAGTGTGCCGCCTATTAGTCCCCCAGAAGCTGCGGTTTGCCTTGTTAACCTTTTTCACCTCCAAAACACCAAACAAAATGCCAAACGACCGATATGAACGAACACGTGGCGGCGGCCATCTTTAACTGCTGAACGCCCAGCGAGGTTTGTCGTCGACCGCATGGTACTGTTTTCGGCCACTATTTTACACGAACCCCGCTTGGACCTCCAGACTTTCATCCGTTTCTAAACATACGAACCCAGTGCCGTTCGGCACTTTCATACTCCCGAAACTAGACCGACCCTATGACTATGACTATTGTGTGTTGTTAGTTTAAGCAGACTGTGATTGTCTATTGTTGTGACTTAGATGATGATCAGATCACATTTTATGACCAATGTGTGCAGAAATCCATATCATTCCAAAGGGTTCACATACTTTTTCTTGCAACTGTATACTCAAATTTACCTGAGCAGATAGCCCGCTCAGTGTAATCAGCATAGGTAGTATAATCCCCACCTTGGATACTTGGTGAGGTCCTCACTTTAGTATATGCCAGCTCAGTAACAGGCTGCAGATCAGATAGCAAGATCACTGGACCACCAGGAAGGGGAACCACTGGACCACCAGAGAATCACTTCAGTAACAGGCTGTAGATCGTATAGCAAGACCACTGGACCACCAAGGAATAGAGTAGGTTTGATATTGCTGTACAAAGGAATTGCTCTGCAGTTTGGGGAGATTGGACTGCTGTTCTGAGTGCTCACTTAATGCTGGCATCAGCAGGCATTTTTGCTTTTATTCTACCATTTCTGGACCCGGTGGGAAAAGTCTTAAGAAAAAGGACACTGAATACAGTCTAAAGCTTTTCAGTCTCCAAAAAATTCTATTAAAAATGAACAAATAGATGATATATAAAAATTGTATGAATTTATATATTTTAACTTTTAGTATTGTGTGAAAAGCAACCTATGCACACGAATGCTGGATATGCAATCTTGTTTCAAATAAATGTAATCCTAATATTTTTTTTCAAACAAAAACTGCTTGGTAAGGAAGGGGTTACATAGTTACATAGCTGAAAAGAAACATTTGAACATCAAGTTAAGCTTCTCTCACATTTGTATTTGCTGGTAATCTAAAAGAAGGAAAACAAAAAACAAATCTGAGGCACTTCTCATGTGTTGTTATCCATAATTCCATTTAGGTTGTAAGCTACTTGCGCATTCTTTAACCCAAAGTGCATAACTTTGCATTTTTCTACATTAAATTTCAGCTGACATTTGAGTGCCCAGTCCCTCAATCAGTCTAAATCCCTCTGTAGCAAAGCAATATCCTGCTCACATTGTATTACTTTACAGAGTTTTGTGGCATCTGCAAACACTGGAACATGGCTTTCAATGCCTATTTCATGATCGTTTATAAATTTGTTTAATAGAAGTGGTCCCAGAACAGAACCCTGAGTGACACCACTTACCACTTTTGTCCAGCTCGAAAGTATACCATTAATGATAACTCTCTTTCATATAATATCTTTTTTAGAAATAATAGATGGTGGAGTGTCCTATCATGATATATACACCTTTTACATTAAGCATTGATGTTAGGTCGTTTTACTTCCAGGTTAAATTTAAATTCAAGTCTCTGAACTACTCTTTTATGACATACAGGACCTAAATGTGGCTCAATGGAAAATTAGAGGTATTTTAAAATCTCAGATCTCATATATGAAGAAATTATTACACCTATTTCTCAATTTGAGCCTTCCAATAAAGAGATATATTCTTATTTACGTGTAAAGAACTATATGTTGGGCATGACGATACTCTCACATTACTGGGTGGAGGAACTTTTTCAAATTTCTACCCCTCAGTAAACATATATTCTATCTATCTGAAATTTTTTCAGAGTTACTGCCCAATCCACCAGGCTAGAAGATAGTAACCCCCTATCCCCCCCCACCCCCCCAAGTGGATGGGAATCCAAGCTAGAAATCCATTTTCCTTTAAATGAATGGCATCTTGCGATTAAACGGGTTCTTTAGAACACTCATTGTATTTCTATACTGGAACTTCACCATAACATTATATATAGATGTTTTTAAGTTCCTACAAACTTAATAGGATCTCTACAAATAACTCGGACATCTGTTGGAGATGCCACTTAGGAAAAGGACATGTTTTACATATTTGGTGGGAATGTACAAGACTAAACTTGATAAAGTCTCAAATTAAATTCTGTCTATTTAAACTATTTTCATTTTCTGAGATTATGCATTATATGTTTTTATGGAACATTGATTTTCCCAATAGTAATAAAAAAAAAAAAAAGTCAAGAATAACCCATCCTATTTGTCTCATAGATGGAAATCTTCAGATATAAATTGGCTAACAACATGTAACCAAATGTCCGAATGATATAAGAGCATAGTTAGTATTTAGCGAGAGAAACAGCAGAATGTAGCCCATGGAGCAGCGCAGCTAAGGGGAATGGGCCTTGACATTGATCAGTGGCCATCGTAATTAATCCACACTTACCTGTTTTGCACATCCTCCCTCCCTTATTTGATCTCTAGCTCCCGTTTGGTCACGGCGGCGGGGGATGGATAGAGAAGTTGGGGTATAGGTTGTTTGTCCTGATGGAAAATAGTTTTGGTTCACTAAGAACAGTTTGGTTTGGAAGAGTATTGGTACGTTGGAGCTCGTCAGTAGCTCTGAACCTGGTGTGTAGGGTGTATCTTGGTATGCCCCTACATGGACAGTTTGGTGTGAAAGAGTATAAGTATTTGATCTCTAGCTTCCGTTTGGTCACGGCGGCGGGGGATGGATAGAGAAGTTGGGGTATAGGTTGTTTGTCCTGATGGAAAATAGTTTTGGTTCACTAAGAACAGTTTGGTTTGGAAGAGTATTGGTACGTTCGAGCTTGTCGGTATCTCCGAACCTGGCGTGTAGGTTATATCTCGGTATGCCCCTACATGGAAGAAAGCTGGAAAACATGCCCTCGGTGGCAATGGTTATGTCATGCCCTCAGTGGCAATGGTTATGTTATAATGTGGTTTTACTTATTGTGTTGTGTGTTATTGTCTGATGTAGTATTGTTAAATTAGTTGGGGTGTTATGTTATGTTAATATGTGACAATGACACTAAAATATTTTAGTTTTATTTATTTATTAATAAAACTGTGATAATTTTCCCAAATAAAGGTGTCCGAGTATATGTGGGAGGTTTGGGTTTATCACGCATATGCCAAAAAGGCGTCTATGCATATGTCAACATTTTAAGCTTGGTAGCTTCCTTGGAAGAAATACTCAGACCTCTTGAATCTTGACAATATATAATGTAATGTTTTTAAACCCATTAAGTATGAATAGGTGATACCTGCTCCGATACTTGATTTGTCTGACTTTTTCCTATTTCTCTCCTCCACCCTTTTTTAAATTTTATTTTATAGATGGTGTAGCGGAGAGGTAGTTTCATCCACGGTATCTCCGCTGGGTAACAGGAACAGCATAAAATCATCCAAGTAAAATAAGTACAGCATGTAATAATCCCAGTAGCAGTATATAAATCCTTCCTTCCCAAGAACTAGATGACACATAGGCTGGGAGTCAACTGAGGTTTTAATCACAGGTCACAGTATTTATGTGGTTCCCCATGCAAGGGGTTTCCTTACTGACATTACAGGGGTTGTACAGTAGGGGACTACATGGGGAACTTAAGACCTTTCTCCCATCATGCACTGCTGTACGAGAGGGATACTCCCACTAGAATATCCAGTTAAGTGGATTATCCCTCCGTGCCGCAGAACTGGCACTTCACATAAAAATATACAACCTTAACATTATTCATACTATATTACCGAATGACCATTCGGTAGATAGCTGGGGTCTAAGCGCACATTTCGTGCAATTACCGCTCAGATCCCAGCACATTTAGCCGAACGCCGCATAAATTACACTTCAATATATACTTTGCCTAAATTGCACGAAGCAAGTACCGAAAGACCGGTACTCCCAAACGGTCTGGAAGTCCAGCGGTATTCGTGCCGTCGAGTAGCCGATTTAAGTTCCAGGCACTCAACGACAAAATACCGCTGGGCTAACAAAGGATCTAAGATGGCCGACTGCCGCATGGTCAGTAGCCGAACGGCGGCCACCCTGAATCTTTAATAACTTCCGAAAGATACAATGTTGCAATGTTTAATGGGAGCCACACGACCTCCTGTGTGTGGTCTCCCATTCGGTAGTTTGTTCGTTTCACGAGCAGTGTTGAAATTCACTGTTCGTGAAACTACTGTATGAATGCTGGTGGCTTTCATGCCGCCAGCATACGAATGCTCTTGTTCGCATAAAATAAAGAATTAGGTATACGCTTGGTTCTTAACATCCTTAAAGCTACAGCAACACATTAATATAAATACAGTCTTAAAGTGGCTAGTTTTGCCACAGATGGAAAGGGAAGAGAAGTGATTGATAATATGGTAAAGGAAGGGAGAAGGAGGGGAAGGGGAAATTAAGTAGAATAGGTTATCTACATCCCAGTTTCTCGCAATGGTTCTCTCCTAGTTTTTTGTATGCATGAATGGTATGATGTAGATGTCTGTCTTTGTTTATATATGCACTTTAGGCTATTTATAAATATTTAACATTGATCTTATTATACTATAAGTATTAAGATTTATTATGTTTCGCTTAACGGCATATATTTAAAACCTTTTTTAAACATATGTATACAATATAAAAGTCTGAATGTAAAAGCGCTAAAAACAGGGGGAGTTGGAGGAAATATTAAATATTATTACCACTAGACCCAGGGACCCCTTGGTTACTGCAGGAAATAGTGTGATAGCATATTATTGCTACCTCTAGGGTAACTGCAAGTGAATCCATGGGAAAGTACAAGATAGCAGAGTTGTACCCTTTCAGTGATGGAATTTTAGTCTCACATTAACTCTTTTAGGAGTGATATGTTAGTCAATGTCATATTAATCCTTACAATCCATATGCTCTGTATGTGCATGCCCAGCCTTCTACCTGTTGGGTCACTGTAGTAAATAGTGTGATGGCATGATCTTGCAAACCCTAGTGTCGCAGCAAATAAAACACCTGGTCAATAAAGACCTATCTTCAGGAGAACACCTTTGCAAAGGGCTGTATACAGAAGCTTATTAAGACAGAGAAGCTGAACTCATTTGAAGCAGGAGATAACATCATTCAGGTAAGCCAAAAAGAAAAATTCTCTAGTCTTAGAATAACTAAAACTGTCCTAGGGATGGGACACGAACAAAAAGACTGAGGGTAGGAGGGGTAACTTATACCTTTTGTTTTAATTAGGTTCCTGTCTAATTAGGGAGAGGGAGCAGCTACCCATTGTTGTGCTGCTATGCATACGTCCAGGAAATAAATATATATTCTATATTATAATTAAGTAATTTTTTTTAATTTGAATTTGAGGGACCTGCCTAACAACCCATAAAAGTCCAGAAAATGTACCTTGTGAGCCTTTTATTTAACCCTGTAACTTTCCAAAACACTATAAAATCTGGACATGGAGTGTACTGTTGTACTCGGGACACTTCGCTGAACACAAATATCAATGTTTCAAAACCATATAATGCATAATGACTAATATCATCAGTGAAAATGTTATTTGTTTTGGGAAAAATGCAAAAAACAAATATGAATGCTAACTTTGGCCAGGGTTTGTAACTAAGTGGCTATTAAAAAAGACATACCCAATTTTGAATACCCTGGCTTGTCTACTTTTACAAATGGTATGGTATTTCCTGGGCTGCCATATGGTCTCATAGGCAACATATCATCTCAAAGGCAAATTTCAATGTGTAAAAACTGAAATGGGCAAGCCTAACATTTGACCTTGTAACTTTGTAAAACACTATAATACCTGGCCAAAGGGGTACTGTTGCACTCATAAGACATTGCTGAACACAAACATGAGTGTTTTAGAGCAGTGAAATGTATAATGCTGACGATATTATTGGTGAGAGGGTAATTTATTTGTTGTTGGTTGGTTGTCTACTTTTGCAAATGGTATGCCATTATGATTTTTATTTTCGTTGCTAGTCTGCCAGACTGTCTAAAAGACAACCAGTGGCGTACCTACCATGGTCGCAGGGGTCACAGCTGTGACCAGGCCCCTCACTGCAGGGGGCCCGGCCGCAGCCATGACCCCTGCGACTGTGGGCCGCCTAATGCCGCCACCTCCGTGTTCCCCCTGTCATAGGTGGGCCCAAGAGGTGTCCCGCTGGCCACCCAATGGACCCCCAGTGGGCGGCAGAGTTCCTGTCAGACGCAACGAGGGAGCTGTGTTCTCTCTACTCTGCTCATGACGTCATATTCTGGCTCCCGGCATCAGTAGACAACCCACGAGGGAGCAGAGCAGAGAGAACACAGCTCCCTTGCAGCGTCTGACAAGAACTCGGCCGCCCTATGCACTGAAGCCCCACTGGACCCCAGAGACAGATCTATGCCAGCTCTCCAGGTAGGGAGGCTGGGTGGACATTTAATATTAATAATTTGTGTGTATGTGTGTGTCTATAAGTGTATAAGTGTAAGTAAATTTTTAAGAATCTGGCGAAATTGAAAATTAGATTCCGACTATCTTAAACAGGCTGATTATATTAAAAAACAATTTATTGAAAAAGGGTATGATAAAACAATCCTAGAGAAAGAAGTGGAGGAGATAGGAAAATTACAAAGAAAATATCTTATAAAATATAAGCAAAAAACAACAACACAAACGAACGAAATCCCCTTTATTTGCAATTTTAACGGACTCAACGGACGGATACAAAGAACTATTAAAAAACATTGGCATTTGTTAAAGGATGACCCTGTTTTAAATAAGATTTTGCCATCAAAACCAAAAATAATATATAGAGGAGCTAAGAATTTTAAAAATATTTTAGTAAAAAGCCATTTAACCCCTAAAAAAACAAAGCACTTTATTCAAGAATTAAAGGGATTTTATGGATGTGGAACATGCCTCCCTTGTAGAACAACAAAAAGTAAAAAGAGACATTTAAATGATATAGAAAATATAATTAAAAAACCGTACATTATAAATGACCATTTAACCTGCCATTCAAAAGGGATTATATATATTTTAAAATGCCCATGCAACCTCTTATATATAGGCAGGACAATTCGACTATTAAAGGTTAGGATTGCAGAACACATTAGGAATATAAAGAATGGTTTAGAAACTCATAGTATGTCACTACATTATAAACAAGTCCACAACCAAAATCCTGAAAACTTGTTTTTTTGTGCAATAAAAGAAGTTAAAAGAAATTGGAGGGGGGGTAACTATATCAAAATATTAGGAAAGGAAGAAATGGGTTTTATTTTTCATTTTAAGACTCTTATTCCTTACGGTCTTAACTCAGATTTTGAAGTTTGTCATTTTTAACAAAATTTTATTAAAAAAAAAAGAAATTCCCCCCCCCCCAATATTTTTAGAGCATCCTATAAGTCATAAAAATAGTAAATTCATTACATTTATAACATCTCTAATAATACCTCTTTTATATATGCACTAATACTAATGTTCTTATCATCATAGTGCCTACCATTTAATATAAAACATCTTCCATTTCAGAAGCATACAGGTACAAAATCTTTGTTTTATGTGTTTTCTGTATATGTATATTGTGAGATGACAGAAGCTTTGGAAGGACCATATTCATTACAAACTGACATTGCTAAACGCATGCATAACGTTTATATTCCCTAAAAGACCGCATCTACATTGAACTGACACTTTGAAACGCATATATGCGTTCCAGCAAGCGTCACGTGACGAGTGCGTTCCACGGTTGGAACGCAAAAAAACGGAAGCGGAAATGAAAATCTCACTGAAAGGCGACCGAGGACGGAGGGACAGTAAAAAGACCGCCAAAGCAGAGCTATTTAAAACGGATTAACAGACAAGATCAACTAGCAATTGAAGAAGCCTCTAAACGGGGCGAAACACGTTTTGCACTTCATAAGACTTTACAAAAGGACTTACCTTCAAAATTGTAAGGTTTTTATCCATTTATTTTAATTAATTTATATTTGTTGTGCACTTTATAATAAAGCACTTTATTCCTACTGCAAACTGTGAAGATATCCTACTGTTTGGAAACCCCTGCCAGTTCAAAGAAGGGAGTGGGTCCCTCTAGCACCCACAAAGCTGAATTCTTGAGCCATCACATTGGCTCCCTGTTTGTGAGTGCTTTTCTTATTTAGTATTGCACTAAATTATTGAAAATTTGCCCCTTTTGCACTATTTTGTTCTACCTATGTTTTAACCTTAGGAAGAACTACTTAAGAACCACCTTATTTCAAAAAAAAGATACTCCACCTTATGTTGTATGGTATAAAAAGGTGGCTATCTATCTGATGCAAGTAGCAACCCACAATTTATTTTTACTTTCTAAAAAAAAATAATCCAGGAAAAAACACCTTTCTCCAATTTCAGCTCGAGCTAATTTCTACAATAATTTATTAAGATGGTCAAGTTCCAACAACAGTGCTAGAGGAGTCCAGAATTAGTGCTACACATTTTATTTTTAAAATACCGCCAACTGAAAAAAAAGTAAGTCCCCAGAAACATTGCAGAGTCTGTTATAAAAAAGGGAAAAGGACAGACACCCCCTTTCACTGTCCCGATTGCCCTTCAAAACCTGGACTGTGTATTGGAGCTTGTTTTAAGCTCTACCACACAGAATATACCCTTTTGTAATACTTGTTTCTCATTTTTTTACTTTGTGTCTTTTGAAAGCGGCAAATTTTAATTAGTCAATTTCTTTCCCCCAAATCTCCAGTTAGATTCTTTTTGTGGGAGTTAGTTTAGAGATTGCTGCTAAAGGTGCATTTGAAACCTGCACATTTTTTCTTTAAAAAGTTTACAAAGTTAAAAACTTTTCTGGCAGTAACATATAACCAGCTGGCCAAAATCTAAAAGCAATGTGTGGATAAAATATCAGAGTCTATACAGATGTTTATACAGCAATTGGATAAATACTTGCAAAAGCATAATATACAGGGATATATTGTTTAATTAGTGGGGTAATAACTTCTTGATCCAATGAGATATCAGACTGCCATTCTGGGTTAAGAAGGAATTGTTTCCTAGTCTGTTGAAAAATTGGATGCACTACAGACTGGGATTTTTACCTTCTTTTGGATCAACAGCAAAGACAAATGTAAGAAAGGCTGACCTCGATGGACATGTGTCTTACCATTGTCCAACCCCCACATTGTCACTATTGTCCAACCCCCCAAGTGTCTAAGGATTCCCAAAAAGTATCTCCCTGCCTCACTCACCATATATTCCTATAAAAAATGTACTTACCATTACCGTACAGCAGCTTCCCTACACCAAGCTTACCCTTATGTTGGGCTTAATTTTCTTGGAGGAGCAATGGTTTATAACATCAGAAACCATCTGCCCAGAGGTTAAGACCTAAGGAGTAGGCCGGACCTGGCACCACCCTGAACCCATGCACCATCCGATGCCTCATCTCTGTAATGACTCTTGCTAACTTCCTGTGAGACAAATAACACCACAGCTGCCATTTCTCTTAAATCTAGTCACCAGGTACGCTCTTCGGCTTGCTATTGTCAGGTACCAACTTGTATTGATGCAAAGAGCAGTACTTTTATTTTCTTTTGCATTTTACATTTTAATTTGCTGGATGTCATCTACTGATTGTGGGTTCTCTCCCAGATTTTAACGGAAGCCCTCATTTACTCACTACAAACATCTGGCTACCTTCATTGATTTATTTATGCACTGTACACTTGCTTGTGGAAAGACATAATTCAAATTTATCCTCCAGGCATATAAATTTCAGGTACCAACAAGCCAGTTACTGTACATACTTTGGTTTTCCTTTTTTCTTTTCTTTTTTTTGCTTTTCATATATATTTTCATTTCCTGATTACAACTATCTGGATGCCTACTACTATTTCTTTTTGTGGATGTACTCAACATCATAAAACCGTTTTTTTTTACTATTTATTTCCTGTAATACTATTTTTAGGCAACAACTTGTCTACAAGCCAAAAACTGTATTTACTAAGTTTTGTGTTTTTCTGGGGTTGTTTCTTTTCTTTTTCTTTTCTATATTTTGTTTGTCCGTACACGATGATTTGAGATCTTCTCACTGCCTTCATTACTCCTTTAATGTCCAACTGAGGCTGATTCCTTGTGACTTTGCATTTTATACAATTTAACAGACACTGCACCATTTGATTCCCTCTGTTCCCTTTGTAACATATTCACTTGGTATAAGATGGAGTTCCCAGGCTGGGGATAGACTCCATTATTGCAGATACACTATGAACTGAGCGCTTAGAAATGTGAGCTGAATGCCAAAACCTCTTTTATATCTTCGAAACTGTATTATGGACTCACACTATATTTTCTACTTTAATTTGGGTGCACTGCCATCTTGTGGACTACAAACAAATATCACTATTGTGAAGCGAAGCAGACATATGTTTGGTGTAACAAATAAACTGATACATTACCGCATAATCTTATTTTTGCATTATTGCTCATTCTTCACATTGCTAGATTATTCTCAGTTTTTATATTATATTTTGTTATGTCTTGGCCAGAAGTTGGTAGGGTTACTTTGGGGTTTGAAGTATTGCTGCCCATTGCTTGTGCAAAGTGTTGTATATTATCTTTGATACATTGTGTCTTCTACCCTTAAACCCTTATGTTTTATTTGTGTCCTTTACCTCCCATCTCCTCCCCTGTCTTGTGTCTTTTACTAACCCTCCATGTGTTTCTTATATCTACCCCTCTCTGAATATTAGCCCCCCTTTTGTGTCTTATTCCCCTTTTCTATCTATCTTACTGTCATGTTTCTGAGCAGGTCAGAGAGGAGACTTATGCCGGGGTTGACTTGAGGTTCTTTATTTTGAAATGTAGGCATGTTTAGACAAGGAAACAATAAAAGTAACAGGATATAAAAAGGGGAAAGGAACAATAAAGACAGAGGGAGAAAGCACAACCTATAAAATGAGATTATAGGCAAGTATAATAGCAAGAGGAAAACCTAGAAGTTAAATAATAGTTTAGGAGGAAGGAGGAGTGGTTATAGAAATAACGAGTAAGGAAATATGCCCCAAGTAGCTCATCAGGTAACAGGTATAATAAGAGAGGAAAGACCTATAAGAGAATTTATAGGAAAGAGACAAACAATATAAAATAGAACAGAGATAAACAGAATATGAAAGTATAATGAAAGCAGGTTAAATAGCCATTTAGTAAATCAGAGTCCTTTGGTTAAAGGCAGTAGTGCAGTTATAGATAATAACAGTAAGGTTACGCAGGATTGAAGCAATCAAGTATAGATAGTCCGTATTATCCAAGTAAATTGTGATGGATCCGGTTAAATGTCCAATAGAACAAACGCAATAAGGTATATTGGTATTAAAAATTCAGTAAGAATTAAAGCAGGGTGATATAGGTGTTCAGGTTTTGTTTTACCAAGCTTCTTTGTGAAGATCAGACTGGAAACAAGCAGGTTTGATGAGTAGTTCAAGATGGTTTAAAGTAAATCAGATTTGACCAGGTTTCTCTGTATGAGCCAGGAGCAGAAGACTTACATAGTTACATAGCTGAAAAGAGACTTGCGTCCATCAAGTTTAGCCTTCCTCGCATTAGTTTTTTGCTGTTGATCCAAAAGAAGGCAAAAAACCCAGTTTGAAACACTTCCAATTTTGCAACAAGCTAGGAAAAAAATTCCTTCTTGACCCCAGAATGGCAGTCAGATTTATCCTTGGATCAAGCAGTTATTACCCTACATTGAAAGATTATATCCTTGAATATTCTGTTTGTGCAAGTATGCATCTAGTAGCTGTTTGAACATCTGTATGGATTCTGATAAAACCCCTTCTTCAGGCAGAGAATTCCCCATCCTTATTGTGTTTACAGTAAAAAAAACCTTTCCTTTGCCTTAGACGAAATCTTCTTTCTTCCAGTCTAAATGCATGACCTCGTGTCCTATAAAGTCCGGTTTGTGAATAGATTTCCACACAATGGTTTGTATTGGCCCAGAATATATTTGTATAATGTTATCATATCCCCTCTCAGGTGACGTTTTTCTAAACTAAATAGGTTTAAATTTGTTAACCTTTCTTCATAGCTGATATGAACATCTGTATGGACTCTGATAAAACCCCTTCTTCAGGCAGAGAATTCCACATCCTTATTGTGTTTACAGTAAAAAAAACCTTTCCTTTGCCTTAGACGAAATCTTCTTTCTTCTAGTCTAAATGCATGACCTCGTGTCCTATAAAGTCCGGTTTGTGAATAGATTTCCACACAATGGTTTGTATTGGCCCAGAATATATTTGTATAATGTTATCATATCCCCTCTCAGGCGACGTTTTTCTAAACTAAATAGGTTTAAATTTGTTAACCTTTCTTCATAGCCGATATGTTCCATTCCTTTTATTAATTTTGTAGCCCGCCTCTGCACTTTTTCTAGTGCCATAATGTCCTTCTTTAGAACAGGTGCCCAAAATTGCACAGCATATTCAATATGGGGTCTTACCAGTGATTTATAAAGAGGCAAAATTATATTCTTGTCCCGAGAATGAATGCCTTTTTTCATGCATGACAATACCTTACTGGCCTTGGCCACTGCTGATTGACATTGCACATTGTTGCATAGTTTGTTGTCTATAACAATTCCCAAGTCCTTTTCATGTGTTGTTATCCCTAATTCGCTTCCATTAAGGGTATACGTTGCTTGTGTATTCTTTACGCCGAAGTGCATAACTTAGCATTTTTCAACATTAAATTTCATCTGCCATTTGAGTGCCCAGTCCCCCAGTCTATCTAAATCCCTCTGCAGCAAAGTAATATCTTGCTCACATTGTATTACTTTACAGAGTTTTGTGTCATCTGCAAAGGTTCAGGACAATAACCCCATTGTGCCTCTCTCTTGTGTAGTGAGGGCAGAGTTAGGCAATTTTCGGCATTCTAGATGTTGTAGACTACATCTCCCATAATGCTCTTACAGCCATAATGGTTGACAAATCATTAAGGTTGACTTAGTCCACAACTTCTGGTTGCCTATCCCAGTAGGAGATTTTCATTATCTATTACCAGGTCAGACACTAGATGCCCTCAGTGTGCTGTAAAGATCATTTCTAGTCACTGAATACTGTGAGCAGCTTTCTCGGACCAGGTAGAGCATAAATAGGATCCTTTCTTGTGGTCTTTGAAGGATCATTACAAAGAGTGACCAGTGACAGGGGAGAGCTCTGTGTACCACCACCCCACCTGTCAGCTAGAGAAGATGACCCACCAGTTAGTATTTTGCTGACGAGTATAAATATTTATATGTAAAGTGAGCAGGGGTATTGCTAGGTGTCAAATAGTTATCTCAGCACAGAGGTAAATTTGTTAGCTCCTCCGACATACTGCATATTGCTTTAAGAACCTCCAAAAATACCACCCAATGCCACAGCCTACATCTAACTATAAACCCTGACATGTTCTATTTATAATTCTAAATCCTTCAACAACAAAAAAATCAGTGTTCTATAAATCTATATTTATTAACACTGCAACTGCTATATTAGCTCAATATCATGCTGTATTATTTGAGGACTACCACTGCTAAAGCAAAAATATATTCTACATTTTGCCCCCATATTAAAAAAAAACAAAAAAAATTCCCCCACAAACAGTGAGCAGCTAGTAGCTGCTCAATATCTTAAAAAGCTGCCCATTTACTAATAAAAGACAGGGATGACCTGGCAGTGGGCAGTGACCTTTCCAATGGCATTAATACATTTTAGTTACCCACCTGATTTTCATGTGTGGCACGAGGTAGTGACTAGTATAGGTAGTGTGACGACGTGCCCTTCGCCACTTGGTCCTGGAGAGGCCTGCTTGCCTGTGACTATGGCCCTGGGGTGTATGGCCCTTTTAAGGAGTGCTATTTGGGCATAATGGACTTTTATTGTACTGTGCTGGCCCTTTAAAAACAGTATATGTATATTGAAACTTTTTGGACACTTTTTCTTCCCCTTTGAATCCCTGGGAAGGTGTGGCTCTTCCCCTCCCCCAGCTCCATTGTTCTCCAGCAGAGCATTGTCCCAGGGACACTGCCAGACCAGTGGGAACTGGTTTGGGCAGGAAAAGCCATGCTTGCAAGTGATAACAAAGGACTTCGACCTAACTTTTAAACCCCTGAACCTATTCAAGTGAATTATGGATATGTTTGTCCCCATGTTATACTGGTTAAAATAATATAAGTAATAATATTTAATAATATAATAATAATAATATTTATGTTTGTACGATGTAAACTCACAAAGTTATAAAAATCTATAAAAAGTGTAACTTTTCAGCTTGGAGATAATTGAGAAGATACAGTAATTGACTCAATTATCTCCTAAGCAGAGGGGAGGAATATGATGGGTGGTTTCTATTGTCCCATTGTGTCTGATTGGCTGCTGTACTTGCATTGTATGTGTTGTAATGTGTTTATTGGTTGTTCTGAAAAACTCTGTGGGTGGTACTATGTGTGGAAAACCTGCATAAAAAAGGCCCTTTGGTGCAAAGTAAAGAGATCCTGTTTGACCCTCAATACGTACCCTTGTCTCGTTATAATCACACTGGGGATTGCTATGCTCTGCATACTCCCCTGAGCTTGAATCACTTAGCTCTTTTAAGAGCTTGTACCTGATACGCTTTCCTGGAGGAGAGGTCTTCCCCACACAGTCCTGGATGCTGGAGGTTCATACATGGTGGAAGGAAGAGGTCTTTCCCACACGATCCTGGAGGACAGAAGCTGATCCAGAGTGTAAGAAAGACGGCGAGACTCCAGTCAAGCTACGGCGGTTGCGGAGTCTGCAGTGGTTGTGGTGTCCGGTGCGGTGCTTGTGGTCCTCGGTGCAAGCTAGGAAGCGTCCAAAAACGGAGGGTTCTTGGTCGGAGTATGGGGAGCTCCATTACAGGTAGCCCCTGTTATTTGACAAAGGATGGATACTTTCTCACAAAAGGAGACCGATAGGTGCCCAGTTATTAATAACAATGTGCAACTAGATATGTCCCCACCCACTCAATCACATAACTAGTCACTCACACAATGACGGAAATAGTGACATACTCTGTCATACCTGAAGATGCACTCACAGATACATACAGAGACACACAGTCACACAAACATATACATTTGCACACTCAATGGCACAATGTGCTCACAGGTACAGACTTTCAGAATTACAGATACACAGTCAATCATACAGACACAATACACATGACAACAAATACATGTTGGAAGTAGTGGAATTTAAATTTAGGACAAAATGGGAAGGGAGATTAAAGTTAGCTGCTCCTCATCCTAATATAGCTAATGGGGAAGTAGTGGGGGTTACAAGCTTTAATGGGGGATAGGGGCAGTTAGTGAGGGTTGGGGCAGCAGTGGAAGTTAGGAGCTGTAGTTGGAGTTACGAGCTTTAGGAGGGGGGAAAAGCTATAGTGGAATATCAAGATAGTAGTGGGGAGTAGTGATGTCCCGAACGGTTCGCCACGAACGGTTCGCCACGGACTCATCATTGAGTAAACTTTGACCCTGTACCTCACAGACAGATCCTCCCACCTCCTGGACAGCTCACTAAGAATGCAGCTTCACAATGAATGTAAAATGGATGCTGTCCAGGAGGTGGGAGGGTCTGGGAGGGAGGGTCTGCTGCTGATTGGCTGGAATATGTCTGCTGACTGTGAGGTACAGGGTCAAAGTTTACTCAAT
Organism: Pelobates cultripes; assembly: GCA_933207985.1. Classification (NCBI taxonomy): domain Eukaryota; kingdom Metazoa; phylum Chordata; class Amphibia; order Anura; family Pelobatidae; genus Pelobates; species Pelobates cultripes. Next base: position 133,626,954 of record OW240920.1, read on the forward strand.
GATGAGTCCGCGGAGAACCGTTCGTGGCGAACCGTTCGGCGAACCGTTCAGGACATCACTAGTGGGGAGTTAAGGGCAGTAGTGGGGGTTTGTGTGATAAAAGCTGAAGTGGGGGGTTAGAAGATGTAGTGTGGAGACTAGGGGCTGTATTTGGGTGTAGGGATAGTAGTGGGGGATAGGGACAGTAGTGAGAATTTAGAAGCAGTAGGTGTTAGAAACAGTAATCGGGTTTAAGGGAGTAGGGAAGATTATGAACAGTATTGTGGGGTTTGAGGCAATGAATTTGTAGGGGCAGTATTAGGTGTTTAGAGAGCAGTAGTGAGGATAAGGGTCAGTAATGGGGGTTAGGGTCAATAGTGGGAGGTTAAGGGTGTAAAGGGGGTTGTTGATGTAGTGAAGGTTAGAGGCTGAAGTGGGGGTTTGGAGCTCTAGTGGAGGTTATCGGATATAGTGGTAGGGTTAGGGGCTGAAGTGGGGAGTTAGAAGCTGTAGTGTGTGTTAGTGGATAAAGTGGGGAGCTAGAGGATGTAGTGGGGGTTTAAAGGCTGAAGTGGGGGGTTAGGAGCTGTAGTGTGTGTTAGGGGATAAAGTGGGGAGTTAGGAGATTTTGTGGGGGTTTAAAGGCTGAAGTGGAGGGTTAGAAGCTGTAGTGTGTGTTAGGGGATAAAGTGGGGAGTTAGGAGGTGTAGTGGGCGTTTAGAGGCTGAAGTGTGGAGTTAGGAGCTGTAGCGTGGTAAATAAGGTGATGAAGAGAAAGTTGCAAAAAAATTACATGTTTAATTTAAATTAATTAATTAAATTTAAAAATGAAATACAGTTTCTTGCTCCTTCCCTTATTCTCATTTTAGCCCAGGAAAGGGAAATCCTGATTGTACCCCAGTGGGTGCAGACAGCACTTTCTGCTGGCACCAGTAAATGTAGCAGAGAACTTGGCCTGGAAGTACAGTTCTTCCTCCTCCCCTTCAGCACCAGGGGCATGCAGGGGACATCGCCATGTAACACAGACCTGTTCATCTCCCTGCTGGCTTGTTCAGTAGCCAGCGCTCTGGCTGCATTAGGGTGTGCCTAGACATACCTGGCATACTCTGTGTGCACGCCTATGGTGTCACGATTGCCCAGAATAAGAGTAACTTTTCAATAACGGTCTTGGGTCTTCCAGGTACTCACACTACATAGCTGCTCCTACATAGGAAGCTGAATGTATCCCGTTAGCTAAGCAGGGACATGCTCTTTGGCTTAGAATGCTTTGCTGTCACTTTCAGCCAATGGCAGTGGTCGTGCTTACCTCACTGGAGCTAACTGATACTCCTTGCAGAATAATCCTGAAGCAGGTCTGTCGCTGCAGATATTGAGGGTGAAACCTTCAAACTGTTAAAAGTGAAAGTATGACAAAAACAGGCTGCCAATATGAAAGGGGCCTGGTCTTGCTGTTAAAGGGCCCCAGCACGGCTGTACTGGCGATAGACAGAGCTTATAATAATGATGGGCAGGGAATCAATATGGAGGTGTCTTTAGCACAATAAAAAGTTATGGATTTTTATATTTCATATTAGTTTTTCATACCATACAAATACTTTTTTTTTTTTTTTACTTATAAAGGATAAGTAAACATAACATTAAATCTTGTGAAGTCACAGATCCCAATTACATTTTCACCCTGCAAGGCATTATATTGATGAGCAAAAGTTTACATGATGCACAGACATGAGGATATAGAAAAGACCCCCATATATATATTGGAACACTGTAACAATCAAATGTTAGGAACCTGCACATGTCAGAAAGCAATGACTGAGTTACAGATTGCTATTCTAAAGAAGGTCTGGAAGACCTTCGGAACTCTAATGTGCAGCAGCAGCTGAAGCGAAAAAAAAATATGATCAATAAACAGAATCCTGAACCTAACCCCCAGCAAGCTGGCACTCAGGTCCTATAAAGTTTTAAATTGTTTTTTTTTTTTATATATATATATATATATAAGCCTTTTTTTAAATTTCTACATAAAGAATAAAGTATTCAATTGGAATATGCGGGGTGTGCACTTCATATCTGAGAGTCAAATAGAAGCGTCTAATAGGGTGCTTACAGCGCAGTTGTAAACATTCTAATTGTTTTGCTGCTAATCTGCTAACTAGTACATTTGCGGCCTGCGGTGCACTTCATATCTGAGAGTCAAATAGAAGCATCAAATAGTGTGCTTACAGCGCAGTTGTAAACATTCTAATTGTTTTGCTGCTAATCTGGTAAATAGTACATTTTGGGGAGTGCACCTAATATCTGAGAGTCAAATAGAAGCGTCTAATAGTGTGCTTACAGTGCAGTGGTAAACATTCTAATTGTTTTGCTGCTAATCTGCTGCTTACATTGGAGTTTTAAAAAGTCTTTTTTTTTTTGGTGCTAAATAGTATATTTGGGGCGTGCAATTCATATCTGAGAGTCAAATAGAAGCGTCAAATAGTGTGCTTACTGCGCAGTTGTAAACATTCTAAAGGTTTTGCTGCTAATCTTCTAAATAGTACATTTGCAGCCTGCGGTGCACATCATATCTGAGAGTCAAATAGAAGCGTCAAATAGTGCGCTTACTGCACAGTTGTAAACATTCTAATTGTTTTGCTGCTAATCTGCTAAATAGTACATTTTGGGGCCTGCTCTTCATTTCTGAGAGTCAAATCGAAGCGTAACTTTGATTCAGAATTACTACATCGGTCACTTGTAATATTGTTTCACACCTACAACACTTGTTACACAGAACTAAGTGATAGAAAACAGATTGATATTTTCTACACTAGAAACTACCAGATAACAAGCTGCTATATTTAAACCAGTTATCAATAGCTAGAGGTACTTAAACAATATTGTAATTCTGTGGCAAAACCCTCACAAGTCAAACAAAGAGGTCAGTTTATAGGGAAAACTGTTGCCTGGAGTAAATTCTAAAACAATTTCCATATGTCTTTTGCAGACTTTACATGCTGGAAAAACACAGGTGCCAACTGCTGTGGCTTTCTGCAATGTGCATACCGGCAAGGAGGGCAGGGTTGAGGAGTGGGTGGAAGATGATGTGGAGGAAGATGAGGTCTTAGACCCCACATGGAATCAAGGTCATGTGAGTGACGTGTGCAGTTTGGAGGAAGAGGCGCTGGTTGCACAGAGGCACCAGCACAGCATAAGAGGGAGCAGGGTACAAAAGCGGAGCAGCCGTCCCCTAGCACTCATCGGCATGTATTAGCTCGAGAATTACCAGTTATCCAAATAATACATGTAGCGATCAAAGGATCGCTACACGTATTATTAGATTAGATACCAGATTTAACGATCCATTCGTAGTTTCACAGTCAGGTGGGCAGTCCGGTGACCAGGACCCAGACACAGTCTGGGTGACGGTCAGACGACCGGGACCCAGTATGCCTGATGTTGAAGTTAGGAGTCACAGTGTCGAATGGATTAGCAGGGTCTGATGCAGGGTAACTGGTATTGAGCACCAGCATTTGTGCGGCCACATACCAGGACCCTGATGCATCTTCCGTAAAACGAGTACTGGATACCAGAAGCCATCACCAGACTGATCCGCAACTTGGAACAGGATGTGACATTCACTGTAGCAGCTGTGCGCACTTTCAGCATTCTCACCCTGCTACTGCTCGCCTGTCTGCGCTGCAGCGTAACTTCGGCCTTCCCAGTCACCACCTCATGAGACTGTGCGAGCAGCAGCAGGCGATAGTGGAGTTTCAGCTGCAAGACGCACGGGTCAGTGGCTCTGCACCAGACTTCCCTCCAATTGATCAGAGTTAAAGGATTTCAAGTGGACTCTAAAGAGTCCTGTATTGTTATTTGTCGTCACTACCTTCCCGTGTCGGGAGTGGGTCATTTGCGTGCCTGCTGCCTTCCTTTCATGTGGTAGCTGTTTCTCAGGGTCCCTGTACGGAATGGAACCCTGATTCCCTGTTACCTGTGGTCACCATGGTAGGTGCAGACACTGGCATTGAAAGTTGATATGGATGACATCCGAATGCAAAGTTGCCGTCACGGGAATGTGCGATTGGCCTGAGGTTCTCTAGAGTCAACAAAGTGCCTGCGCAACTATAATGTCATCAGCTACTTTGTGGAACAGAGTTTTTCTTTTTTTATATGTCCCAATATTTTGGGGGCTACCCCAATTAAAAAAAAAAAATATATATATATGTAAAAAACAGTGTTGGCTACCTCATCCTCCTCCACCGCTACTTCAACCTACACCGCCACAGTCACCACCTCCTCAACCTATGGGTCAGTCACTTAGTATAAACTATGTACACAATAGCAGAGGCTTGTGAAGGCCTTTTATCCATGCATCAGGAGTTGAGCATTTCTCCATGCATCAGGACTGCAAGAAATGCACCGCAGGCGGCAAATGTTTATTTTTTATATATCCCATTATTTTGGGGGCTACCCCATTAAAAAAAAAATAATAAAAAACAAAAACAAAACAGTGTTGCTACCTCCTCCTCCTCCACTGCTTCCACCTACACCGCCACGGTCACCACCTCCTCAACCTATGGGTCACTTAGCATAAACTATGTACACATTAGCAGATGCTTGTGAAGGCCTTTTCTCCATGCATCAGGAGTTGAGCATTTCTCCATGCATCAGGACTGCAAGAAATGCACCGCAGGCCGCAAATATTTCTTTTTTTTATATGTCCCAATATTTTGGGGGCTACCCCAATTCAATAAAAAAAAAAAAAAACAGTGTTGGCTGCCTTGTCTTCCTCCTCCACCGCCGCTTCCACCTACACCGCCTCCTCAACCTATGGGTCACTTAGTATAAACTATGTACACATTAGCAGAGGCTTGTGAAGGCCTTTTCTCCATGCATCAGGACTTGAGCATTTCTCCATGCATCAGGACTGCAAGAAATGTTTCTTTTTTTTGTATGTCCCAATATTTTGGGGGCTACTCCCAATTAAAATAAAAAAAAAAATAAAAAAAATAAAAAACAGTGTTGGCTATCTCATCCTCCTCCTCCACCATCGCTTCCACCTACACCGCCATGGTCACCGCCTCCTCAACCTATGGGTCAGTCACTTAGTTTAAACTATGTACACAATAGCAGAGGCTTGTGAAGGCATTTTCTCCATGCATCAGGGCTGCAAGAAATTCACAGCAGGCCGCTTAAGTTTCTTTTTTTGTATGTCCCAATATTTTGGAGTCTAAGCCAATTTAAATAAAAAATATATATATATATAAACAGTGTTGGCTACCTCATCGTCCTCCTCAACCTATGGGTCACTTAGTATAAACTATGTTCACATTAGCAGAGGCTTGTGAAGGCCTTTTCTCCATGCATCAGGAGTTGAGCATTTCTCCATGCATCAGGACTGCAGGAAATGCACCACAGGCCGCAAATGTTTCTTTTTTTATATGTCCCAATATTTTGGGGGCTACCCAAATAATAAAAAAAAAAATATATATATATATATAAAACAGTGTTGGCTACCTACTCCTCCTCCACCGCTGCTTCCACCTACACCACCACGGTCACCACCTCCTCAACCTAAGTGTCACTTAGTATAAACTATGTACACAATAGCAAAGGCTTGTGAAGGCCTTTTCTCCATGCATCAGAAGTTGAGCTCAGTTTGAACAATGAAAGAGAATACCCTGCACTCCAGCCCTCTCTGAAATGGATCATTCAGTTGATCCTCCTGACAGCCATGCTTTAGATTTTGATTTATGTTCTTCCAAAGCTAAAATCAAAGATTCCATCTAGTGCTATTTTATGGCTCAGCTGTGGTTTTAATTTTTAGGTACTTTATGTTATTTTAAGTGATTTCCCTATCCACATTTGTTTGCAGGACACTTGTCCTACTCTTACCCCAATTTTACTTCATTTTGCAGCTCTCTAGCTCTTTCCAGGAGCTTTTTAGAGACATTTTTGTGGCCAAAAGTTCGGGTCCCCATTGACTTCGAGCCCGAACCCAGACTTTTTTTTCAAAGTTCGGCCGAACCCAACGGACCTGAACATCCAGGTGTCCGCTCAACTCTACGGCTTACTTCATCTATTCTGTTTGCATGCACAAATTAACTCTCAAATGCTAAATCAGTCACCCAAGAACTGCGAGTATGAGATAAAGAAACTCAGAGTTGGAGAACATGTAGAGACTTGGATAGGTCAAAATACATTACTGGAACATTATCAAAAAGTATAAAGTCACTGTTTTATCTGATCATAGTGCGCGCCAGCTGAATTACTTTGAACTAAAACTAAACTCTGTCACTTTGTTTTGTAATCCTGCTTCATTGTTCAATAATAATCTTTTTAAATTTAGACCAGTTGTTTCACGTGCCTTATTTCTTCAGCACACCTAAAGGAGGTCTTGGGCCCACAAGTAACCATAACTGTATGTAGAGATTGCAATTTCCACAATCTTTTAGTCCCAAGCCATTTCCAGCCAAAACCAAACCCATCACTTACTTGGTTAGGTTGAAATCCTCCCTGTGGTACCTATCAGTGTGGTAGGTGTGTCATCTGTAAGTATATTCTCCAGGACTCTAAATCAGTGACAGACAGTAAGGGACGGCACACCTTTAGGGTGACAGATTTCTTTAACTGCAATACTGCAGGACTGGTTTATCTGCTAACCTGCAGCTGTAATTTAAAATATGTGGGCAAAACATTCCGCCCCTTTAACCCGTTAAGGACACATGACTTTTATTCCAGAAGTTTGGTCCTTAAGGGGTTAAAGAACGTATAAAGGAACATGTGAAGTCCCCAAAGAATCACTTAGAAACTCCTGTCTCAAGATACCTCAAAGAATGCCACAGGAATCTATATAAGGATATTAGATTCTGTGGCCTAGAGCTGGTCAAGCGTGAACAAAGGCGGGGGTGGTGGATTTTGATAAAATTCTGCGTCAAAAAGAATGTAGATGGATTTACAAATAAAAGACCCTCAACCCTTTAGGTCTGAATGAAGGTGTAATGGATCACCTGGCACCCCGACTGGGCACCTCATCAACAGATGCTTCCTAGCTGACGCTGAGGACTAAAACCACTGTAGACTCCACAACCACCGTAGCTTTACTGGAATCTCGCCGTCTTCCTTCTACCCTGGATCAACCTCTGATATCAAGGACCATGTGGGAGAGACCTCTCCTCCAGGAGAGTGTAACAGGAACAGCTCTTAAAAGACCTTAGTGATTAGAACCCAGGAGAGTATACAAAGTATAGCAATGTGATTATAGCAGTTCCCTAGTGTGATTATAGCAGTTCCCCTCCAATCACAAGACAAGACTACTTGTTAAGGTTCAAACAGGAACAGAAGGTTTAATGGCACAGAGTGGATTTTTATACAGTTTTTCAGGCCACAAGGGATGTAAACCAATCAAAACAGTAGTTAACAGTACGACACTCTCACATACAGTGAACAATCCCTTTCCTCTGCCTGTGATATAATTAAGGTAGTTAATACATTAATTTAATTATTCACAGGTAGAAGAAACACATTTATTTAAAGTACCATAAGTACCCCAAAACACAACATATCCCCATAAATCTTCCAGATCAGATAGGGGGTTCAGAAATTTTATGGAATTCATATTTTTGCCCAGACGAACACAGGATTTCATGCCCAAAACAGTTCCATAGTATCGCGGCTAAGTGCCGCTGGAGGACCGACCGGGAACCGCAAGGTTTTCATGCTAAAAATAGTTCCAGGGCATTCGTGGCTAAGTCCCCTTGAAGTCTCTTCATGATTTTAACCCATGCGAACAAGATGGCCGCCACCACATGTTCGAATGTCGAATGGTGGCCACTTCGACTGTTCGGGAGTTCGAAGAACCAAATGTTTAAAGTCCCAATAGGCACAATTAGGGTCTCTTAGCCAAAATAACTTAAAGGGGCTATAGTCACAAGGTAAAAGGCTGGCAAAAAGTAGTGCTCTCCAAAAACCAGTGGCGAAGTTGCTTTCGTCACAGAAGGCTTCTCCTTCTCCCCCTTTATTTGAGTTCTTTTTTTTGTGTGTGTGTGTTTATCCATTGCCGTATCTGGGACACAATTAAAATCACCCACTATGATTTGGGAACTTTCAAAGAATTTGAAAAAAACATTGCCACACCAGCTCTCTTTTCTTCCTTTTTTGAGGAACTAATCAATATTGGAAAGTGTCTTCCATACCATCTGATTCTTTCACTTTGTCGCCAATGGGTCTCCTGTACCAGGGCAACTTGTATTTTTTTCTGTTATTAGATAATCGTATAATGCCCATCTTTTCTGTGGGATGTTTAGACCCTGAATACTAATTGAGACGAATTTTACCATCAAAAGATCTGGAACTTATGGTCAGGCCTAAAAATTCCCCGCGACTGATACTCTACAAAACCCATACTAGATTTTATCACTGTACAGACAAAACTAAAACATACCACGAAAAAAAACTATACTAACTTTCACTGTCATGATCTCTGTTTTTTACAGATCTTCACACAAACAGGGATTAGATGCCTAACTCTAGGCTCTCACAATGTTCTACTCAGAACTTAAAGGCGTAATTGCTTTTGGTCAGTGTGGCGCAGGGAGAATATTTAATCATATATATCTACATAAAAAAACAAAAAAATTATTAATTAGAATATATATAAGGATGTATTATCCAATTAAGTGCTTAATTTTTAAATGATTCTTTTGTATGATTTTTAAGTGCTATATTCAAATCTACTTAATTTATCAAGTTATCACGTTTACTCTATTTTCATTAGTGTCATAAAAAAAAAATATTTAACCTTCTTTCTTAAACAGATGAAACCAAAAGGTCTTTATATCATAAAAAGGGAAATTTTATTATAAAAAGTGAAACCTCAAAAAGGAGAAAAAAAAAAAAACAACTTATTTTTAATTTATTCTGTTATATTATTATTAGGTGGTATATTCAAATCTAGTTAACTTATTTTATTTGCCCTATTTTCATTAGTGTCATTATAAGAATTATTTAAGCTTCTTTCCTTAAACATGTGAGACCTAAGGTCGTTATATCAACAACAACAACAAAAAGCTGCTTAGTATGACTTCAAGGTATGATTATTTTCTAGCCATGTTCCCATTGCTTCATTTTCATATTACATTTTTCACTTTAAGCCAAGCCATTGCTTTACCCACTGAATCAAGGATCTCTAAATGATCATCTATGAAAATTCTTCGAAAACCCCAGGTATATTTTATGTTATGTCTTCTTAGAATAGATGTTGCTGAAGCAAATGATTTCCTTTGCGATCTTGTAAAAAAAGACAGGTCTGGAAATATCTTTATGTTCTTAAATTCTTCCCCTCCAGGATTTTTGAGCCTACTTGATTTCATTATTTTCTCTTTAAACTGGAATGATTGAAAACAGCAAATTATATCTCTTGCATTGTTATCCGGTATATTTTTGGGTTTGAACACTCTATGATATCTTTCCAAATTGTGGTTATATTTTTCCACTTCTATTCCCCAGGATTTCCAAAGATTGTTTCAAAATTCTGGAATTTTTTCTTGCGTGACCGATTCCGGAACGTTTCTCACACGCAAATTATTGCGTCTCGAGCGATCCTCCAAATCACCGATTTTTATTTCCATTTCTTTGACATTTCAACATTTTAATAGATTTTCTTGGCATTTTTTCCTCAGCTGAGTTCATTTTTTCTGTAAGGGATCTCATCTGGTTCAAAATAGCTTCAGATGTCTGGTTAATTTGTTTCATTATTGCTTCCAACTGGGTATCTGGACATCTTTCTAGAAATTCTGCTGTTATCTGTGTACCAGGTGCACTCACAGGGCTGCTGGGAGATTCTTCTAGTCTAGATGTCATTAGTGATGAATTATCAATCTTTTTTTCTTGATTGGACTTGTTAGAAATTAGCAGCTCCTCTTTCTGGTTTGAGATCTTTTGTCTTCTCTTTTTTGAGGTAGATTTATCTTGTGATTTGGAAGCCTTACTGCTGAAGAAAAAAGATTCCTGCTGTCTTACACTAACTTCAGAGATTTTTTTTTTTTTTTAGAATGAACCTTTAAAGTGGAGTATACCAAACACTTTAATGATCTCCTTCTACTATTAAACAGATATAATTACTAAAAACCATTGTCTAAATGCACAAGTGATGGAAAATATATCTCCTTTTTTTCCCCCTTCCCTTCCTCCTTTTAGCTTTAATCTTTCCTGGTAAAACCTGGCATATATTTGTTGTTTATTTTTTTTTGTTATATATTAATCCTAAATTAGCAAAGGGGGCAAGGACATGAAATGTATGTAGGAGGAAAAATAATGATCAGAGCTTAGAAGTTCTGCTGTATCTGATTAATATCAGGAATATTAATACACTTATCTCCTCTGGGAGAGCAATCCCCCACAGCACAGCTTCACAGCACTTCCCCCTCCGTTTCTCACAGCTCCCGTAACTGCAGTCTCGATCTGCACTTGTTTTCTGGGGTACCTGAGGCACCGTCTTTTTTTCTCTTTGCTCTCTGCACTCAGCTCTCGTTTTCACCGTTGCGCCATACAACCTTGTTTCACCGACCATGCCACGCCGGACCTCCGCACCTCCACCCTAAGGTTCGCACGCACGTACGCTTATGCACGTAAAGACCATGTGCTGCAACTGAACCTCCCTGGCCCACTAAGTCTACCATGCGCAGGAGAACCGATAAGTTGTCGGCTTGCAAACAAAAAACCATCTCCCCAGTGTCAATTTCTATACCTAGAAAGGACAACACCATAACCGGACCTACCATGGTGGACTTCGCCACAGGAACCCCGAAATCCGCTGTAACCAACCGAAATGACCCTAACAAACGCTCACTTTCTCCGGCGAACCAACAAATAAGAAATAGTCCAGATAATGGGTAACCATCGACAAACCCGAGGACTGAACTGTAACTCATTCCAAAAAACACGAAAACATCTCAAAGGAATGACAAGAAATAGAACAGCCCATAGACAAACACATGTCGTAGTATAAATTCTGAAATTCTGGTCTTTCCTCCTTCAAGTGTTGTTACTCCTGTGTCTCCCTCCCTCCAAGTCAACGGTGCTACCTTCAGCTCCACCACGCAGGCTCGCTGCCTAGGTGTTCTCTTTGACTCCGACCTCTCCTTCAAGCCTCATGTTCAATCTATTGCCAAATCCTGTCATTTCCATCTCAAAACATTGCGCGCATCCGCCCCTACTTAACGCCAGATGCGACTAAGGTGTTGGTCCATTCCACCATCCTTTCTTGCCTTGACTACTGTAATCCACTTCTCAGTGGTCTTACGTGCTCCCAACTAGCGCCGTTACAGTCCATAATGAATGCGGCGGCGAGGCTCATCTTCCTGTCCGCCCGCACCTCCCATGCCTCACCCTTCTGTCAGTCCCTACATTGGCTTCCTATAAAATATAGAGCTCAATTTAAAATTCTGGTTCTTGCTTTCAAATCTCTACATAATGCTGCTCCCACCTATCTATCCTCCCTTATACACAAGTATGTCCCGTCTAGGCCCTTACGATCTGCTGAAGACTTACGCCTATCTTCTGTCCGTACTCCCACCTCTGATGCTCGCCTTCAAGATTTCTCGAGGGCTGCTCCGTTCCTGTGGAACTCGCTTCCCTCCTCCGTTAGATGCTCACCCAGTCTCCACTCCTTCAAAAAATCGTTAAAAACCCACTTCTTCATAAAAGCGTATGAATTAAACTGTTAATAGCGCCTGACTGATTCCTCTTCTGCAACTGTCATTAGTCTAATACTATCCTTACCTTTTTGTGTCATTTTACCCCACTCCCTCTAGCATGTAAGCTCATTGAGCAGGGTCCTCAACCCCTCTGTTCCTGTGTGTCCAACTTGTCTGGTTACAAATACATGTCTGTTCGTCCACCCATTGTAAAGCGCTGCGGAATTTGACGGCGCTCTATAAATATAATAATAATAATAATAATAATATAGAAAAAAACAGCCCAACAAGTGAAAAGAGGAGGGATGAACCAGCAACAGACGGAAAGCCAATGCAATGTTGGATTTTGCCAAGAGTGCACCGGGCCTGGCCCATCGAACCAACTCAAAAGCCCTGTCAAACAACGCATAGTGAGCACGCCACACCTCTTTCCCTATGTTGTCGTTAACCGAACCTCCTGCCGGGTAGGACAGGTGTTGGATCAAACAAAAGGAACCCACCTCCTTCTTAGGAACCAGACCCAGAGGAGAAATCCTCAAATTAGAAAACGGGGGAAAATCAAAAGGCTCTGCCATGTGACCTTGCTGAACGTCGACGTCCAAATTTTCCTGGAGGACATCCTCCTTACCCTTAACTGAGCAGAGGTTTTCCGTAAACTGGGACGATGAAGACTGAACAAACGGAATCCAGAACCCTATCATAAATCCATCAAACAAAACCTAGGCATCATGATGCTCAGGATACCGGACAAGCCACGTGCGCATCCTTACTACGTCCACCGGCATCCTCTCCTCTAGGAACGTCGTTGCGATTGGAGTCCTTACTGACAAGCAGCTTGCCCTTTCTGAAGCAGCGCATAGCTGGATGCGCTCCTCCTCAACGGGCACATTCATGCCGGGAACCTGCAGGAACTGTACCACCTGCACTGGCTCTCGTTAAAGAGCCAACACAAGCCTTTTTTGTGACCTGCCGACGAGCTGAAGCCTCCTCCGGCTGGCCCGGGAAAGGGGGGCGGTCTATCGGGGGTCATGATTAACAGCCACAGGCTGCCATCCTGGCCCCCAAAATCTATTCCAGGGCACACTGCCATCTTTTGATGAAACTGCTGGTCGTAACGATACCAGCATTGCCCCCCTGGAATTTTTTCTTGCGTGACCGATTCCGGAACGGAATCTGCACCCCGGATTTAGTCTAAATACCCAAAGAACGCACACCAGGATGCTAGCAAAAATGTTAAACCCCTGAAGCCAATAACCAAATGTTCTAGGGATATGCTTACCCTTGTCTGCCTCTGGCACCTCTCCCCGCTGCAGCCTGTCCAATGAGTCTTTGTCCGGAGAAACCAGAGAAAGAAAATCAACGTCCTCACCTCTGCAAATTTTCTCCTGGACATCCTGAGGTACGCGTAATCCCAATGGGTCACAGCCTATCATACAAGGGTTGAATGCCCCTGAGTACTGACTCCCCTGTCCGCCAGGGTCCTGCACATCCTGACTCCTATTCCGTGGCCCGGCAGATTCCTGTGCCCGCACCGTGGGACCCGAGGGAAACCTATCCACTAAGTCCTTTAGCAAGCGCAACCACTCCTCCGGCTGCTCCTGCCCAACAGACTCCTGGGCGCTAGCGCAATATAACTCACTGAACCGCTGGGGAACTGTAGGCATCGGAACATCCTGTTCCTCCTCATCTGATCCAGACTCCGACTGGAACCTCCTGGGCCCACCTGGAAGACCGGCACCTGCACTGCTGTCCAGCTTCACTTCCGGATCCAGGTCTCCAAATCCTGCTGCAGCTGGGTGTGAGAGGTCCATCCTGTTCACCGTCCTGGTCTCCCGACTCTGACCTGCCAACCTTCCCCTGCTTTCAGTGCCCTGATGCGCATGTGGCACATCCAGGGCATCGACGATGTGCATCACTTCTGGCGTAGTTGTCCCATGATGTCCAACGCCCTGGCGTCCTTCCGGTGGATCTTGGGTGCAGATGTTTTGCCTCAGTTACGGCGTCAGTGCGCTTCCTGCCATTTGGACCGGAAAAGGAGGCAGGCTCCGAGACTTTCCCGCCAAGTCCCCCTCATGTCCGTTTGCCCCGACTCCAGCAGCAGGCCTCCGGTTCCTCCTCACTTTCTGAACAGACCCTGGTGACTTTCAGCTGATGCCCGTCTCTCCTCCCTACTGACAGCTTCTTCTCATCACTGGACTGGGAGATAAGCGCGTAAAAAGCCTTGATCGCCAGGCCCTCCTACCGCCACCTGAAGCTCCTTTCATTGTGAGGGTCCCCGAAGTTGCACCCGTACATCCGTCTACCCCGTCCAGCACATCTTCCAGCGAACCGTATCCATGGGAATCAAGGTACGCCTACAACAAGGCTACCACTGCCTCTCTGGACACCGCCGACATCCTGGCCCAATACCCGGTGATACCGTGTTTCCCCGAAAATAAACCCTACCCCGAAAATAAGCCCTAGTCGGATTTTCGGGGTGGGCTGCAATATAAGCCCTACCCCGAAAATAAGACCTAGGCATTGTACCTTTGCGGCGAGACTTCCTTCTTCTGCTGTAGGAGGAGCATCGCACAACGTGATGACGACATTTTGCAGCGCCGTCAGTCTGCCTTCACGGATCTTCAGCGGAAGGATCCATTTCCAGGCGGTGAGGCTCCCAGTGGTCGGACTCGGCAAGGAATCTTTGAAATGTGAGTACCGCTAGATATTTTATGTCTGGGATTAATTGAATTAATTAAAGGGGGTGGGGGTGGTGAATTAATTAAAGGGTGGGCTGGATTAATTAGAGGGGGGTGAATTAATTAAAGGGTGGGCTGGATTACTTAGAGGGGGGTGAATTAATTAAAGGGGGGTGAATTAATTAAAGGGGACTGGATTAATTAGAGGGGGTGAATTAATTAAAGTGGGGGTGAATTAATTAAAGGGTGGGCTGGATTAATTAGAGGGGGGTGAATTAATTAAAGGGGTGGTGAATTAATTAAAGGGGTGGTGAATTAATTAAAGTGTGGGCTGGATTAATTAGAGGGGGGTGAATTAATTAAAGGGTGGACTGGATTAATTAGAGGGGGTGAATAAATTAAAGGGGTGGTGAATTAATTAAAGGGTGGGCTGGATTAATTAGAGGGGGTGAATTAATTAAAGGGGGGTGAATTAATTAAAGGGGGGGGAATTAATTAAAGGGGACTGGATTAATTAGAGGGGGTGAATTAATTAAAGTGGTGGTGAATTAATTAAAGGGTGGGCTGGATTAATTAGAGGGGGGTGAATTAATTAAAGGGTGGGCTGGATTAATTAGAGGGGGGTGAATTAATTAAAGGGGGTGAATTAATTAAAGGGGGTGAATTAATTAAAGGGGGGTGAATTAATTAAAGGGTGGACTGGATTAATTAGAGGGGGTGAATTAATTAAAGGGTGGGCTGGATTAATTAGAGGGGGGTGAATTAATTAAAGGGTGGACTGGATTAATTAGAGGGGGTGAATTAATTAAAGGGTGGGCTGGATTAATTAGAGGGGGTGGATTAATTAGAGGGGGGTGGATTTATTAAAGGGGGGGTGGATTAATTAAAGGTGGGGTTCAATGTACATACCGGTACCGTAAATAAATAAGCCCTACCCTGAAAATAAGCCCTAGTGTGTTTTTTGTGACTAAAATTAATATAAGACCCGGTCTTATTTTCGGAGAAACACGGTATGTATGGATATTATTATTATTATTATTATTATTATTTTTTATATATATCCTGTCTTTTGTTTGTACAAAAATACAGCCCCTGTGGAAAAGCTAGCATTCTGACAGGAGACTGGTGAGTACCCTCCCCATTTACCCCTTCTTATGATGTCCCTAAGTTGAAACATTGGATCCCCCTAGGACCATCCCCTTATCCCTGTCATCAGTCATGTCCTCCCTTCCTTATCTTTCCAGGGAGGTTTTTTCTCGACGAAACGCACGTCAAGCTCTATGCTGATGCTCTGCTATGTTTTTTAACTTTATCCTGGGGTAGATTTTTTCTGTTTACTATGGCTCTCTACTGTCTTAACGCAAAGTTCAAGTCAATACTTTGGGGCTTACTAGGAGTGTTAGCTGAATGGTGATTATAGGCTGCCGTGAAGCAGCAGTGGTAGCTGGATAGTGACTATAGCCTCTAGTTTGCACTCTGAAGGCAGCTGGTCAGTCTACTGTGTGGGGGTTGAGAGCTTGGTATCACCTTTCACAAGTTAGAATCTGTTTCAACAATGCCATATTGTTTCGCAGTTTATACAAGTTTAACCCTTTTTTTTGGTCTCTTAAGTTTCTCTTAAACTCATTACAGCGTATCCTCTAAGACATTGCTATTATCATTACCTTTAAGCTATTCAAATCAGCTATCCTTCTTTGCTAACAAGGGCTACACATACTGATTTCAACCAATAGTCTATACCACAAGTATTGCTCTATATATATATACATTTATATGATTACTCTATTGCTGTGTTTTTTTTTTGTTTTACACATGGTGTGTAGTGTTCACACCTTTTGTACGTGTATTTGTTTATGTTTTGTGTATTTGGTTTTCAATGAAGTCTCTTACCATTTCTGATATTTTTATAATAAACGTAATTTTAGCGAGTTGGGTCCCATCTATTTTTCATTTGGAGACCTAACCTCACTGTTAAGACCTGCAGTGGTTATGGTACTGTGGTCTTCTATTCCTTTCCCAATAGCTGAGCATAAGTGATTATAGCTGCAGCAGGGAGTGGAGGAATAGTGTAGATGAATGCGGTTTCCAAGACGATTCTCCCCAGCAAATAGAATATCCCCCAAACATGAGCCTAAACTTCATGAAGGGTGTAACAGGAATCAAGTTTATTGATGACACACTGGCTTTTATGAGAAATCCTCCTGCAAGAGGACCTCCCACAGCAAACAAAGACAATAACCAATCACCATACAGATTTACAGTAATACCCACCCTCTCTCTGCCTGGGAGATATTGAGATAAGTTAAGGAATAAATCAATTATCTCCAGACAGAGGGCACACAATTTTCCCAAAAGTTGGAACACCCCTTTCCACACCAGGTATCCCCACAAATTACATATACCCTGATAGCCCCAATCTGGGGGACAAACATATCCAAATTTCACCCAGATCGTTTCAGGGGTTCTTAAAAAGTATGGAAGTCCCATTTTACCGACCACACAAGGCTCCTGCCCAAAACAGTTCCACAAATTCAGCGTGTGTGGTCGGTCAATTCAGAAAAAGGTAAAAAAACAAACAAAGTAACGAATGGATCCTCCTGGCTCATAGGAGCGATTGCTCCCCTTGTCCATATGAACAAAACTACCGAATGGCGCTCTCCTGGCTGTTCGCAATCGAAGGAAGCAGGCGTTCGGTAGTTTCAGCGGTGGTTCGTGAGGTCGAGTGTCCAATTTTAGTTCCACTAAACACTCGACGACTAAGTCCCGCTGCCTCCCCTCGTGCGAACAAGATGGCCGCCGTTTTCTGTTCCACGTGGCATTCGGCTAACGAACCGCGGCTGCCCAGAGAGCACTTAAAGCGGCACTGTCATGCCGAATCCTGTTTTTTTTTTAACCCCCCTCTGGCCTCCACTACATCTAACTAACACTCTAGTCACCCCCAAATGCCCCTAAGCCCCCCACATTACCTATTTTGTAATCTTTATTTTCTGCCCCGATCTATGTTCAGGGCGCCGCCATCTTTGTGTGGGTAGATGAAGTCCCTGTGGGACACGTCATCTGCCCACACTAGACAGACTGTGAGATTCCCGCACATGCCCAGTGAAACACCTGGACATGCGAACGGGAATTTCAACTATTCATTCATTCATCAGACAGACGAATGAATGAATAGAAATATCAGCTGAACAAACTAACACTGAGTATCTGTGTATCAGTGTATCTGTGTATCAGTGTTCGTTTTTTCGCTCAGTTTATTACAAGGAGGAGCTACCGGCATGCAGCTCCCTCCTTGTAATATGTAACTATAGAAGCGGCAGGGAGCAGTGCTCCCCACCACTTCATAAGCCCCCCAGGTCCCTCTCACTCTATGGGGGTCAATATGACCCCCATAATAGCATAAGGGAGATTAAAATCTCCCCAATGCCCCTACTCGCTATACCGCGAGTAGGGGCATGTCCACTAAACAGTGAGCAACCTGTGGCTGCTCACTGTAAAAAAAAAAAAAAAAACTATTGGCCCCCACCTCTAAACGACGGGTGGGGGCCCTAAAGTAAAATAAGGGGGGAAACCTATTGTCCCCCACCCCTGAGGCTTTATAAGCCTTCCCCCGCCCTGCGGAGCTCAGTCTGCGCGGAGCCCTCCATGGGTGAAGATGGATTATTTTTTTGCGCTTGGGTTTTTTCTTTTTCGTCTGTTTTTTTTTTTTTTGCGCTCAGAATTTTTATTTTTGTTAAAGTTCGACGGTTATGATGGTTTTTTATTTGGCCTTTTTTGGGGCTGAAAAATGAAGATTAGAGAAAAAAGAAGACGTCGAATGGTAAGTTTAATTTTATTTTACAGGTTACTTATTTTATTCCCCCCTCACAATTTTTTAGGGTGAGGGGGGTAGGTAGGGACTTTTTATTTGGGTGGGGGGGTGGGTGACTAGGGGCTTGGGGACCCCTAGTCACCTTGGGAGGGGGGAATTTACTTAGGGCCCCCACCCGCAGCCCAGGGGTGGGGGCCGGAGGGGGGGTGGACAGTAGGCCCCCCCCCTCATTATCATTATGGCCCCCACCCGCCGCCCAGGAGTGGGGGCCGGGGGGAGGGAGGACAGTAGGTTCCCCCCCTCATTATCACTTGGCCCCCACCTGCCGCCCAGGGGTGGGGGCCGGAGGGGGGTGGACAGTAGGTCCCCCCCTCATTATCTTTATGGCCCCCACCCGCCACCCAGTAGTGGGGGCCGGAGGGGGGTGGACAGTAGGTCCCCCCCATTATCATTTGGCCCCCACCCGCTGCCCAGGGGTGGGGGCGGGGGGAGGACAGTAGGCCCCCCCCTCATTGTCTTTATGGCCCCCACCCGCCGCCCAGGGGTGGGGGCCGGGGGGGGACTTTAGGTCTCCCCCCTTATTTTACTTTAAGGGGTGGGGGCCAATATTTTTTTATTTTTTTTTTACAGTGAGCAGCCACAGGCTGCCAGACGGTATAGCGAGTAGGGGCATATTATTTACTAATACTAAGTAACCTTTACTTAGTATTAATAAATGTGGCTGAAAGACCAATTTAGGTCTTTCAGCCTTTTAGTAGATTGCTCCCTAATACCGTGGGAATTTGGGAGTTATCTACTAAGCGGCTGCAAGGTGCAGCCACAGCACGAATAGGATCGGAGTTTCATTCATTCTAATGAAATTCCGATCCGAATAAAGCGCCGAATTGCGTTCTAAAAGAAACGAACATACTGTTCTCATTCCGTTAGAACGCAATTCGGCAGTTTAGTGTAAAATGACAGGAGGCATCGCGGGAACACAGTGGAAAGGTAAGAATTATGGGAAAATTGCTTTGACCAGCGGAAATGAAGCACACTTTGCTCCTCCGCTGGTCAGAGCTGGTCATGCGGAGGAATCCCCCATAAGGCAAAGAGTCCCTACTTTGTCTTATGATTTTAAAGAAAACTAAAGAAAATAGGAAGAAAAGAAGAACAGATCCTGAGAGAGGGGGAGAAGAGGAAGAGATTGAGGAAAGGTAAGTTCGGCATGACAGTGTCGCTTTAATAGACGGTTCCTTTGTAGTTAATGAGCCAGGAGGGTGGTCGGTGTTTGGTAGTTTCAAACTACCGAACCAATACATTCAATATGCATACAATACTTGTAGGAACAAACCTGAACAAAGAAGAAAATACCGAACAAAAGTCTATTTTCTTCACACTCACTTTTTATATTTTTCAAGTATTGACTTAAATACATGTTCTATTTTTTATTTCTTTTTTTAAACAAAAATATTACATTGTTCGAGTGATCAGCTATGATATGCCAAAAAATATATAACATCCCAATAATACCTTTACAAAGGAAATCCACGTACCTACACAGATAGTTCAACAAGTGATTTTAGCAAAATCTTATCTGCCTGCTCTCTGTAACCTCCTCCTTTGGCCTCACACAGTTGTCTATTTCAGCAACTCATACAGCAGGAAGCACTCTTGACCTCATCTTCACCAATCTCTGTACCACCGCTAATCTCTCCACTGTTCCATTTCCTTTGTCTGACCACCATCTACTTACATTTGACATCAGCATACCCTGTACCCAAATTTCACCACCCTCAACTCTCCAATCTCGCAGAAAGCTCAACTGCCTTGATCTCCAGCATTTTTCCACCAAACTCAATACTCTCCTTTTACCCATCTCAAATCTAACTTGCCCTAACTCAGCTACCTCACTCTACAACTCAACTCAACTCTCTCCTCTCTACTCAACATTATGGCACCTACTACAATTAAACATAGCAAGAGCCCCCAATTATAACCCTGGCACACCAAGCTGACCCGTTACCTCCAAAAAATTTCTAGAACTGCTGAATGCTGCTGGAGAAAGTCTCACTTTGCATCTGACTTCCTCCACTATAAATTTATGCTGCGCTCCTACAGCCTGGCTCTTTCCGCTGCAAAAGTAAATTACTTTAATACCCTCATAAGTACACTGTCCCATCAACCCAAACACCTATTTCCCACTTTTGATGCTCTTCTTCGCCCTTTTAATCCCCCTCCTTCTACCACCTTGTCTGCCACAAACTTTGCATCTCACTTCACTGAGATCTCTACAATCAGAGAAGAGATTGACAATTTCTCTCCTTCCCCTAACATTACATCACCCAACACCACTTCTTCCACCATTCTACACTCATTCGCACCTGCTACAGCAGAAGAAGTTTCTGTTCTGCTCCGGTCCTCCCGCACCACCTGTTCCCTCGATCCTATTCCTTCATATTTCATCCGCACTATGTTTCCCTTTCTTGCTCTTCCACTCACTAAAATGTTCAATCTCTCCCTTTCCTCTGGCACATTCTCCTCACCCTTCAAACATGCAACTGTAACACCAATTCTGAAAAAGCCCAGCCTTGACCCCAACTCCCCATCCAACTACCGCCCTACCTCGCTGCTGTCTTTTGCCTCCAAGATCCTCGAGAGAGTTGTGTACACCAGACTGACTGACTTTCTCGAAACCAACTCTCTGCTTGACCCCCTTCAGTCTGGATTCCTCGCTGGTCATTCTGTCGAGACAGCTGTGACCAAAGTATCCAACGATTTAATTGCTGCTAAATCTCACGGCCATTACTCTATCCTAATTCTCCTTGATCTTTCTGCTGCCTTTGACACGGTTGATCATAAACAGCTTCTTCACATTCTCCATAATTTTGGTCTGCGGGATACTGCTCTCTCCTGGTGCTCCTCCTACCTCTCCCAGCGCTCTTTCAGTGTTTCTTTCTCTGACTCTGCCCCTTCCCCCCAACCACTCTCTGTTGGTGTCCCCCAAGGCTCTGTCCTTGGTCCTCTACTGTTCTCTATCTACACTTCCTCCCTTGGTAAACTCATCAGCTCCTTTGGCTTCCATTATAATTTCTATGTGGATGACACACAAATCTACCTGTCCTCTCCTGATCTTTCTCCGCCCATCTTGACTCGTGTCTCTGACTGCCTCTCTTCGATTTCCAAATGGATGGCTGCTCACTTCCTTAAATTCAACCTGTCCAAAACATAACTTGGTCTTTCCTTCCTCAAGTGTTACTACTCCTGTGTCTGTCTCCCTTCAAGTCAACGGCGCTACCATCACCTCTACTTCGCAGGCTCGCTGCCTGGGTGTTCTTTTTGACTCCAACCTCTCCTTCACCCCTCATGTCCAATCAATCGCCAAATCCTATCGCTTCCATCTCAAAAACATAGCGCACATCCGCCCCTATTTAACCCCAGATGCGGCTAAGGTGCTGGTCCATGCTCTTGTTCTCTCTCACCTGGACTACTGCAATACTCTTCTCAGTGGTCTTACGTGCTCCCAGATTGCACCATTGCAATCTATTATGAATGCAGCGGCAAGGCTAATTTTCCTGTCCGCTCACACCTCCCACTCCTCCCCGCTCTGTCAGTCCCTGCATTGGCTTCCAGTTAGATATAGGGCTCAATTTAAAATTCTGGTGCTTGCTTACAAGTCACTACATAATGCTGCTCCAACCTACCTAATATACAAGTATGTCCCGTCGAGGCCCCTATGCTCTGCCAAAGACCTCTGTCCGTACTCCCACCTCTAACTCTCG
The DNA here is from genome assembly GCA_933207985.1 of Pelobates cultripes. Classification (NCBI taxonomy): domain Eukaryota; kingdom Metazoa; phylum Chordata; class Amphibia; order Anura; family Pelobatidae; genus Pelobates; species Pelobates cultripes. Next base: position 133,648,852 of record OW240920.1, read on the forward strand.
CCTCCAAGACTTTTCCAGGGCTGCACTTTTCCAGGACTTCACCCTGTCTCCACTCATTCAAAAAATCATTGAAAACTCACTTCTTCAAGAAAGCATATCAAACTGTTAGTAGGTTTTTATCCCCCACCCTCCATGACTCCTCTCCTGCAACTGTCAAAAATTACCTAACTAAGCCCTCAGTGAATACTTTTCTAACAACTTACTTTGTACACCTACATTTACCCTTTGTGTCACTATACCCCACTCCCTCTAGAATGTAAGCTCATGGAGCAGGCCTTCCACTTCTCTGTTCCTGTACGTCCAGTTGTCTGGTTACAATTACATGTCTGTTAGTCCACCCATTGTACACGCTATGGAATCTGGTGGCACTATATAAATGATAAAATAATAATAATAATAATCCTGAGACCACCTTTTATCAAATTCCTACAGATTGCTATTGTTAAAGATAAAGGTCAGACACTGATAATGAATTTGTGGCAGTACTGTCCAGGTTTTAGAGAAATTTGACGCTTACATCTTGTGATATAGATTTTGTCATTAGAATAAGGAATAATGAACTTTAGACATCTATTGTATAACTTGCTAAGCTTAGAAATGAAAGTGAAATGTAGTGCGATTCTAGTCATGATCAGAGAATAAAAGCAAACATAATTCTGGGAAGCTTTACTACTCTATAAATTCTACAATAAAAATAAATCATATAAAAAATAGAAGTTTATTGATGTGGTTGCTACGAGCAAAAAACACACAACACAATAATAAAATCTGAGTAGAACCTGTTTAAGCAGCATGAAAGTGACATAAAATGCAACACACTGCACAATCTCGGTCAAAGATAGGTTAGTATAGGATTCAGGTACGTATGTCTTCACACTACACATTAACAGAAAAAGAGTAATATCAGAAAAAAGGTAATGCATAGTTTTATCATTTTTATATATGCTGAGAAGCTAAAAAGTATGAAAAATATTTTCTAAACCAGTACAAGTTGATCCAGCATGCAGTACCGTGTCACACCTAGGACTAAGGATAACGTATAACCGGACCTTAGAATGGCCGGACTTAACGTCTCCAAGAATAGTCAGGGACACAGAATCAGACTCAAAGATGAGGGAAAGACAAAAGTCAAGGACACCAGATATCAGGGAAGTCAAAACAAAGCCAAAGTCAAATACCAGAAAATAAAGATCAGAAATGCACTCTCGGATAACCATAGGCATGAAACCACAACAGGGCAATTAGCAAGAGGAGAATTGAGTTTAAATACCCGTCCTGTGGATCCGATTGGCTGTAACCGGACTTTGACCCCAAAGGCAATTACTAGGTTTCCATGTGCATGATTGCTGCTCAGCACAAACCTTCCTGTGGATTTGATTGGCCATGACCGGCCTTTGACCCCAAAAGTAATTACCAGGTTTCCATGTGCATGATTGCTGCTCGGCACAACTTTTCCTGTCAGGACGGTAATGTTGCTCGGCACAAATTTTCCTGTCAGGACAGTAAATGCCATTAACCACATTTTTATGTGCAGATGAATACATGACACCTGTTAAGAAGGCAATACTAAGAAGAGCTAGAGCTAGGACCAAGCAGTGGAGGTTCCTGGCGGATTTGTTACTATTCCACCGGTGAGATTTGCCTGGTGTCACCCCTTCAAAATGCTATGCTTCCACAAGGGAAAGATTGCAGTAAAGCAGCACTCGTCTGATCTCAACAGGTTTCTGAGGGCATTGAAGATAGACCCAACAACAAGATTCAAGTTACCAGCAGCACCTAGGCCTAAAGTTTAGCACTTATCCTGTGACTGGATAGTGGTGGGAGAAGCGTTCATGGTTGATGGTTGAGAAACACTTTTGGAACACTCTAAACCCCTGGTCTAGTTTGGATGGTTGGTTTATTGAGGCCTAAGTCGAGACAATGTAGGGTTTGAGGTTGCACAGGGGGTGTACAGCTAAAGTTACTATGAGAAACACAGCACAGCTAGAGCACTGACCCAAGCTTTTGGTAGAAAGATGGGAAATTATCACACCTTCATGCCTTAACTTATGTGTCTTTAACAAATGCTGTTATAATTTACTGAGGAAAAAAGAAAAATTACTGCAATATACACACATTCAGAAACCTAAGCCCATGAAGAACAAACAGTCACTTTACAGGGATAGCATAAAGGATACTTTATTTTTCTTCCACTTGATCAATTTAAAACTGTTTTCCTTATGAGTATTGTTCTGTGGTACTACACCTATAATTAGTTCTGCAAAACTGCACGTGTCTGCAAAAATGGGATGTCTGAGGGGAAGGAAGGATTCCCCTGCTACTGTATCAGAACATTGCCAAGCATTATCAGAGCAACGCTCTGATACTTTCCTCAGCAACGGCCCATTGGTGGTGCAGACAAAGCAGCATATCTAACACTGGACCACCAGGGAATAGGATTTCCCCTCCCTGGCCAAAGGTAAGCATCAAGTTGGACGGAATACAGATTCAATTTCTCCCCCATATTTCCACTTTTATTAAATGGACCATTAGCCATCTTTGATATAAGCCTTCATGCTTTCTTCTAGATTATGTTTTTAAATTTAGTCAAACAGCAGAATTAGCTAATATTGTTTTTAAAACCAAGTCATCCTCCCAGCTACTCTTTCCTGTTCTGCTAGTTTGCCTCTGATACATTCAAGATAAGGATATGTTTGTCCTGGTATCTTGTCTTCAAGATACCAGCATCTAAAAAACTTAATAAACATTTTTTTAAGTCAAGTATATTGGTGAATGAACATTATTAGTAAGTAGATAACAACTAACAGATATATATTATATAAGTATGTAAGGTGTGCATGGAAGTGTACAAGCATGAAGTGAATAACTTAGACTTAAGATGCTTACAATTAATGGTAGACATATACATCATACAAAGGGTTAATTTGTTACACAGCCAGCCCAGCAACACCCTTTCTACGTCATGGAAAGATAGATAGTATACTAGACAATGAAATTGTTTCGTTTTGTACTACTCATTGAAATACATTGAATGAAATGCCTTTAAAAAACCTGACTTGTTGCTGAATAAATGAGAACACTTGATTCTGTATATAGACATGCTGTCCATGTGACCTCATATCTACTCCCAGCTAGCTGCCTGTCAAAGTTCACCGTGACCTGTCCTGCTCAGACTTCAGGTGTATGTTGGCCAACAGGTGAATTAGAAGACCCCCTAGCAGATACTTGGTTCTACAATTAGGGTGACAGAAGTGGGATGGACATCTACAGTGATTGGTAAGCATAAGAATGTTGCTTCAAATATTCTTATACCAATCCTGTTCATATCCATAATTTGTGGTTCTACTTGATATCACTGTAAAGAGTAAAAGTGGTGATGTAGTCATCAACGGAGTTTTCTGTTTTTGCCCCTGCTGGGGAATGGTCCCAGTAGCCCGAAAACTGTTTGTAGCAAGGGAACATCAAAAAACGAGGACAGTCTCCCCATAATCAGATTTAAGGCTCAGATAAGTGTGTGGGTTGAGAGGACAGTTATATGAGCTGAAGAGTATTTGCATAATTTTAATAAGTAAATGTTACCAAAAATTGCCTATAAATGTGTTAGACATCCTGACGATTTCATGATGTATAATTTGCACATACGATTGTTGTATAGGCACAGACAGTGTACTAGACAGGTTAAAATTATTGTTTTTACTATTCCTAGATATTTATGTTCCCACCAGGTACTCTGCATGTGATAATATTTGATTCAAGTAGAAGGCGGTTGGGATCAAGGGATTAACCCCTTAAGGACAAAACTTCTGGAACAAAAGGGAATCATGACAGAATATTTCCTTCATGTGTTCTTAAGGGGTTAAGTTACTGAAATTTTCAGGTTTTGCATAAACCTATTTGTAGGTCTTTTGCATAAGATTGTGTGCTTCATTTGTTGGTGGTAAGCTTCAGACCCTTTGCTAAAGAATTGGCAGGGTTTCAGCTCCCTATGGACAAAACTTGTTTCATATTTTTTGCCATGTTTAAATACTTCTCCAGCTCTTCTGAACAGATTGCTGCAAATCGTTTCACTGTCCAGAGGAAAGTGGTCGGACGACCCAGGTTTTGGGATAACCCTATTAACTTGGTGTTTTAAAATGATGGGTGTGTTCTTTGCAGAATTGGTATGTAAGACACCTTTTGCTTGTACCAAATCTGTTTAGATCCTTCATTAGTGTGTGGTGGCTCATGCTTTTGCTGGTAGCCCACACTAGACTCACCCGAGTGTGTGGGACAAATGACTGTTCAGGGAAGTGCCTACTATATGCTCTCTGGACAGCATTGAAGTCCGTATAGGGGAGCAACCCTTATGGCAAGCAATGAACCTTTGCGAGGTGTTAATCATCCTACAATGGCAAACGAGTGTGTTATTCACCAGAAGTGTAAGGAAAGTGCTACGGCGAGGATATTGGTACTAACTTTGGGGAGGGTAAGTGACCGTCCTGAAGAAGAGATACGTTATATTCAAAAAGGGTTCAGGAGGACAAAGAAAAGTCCCCTGAAAAGAGGGGTTGATCCTCTCTGCATGGAGTAAGGATAGTGAACAGAAAGTAGCAAAGTAATCTGTCAGAAAATTGCAGGTAAAACCTTGTAAACATATGTAAGAGTACCGGAACTTTTTTTGTCTAAATATAAAGTATATATTATTGTATTGTTTAAAAAAAAAAATGCGGAATATGGAAGTGAAACTTACAATCTTCCCTATCCCCTGGTCTGTGTATTTCCTTGCAGAGTACCTAATTGTTATAATTTTCAATTCACTGGGCAATTTGTTGGGAGAAAGAAATTAAAGTTGTTCATTTATATTGTACATAAGTTGCTTCCTCTTTATTGAGTGCTATACTAAGTGTTGATAATTTGAAATGTTTTTATTGTCATACAGAACTGTACCAACAGAGAATATTTTTTCATACCTTTTAAATGTTTTATCCACTGTCATCCAAGCCGGGACCAATGCAATTTTATTAAATATTAAATTGTTGTGTTTATTTTAGCATTTATCGTTGTTGCAGACAGCTGCTGTAAAAAAAACAAATCTCCCCTTGCTAATCTAATAAACCTCATTTTATGAATATTTAAATGCTCCTATATTTAGATCCATAAGGAGTATGAAAACAAGTTTCAAGAGTCATATTATGAGTAGATCAGAAGTTCAAAACATCATTATGTGTCACACATTCTCTAAAGAATTACCTTGTAAGAGACTCATCATTTCTTACACTTCCTCCTCCCCCCCCCATTTATTTTAAATAAGATTTCAAAAACAATTAGTAAAGTGCGGAAAGATTATTCACAGAAATGTAAATAATTATAACAAACATAATAAGATGACATTGATAAGTTGGGGTTCTCTTCCTGCTGAAATATTTTATTGAACATGGAGAAGGGGGTGACGTTTTTTGGCATTGGGACACTATGGAACAAGGAGTGAGTCGTCTTTTATCTCACCCTTATAAACTCAATATGACGGTTCAGTTGAAAGGTAAGCCATACCAATCATAACATGGCATTAATGTAATTCTTGAGTATTTTAAAAGGAGTGTGGGGGGACGGGGGGTAAGCTCATTTCTTTGTAACATGATTTAATATACTTGTTTATTGCTTTGAATGTTGTAATGTTATCACCAAATTATCTAATTACCTTCTTAGATACTTAATACCATTAAGTATACTAATTTGATTGAAAGAATACAAATAAACAGAAATATAAAATGAGATAAAAGTTTTCGATATAATGGTATACCACATAGACATATGCGGTATATACTGTAGTAGGTAAAATGTGTGAATGAACCATCTTTAGTAGGACAAAATAATATGTTATTCTGTATGGATGTAGTGTGTAAATGTGTTGATATGTTATGGATACCAGTTTGTTAACTTAATACTTGTTCTTTGTACTGGACTGTTAAATACTATAGCCATTGCTGCCACCCAAGTGGTAGTTGGAGTGCGAGACTTCATCCAACGTGTAATAACTTATTGTGTCAAGGAGTTCCTCAGTCCCAGTATGGACCTTTGTAATGTTTTGCATTCAGTACTTATCTGTTAAGTAAATTGTACAGAGGAAGTAGGAAAATTGTAAGTAAAAGACTGTTTGGGGTATGTGTTATAAAGGGTTTAGTTTAGAAGTTGTTGGAAGAGAAATTAGCCTGGATCTTTGTGAAGGATTACAAGACGTGTTTTGGTTTAGTTGGTGAAGGAATATTATTGAATTCAGTATTTAAAAGTCAAGAGAGAATCTGCCTTGCAGTTTTCTGTATGGAGTCATGTTTTATGAACCTGTATTGAATTGAGTAATGTAATCACAAGAAGCAATCATTAAGTTTGACATTATTTTATAAAACATAAAAATAAATGTATACCTCTGGGTATCCATTCTATATATCTACTACTTTTCTTTCTTTTGTTTTGTAGGATATAAAGATTAGCTATTTTAGAATGGTGGATTTATTTAGGCGGTGTAGTATGATTGTTCAATATGAACTAGTTGTGATTTATATAAGCTAAATGGTATGGTTTTTATATGTGGGATGTATTTAATTTTGTGGAAATGGATCTTTGCCTGTGTAGACAAAAATTCTTGCATCAGTCTAGTGCCTGATAGACCTCAATTATGCACTTCGTTAGATCTCCTGATACCAGGAGTGCCATGTGAGCCCTCTTATTATGGATAAAAATTACTCTGAAAAATCATCTCTCTTAATGCAAAAGGGTTCAATAGCCCTAGAAAACATAGACTTCTGCTCAGATAGACTAAATGACCTTGAGCAAACCTGACCTATGAGTGAACAATGTACTTTGAGATGAAGAGTGTAGATATATCTGTATAACTGGCACCCTATATGCTTGAGTAAGCCTTTTCTTTAATATAATGTGCTCCAACTTGCTATGACGCACAGTTTCTGGAGACATTACCACTAGAAGACCAGGGATTATAAATATTAACAAGAAGGGGGGACTTTAATTCGGCTCCATGTCCTGGACAAGATAGGAGAGCCAGACCGGGGATACAGAGATCACACAAGATGTGAGGCAAAGATAAACTCTTACATAGGTTTCAAACCAAGCCCGATTGATGCCTGGTGGGTGCAACACTCAGATGTCCAAGAGTAAAAATTTTACTCAACTAGAATAGAAATTTTTCCAAATGAGCTCTCCATTAATACATATAATAGTAGGGAATAAATCAAATCCATAACGGATTCTGATTATGTGGCAATTGCAATATACATAACTCCTGCTGCCACAGCCTCACCTGGATTTGGAAGTTGAATACCTCACTATTCTGCAATAGGCAGGTCATGGATGAGGCAGTCACTTCCATAACTTCTTATTTGTAGAAGAATATTTCTCTTGATGTCCAAATGTCTATAGTATGATCAGCCCAAAAGACTGTGATGAGAGGCCACTTTATTAAAGTAAAGTATATGTCATGGTGTAAATGCCTTTTTGTCATGAAAAAAGCAATAGAATGGACTCCTTATTGGCTAGAGGACACAAGTCTAGACTGTGGAAACCACCTATCACGGCAATTAGGACCGCTGGGGGAATGGTAGTAACATCTCTAGGCAAGATCTTAGTAGCCTTTACGGCATATTACAGTTACAGTCATAGATACACTCATTCCCCAATTAAAAGAGAAAATAGTCTGACACACATGGAAGATTTACAGTCTTTCTTTTCGTCTTTGCAGCTCCTGGACCATCTTGATGAAGCTATGGCATAATTCAGCTCGGAAATCCTTTTGGAGGAAGTCCAATCTTCTATTCCTGCTCCTCTTAAGTGGTCCAAAGCTCCAAGTCTATGGGGTAGCATATTACAAAGTATCCAACGATATCATAGGGCCCATTTCACAATCCTGGTTAACAAATAACAAATACTACAATAGAAGACTCTTGTACAGTTTGTAAAGAACAGACTACTGTATTCCTGTAACAATAATGTATGCCTGTACATGTCCTCAATTGTTATATCTGATGTTGCTTCGCTGGTGCCTGTCAAAAATAGAGAATTTAAAAAAAAAATATATAGAAAAATTAATTTTGACAGATGCAAGAGTTAAAGAGGGCCCTGCTCAGGTGTGCATACAATCTAGAACTTTTATAGTTTAATTACATATTAAACAATGAGAAAGTAGGAATTTTTACATAATTAATCGTTACCAATAAACACTATTCACCAACAATTAGCTTAGATATGAATTGTCACGCAATTCAGATTGGACTTTACCCTTATAAACTTTATTTATAGACTTCAGACCTTTTAGATCTTATCTCTGTACAATACACAAACATAATTTTGTCCAGTAGACATTTTTTTTTCTTCATTCCTTAGACAGTGATGAAGACATAAATATATTTTCTGATTTATAGCTCAGAGATGGGGGTCCTGGGTGTATGCACTTTGCTTCAGTCTGTATGTGTCATGGAGTATAACCCTAACACGCAGAGTTTAGGATAGCAAGGAACAGACTAAGGAAATATAACCGTCTTACCGGGCCTGAGAGTGGCCAGACTTAACATTAGACAGACTAAAGCGTAGACGAAATACGAGCTGAGGTCAGGGTAACCGAGAGACAGCGAAAATCAGAACTAGCCAGAGTCAGGTACACGGTAATAATCAGAAGGGCAAACAAGACAGGCAAAGAGAAACTCAGAGTCAGGAAACAAAGACAAGGCCAATACCAGAATACAATGCAATAACTCAAGCAACGCACTAAAGGGTACTGGGAACAGAGACCACAATAGGGCACGGAATCTAGGGCTAGGTAAATTTAAGTATGTTTATTGTTAATGTGATTGGTCCACGTCATGCCTGTGCCCCAAAATATGCGTTAATGGGGGCGCCAGAATGACGTGGGTCAATGGGAGCCAACAGCAAGGTTAGGCTCCCATTTGCCCTTTAGGAACGTGCTCACAATGTGAGCAGTGTTCCCAATACTATACAGGCTGGAGTGCCTGGAGACAGGAGTGCTTGAGCTGCGTGCGGCTCGATCGGATGAATCCCTGCCGGCACGCGGACCGGGTAACTACCGTTACAGTATGTCTGCTGTTCTAAAAAGTCTTGTGCTACCAGTTGTGCATCTGGTGCCTTTGAAAATTATACAAGCACACACTGATATCACTAAACGTCATAAGGGTTGCTCACCTGCACCACCAAGATACTGCAGATCTCTCCCTTGTGGAATACGCGCTGACACCCAAAATCCACCGTTAACCATCTTTATGTATCTTTTTTCTGTGCCTGTAGCCTGCATTACTTTCTTCTCTTTTTAATTTCTTCACCTTGGGTTTCTTCATTGACTACACATCTACAATACTGTCCACAAACAATGGAATTGATTTGATTATGAGATTGCTACAACCCACTTGGGATTTGATGCCTTGGACTCTCCATTTTATTGACCTTGACTCCAGGTGTGAAATTTGAAGGTAAAGTGTTAGTTTTATTTATACCTAAATCACCCACCAAACGTAGAGCATTGTAATAAGTTTTGTGAAAACAAACCAAAAAAAAAGTAAATTAAAAAAAAGTAAATAAAGTTCATTTGGTGTTTCTTCCTTGAATTAGGTCTTTAGCCACTAAACACTTTCTGGGAGCTTGCCCAAATTCTAGGACATCTCATTAAGCATGTACCTGGAACCGGGTTATGGCTCTGCAACATAGCATTCCTTACTTGAAACAGTCAGATGCGTATATCCTTTGTTTTCTGCAGCTCAATCTGAATAAAGGTCTGTCCTACAGTCTATAAATATATACAGACCACAGCTCTTGCAGCCCTCACTGACTCCAAACGGGCACTAAAATCTGGTATACATATATTCTTCAGAGGTTTGCTCAAATTTTAGCCACAATAGGTGGAAAAAAATTCTGTGTTAAAATGTTTGAAACCTTAACCTCTATAAAAACATGGCACAATAAGCTCATTTAAGGACATCAAGGAATATATCCTTGCAAGCACTGGGAAGGCATCAGTTAACACTTGTTGCTCCTCACTGTCAGATGGGGACAAAATAAAGCCTTGTAATATGTAATTGTACATATACTTTACATTATTCACAAATGTATCATTGGTCGACATACCAGATAAACCAGCCACAGCATACTGAAGGCTCCTGTACAAACCCCACACACTCTATGAATACCACTATTGACTGTCCATGAGGAAGTCGGATTCTACAGATGAAACATGTAGGACTGGAAGTGTTTTATTTTAATTTCATTTCATTACATTTTAATTGTCTGTTGCATGATTCTTTTGGCTGATCCATTTTCGCTATCCTTGGCTGCAAATGGGAAGCATAACTGAAAGGGATGAGATGGTCTTTTGGCTGAGAGATTTCTGATGTTTTTTTTTTCTCCTTATTTATTGAGGCACGACAGATGCACAGTATACGTAAAGTTGGAGTTTAAACAGTTAAATATGTAAATAAGCATTACACAGGCTTCAACATGAAAATGTCAAGTGAAGTCAACGATCAGAAAGAAACTCCTTGTGACGAACCGCCATCACTGAGGACTACCATGCCACGTGTGTGCCCACTCTCTTGCCTGCTTATTGTGTTCAGGTATTAATGCCCCTGAGGAAGTTCAAGGACTACTGAACGAAACGCGTAGGTCTGCTGTATAGTGTATAGAGTTTTATTTGTATTTTATTTTGTTTCATTTTATTTTTATGTTTTCCGGTTCTCTCGACCTTGGGATCCTGTGACTGGAACATTTTATATTATATGCCTGCTTGCCACTACAGTCTTGTAAGTGTGCCTTATAATTAAAGTGTTGATTTTATCAAGATACTCTGCAATATTACGCTTCTTTTCTTCCTCCTATGTACTACATGATGCTCTACAAATCCTGAGTTTTCCACCACATCCAAGATATGCCTGCAATCAATTTTGGTTTGTGAATGCGAATAATTATTATATTTCCACTCCATTTTATTGCAACAGTATTGTGCTATGTTTCTCTCTGTTATCATTGTATTGTAGATTTTTTCCCTTTTCCATAGTGTCACAGGGAGAGGAGATTGGCTGCCCCTCATCCCAGCAGCAGCAAGCATCCCTGGGAGTGGACATAGTAGGTCTCACTACCCAGCACCAGGCAGCATCACAGAGAGAGGAGATTGTCGGCCCCTCATCCCAGCAGCAGCAAGCATCACTCGAAGTGGAGATGGTCTGTCCCCCTACCCAACACCAGGAAGAGTTACAGGGAGTAGAGACAGTTGGTCTCCCTCCTCAGCGGCAGTATGAGGTAAAGGGAGAAGAGACAACCAGTCTCTCTCCCCAGCGGCAGCTGGAGTTACCGGGAGAGGAGATTTTCAGTCCCTCTCCCCAACAGCAGCAGGAGTTCAAGGGAATGGAGACAACCAGTCTCGTTCCCCAGCGGCTGTGTGAGGTCTCGTGAACAGAGACAACTGGTCTCGTTCCCCGGCAGCAGTGTGAGGTCCTGGGAACAGAGACAACTTGTCTTGTTCTCCAGCAGCAGTGTGAGGTCCTGGGAACAGAGACAACTGGTCTTGTTCCCCAGCGGCAGTGTGCAGTCCAGGGAGAGAAGAGTGTCACCCTTCCTCTCCAGTGGCAAAGTGCAAACCCAGCGGAAGAGCTGGCATCAGGGCAGAGCACAGCAGGTCTCTATCCACAAGTCCCTGAGGCTGATCCCAGGCTGTGTTTGGCCCTGAATAAAGATATCCCTGTTGTTATCTTCATCAAGTCTTGGCTGATGTTTGGATAAACAAGGGGTGTGATCACTGTTTCACTCGGGATTTGGGAGATTTACAACGGATGTTCTAAGTCGAAGTATAGGGATCCGTTACACTTCTAGATAGCTCTGCCTCATTTTTAAGCATTATATTAACAAGATAAATCAAGGTAAATAATATCCCAGTAGAAATGAAAGTAAAAGCAAGTTTAAGTCAGAGCATAGTAACTGACATAGTGAGTAAAAACCATGCTTAGGAAACAAGATGAATAGCCCCACCAGGTATAATCAAAGGGTGTTTCAAGTAGAACTGGACAATTGTAAGTTTAGACACAGGATAAGGCACCTAACCTGAAAGAATGAAACATTACAATTCTTGTCTGAGTTAGAATGCTATCCATTAGCTGTGGCTAACAGGCTGGAGATGGGGTATTGTCCATGATTCAAAAGTATAAAAGGGAATCCTGAGCAGGAGAGCGACTAAAGTAATAGGAAAGGGAGCCCTACCTTTATTAGTTCTAAGGGATGATAGGACAAGAGAAGAAAAAAAGGGGGTAGAAATAAAATGGTGCTACCAAGTGTAGTAAAAAACAACGCTGTTGTCAGGAGCAATATTTAAAAGCCGGCTAGACTTCTAAGATTCATAATGATTGACTAAATTTTATCATATACAAGGGAACTTTTATACTTTTATCATTCTGTGCTCTATAAAATAAGTACTAAGGTAGGGTAATAAAAAACAGCAATGAGCAGGATGTACTAAGAAACTCAACAAATGTAAATGTACTTTATCAATTAAATAATATTTTTTTATTGTTATGAATTGTAGTTTAGACTTATTTAAAATCTAAATGATTTAAATAAACTCGGATCCGAATGCATCTGGCAGGAAAGTTAGTATTTACTTTCTTTTTGCAAGAAGATGATAATTTAAAGCAATATTTCTATGCTATTACTAGTAGCACTAGCAGCCAGAGGACGTTTTAAATAAACCTTGTCAATGCAATGTTAAACCATGTGGCATCTTGTTAGCCAGCCACCACATAGAAAGTGGGGTCATATTTACTAAACAGTTAACAGCCAGTGGATGTTTAATATAATATGAAACAGAGTTAGTCCCCCCTGTTCACCCGTCTGTGGGTATCAGGTGGGAGACTTTAAATAAAAAAATGGGGGTGAAGAGATCACTTCCAACCCACTGCCATCTTGCTCCCGATAGTGTTCTTACAGGACAGGAGTTAGAACGGGGGCCTTTAACAGGCAGAAGAAGGCGCCCCATCAGGCATGTGTCTGTACGCAGGTGCCTCCCCCCTCTCCCACCTTAATAATAGTGAGGGAGCAATAAACCTAATAACCTTCTCCTCCTTATATATTAAGGAAGAACCCATGGCAATAGATGTGCAAATGATTGCTACTAAAAACTTGCAGAATAATTGTAATTGGTTAACTCAAGACAAGGTGCTGCAGCAACTAAAGAAAGTTAATATAAACAAAGCTCCAGGGCCTGACGGTATCCATCCATGTGTACTTAAGGAACTAAGTGTAGAAATAAGTGAACCTCTGTTTTTAATCTTTCAAGATTCTTTTCTTTCAGGAAGTGTTCCGGAGGATTGGAGGAAGGCAGATGTGGTTCCTATATTCAAAAAGGGTTCAAAATCCTTGCCTGGAAATTATAGACCTGTGAGCTTAACTTCTGTGGCTGGTAAAATATTTGAAAGGTTATTAAGGGATAATATTCAAGAATTCCTTGAGAAGAACATGGTTATCAGCAAAAATCAGCATGGTTTTATGAAGCACAGGTCATGTCAAACTAACTTGATTGCGTTCTATGAAGAAGTAAGTAGAAGTATAGATCAGGGTGTTGCCGTGGATGTGATCTATTTGGATTTTGCCAAGGCATTTGATAAAGTTCCACACAATAGATTAGTGTTCAAACTCAAGGAAATCGGTCTAGATGAAAATGCTTGTTCTTGGGTAGAACATTGGCTTAAAAACAGAGTACAAAGAGTTGTCATTAATGGTAAATTTTCAAGCTGGACAGAGGTGGCAAGTGGTGTCCCTCAGGGGTCTGTTCTGGGACCCCTTCTATTTAACATGTTTATAAATGATCTTGAAGACCGCATTGAAAGTCATGTTTCAGTGTTTGCAGATGATACCAAACTTTGTAAAACAATACAATGTGAGCAAGATATTACTTTGCTGCAGAGGGATTTAGATAGACTGGGGGACTGGGCACTCAAATGGCAGATGAAATTTAATGTTGAAAAATGCAAAGTTATGCACTTCGGCGTAAAGAATACACAAGCAACGTATACCCTTAATGGAAGCGAATTAGGGATAACAACACATGAAAAGGACTTGGGAATTGTTATAGACAACAAACTATGCAACAATGTGCAATGTCAATCAGCAGTGGCCAAGGCCAGTAAGGTATTGTCATGCATGAAAAAGGGCATTCATTCTCGGGACAAGAATATAATTTTGCCTCTTTATAAATCACTGGTAAGACCCCATATTGAATATGCTGTGCAATTTTGGGCACCTGTTCTAAAGAAGGATATTATGGCACTAGAAAAAGTGCAGAGGCGGGCTACAAAACTAATAAAAGGAATGGAACATATCGGCTATGAAGAAAGGTTAACAAATTTAAACCTATTTAGTTTAGAAAAACGTCGCCTGAGAGGGGATATGATAACATTATACAAATATATTCGGGGCCAATACAAACCATTGTGTGGAAATCTATTCACAAACCGGACTTTACATAGGACACGAGGCCATGCGTTTAGACTGGAAGAAAGAAGATTTCGTCTAAGGCAAAGGAAAGGTTTTTTTACTGTAAGAACAATCAGGATGTGGAATTCTCTGCCTGAAGAAGTGGTTTTATCAGAGTCCATACAGATGTTCAAACGGCTACTAGATGCATACTTGCAAGAACAGAATATTCAATGATATAATCTTTCAATGTAGGGTAATAACTGCTTGATCCAAGGATAAATCTGGCTGCCATTCTGGGGTCAAGAAGGATTTTTTTTCCTAGCTTGTTGCAAAATTGTGCATCAAACTGGGTTTTTTTGCCTTCTTTTGGATCAACAGCAAAAAACAAATGTGAGGTAGGCTGAACTTGATGGACGCAAGTCTCTTTTCGCTATGTAACTATGTAACTATGTAACTATAATAAAGAATATATACTTACCATCAGAAATCTTCTTTCTTATAATTCTTTTTTTCATCAGCCCCCAAATTGGTCAAATTAAAATCCATAATACTGTGATGTTACCATTATAAAAAAAAATGCAGAAAAATAAATCTGAATCGAGTTCATCTTCACCCCACAGAAATATTTTTATGGCAAGCCTGAAGAGAAGAGTTACTTACCTGTCAAGCACTTTTACACGTCAACAAAGCCAACAAGCCACTACACAGGCTGAAAATGAAGCTGGCACCGATGATGGAAATTCCACAAATCCTTGCTTGATGATATATAATGATCCCATGACTGTATAAGCTTCTGCAAAATTTCCATTGACCACATATAGTGGTCAAATTTGCTCCTAGGAATTAAGTTGCTCTACATGTAACCCTATCGAACAAGCGCAGCTTAGTGGAAATGGGCTTGACAGAGCTTAGAGGTGGGCATAGGGGGCAGGCCCCCAGGGATTGGGAGTTGGATTGTTAGGGGGCTGGCCTAGTATAAATAGGCAGCCATTTTACAATTAGGCCCTTTTAATTTTCTTACCTGGCCTAATTTGTGTACACCTCCTGTCTGCAGTCTGGGCCTGGTAGGTTTTTTGCTTTCTTTTGCTGCAGGTTCAATTCCCAGAGGATGGATCTGGTGGAGCAGCTCATGGCAGAGGTGAGAGCAGCAGCATGGGATTTTGGAGAGGCACGGGTGCAGGAGTGCCTGGGATCTGTCCTGGCGGGGGTCTAGAGCGGCGGTGGGACTTGCCGCCTAGCATGGACACGGAGGCCTGCACAGTGGCTTAGCCCTGGCCGGGATATCAGGCCCACCTGCGGGGACAGAGGAGAGGCAGCTGCACAGAGCCATGAGGTCTAGCGACTGAGCACAGGGCTCGGGGAAGGTGCTCCGCCCCCCCCCCCGGTGATGTTGTGGGAGTCCGGGGGCAAGGGAATGTGCGGACGCATTGACAGGCAGCCAGCAATGTGGCCCCCTAGTCATGAGAGGCCGTGCTGGGTAAAGGACCTGCTGTGGTCGGCAGTGGGAGCCCAGAACTGCAGGAGATTATGGGGCTGTCCGCCAGAAGAGTGGCCCCTGGTGGCGGGAGAAGGGGCAGTGAGGCTGTTGCTGGAGAAAGTGACCTAGAAGGGATTGGGGCAGCAGACCTCCCAGATAGGGATATTGCAGCTCAGGGGGATCCCAGGGCCTTCAGAGACGATCACAGGGCACAGGGAAAGTCCATGGGGTTGCTGCAGTAGGCCCCTCCTCAACTAGGGGTTTCCCTGGGGATAGTTTGGGGCACTTTGGGAGTTGAGCAGGAGACCTGTCTTGCGTCCTTGGGGTTAGGAAGGATGACGGCGGTGCGGCCTGGAGGTGCTGCTCGAGGGCGGCGCATGGGTGGTGTTAGTGCCAGTGAGGGGAGGGCACAGAATAGGCATGTAGCGAATGGTATTACGGCTGTCCTAAAAGACTGTGTTAAAACTGCAATTTGTGTGTTTATTCTCCTGTATAGTTAAAAGTGTATGTAGTATTCGTATGATTGTTCGGTAGTTTTCATCCGTATCCCATACGATTGAAAATTACCGAACCAGTAGACCATCCCAGAGAGAAGTGTGCACCTTATTTGGCTTCACACTTCTCTAACCGCAGGTTGATTGGTACTTTGTGCATGTATTTGGGTGGCCGCTGTTCGGCATACGAACACGTGGCGGCAGCCATCTTACGCACGAAAACCTCAGCGGTGTTGGGTCATCAAGTGTCTGGAACTCAAATCGGACGCTCAATTACCCGAACACCACTGCGACCTACAGAGCTCCGTAACTCCCGAACGAAGAGGCTAATCAGCCCCCGTTCGGTGAGTTAAAAGTACCGAACAAGGGGATTCATGCAAATACAATGTTAATAGTGGATGTCATGTATTTATGTGTATTTTACCTCCCGAACGGAGACCGACCGCAGGGCCAAAACACATGGAACCCTTTTCGGCTACCACCTCGTGTGCGGTCAGTCAAATTGTCCCTTCCACCTAACTCCCGAACCCCTGGTCTGATCTGGGTGAATTTTGGATATGTTGGTCACCCAGATCAGGGCTACCAGGGGTGCCACTTAGCCCATTGTACCTAACTGTTTTGGGGTACATTCAGAACTTGGGGAAAACTACAGCATGTTTAATAGGATTATGTGTCACACTGAGGGGAGGAGATGTGTGGGAGGTAACTGTGACATTATTGGTTACTGTCCTAATTATGGTGAATCCCTCCCTTGCATGGGAGAATGCTTTATAAGGAGGTTGTGTGCATTAAAAGTCAGTTCTGCTCCTGATGCTGTGTGTCGTCCAGTCATGGGAATATTCGTGGATTACCTTGCTTGCTGGGATTATTCCTCTATGGTATTTTTATTATTTGTTCCTGAGCCTCACTGGGATCTTTAGTGGAGTTAACCTGTGAAATACCAGCTCTCCGCTATAAGGCGTAACCGCTCCTGTGTTCTCTGGGTCCCCACAGGGCAACATGGGGAGGACTGCATCTAATTCGCTCGCGTCGCGCAGGAGTAGATGCGCAGGACCATGACGGAGTGGCGCTGCCCCTTGAGGCCCTTGGAGAAGGGCGAAATGGGCCCCACTTTGGACATTCAGGATAGCAGAGGCGTGTTCCTGGAACAGCAGGTGGGCCATGATGGTCATACTTTGGTTGGTAGTGGGGAATGGCACGGGACGAAACAACAGCGTGGGAGTTGCCGGGCTCACGGCAGGGTGGGCTCGCACAGAGGAATACGGCCACCCAGTAGATCCTGAAGTGGGAGGAGGAGCCCAGAGTCGGTTGGCAGTGGTTCCCCTATGTGATTCCCACTCAAGGTCCAGGCACGTGTCGGACGCAGCCGGATCTTCTGGAGGCCATTCGGTAAGCTCTCATGGGAGTTCCCCCTACTATCATGGCAGGAGTCACAGCCCCAGGGGCGTCCATGGTCTGGAGTAGCCTTGGTGCCAGGAGAGTGGGCGGGATGACGATCGGCAGACGATCTCTGGGTCATGGCATGGGGGTGTCTGGGGAACGGTGCACCCTGCCCAGAACTGTCTCTTCTAATTTTAGGTCACGGAGCTGATGTTCTTCAATCCAGGCATCAGGTGTGTAGCGGGACCTGGGTAACCCGGCTGGTTATTCCCGTTATTAATAATGGATCAGACCCATTTCCCTCAGTAGCCAGACGACACACAGTAACAGGGTACAACCTTTGACAATTTTTATTAGGGCACACAGCTTTTTATGCACAGACCCCCGCAGGGGGTCTCCATCCAACACAACATAATCCCAGGCAGCAGGGGGCTGGGTTACAGATAACCATCCCCCCGCTTACTCACTCTCTGGCAGTCATCACAGGTCTGGCAATAACCCAGATCCTGAGAGATGCCTGGCCAGAAGAAGCTTTGGGTGAGCCGAGACTCTGTCCAGTCCCTGCCCAAATGCCCTGCCCAGGGGATATTTTGAGGTAGCTTCAGCAGCTGAGACCGATACTTCTTGGGCGCCACCAGCTGCTTGGTGGTAGTAGGGGCTGTAACTGGTTCCTTCCTCACTGCTATGCAGTATAACCACCCTCCTTCCCAGATGTAACACTTCCCCTCATTCCCTACCTCCCCTGTGATTCCATTGTCCCCGTAATCCTGTAGCCCAGGATATGGGGACCGGATCAGGGGTAGGATCCCGGGGCTCTGGAGTTAGGTAGTGGGTACGGGCGGCCCTGGTGTAGGGGTGGGAATGGTGCCTAGAGGGAGGGGGACTGAGTTGGGCACTCACTTACGGGGCCTTCTACGGGACATTGGGGGCATGTGTGCCTACCTGAACTCTCAGAGTGTGAGCCGACAAGGGTGGTGCAGGCTTGCTGTCAGATCATCACCGAGTAGACTTCTTCCAGGGTCTGAACGGCTACAAAGGCAGAGGCAAGGTGTCCTAGGTCGTTGCCCAGCAGCCCTTCGGCGAGTAGTCGTCCATGATGCCCACTTCGACTCTCTGTGCTCCAGCGCCCCAATCCAGGTGGACATGGGCAGTGGGTATGTGATAAACTCCCCTTTTTCTGTGAGTTTGCTACGAGTTTTTGGAGGGGCCCGTTTGCTTGCCTCCTACCATGTGACTATGCCTGCTGCAATATACCTTGCCCAATACACTTTAACTCCTTAAGGACCAAACTTCTGGAATAAAAGGGAATCATGACATGTCAAACATGTCATGTGTCCTTAAGGGGTTAAAAGGCTCCATTCATGTAACTTAAGTACTTTTGTACTACACAAAGAGAGACCGACCGCTGGCCCTAATTCCTTGGAACTGTTTTGGGCATGAAGCCATGCTTGCAGCTGGACAAAAAGAGACTTCCATGAAACTTTTGAACCCCTGCTCTGATCTAGGTGATTTTTAGATATGTTGTTCACCCAGATCTGGACTACCCAGTGATGTTTTGGGGTACTTTCTGAACTTTGTGAAAATGTGTTTTTTTCTGCCTGGAGATAATTGAGTTACTTACGGGACTTTATTCAATTATCTTGCAAGTAGAGGGGAGGGATTGTGTGCTGTATATGGGCGTGTTACAGACATGGGCGTCCGCAGGAATTTTTCAAAGGGGGGGGGCATAATTGTAATGACATCCATGCTTGGTCCCTTTTTGACAGTGTAATGAAAGGGAAGGGGCATAGTCATTATCACATAAAGCCAGGGTGAATAGCGTTTTGGCTAGAGTGGTCAAAGCCAATTGCTATTTCCCGGTTCATAAAAATGTTTTGCTTTTTTATGAATGGGGAGCTATTGACTGGCTTAGAGTGCCAGCTGACCGCTCTAGCCCATGAGTGACACCCCTACCCAGTGGCACTTTGTGCTTCCTGACACTCAGTAAATAAAAGTGAACACATTAACACTGATATTTTTTATTACCTAAGGAGATGGGAATGTCCAAAGTTTCCCTGCCAGGCCCAGGTACCAAAGCCTTATGATGTGGGGTCCAGAGTAAAGTGGAGGGTTCGCTTCACTTGTCCTTCCTGCTCCAATCTCCTTTTCTTCTCCTTTATTTGACACAGTCTTCTTTTTCTTCTGACACTGTCTTCTCTGCTCCTTTACCTTTCTGCTACTTTCTGCTTATTGTGCTCCCCCTTCTGCTCCTTTCTCTTTCTGATCCCTTTCTGCTTCTTGCAGACCCTTTCTGCTCCTTGCTACCCTTTTCTGCTCCTTCTCCTACTTTACCTTTGTGCTTCTTCTGATTCTTTCTGCTCCTTTACCTTTGTGCTCCTTCTGCCCCTTCCAGCTCATTGCTGACCCTTCCTGCTCATTTCTGTGCCTTCTCCTACTTTACCTTTGTGCTCCTTCTGTCCCTTCCTACTCCTTGCTGCCCTTTCTAACTACTTGCTGACCCTTTCTGCCCCTTCCTGCTTCTTCCTGACCCTTCCTGCTCCTTGCTGTCCCTTCCTTCTCCTTGCTGACCCTTCCTGCTCCTTTCAGACCCTTCCTGCTCCTTGTTGCTCATTTCTGTTCCTTTGTGCTCCTTCTCCTACTTTACATTTTGTGCTGCCATTTCCAGCTCCTTGCTGCCCTTTCCTGCTTCTTGCTGACCCTTCCTGCTCCTTGCTGACCCTTCCAGCTCCTTGCTGACCCTTTCTGCCCCTTCCTGCTTCTTGCTGACCCTTCCTGCTTCTTGCTGACCCTTCCTTCTCCTTGCTGAGCCTTCCTGCTCCTTGCTGCCCCATTTTGCTCCTTAATGTCCCTTCCTGCTCATTTCTGTTCCTTCTCCATTCTGCTCCTTTGCTTACTTTACCTTCCTGCTCCTTGCTGACCCTTCCTGTAGGCTGCCTACCCCCCATCCCTCACTTACCTGATCTATAGGTTGTCTCCTCCCCTCCCCCATCCCTCACTTACTTGATCTGTAGTTGGATCCCCCCCATCTCTTACTTACCTGATCTATAGACTGCAGTGCTAGGGATCAACTGATATTGATTTTTTAGAGCTGATACCGATAATCTGTGAACGTTCAGGCCTTAAGCTGATAATTTACCATTATTATGTACATTTACCATTTTGAAAAAATAAACTATTTCTAAAGGTAAACGCACAAAATATGCATGCCACAGGTAGTGGATGTAGTGTGTTTAGACAGGGGAACTGTGTGTGTTTGTGTAGTTTGTGTGTGTAGTGGATGCAGTGTGTATTTGTGTAGTGTGTATATAATGAATGCAGAGTGTGTGTGTATAGTGAATGCTGTTTGTGTAGTGTGTGTGTGTAGTGGATGTAGTGTGTATTTGTGTAGTGTGTATATAATGAATGCAGAGTGTGTGTGTATAGTGAATGCAGTGTGTGTGTAGTGTGCGTAAAGTGAATTCAGAGTGTGTGTGTGTGTGTGTATATAGTGAATGTAGTGTGTGTGTGTAGTGTGCGTAAACTGAATGCAGAGTGTGTGTGTTTGTGTGTTCGTAAAGTGAATGCAGAGTGGGTGTGTGTGTGTAGGGAATGCAGTGTGTGTGTAGTGTGTGTATAGTGAATGCAGTGTGTTTGTGTAGTGTGTGTACTGGGGGGCATTTTTTCTTAAATATTGAATTTATTTATTAAAAAAAAATTTTTTTTAGTCCCCCCTCCCTATTTCTTATTTGGCCAGGGGTGATGTAGTACATTACATCTGGAGTACAGATGTTTGACAACCACTGCAGTACACAATTGAGACTGCTAATTAGACCACATATTGATGCAATAGTTCACATGTTTAATATTCAGGTGTTTGAAATATCTGCATTAACTATATTACAGTGGTCATCAATGCAGAGCTTCCTCATTTCTTGTACAAGTGATCTGCTACGTTACAATACTTACATATCTTACTAACCGTCTCTTTTGGATAGACAGAACACAGTTTGATTTTGGAGGGCTGTGCTAACAGCATCACCAAGCGATTTGCTGATTTAAATTTTAATAAAAACAAGTCAACAAAATGTAACCTTTTCACAAAGACAAGCAGGTACCACACTGTGTTCGCCATGTCTTTGTACCATATCCTTTCATGAAGAATTTTCTTTGTACATTCCCTGGATGTCCAGTGGCATGGACTGTGCAGCGGGGGCCCACAGGTAGCGCTTATTTACCTTTCCAGCAGCTCCTTCAGCTCCCTGGAAAGGTAAGTAAGCACTACCTGCGGGCATACCAGTAAGCCCGGCCAGCGTGCCGCGCGGAGCGTTGCCATGGTAACCCCTAGGCTGCACCCCCATGCCTCACTTCCCTGACCTATAGGCTCTCTCTGCCCCCCCGCTTCACTTCCCAGATCTATAGGCTCTCTCTGTCCCCCCATGCCTCTATTCCCTGATCTATAGGCTCTCTCTGCCCCCCATACCTCACTTCCCTGATCTATAGGCTCTCTCTGCCCCCCCCCGCCTCACATCCTTGATCTATAGGCTCCCTCTGACCCCCCATGCCTCACTTACCTGATCTATAGGCTCTCTCTGCCCCCCATGCCTCACTTCCCTGATCTATAGGCTCTCTCTGCCCCCCATGCCTCACTTACCTGATCTATAGGCTCTCTCTCTGCCCCCCCATGCCTCACTTACCTGATCTGTAGGCTGGTTCTGGCTGCATGTGCTGTTCCCCTGTGGATTCAGTCAGGATAGAGAAGCTGGGATAAAATGTAGCTTCCGATCCCTGTCTCTCTCCATACACAGCACCACCTACTGGCCGGCACCAGTATTGGACTATATTTTCAATCACATAAAAAATAGCAGAACAAGCTGAAAATTCCAGGGGAACTGCCCCCACTTGCTCCCACCCTGCAGGCGCCCAAGGTCACAGACTGTATGTTTTTTTATTGGTTTGTGTCCTTTGTGTTCCTGTGCCCCATCAGGTCCAGGGGGTGTTCCTCTGGCCTGAAGAATTGTATAAAAGCCAACCTGAATCATTAAAGCTCAGATCATCTTGCACCTTCATGAAGTCTTAGCTCATGTTTGGGGGATTGGAGACCTACACTCTAGGGATTGCTATAATCACTATACTCCTCAGAGTATAATCACCAAGTTCTTGTAAGAGCTGTTCCTGTTCCTGCTCTCTGGATTAAGAGAGGCCTACCTACTGGAAGCTGGATCCTGGTTTTGGGTCCACAGTTGGTGGAGGATGGCTACACCCCAACCAAGCTGTGGCGGTTCGTGGGGTCTGCGGTGTTTATGGTGCTCCAGCGCAGTGCTTATGGTACTCATCAGTACAGTAAGCAGTGACTGACAGAAGTACTTGGTAGGAGTGCCAGGCGGTCCGTCACAGGGTATATAGTGGATTCTCCCTTCAGCCACTTGTATGGCAGTGGTACCGATGGTCTTTTCTTCCTCAGGGATAAGCTGGGGTCGCACCAGAGTTAGAGTGGCTCCGGTATCTTGGAGTCCCTGTACCTTGCATCCATTCAGCCACACTGCCTGTCTGTGGTGGTCCCGGTTATCATGTACGGCCTGACCGGGATTTGCCTCATGTAGAATGCTCCAGGCTTCTTCCTCGGGGCTCAGGAACTCTGTGTGGTCCTCGTGGTAGCAGAGAGCCAATGCTTGTGGGTTGGCAGGGACTACGGGTGTGACCCACTGTGTTTTGCCATGGATTTGGGGACAGTTTATAATGTTGTGGCCCGGTTGAAGGCATTGGAAGCAGCGCCATTCCTTCCCGGGGTAGCCCCGCTGGGGGGTTGCTCGGACTGGGGGTCTGTGGCTGGGTTGACAGTAGCTGGGAGATGGAGCAGGGTGATGGGACTGGCGAATATCAGCATACCAGTAAGCCCGTTTGGCTGCTTCAGTGATGGTCTTGGGCTGCCGGTCTCTTACCCATTCCTGTATATCCATGGGGAACCAGTTGTAGAAGTGGTCGAGCATGAATGCTTGGAGAATCTCTTCAGGGGACTTGGCTTGTTGTGAGGCCATCTAGTTATGGGTGGCTCGGATAATGCGGACTCCCATTCCTCATGGGAGTCCTTCTCGCCTTTCTTGGTCCCCCGGAACTTCCTGCTGTACGACTCCAGGGTTAAATGAACCGAGTTAGGACTACTGCTTTGACTGACTCGTACTCACGGGTCTGGTCTGTCGGTACATTTTGGTAGGCCTCTGCCGTTCTCCCTGTTAGGGTCCCGGCCAAGATAGTTTGACCCTGACCCAGTCTGTGGGGGCGACTGCGTTAGACACTGTCGCTCGAAATCCTGCAGGAAATCGTCAATGCCTTCTTCTGCCTCCTTGAACTCTTTAAAGGCGGCAAAGTGTAACTTGGGCTTTTGAGTTGAGTTTTCTGTGGACCTCTCTCTGGTCCCTCGTTCATCTGCCTGTGGAGGGTTCACCCCATGCTTCTGAGCCAGAATAAACGCTTGTGTCTAAGAGATGAGCTTGGCTACGATATCTGCGTAAGAAGGCTCTGGGAATAGGGCCAAGTGCTGCCTTACTGCTTTTGTGACCCTTTACTCTTTTCCCTCTGGCTTTAGGGTAGCTGCCTCCTGTCTTTGCTGGTCATGAGTTTGGCAATCAGCTCAGCCTTCTTATGGTTGCCTGCCAACTTCACTCTTGTTCCCAGCAATTCCTCTAGGGTTTGTCTTTTTAGATTTTTAGATAGTACATGGGTCTGTTGGCAGGGACATGGGATTCCACCGCTTGCCACTAGTTGTAGTGGGACCTGCTTAACCCGGCTGGTTATCCCCGTTATTAATAATTGGTCAGACCCATTCCCCCAGTAACTGGACGACACACAGTTCCAGGGTACAATCTTCGACAATTTTTATTAGGGCACACAGCTTTTTATACACAGACCCCCACAAGGGGTCTCCATCTAACACAACACAATCCGAGGCAGGAGGGGGCTGGGTTACAGATAACCATCTCCCGCTCTGGGAGATACCAACAGCATGCAGGGACACACATGAAATCACATTACATACAGGAGGGCCAACTTTGGGCTTGGCGCCATGGGAAGGAAAGGGGTTACAGGGTTGAAACTTATATCGCTAAATAGCCCCAGGTCCCATCTGAGCCCGAGATATCAACATCCAAAGTGTTGCTTGGTTTAGACTTTTGCCTTGTATAGGACTCTCAAGTATTCCTCAGAACTGGCCTCGGTTTCCACACAGTGAGCAGCTGGTGCAAGGGGTTGTGCAGGGTTGGCTACTGGTATGGGACATCTCCATGGTTGTGTGGAGGGCCGGAAAGCACAATTAGCCACAACATGCCCCAACTCATGGCATCGATGGCATTTGATCTTGTATTGTTCCCGTGGATACTTAGGTGGCCCTTGGTAACGGGAGGGGCCAGAGGGAACAGGAGCCCTGAATTCGGGGGGTGAGAGAGGGGACAGGAGCCCAGAATTCAGGGCGGGGAGGGGGTCTCAGGGTGGTCTGACCCATCCTCCTGGTGTCTGCATACTCATCGGCTAAGCAGGCGGCATCAGTCAAAGTGAGGGGTCGTCGATCTTGTATCCACTCTTGCAGTTCAGGTTGTAGTGAAGTTAGGAAGTGTTCCAGGAGAAAGAGTTGTAGTACCTCCTCTCCTGTACTAGCTTGACACCCGGCAATCCAATGGGAGGCAGTGCAGTGTAGGCAGCAGGCCCACTCCATATACGAATCTCCAACTTTCTTTTTAGAGTCTCAAAATCGCGGGCGATATGGCTCAGGGGTGACGGCATAGTGGGTGAGCAGGGCCTCTTTAACCAAGTGATAGTGGTTGACTTACTCATTGAAGATGGCTTGAAAGGTTTCTGCTGCTTTACCAGACAATTTTCCTGATAGAATGGTGAACCATTTCTCACAGGGCACTTGTGCACACTGTCGTTTAAAATCTGCGAGGTAACCGTCTATTTCTCCTTCTGCTTCCAGAAAAAGCTTGAATGCTGTGAAGTTCAACTGCAGGTGTAGGATTAGCTTCCACTGGGTGCTTGGGTCGCTGTGCTGCTACCAAGCGCAAGTGGTATTCCCTTTTCTCACAGGCTTCAGCTTCCATGGTGCTGAACATCTGGGTGATGCGTTCTTCAGATGGGTTCCGCCCATACATCGCCAATCGTGACCAATCAGTAGTGTTTCATTTTCCTCTGCACTCTGTTCCAAATTATTATGCAAATTATATTTTTCTCATTTACCTAAATAATTGATGTAAATAACAGTCAGCATAATTCTCATGTTATTAACTATTAAGAGTACAATTCAAATTTTATTGAACAAACCTCCTAATGATAACAGTATTTTTTTTAAACATAAAAAACTTACAATGCACTGTTCCAAATTATTACACATAGTAAGTTTCAAAACACTTTATAGATTGTAAAGAACTGAAAATTGTCATTTGTTGTGTTTGCAGCATATTTACTGAAATCAAAAGCTATTACAATCAAACTTATAACAACATTTTAACTTTTTAAACATTTTAACAGGCCACGTTGCATTTTAACATAGGACCCCTTATTTGATAGCAGCTTCACAAGTCTTGCATCGATTGAACTTGTGAGTTTTGGACAGTTTCTGCTTGAATTTGTTTGCAAGATGTCAGAATAGCCTCCCAGAGCTGCTGTTTGGATGTAAACTGCCTCCCAACCTCATAGATCTTTTGCTTGAGGATGCTACAAAGGTTCTCAATAGGATTGAGGTCAGGGAGGATGGAGGCCACACCATGACTTTCTCTCCTTTTATCCCCATAGCAGCCATTGATGCAGAGGTATTCTTTGCAGCATGAGATGGTGCATTGTCATGCATGAAGATGATTCTATTACAGAAAGCATAGTTCTTCCTTCTGTACCAGAGAAGAAAGTGGTCAGTCAGAAACTCCACATACTTTGCAGAGGTCATCTTTACACCTTCAGGGAACCCTAATGGGCTCTTCCCATGATTCCGGCCCAAAACATGACTCCACCACCGCCTTGCTGACGTTGCAGCCTTGTTGGAACAGGGTGGCCGTCCATCAACCATCCACTACTCCATCCATCTGGGCCATCCAGGTTTGCACGGCACTCATCAGTGAACAGGACTGTTTGAAAATTAGTCTCTGTGTATTTTTCTGCCTAATGCAGCCGTTTCTGCTTGTGAGCATTGGTTAGTGGTGGCCGAATAGAAGGTTTATGGACAGTTGCAAGACTCTAGAGGACTCTACACCTTGATGTTCGTGGGACTCCAGAGGCACCAGCAGCTTCAAATATCTGTTTGCTGCTA
Organism: Pelobates cultripes; assembly: GCA_933207985.1. Lineage (NCBI taxonomy): Eukaryota > Metazoa > Chordata > Amphibia > Anura > Pelobatidae > Pelobates > Pelobates cultripes. The sequence continues at coordinate 133,675,922 of OW240920.1, forward strand.
TGTAATGGTATTTTAGCAGCTGCTCTCTTGATCAGATGCATGGATCTGGCAGAAATCTTCCTCAATGTGCCTTTATCTGCATGAACCCGTCTGTGCTCTGAATCAGCCACAAATCTCTTAATAGTTCGATGATCGCGCTTAAGTTTTTGTGAAATATCTAATGTTTTCATACCTCATCCAAGGCATTGAACTATTTCACTCTTTTCGGCAGCAGAGAGATCCTTTTTCTTCCCCATATTGCATGAAAATGGTGCTCTGCTTAATAATGTGGAACACCCTCCTTTAGTAGTTTTTCCTTAAATTGGGCTCACCTGGCAATCTACTTATCACAGGTGTCCGAAATAGTTTTCAGTGATCAAAAGAGCTCTGAGACACAATGCCATCCATGAGTTAAACTGAAAAGCAAAATACTTAATAGAATTTGCATAATAATTTGGAACTGGGTATATATCCATGAGACGAGGGTTAAGTAAACTGGTTTAATGGTAGCCAGACTGGCCTTTTATGCAATTCTCCATGCAAGGGGCACTCCCACATGGACCTTGTTATGAACTACAATACAAACTGTTAAACCAATAATGATAGAGTTACAATGTATGACACTCCAAACATAACATAGCACACAATCATTCCCCTCTGCCTGGGAGATAATCGAGTCAATTACTGTATCAACTCAATTATCTCCAGCCGAGAAAGAACATAATTTATAGACAATCTGAAAGTAACCCAAAAAACCCACACAAACCCCATAAAATGTACATCCCCTGATAGCCCCGATCTGGGTGAGCAACATATCCAAAAATCACCCTGATCGGTTGAGGGGTTTGGGATTCGTATGGAAGTCTTATTTCTGACCAACTGCACACAAGGTTTCTGCCCAGAATAGTTCCATAGAATCAGGCTTTGCAGCCGGTCTCTTCCATGGGCTTCAAATATAACAAAATATCCCATATACTGTTCGTGGGAAAACTAGTCGTGTGCCCCTCTTTCGGGTGTTTGGTTTCACCGAACGCCGCCTCTTTCGGATGACTTGGAATGAAACTAGTTAATCCTGGAAGTTCCATACACTTGATGACCAAACACCGCTGGACTCGTTCGACAAAATAAAATGGCCACCGCCATGTGTTCAGGCACACCCAGTGAACAACTTAGAATGTTCAGTGTTGCAGTTAGAGCAAGTGTTAGTAAGGTCAATTAGGTCAATTGGGTCAATTGGAGGCACACAACTGCTCTGGGTGGTCCAAGGGTTTGGTACATTATTTGGTACATGAATCTGTTCAGTTGGGTTTTGTATACCGATCCTGGCAAAGTAAACAATAATCTCCAGGAACAAGGCATCTGTTACAGACTGCTTCAGCATTTTCTTTTAAGTTGCATGCGATTTAATGTTGTTTTTGTGCACGTCATGTGCCTGGTTTCCTATACGTAATTGCTGATTCGCTTTTTCTCGTTTCCAGTGGGTGAGATTTCGGGAAGAAGCTCCGGGAGCGCAGATGGAAGGTTTGGCTTGTCTAGACGAAATGTGCCAGCTAGGGACTTCTTGCTTGGAGGACTGATTAGGGATTAGTTGGTGCCGGTCACTTGGGCTGCCTACAGTAAGGTCTGGGATGCATGGGAAGGAACATTGGCTTGTACTGGGGGGCATCATTTAGGGGAGGTTCGTCTTGAGGCTCTGTTGTGGTTTCTTTGTCAATTGTTTGCGTCTAGGGCTTCGCTCTCACTAGTCGATCGGAATATTGCGGCATTGGCTTTTTCTGTTTCATTTAAACAGATGGGAGAACCTGACAAAACACATCCAGGTTTGTCAAGCCCTTAAGAGTTTTCAGAAAGGGAAGAAAGCTCCAAACTCTCGGAGGCCAGGTATTACCAGGTATTTGTTTTTCTCATTACGCGGTTTTACTATTTTCGGTTGCTTTTGTTTGGGCCTTTTTTGGGGCATTTTGAGTCAATGAACTGGTAAGTAGTAGTCGGCTTCTGGGAGGTGGTCTCCAGGCGTCAGATGTGGAAATTTGGGGTGATAAGGTATTGATTCGTCTTCGATGTTCGAAAACGGATGTCTTCGGTAAGGGATGCTTAATTACCTTATTTTCTTTACCATGGGCACTTATCTGCCCGGTGGGTTGTGCTTCGGAGTACATGGCTGTTCGTTCCAATGTTGGGGGTTTGGATGCGTCGCAGTTTGGTACACATTCCTTTCGTTCTTTTCGTTCCTTTCGTATCGGTGTGGCAACGAAGGCAGCCCGTTTGGGGTTTGGTGATGAGTTGGTAAAGAAGATCAGGCGATGGGAATCAGTTAGGTTCCAGTCATATGTGCTTCTTGATCGTTTGGTGTTATTCATGGGTTGTGGAAAGGGGTTTTATGGTATGTTATGGCGGTGTTAAGTTGTTTCCTTTCTTTCTACAGGATTGGTCGCCAGGCTGATAGGCCACTCCTTCATCTACTGGTCTTCACGGAGAGCCACAGTTCATCACCATGGCATGCAGCTGGGCTTTCCACAAGATCTGGTTTATCTGCACTGGTTGGGTTTTTGTGGTTTGGGTGGAATGATGTCTGTTCTGAACTGTTTAGAAGGCAAGGTCAGGGTAAGGCTCCGGATTTCATTTTGATTCACGCCAGGGAAATGATCTAGGGCTGTACCCCAGAGGGAATTCGTGCATAGCATGAAGAGGGATGTGGATACAATTAGGGGGTTGACCCCGGGGGTTATTATTATTTGGTAAGAATTGGTGCCACACCTTCACTGGCGCTATTATAGGGATCTTACAGCGATTGCTAGGTGTCGACGTAAGATCGATCTTTTAATGGCAGTCTATATTATACATTTGGGGGAGAGGTAATTCGGCCCCAAGAGTTGGAAGTGATGCTTCTAGGTTATTTCCGGCATGATGGGGTGCATCTCTCAGATGTGAGCATTGATTTCTTGAATCTAGGTTTTCAGGACGAACTTAGGCAGGCATTATTCAGGCAGAGTGGGGGCGCTGAGGCGGCTTGAGGAGGTCAAGCTCTGTGCTGTAGCGGGGGACAGAGAGAGAAATTGAGGGGCAGGTTGGCTCAACAGGTGGGATATATTTTAAGTTCAGGAGCAATAGGTTTTGGTAGGTTCCAGCTCATCAGTCGCTCAGAACCTGGGTGTGTAGGGATATCTCGTATACCCCTACAAGTGGAAATGGATGCCCTTGGTGGCTCAGTTAACTGTTAGTGTTATATTAATGTTATATGTTTATATGGATGTATTGATGTAAATTATGGTGGGGTCATTGTCTGGGGATAAAGTTATATATAAAAGTTATGGTGCTGTGATGTCATTAAGTGTTGCTGACAATGACCTTTATTTAATTAAATATAATGTCAAATTAATAATAAAGCTGTGATCATTTTAACCCAACTTCAAGGTTTTCTGTGTTTTATGGGTAGAGGGGGCTTTATATGGGTAAAGGTTATCAAGATGTCGATAAGACAACTATGCTTGCATGTCAGCAGGAAGCAAGATAGTTGCTATCGTAAAATGAAAATATTTGCATATAAATGTGAAAAGCAAAAGTAGAAGAGAGAAAAAAGGGGGGGGGAGTATATACAGTAACTGACACGGTGACAATCAGCCTTCACAAGCAATCACACTTATCATCCAACTCCAGACATACATATCACATTCAGCCATCCACCACATCCACATTCAGCAAAGAGTCACACAGAATTACACTCAACCAGCCCCCAAATAATCACACTAAGCCAATACAAAAAGAAAAGTGAACAATGCCCTTTAAACAAAAGTATGTACAGATCTTGGCTTGTGGTCAGGTTTGTGCCTAAAAACACGAAGGTACGTTTGTATCAGTGAATCTTTCTCATAAGCAAATATTGGTTTTATGATAATAATAATAAACAGGTGAAAAAATTGGTAGGAGCAGCTGCGACCGGGCCCATCACTCCAGGGGGCCCAGCAGCCCTGTGGACCCCTGCGACCCTGTACCAGCCGCCATGTTTTGCTGCCCCAGCCCGCGATCCCCACGGATCAGTTTCGCACCGGGGCCCCATGGATTGTGTGTACGCCACTGGGTAGGAGATTCAAAATAGTGCTACAATCACCAACGCGGGTCACTCCCACATGAGATTGAGAGCACTGAAAAGTTGTACAATTATTACTATAGGTGTTAATGAGTCTTGTGAATTAGCATCATTGGGGAAGGACACTTGATATCCAAAATTAAGGTTTCAATTTATGTACAGATTGTGGTAATAATTGTACAACTTTTGAAAGCTCTCCTTAGTTTTTATTTGTATATTGGTTTTATGATGTTGTATGCATCCAGAAAAATAAAAATGTCAGCAGGAAGCAAGATAGTTTTAATCGTAAAATGAAAATATTTGCATATGAATGCGAAAAGCAAAAGTAGAAGAGAGAAAGGGGGGGAGGGGGAGGAAGTATATACAGTAACTGCTTTGTAGACAGGATGGTACCTGAATCTAAATTAAATATTTCCACTAGCAAATACTGGTCTCACTGTGTAGAGTGCACAAAAAAAAGAAAAGTCTATGCGATAGCCATGTGTTTGCAGATAGTAAATAAGGGCTTCTGTTAAAAACTGGGGAGACTTGGAGAGAACCCACAATCAGTGTGTGGTATCCAGCAATGCCATTCCCTGTTTGTGGTAACTGGGGAAATGACTCTTTGCAAGACTGCTGGTATGACTCATATCTTGTAAAACGTATTCATGCCTGATGTATCCGTCCAGGGCCCATATCTCTGTGGCAGGTGTGAGAGGGGTCTGCTGCCCTAAGAGCAAAATTGAGTGGGGACAGGTAGTGGAGTGGGAGGAGATAAGACCGCTGGGTAACAGGCATGTAGCTGGGTGACAATGGGGTGAGGTAGCATGGAGGATGGAAGAGGAAGGGATAGCTAGTCCTGACCTTCTGCAACCTAGCAGATTTGCCTGATTGAGTGAAGGTGTTGGAAGCATCAGCTCAGGAGTAGCTGTACTAGAGGAAGATGTTACTTCTAACAGCTAAGGGAACATCCCATTTAGTACTGGTGGTCATGAGAATGTAAGGAAGGCTAGTCAGGTTGTGGTGCTATGAGACTCTATTATTAAAAGAGTAGATAGGTTAACCTGCCGCTCTGATCGGCTCAACCGAAATGTTTGCTGTCTCCCAGGTGTTTGGGTCCAGCATGTTGCTGTCAGAGTGGATAGATTATTGGGAGGGGCTGGAGGTGACCTGCCTTTTATAGCCCATATACAGTCAGGTCCATAAATATTGGGATATCGACACAATTCTAATCTTTTTGGCTCTATACACCACCACAATGGATTTGAAATTAAATGAACAAGATGTGCTTTAACTGCAGACTTTCAGCTTTAATTTTAGGGTATTTACACCCAAATCAGGTGAACGGTTTAGGAATTACAACAGTTTGTATATGTGCCTCCCACTTTTCAAGACACAAAAGTAATGGGACAGTTGGCTGCTCAGCTGTTCCATGGCCAGGTGTGTGTTATTCCCTCATTATCCCATTTACAAGGAGCAGGTAAAAGGTCCAGAGTTCATTCCAAGTGTGCTATTTGCATTTGGAATCTGTTGCTGTCAACTCTCAATATGAGATCAAAAGAGCTGTCACTATCAGTGAAGCAAGCCATCATTAGGCTGAAAAAACAAAACAAACCCATCAGAGAGATAGCAAATACATTAGGTATGGCCAAATCAACTATTTGGAACATCCTTAAAAAGAAAGAATGCACCAGTGAGCTCAGCAACACCAAAAGGCCCAGAAGACCACGGAAAACAACTGTGGGGGATGACCGAAAAATTATTTCCCTGGTGAAGAAAACACCCTTCACAACAGTTGGCCAGATTAAGAACACTCTCCAGGAGGTAGGTGTATGTGTGTCAAAGTCAACAATCAAGAGAAGACTTCACCAGAGTGAATACAGAGGGTTCACCACAAGATGTAAACCATTGGTGAGCCTCAAAAACAGGAAGGCCAGATTAGAGTTTGCCAAACAACATCTAAAAAGCCTTCACAGTTCTGGAACAACATCCTATGGACAGATGAGACCAAGATCAACTTGTACCAGAGTGATGGGAAGAGAAGAGTATGGAGAAGGAAAGGAACTGCTCATGATCCAAAGCATACCACCTCATCAGTGAAGCATGGTGGTGGTAGTGTCATGGCGTGGGCATGTATGGCTGCCAATGGAACTGGTTCTCTTGTATTTATTGATGATGTGACTGCTGACAAAAGCAGCAGGATGAATTCTGAAGTGTTTCGGGCAATATTATCTGCTCATATTTAGCCAAATGCTTCAGAACTCATTGGACGGTGCTTCACAGTGCAGATGGACAATGATCCGAAGCATATTGCAAAAGCAACCAAAGAGTTTAAGGGAAAGAAGTGGAATGTTATGCAATGGCCAAATCAATCACCTGACCTGAATCCGATTGAGCATGCATTTCACTTGATGAAGACAAAACTGAAGTGAAAATACCCCAAGAACAAGCAGGAACTGAAGACAGTTGCAGTAGAGGCCTGGCAGAGCATCACCAGGGATGAAACCCAGCATCTGGTGATGCCTATGCAGTCCAGATTTCAGGCTGTAATTGACTGCAAAGGATTTGCAACCAAGTATTAAAAAGTGAAAGTTTGATTTATGACTGTTAATCTGTCCCATTACTTTTGGTCCCTTAAAAAGTGGGAGTCACATATACAAACTGTTGTAATTCCTACACCGTTCACCTGATTTGGATGTAAATACCCTCAAATTAAAGCTGAAAGTCTGCAGTTAAAGCACATCTTGTTCATTTCATTTCAAATCCATTGTGGTGGTGTATAGAGCCAAAAAGATTAGAATTGTGTTGATGTCCCAATATTTATGGACCTGACTGTAGGTACCAATTACAAATTTAGAGGGAAAAAAAGAGAGTTCAGGGAATTAGATAGCAAACTTAAAAAAAGGACCCCCAAGGTGGTATTTTCTGAGATATTATTTGTCCCGAAATTAGAAAGGTCAATGCATAGCTGATGTCTTCGTGCAGGAAGGAGGGTTTGAGATTTTTAGAGCACTGGGTCGATTTTGCGCCTGGGTACTGTTATGGGACGACTTCCTAGTATCTTGTTCCCAGGCAGAGATGACACTCAGCCCTGGAAACTCTTAGTCCTTACCGGGATTTTTCCCCTTTTTCATCCCCTGCAAGCTGGAACAGCAGACACAGGGGTTAAATCTTCCCTCCCTCCAATAACAGGATGCCACACAGTCTGGAGGTTTAAGCACTGGCTTCTCACCAGGCTGAGTCACACTCTTTATTGAATACAGGCTTCTTTTATGCACAGACCCCCACAGGGGGTCTCCATTCTACATAATACACTTCCCTTAGTCCCAGGCAGAAGGGGGATGGGTTACAGATAGCCATCTCCCGCCCTGGGAGATACCAAACAGTACGCAGGGATACACTTTAAATCACATTACATTCAGGGGGGTTACACTTTTGGGCTTGGCAGAGATACAATCTGACCTGCAGAGAGCAGGTCTGTGCAGAGCAGCACCAGGAAAAGTGCTAAAGTTCTCCATTTAGGATGTCATTTTAGCCTGGATAGGCACTCTCCTGCACATCATATAGAGCTTGGGACGGCTCTACATTCTGTTGGAGAAGCTGGATACATGAATGATCTGTATACCATTATAGGCTTGTAAGAGCCTTATCTACTAAATGTTCTATATCCTGATTGCTACCTGGTTCTACTACATCCCTAGGTGGGGATAATACCATCCATGCTGAGATAACTAGAGCAGGGATTTGCGCTAAAGATTGTAAGTAAATGACCTTTTTATATTTAAACTTACAGTACATATCACACTATCAGAGTTTCCCTCTGCTCTTTATTTTTACAAATACCATCTACACCTGTATTCGCATTTGGAAGACCAGCATCATCTACACCAGCTTATATCCTTAGACGGGGATTATACCGTCCATGCGCTACAAAGCAGAGCTCTTGTATAGCTCCTCTAAATGTGAGTGGTTCTCCTACAGCAATTAATTTAATATTTTTTCACCTTGCAAAAATTGTATTGCACTATTATGGTCTGTTTTTTATTCTGAGGTTTTCAATCAGCCCTCTTCACTGCAGCTGTATATGCGTATAATTCTGGGTGCAGTATACTCTTTACTCTTTTTGCTTTAATATTACATAATTGACATAACAAACATTGTGGGATGAGACATATGACTGGGTTGTTAATTTTAATGGTTACATGATATTTAGGAAAGACAGGAAAAAGGAAGGGTGGTGGGGTATGTTTGTATGTCAACCATGCGTTAAAGAGAAATCTCAAGAAAGTGGAATGTGATGAGGAAAATGTGTAAGCTTTATTGCTAGAATTTTTACTTGGGCAAAAGAAAGGAAATCAATTATTGGTTGAGGTATGTTAAAAAAAAAAAAAAAAAAAACACCTGATGTTAATATTAATAAGGAAGAACTGCTGGTTGAGCAAATTGGGAATGCTGCAAATCTGGGTAACATGTTAATTATTGGAGATTTTAATTAACAGGACATAAATTGGGATAGAGAGACTAGTAGTTCAGCAAAGGGAATTGGGTTTTTGAACTTGTTAAATGACAACATCATGTCACAACTTGTACAAGTGCCAACTATAAAGGACACTTGTCTGGATCAAGCTATAACAAACAATGTTGATCTTTTGACCAACTATCAAGTAGGGAGTACTTGGGAAATATTGATTATATAGTGTCCTTTGAAATAAACAAACAAACAAACAAAAAATGCACATGGGGTATACTAAGACATATCATTTTAAAAACTACAAAATAAAGAAGTGGTAGCCAAAGAGAGCAAAACCAACCCCTAAGCATTTTAAGTACACCAATTTAAAAAAAAAAAAAAAAGACAAATTATAAAAATGTAGGTACACTGAAAACCAGGATGGGGGTTATAGTTAATGAAAAACAGGAAAAGGCAGACATTTTAAATAACTATATATTAGTATATATTAAGATGGATCTTTTGGCAAGAGATATGCAAATTAATGCTACAAAGACTTGCAGAAAAATTGTAATTGGATGCCTCAAGACAAGGGTTCAAAATCCTTGCCTGGAGATTATAGACCTGTCAGCTAACTTCTGTGGCTGGGAAAGTATTTGAAAGGTTATTAAGGGATACTATTCAGGAATTGAGAAGAACGTAGTTATCAGCAAAAATCAGCAAGGTTTTATGAAATATAGTCCATGTCAAACTAACTTAATTGCATTCTATAAAAAAGTTATCATGGGTGGCAGTCCGAAGACAGGGACCCCCTGTGCTTTATTTAGTTGATGAGGAGTCTTCAGTGTGGAAGTGGATAAGTAGGGCCTGGTGCAGGGTAACCACACGCCTACTGGTGTTGAGCACCAGCGTTTGTGCGGCCACTTACCAAGATCCTGAGGCAGCTTATACGGAAGCCAAAGCAGATGAATGCTGAGATGTATCCAGTACTAGAAACAAGGTAAGACTAGAATAGGCACCAAACAAGAAAACAGGCCAAAACTAGTAGAACCAAGAACCAGAGAAGGATAGAAAGCAGAACTCAGAACATGTACACAATAAAAAAGGGAAACGTTAACAGAACATGCGCAGGCCAGGACTGTACATGGACTGGGAATACAAAATAAAACAAGACAAGAGATATAAGGCAAAACAAGTGGAGACATAACTAAGTACTATATATGTAAAACATTGGAGATTTAGAGATACATAAATGGCCAAGATGTATGCAGCCCACCTGTAAGATAAGGGCAGAGGACATGAAGCAACTGCCTACAGGAACCAACTAAAACAAAAGGATTAATGGAAAAGGAATGGGTGTGGCAACATAAAACAAACATAAAAAGGAATCCAGGAGACTGGGAATTCTAGGAACGGAATAAAGGAATGAACCCAGAAAACCCAGCATAAAGAAAACCAGACACAGAATAGAAAAACAGAAAAACCAAGATCAAATGTAGATCAGTGTGTGGCAGGGGATGTGATCTACTTATATTTTGCCAAGGTGTTTGATGCAGTTCCTCTCAGTAGGTTAATGTTCAAACTCAAGGAAATTGGTCTAGATGAAAATTATGGCTTAAAAATAGAGCACACAGAATTATCAAAAATGCTTAAATTTTCAAGCTGGACAAACGTGGTAAGTGGTGTCCGTCAGGTTTTTGTTCTGGGACTGCTTCTATTTAACACATTTATAAATGAATTTAAAATAGGCATTGAAGTAAAGTTTCAGTGTTTTTAGATGACACAAAACTCTGTAAAGTAATACAATGTGAGCAAGATATTACTTTGCTGCAGAGGGATTTAGATAGAATGGGGGACTGGGCACTTAAATGGCAGATAAAATTTAATGTAGAAAAATGCAAAGTTATGCACTCTGGGGTAAAGAATGCACCCTAAATGGGATAACAACATACAAAAAGGATTCAACAAACTAGGTAAGTAAGATATTGTCATATATTATTATTGTTTATAAAATATTTTACCAGGAAAGATACATTGAAATTTCTCTCATTTTCAAGTATATCCTTGGCATATATAAAAAGGGGCATTCATTTTTGGCATGAAAATATTATTTTGCCACTTTATAAATCACTGGTAAGACCCCATATTGAATATGCTGTGCACTTCTGGGCACCTGTTCTAAAGAAGGATCTTATGGCACTAGAAAAAGTGCAGAGGTGGGCTACAAAATTAATAAAAGGAAGGAATGGAGAATTTTAGTCATGAAGAAACGTTAACAAATTTAAACCTCTTTAGCTTAGAAAAATTGTGTCTCAAAGGGTATATGACATTAAACAAATGTATCAGGGGCCAGTACAAACCATTATCTGGAAAGCTATCCACATACAGGACTATATATAGGACACGAGGTCATGGGTTTAGACTGGAAGAAAAGAGATTTAGTCTAAGACAAAGGGAAGGGTTTTTTTTACAGTAAGAAAAATAAGGATGTGGAATTTAGTTCATGAAGAAGTGTTTTTATCAGTCTGTACATATGTTTAAAGAGCAACTGGATGAATATTTGTAAAAAAAAGTTCTAAGAAGATTTAACCCTGTAAAATAAAATGTCATACTTAGCATTAGATGTCTTCTTTTCTTTGCTTTCTTCAGCCCAAAAAAAGGCCCCCAAAAAATCCATCATACATGTCACAACTGTTAAAATAGGAAAAAACCTGAGCGCAAATTAAAAAAAAATACACCAAAAAAAAAAATCCAGATGCAAAAAAAATAATCCTTCTTCACCCAGCGAGGGCACGGCGCAGAATGAGCTCTGCATGGCGGGGAAAGGCTTATACAGTCTTCCCAAGCCCTGCAATTAGGCTCAGAGCGCTCTGATTGGTTAGTTTAAGCCAACCAATCCGAGTGCTCTGACAGGTAAATGAAGAGACTGACAGGTAAGTTTCTCCATTTACCTGTTACAGAAGTCTGATTGGTTGGCTTGGAATCTAACCAATCAGAATGCTCTGAGTCATTTTACACAGCATGGGAAAGTTCTTTGGAATTTTCCTATGCTGTGTAATTTGACTCATAAAACTCTGGTTGCTCACAGTCATTTAAAACTGGATATAAATGTATCCTATATAGAAGTGTTAGAGCTACTGTAAGAGTACATGCGAAAAGTAGCTATTTTGATCTAAATAGCTACTTTTTCATCTTGCAACATTGTTATAGTTCTTGCTATAACTTTTGGTTACCGTACCTTCACCGTAGCTCTCTATCACTTCTATATAAAATACAGATTTTTATATCCAATTTTAAATGACATCGAGATGCCCCTACTACATGGGGGGACCTGGCACAGGTAGGGGCTAGAGTTGACACAACATTATGATTTTTTGACCCCGAACCCGAGCCCGGACATTTCAGTAACAGTTTGGGTTCGAGTTCGGTGTTTTAATTTAATTTAATGGCGATTTAATTATTTATTTTTTTTAAACCGTGCCCCCCTCCCGAGCCCCCACTTGTGACGTGCAAGTTGGGGCTTTTAATCTAAAGGGAGGACCTATTGCCCCCCCCGGCCCCCACCCCTGAGCGGCGGATGGGGGCCCTAAAGTAAAATAATGGGGGGGACCTTTTGTCCTCACCACCGGCCCCCACCCCTATGCAGTGGGTGGGGGCCCTAAATACCAATAAGAGGGGGGACCTATTGTCCTCCCCCTGGCCCCCACCCCTGAGTGGGTCCCTAAATAAAAATTGGGGGGGGACCTAATGTCCTCCTCCCTGGCCCCCACCCCTGAGCGGTGGGTGGGGGCCCTAAATAGCAATTAAGGGGTGGAACCTAATGTCCTCCCCCTGGCCCCCACCCCTGAGCGGCAGGTGGGGGCCCTAAATAACAATTTATCTCCCCACCCAGGTGACTAGGGGTGGGGGCCGGGGGGGAGGACAATAGGTCCCCCTCTTTATTCGAATTTAGGGCCATCACTCACCTTCCATTGTGGGTTTGTTTTGCCAGACTGAGTCTTGCGGTGCCTGTTACCTCCGCAGACATAGTTGAGAGAACAATATGCATGTATAGATCCACAGATGCTGTCACAGTTCACACACACATATGTAAATTAAATAAGATATATATCTAGACATTTGCACACAAGCTTCTAACAACTATGCAAATAGTGAGAGACTTAATGTCAGAAGGAGCATCTCCTGCAGTATGATTGAACAAAGACAAAGACATCCTGTTATGAATTAATGTCAAAACTCCAATCAATGGATCCATAGTATAACGTAAATTGTAAATTGAATTTTGCAAGTTGGGACAAAGAGAATATGGCAAATTTCCAGAGACCATAGTCATGTCATATTCACACAAGGCAAGGAAAGAGATGAACATAGATTTGGTAAGTATATAACAGAGTTTGTAAATGTTTTACTCTGTAACAGACTACAATTTGTTACATGTTCTGGTGAATTGATAAGGCACAATTTATGGGGCCAATATAAAATTGTAAATATCACTCTTGACATGAGATTTGCATTATGTGCTTGTAAGGAAACAAGATGATTAGAAATGTATTGAAATTAGTGGATATTTTTAACGCACTATTATTTTCAGAAGAGATTATATTATATACAAGAAAATATTAAAGGACCACTATAGTGCCAGGAAAACATACTAGTTTTCCTGGCACTCTAATGCCCTGATGGTGGGGGCTGGATGGAGAGGAAGGGGTTAAACTCACCTCTTTCTCCAGCGCCGGGCGGGGAGCTCTCCTCCTCCTCTCCTCCTCTTCGGCTGAATGCGCATGCGCGGCAGGAGCCGTGCGCGCATTCAGCCAGTCCATAGCATTCACAATGCTTTCCTATGGACGCTGGCGTCTTCTCACTGTGAAAATCACAGTGAGAAGCGCGGAAGCCCTTTAGCGGCTGTCAATGAGACAGCCACTAGAGGCTGGATTAACCCTATTATAAACATAGCAGTTTCTCTGAAACTGCTATGTTTATAGAAAAAAAGGGTTAAACTTAGCTGGACCTGGCACCCAGACCACTTCATTAAGCTGAAGTGGTACTTTAACAGGACATTTTCGTCATCGGTGTAGCAAAATATGCATTCATGTTGTTAGATATGAGAAAAACAACAAAGGTTATTCCCTAAAATGAGAATTGCCAAGGCCAACTCAAAGTGAATTTTAAATATCAAACCAAAATAATCAAATTTTAAGCCCAGCTGATCACATTCACTGCCACACCCTGATCCAGTTTCGCTATTTTGGCTGTAAATTTGAAATTCGTTTGGAGTCCCAATAATTCTTACTTTAGGGACTAACCCCATGTGCACTATAGAGGGAAAACCTTGTTGGGGAAGGAGAAACTTTTTCATTTTTTTTTCTCCCTTTATCTTTTACACCCTTTCCCAAGTTTATTTCTATGTGTATTTATTTATTTAATCTTGAAAAATTTTCAATAAAACTATTTGAAAATAAACACAGTAAAAATACATTGATAATCGGATTTACAGTCTAATCCCAGACCAGATAAAATGTGGCCTCTCAGCATGTTCAGAGAATTGTCAAACATTAGTGTAATGGATCACCTGGCACCCTGACTGGGTACTTCCGTTAAAGGATGCTCCTAGCGCTTCCTGAGGGCTCCAAGCACTCCAGCCGACACCATAACCACCATAGACTCCTTCAGAGAGCAAGATAGGAACAAGCCCTTAAAAGTGCTTAGAAGTGATTATCCAAGGGAGCATGTAGAGCATAGCAATCCCTTGTAATGATATAGCAATTCCCCTAATAAGAGACAGGACTGTAGATTGACGGTGAAGAAGAACTGTCTAAAACTTTATTTTCCTTGGGACTAGCCCATACGGTCATTACACTAACATTGCTGTGAAAACTCAATAAAATTACAAACAGTCAAATCATAGCAGGCAACATACAGTGACTTATTATAACACAATGGCATATTTTTAAAGAGGTGGGGGGGACAATAATTAACAGAAAATATCTCACGTGCCTGTAGAATTAACAATATGCAAATCTACCCAAATATGCAAATGAACCAGTCTTGCTATTCAGGTAGTGCAAATTGCTGTTGCTACCAACAGAGGGCACTAGACAAGCTCCAAAGCCAAATCCACCTAGTTGGTAGCAAACCTCAGCAGTACAGGAGAGCAGGCAATACATCCCAGGGGACATAGTAACATGGCAGGAGGCTGGCAATCAGTCTTCTCCAATGCCCAGTGGCGAGGCTGGTTCCGCCACAATTAGATTCAGATGCAAATTCACAATCAAACTCTGCCGACTCCACATAAACATATCACACTCAGCCAACCCTCAATATAATACTCAACCAAGCCCCACACTCAATCACACGCAACCACCTCCACACAAAAGGACACTTGACCTTCACAAGCAATCCCATTAAGCCAGGACACACATCAACAATCACACTCAGGCAACTCCTGACATGCATATCATATTTAGCCAGCCACCACAACCACACTCAGCAAAGAGCCATACAGAATTACTCAGCCAACCCCCATATAATCCCTCTCAGTCACCATGCAAATCCCACTCAGGTGTATTGTTTAGGGAGAGCAGGGATGGGGGCTACACCCTTGTGAAAATATGTAGAGCTCTTATCTGGTAGATAGGTTGGTGCCTGATAAAAGCAGAACTGAAGGTAATATACTACAAAGAGGTCTTCTCACAAGCAAAATGCAGATCCTGTGGCACTGAAAATGAATACAATAAATTCAGACAATAGGCAATAAGCATCATTTGGACATTAAAGGAGTAGTGAATGCAGGGAGAGGATCTCAAATTAACAAGTATTGACAAACAAAATATAAAATACAAAAAGAAAGGAAAAAACACACACAAAAAAACAAAAGTATGTAAAGATCTTGGATCGTGGTCAGGTTAGTGCCTGAAAACAGGAAGGTAATTTTTTTTATAATTGAATCCTTCTCACAAGCAAATATTGGTTTTATGATATTGAGTGTATCCAGAAAAACTAAAATATCAGCAAGCAACCGGATAGTTGCAATCAGAAAATGAAAATATATGCATATGTCACGAACGCACCCTACTCCAAGAGTGTGCGCGACGTAGTTCTGGTGGTGAAAGGGTTAAAGTTCACTATTTGTCTGCACTAGACCGAAAATAATGACAAAATCCTCCTTTTAACACCACCCAAACTTAAACACAATAATATAACTATTACTATTTTAACACTGCCACCACCAAGACAATTTATAAATAGGGTGCCTTGGTCCCCCAGGTAAATCAATAAGAAAACCCGCACCAATATTACTTAGCACACTATTTTAAGAAATTGCAAAAATATGAATTAGTCTCTTCAGGTGTATTCTTAACCAGACAAAGGCAGAACTTAATAAATTAATGTTTATTATGAGCAAAAATAGTGACAGTACATATGATAAACTAGAGAAAATTTAAGACAAACTTACCGTAATTTAAAATATCAGCAAGCAACCGGATAGTTGCAATCAGAAAATGAAAATATATGC
Source organism: Pelobates cultripes (assembly GCA_933207985.1). NCBI lineage: Eukaryota > Metazoa > Chordata > Amphibia > Anura > Pelobatidae > Pelobates > Pelobates cultripes. The sequence goes on from OW240920.1 coordinate 133,691,930, forward strand.
ATATGTCACGAACGCACCCTACTCCAAGAGTGTGCGCGACGTAGTTCTGGTGGTGAAAGGGTTAAAGTTCACTATTTGTCTGCACTAGACCGAAAATAATGACAAAATCCTCCTTTTAACACCACCCAAACTTAAACACAATAATATAACTATTACTATTTTAACACTGCCACCACCAAGACAATTTATAAATAGGGTGCCTTGGTCCCCCAGGTAAATCAATAAGAAAACCCGCCCAATATTACTTAGCACACTATTTTAAGAAATTGCAAAAATATGAATTAGTCTCTTCAGGTGATTCTTAACCAGACAAAGGCAGAACTTAATAAATTAATGTTTATTATGAGCAAAAATAGTGACAGTACATATGATAAACTAGAGAAAATTTAAGACAAACTTACCGTAATTTTATTTTCCTGGCTATTTCTCATGGCAGCATCACTTATGGGTAGCTCCTCCCTTAGCAGTCACAGGACAGGAATTAATTAGATTAATTAATCAGACTGATAGGTATAAGAGTCCCTCCTCCCCTTACCTCAGTCCAATTATAAAGCTGAAATAAAGAATGGGCGGGAACCCTGATGCTGCCATGAGAAATAGCCAGGAAAAGAAAATTACGGTAAGTTTGTCATAAATTTTCTCTATTCCTGGCTAATCATGGCAGCATCACTTATGGGTAATACCCAAGCTTCACAAAAATATGGGGTGGGAATAATAATCCAAGAAATTTACACAAAACTGATTCACATGCAGCAAAGAAAGTTTAATATCAACGGGATAAAGAAACCGTAGACAGGACACTCTTCCCAAAGGAGGTGGAAGGAGAATCCACATCAAGTTTGTAGTGCTTCATGAATGTCATCGGAGAAGACCAGGTGGCTGCTCTGTAAATATCATCGTATGGAACCTCTGCCCAGCTAGACCATGAAGTTGATAATGCTCTAGTAGAATGAGTTCTTATCTCCCGTTGGGGTGATATACCGTTAGAGATATACGCCTTCTTAATTATCAGAGAAATCCAACGTTTCAACGTAGATAAAGAAGCCGCCTTACCTCTCCTTGCTCCCAACGGCAAAACGAAGAGTTGGTCCGTTTTACGGAAAGACTCAGAACGTTTAAGATATGCAGATAAGCAGTTCATGACATCCAAACATTGCCATCTAACCTCCTCCTGAGAAGAGGGTTTGGGGTAAAATGATGGAAGAACCACTTCGTGAGAGAGGTGAAACTGAGAAACCACCTTAGGAAGAAACTCTGGTTTTGGTTTCAGACACACCCTATCTTGGTAAAATCGTAAACAAGAAGAAGATGTAGAAAATGCCTTAATCTCTGAAATCCGTCTTGCAGAAGTAATTGCCACCAAAAACAAAGTTTTATACGTCAGGAGAGTAGCATCCAAACTTTCAAGAGGAACAAACAGATCCTCAGTGAGATAATTGAGCACCAGAGGAAGGTCCCAAGGAGGGGTAGAAGATCTGGAAGGAGGCCTCAACCTGAAGGCCGCTTTGAAGAACCTGGAAATCAAAGGATCCGAAGCCCATGAGATGTTGCACAAAGCTGAAAGTGCCGAAGACTGAACCTTCAGGGTGCTGAGGCTAAGGCCTTTGTCCAGGCCCTCTTGCAGAAACTCCAAAACTTCAGTATTGCTAGGATGCAGGAAGTCCACATTATTAGACGATGCCCATGCTTGGAACACATCCCAGATCCTATGGTAGCATGAGGAAGTGGAAGCCTTCCTGGAGAGCAGAAGGATATTGATCACTGCCTCCGAAAGACCTAGTAATTGGAGTCTTTCCTTCTCAAGACCCATACCCCCAGTTTGAGGCGTTCCGGATGAGGATGGAATACAGGCCCCTGCGTGAGCAGGTCCTCCATCACTGGAAGAGGCCAAGGTTGTTCCTGGCTCATCATGGCCAATAGGGGAAACCACGGCCTCCGAGGCCAAATTGGAATTATGGCAATGACTTTCTTGCCTTCCGACCAAACCTTCCGCAGGAACCTGGATATCATGGGTAGGGGAGGGAAAGCATACCCCAGATCGAACGACCAAGGCAGAGAGAGAGCATCCTGGCCCAGTGCCTGACAGTCCGGGTGGAGAGAGAAGTAATTCTCCACCTGGTGATTCTGAGATGATGCCATCAGGTCGATCTGGGGCATGCCCCACCGATGTGCAATTTCTGCAAAGAGCGCCGGGTGAAGTTGCCATTCTCCCGGAAGAATTTCCTTTCTGCTGAGGAAGTCTGCCATCACGTTCTCCGAACCTGGGAGATAAATCGCCTTCAGGCCTTGAAGATAGGTCATGGCTATAGCCATTAAGGGAGCCAGCTCTTCCAGGAGCAACATGCTCCTCGTTCCTTGGTTGTTCACATATGAGGCCACCGCTCAGTTGTCTGTCTTGATTAGAACCCAATAATTCCTTACCCTTGGCAGGAATCTCAAAATGGCCTTGTAAACCGCTCTCAGTTCCCTTAAGTTTGAGTGTAGGCAACTCTCTTCTCGGGTCCACTTCCCTTGAGTCCAAACAGAACTGAAGTGGGCACCCCATCCAAAAGAACTGGCATCTCTCGTAATAACCTTCCAAGGGGGGTCTTCCAACGGGAAGCCTGTTGTCAAATTCGTCTCGCTCTTCCACCAGTTTAAGCCTTCCCTCACGGGGAGGGGAAGAGATATCATCTGTTCCCAATCCGCTTCCACTCTGTCGAACTGGAAAAGGAAGCAGTTCTGGGCCGGACGGAACTTCCACTGGGCCCACTTCACCAACCCTATTGTTGATGTCAAGGAACCCAGGAGACTCATGACTTCTCTTGCAGGTGCAGTTTCGAGATCTTGAAGCTTCCTTACTTTGTCTCTGATCTCCGTGACCCTTTCTGGAGACAGGAACACATGTGCAGACACGGTATTCACCACTGCACCCAGGAAAATGATAGTTTGTGCAGGAACGAGGGAGCTCTTTTCTACGCTCAGAAGCCAACCATGGTCTTGAAGAATGGACATTGCCACTGACGTATGCTGAGCTACAATTCCTTGAGATGGACCCAAGATAAGAATGTCGTCCAAATAATGGAATATCTCGATACCCTTTTCCCTTATAAAGGCTATTAAGGTGACCAGAACTTTTGAGAACGTTCTTGGAGCCAGGCTGAGGCCAAACGGTAGTCCCCGGAACTGGAAGTGCCTTCCTAGCACCCAAAACCTGAGAAACTGTACGTGATCTTGATGTATCGGGATATGATAGTAGGCGTCCCTTAAGTCTATTGAGGTCATCCAGTCTCCTTTTTTGACACACTTCAAGATAGTCCTCAAGGATTCCATTTTGAACGTCCTTACGTCGAGCAAGGAGTTTACGCCTTTCAAATTCAAGATGAGACGCCACTTTCCCTGTGGTTTTGGGGCCAAGAAGATCGTGGAGTAAATTCCCTGGAACCTTTCCCGTTTTGGAACTTCTTCTACCACTTTTTGTTCCAGGAGTACAGAAATGCAGGACCTTCGTTTGATGCCTACCGGCACCTTTGATTTTCTGAAGAATGCAGTTTTCGGGTAAGATGAGAATTCTATTCTGTAACCTTCTTTTACGAAGGAAGTGACCCATAGGTCTGAAATATTGCTGGCCCATATGGGGTAGAAGAACTTCAGTCTTCCTCCCACCGTCCCCGAATGGGCCTGGGGACCTTCAGAAGTTCTTCCCTGAGGTTCTAGCACCCCTTCCTCTGGAAGCCTTATTGGAAGATGAGTGCGAATCGGATTTCCATGAAGAATTCCTGGAAAACTCCCTTCCTGGTTTATAGCTCCTGCTGTCCCGAAAGGACCGATCCTTGAAGCGCTTGGTCTTCCAGGAGGAGGGAAAAACTCTTCCTGCCAGCTTGAGGTAAAAACGCCTTTTTCCCATCAGCAGCTTTTTGAATAGCATCTTCCAGAATTTTCCCAAAAAGGAGATCCCCTTGGAACGGAAGTGCACACAGGGAAGCCTTAGAAGCATAGTCAGCACCCCATGAATGAAGCCACAAGGTCCTTCTAGAAGCCACAGACAGGGCCATGCTTTTGGCAATCATGCGAGTGATGTCCAGGGAGGCCTCTGAACAGAATTCGGTGGCCAGACTAAAGTCCTTGAGGCTTTCCAACAGATGTTCCCTACGGACACCCTGATCAATGTCGTCCTTCAGATTAGCGAGCCACACTTTCAAGGCTCTGGAGAGAGTAGTCAGTGCCACCGCCGGATGAAGGGCGGACCCTAGGGCCAAGTAGGTTTTAATCAGGTCTCCATCCATACGCTTCTCCATAGGCTCCCTGAGATATGCCATGGAGTCAATAGACAATGTAGTTTTCTTAGCCATATGGATCACTGCAGCGTCAATTTTAGGAACCGAGTTCCACAAGCAGCAATCCACTGCAGAGTACGGATAAACCCTCGCAAACTTATTTTTCAAGGTGGACTTCTTTTCAGGCTTATTCCATTCCTGAAGGATCATATCCCTGATTGACGCATGCACCGGGAAAGTAGGTCTGTTAGGCTTTAGGTCGTCAAAAAACCTGTCAGCCTCCTTCAATTCAGATCTTTCTTCAGTGAGACTAAGCATGTCTCTGAGAAGGGTAATAAGTCTATCAACAGACCTGGAGTCAAGAGACCTGGAGGCACATTCAGCTTCCTCCTCACCTTCATCCGAGACCTCCCACACATCAGGGTCCTCATCAGAGCTGGAAGACTGAGGTTCCGCTCTGCGTCTCTTACTCAGACCACTAGATCCCGTGGTAGCCTTAAAGCCCTCAGCAATAGCCTGGGAAATCCAGAGCTTAAGGTCGTCCTGTGGAGAGCTCCTACTGGGGGCGTCTGCGACTTCCAACAAGCATTCCCTGCAAAGGTTCCTTCCATTCGGAGCAGGCGAAGAACAATTAAAGCATTTATTAGACTTTTCCCGTGATTTTCTTGCTGGAGAATCCAAATCAACGCTGGGGCTGGAATAAAGCCATATATGACATATATTACAGGCTCAGTATGGCACTCTTTTAACAACCCCCCCAAAAAATTAATAAATGGCTCACCTATGTTTTCTAGAGAGGGATCTTGCAGAGGTAGAGGGAGAATCCATACTATAAAGAAGAACCAAAAGAAAAATTCAAGACCTAATTTCCCAAAGGGATAAAAGAGGCAAGCTGATAAAAAGGCAAACTTCCAATCGCAGTAAGAACAGCAATCCTACCTTAAGGAGCAGAACTTCCACCAAGCAGCCAGGTAGCAGAAAGAAGCAGCTGAAACACAGGTATGAACTAATTCTTTGGGAAGAACAACACAAGGACTGCAGATACAGCGCTAGGTAGCTGTATCAGAGGCTTTAAATAGGACCGGGCACTGAACAGCTGATCGCCCGGTCCACGCATGCGCAGAGTGCTGGAACGCACGCCATGCGTTCCAAACGCTCGCGGCCGGCATGAGAGTCACTTCCGGTTTCGCCGGAACCGGCCGCGAGCAACATACAGTCGGCTGGAACACATAATGTGTTCCAGCCCTCAACTCCTGGACGCACAGGGAGCCCCAGGGAGCAGGGAAGCCTGCACAGCCCCAGAAGAAAACAGAGAGGTACCTACAACACCAGACCTCCTAAGTATGGATTCAAATACTGCCATCAAGGTATGGGGGGGAGATATACGGCCCCAATTAGTAGGGGCAGGCTGAAAACAAGGGAAATTTTTAAGGCTAACCAACCCCACAAAAAACAGAAACAGTGTCCCCTCAAACACTTACTTCCCACGCTGCAGTTCAGTACTTACACTGAACCTGACCCAGTTAGTCCTGCTCATGCAGGCTGTTTACTGTGTCCTTCAAATGAAGAGAGGCTGAACTTCATTTGGAACGAACCCACGACAAACGCAGGAAGGTGGCCATAAAACAAAATGTAAAAAGTCCTGTAGAACTTGCTAAGGACAGGAAAAAAGACTGAGGTGTAAGGGGAGGAGGGACTCTTTATACCTATCAGTCTGATTAATTAATCTAATTAATTTCTGTCCTGTGACTGCTAAGGGAGGAGCTACCCATAAGTGATGCTGCCATGATTAGCCAGGAAAAAATATTTACACCAACAACAGATAAAAACAAAAAGGATAAAATACAGAAGTCCTTATAGGGGGGTCTCTGGCAAGGAAGGATGATAGTGACTCATTCAAAATTAGATCTTGGCCCCAAGCAAGTACACCAAGACCTTTCAATATCACTTGTTATATACCCTTTGGATTCATCTCAGGTTCCCAGCCTTACCAGACACAATAAGTAGCCACTCCCTTGTGTTCCAGAAAACACCAAGCCAAATACACTGCTCAAAAAAATAAAGGGAACACTTAAACAACACAATGTAACTCCAAGTCAATCATACTTTTGTGAAATCAAACTGTCCACTTAGGAAGCAACACTGAGTGACAATCAACTTCACATGCTGTTGTGCAAATGGGATAGACAACAGGTGGAAATTATAGGCATCTAGCAAGACCCCCCTAATAAAGGAGTGGTTCTGCAGATGGTGACCACAGACCATTTCTCAGTTCCTATGCTTCCTGGCTGATGTTTTGGTCACTTTTGAATGCTGGCGGTGCTTTCACTCTAGTGATAGCATGAGACGGAGTCTACAACCCACACAAGTGGCTCAGGTAGTGAGGCTCATCCATGATGGCACATCAATGCGAGCTGTGGCAAGAAGGTTTGCTGTGTCTGTCAGCGTAGTGTCCAGAGCATGAAGGCGCTACCAGAAGACAGGACAGTACATCAGGAGACATGGAGGAGGCCGTAGGAGGGCAACAACTCAGCAGCAGGACAGCTACCTCCGCCTTTGTGCAAGGAGATACAGAAGGAGCACTGCCAGAGCCCTGCAAAATGACCTCCAGCAGGCCACAAATGTGCATGTGTCTGTTCAAACGGTCAGAAACAGACTCTATGAGGGCCCGACGTCCACAAGTGGGGGTTGTGCTTACAGCCCAACATCATGCAGGACGTTTGGCAAAGAACACCAAGATTGGCAAATTCGCCACTGGCGCCCTGTGCTCTTCACAGATTAAAGCAGATTCACACTGAGCACATGTGACAGACGTGACAGAGTGTGGAGATGCCGTGGAGAACGTTCTGCTGCCTGCAACATCCTCCAGCATGACCGGTTTGGCAGTGGGTCAGTAATGGTGTGGGGTGGCATTTCTTTGGGGGGCCGCACAGCCCTCCATGTGCTCGCCAGAGGTAGCCTGACTGCCATTAGGTACCGAGATGAGATCCTCAGACCTCTTGTGAGACCATATGCTGGTGCGGTTGGCCCTGGGTTCCTCCTAATGCAAGACAATGCTAGACCTCATGTGGCTGGAGTGTGTCAGCAGTTCCTGCAAGACAAAGGCATTGATGCTATGGACTGGCCCGCCCGTTCCCCAGACCTGAATCCAACTGAACACATTTGGGACATCATGTCTTGCTCCATCCACCAACGTCACGTTGCACCACAGACTGTCCAGGAGTTGGCAGATGCTTTAGTCCAGGTCTCGGAGGAGATCCCTCAGGAAACAATCCGCCACCTCATCAGGAGCATGACAGACATTATAGGGAGGTCATACAGGCACGTGGAGGCCACACACACTACTGAGCCTCATTTTGACTTGTTTTAAGGGCATTACATCAAAGTTGGTTGTCACCACATTCAACTATGTAATGAACAAAGTATTTCAAAATAATTTTTAATTAATTCAGATGTAGGATGTGTTATTTTTGTGTTCCCTATATTTTTTGAGCAGTGTATAAACTTTTGGTTTTATCTTTTCTACTGTACTTGCCACAGAAATAATAATTACCTCTATGAATTTGTTACCATTTTCCCATTCTGAGGATATATCACATGACTTACATGTGACCTAATATAGCAGACATCACAACCCTTGCCATCCGGTTTAAGTTGCATAAGTGGTGTTTAGACTTGATTAAAAGGCCCATTCTAAATATAATAAAAATGAGGCATAATTATTCATCTGTGGATATGTATTAATGTTTCTCTTGGATATGATACTAGAACATACTGGTCTTCATGAAACTAATACCATTACCATATCAAAGGATTGAACTATTCATTGATAGTTTCAAGCCAAATGGTCAAAGTCCGTTAGTTTACATTGAAAAGTGTAGAATGTCTCACCTTGCAGGGCCTTTGATAGATCAAAAAGGACATTCCTTTTCATATCTTGCAGAAGCCCCTTTTCATCAATTCCTCTTTGCCATCTGTCCTCTACTATTCCATAGTGCAATAAAAAAATGCACCCTTGCCGTGACTGCATATAAATGTTAAAAGCAAAAATAGACAAATTGTTCCCTATTAAGGGTTAATAAGTATATAGGGGTGTATAGAAAAAAATACCCCTCTGTCTCATTAGAGATATCTTTGCCAGAAGCTCAAGGAAGCAAGGTGAAAGGTCAGTGTAAGAACCCACCTGAGAGGGTCTGCATTGACGTTGGCAGACGGGCATTCCTTCCAATGGCCATTGGAGTAACTAAATGACCTCCATTTGTTTAAATATACATAGGGAATTAGGAGACAGAACAGGTAACTTTTTCTTTGGGTTTTTACTGTATGTATTGTGGCTGATGTGTACTGTGGTCGTTGCTGCCGCTCAGGAGTGATGGGAGTGAGCACAGGACATGTTTTTTTGTATTAAAATTGTATACAGTAACTGACTTGCAGACAGGGTGTTACCTGAAAGTTATATGTCTGAAGGCAAATCTGAATTAAATATTTTATTTTCAAAAAACTTTAAGTTTTAAAAAAACATTTTTAGGGAAAAACAACAGTGGAAAAGGGTATAAAAGAGAAAAGGAGGAAAAATCGGATAAACAAATGCTCTATCCACAAACAAGTATACGTAGAACAGTATAGCAAACATAATAATCTCAAAAAAGCACATATATATTTATTATTTTAATAAAATCATTTTATGTCTTGCATCATAAAACAAATAAGAAACAGTAGACTAATATCTGAGTCAGAATCATGAAAGTAAGATATATATATATATATATAAAATTAATTATAGTGTAAAGTGCATAAAAAGAAAAATCTATTCAGGTAGCCGGATGTTTGCAGTCAGTAAATAAGGGTTTCTGTTAAAAGCTCTGGAGACTGGAAGAGAATCCACAATCAGCAGATCGTATCCAGCAATCTAAAATGTAAAAATAAAAAGAATATAAAATGTGTCATGCTCTTTGCATGTAGACAAGTTGGTACCTGACAAAAGCAATACGAAGAGTGTACTTGGTGTCTAGACTGTGACAAGACCGCTGCCTGTTCATGAATTGCTATGTGATATTCCCAGTGTTTTCCCCATGTAATTGTGATACATTGGTGCGCTACAACTGGTGGCAAGCGGCAGGATCCAACATCCCAGCCACACAGAACCAGCATTCGGGAGTCGAACAAACCCATGGACTACACCAGTCTCAAGAGACAAACATTGCATGACCTGGTGAAAGCCAGAGGGCTATCAGTTGGACGTTGCAACAAGGCTGACCTGACTGCAGCCCTCACGGACCGGACCCGCAGGGAGACAGCTATGCCAGAGGGCGAAGAGGAGTATACTGGCGCCTGTCACTCTATAAAGAGACCCCCTGAGAGGAAACCATGAATCAAATTCTCTCTGAGGTACACGCCTATATCCTCATCCAGAAATTAAACAAACGACAAGCCAGAGAGGTCCCCAGAAGGTCCAGCCAACCCGGCCCGAAAGTGCAAGTTGCATTTGCCGCTTTCAAAGAGTTTAAAGAGACAGATGAAGGCATCAATGACTTCCTCCAGGATTTTGAGTGCCAGTGCCTATTACAGGAAGTCGCCCCTGCAGAATGGGTCACTGTAACGGATCACCTGGCACCCCGACTGGGTACCTCTGTTGAAGGATGCTCCTAGCGCTTACAGAGGGCTCCAAGCGCTCGGCAGACACCACAACCACCGCAGACCCCACGAACCGCCGCAGCTTGGTTGGGGGTCTAGCCGTCTCCTACCCACCCTGGACCTACGACAAGGCTACAGGCTCCAGTGGGTGAACCTCTCCTCCAAGAGAGGGAAACAGGAACAAGCTCTTAAAAAAGCTTAGTAGTGATTAGCTAAGGGAGCATGCAGAGCATAGCAATCCCTTGTAGTGATATAGTAATTCCCTCAATAAGAGACAGGACTTTAGATTGAGAGTGAAGAAGAACTCTGGTTTAATGACACACACTCTGCTTTTATGCAATTCTCTCATGCAAGAGAGACGCCCACAGACAATTATACAATACCCAATAACACAATGGTTACATCCCACACATCTCCTCCCCTTAGCCTGAGAGGTAACCCAATTATCCGTACATTTAAAACATACTTTTTACCCAATTTTCATAACTCTAAAACTATACATACAATATAAAAGTCACATATTAATCAGCACATTCCAAATACCAACATACCCAAAAATCATTTGAATTCGTTCAGCCGTTGTGGAGATAGATATAAGTCACTTTTGACCGACCACAAGCACATTTTCATGCCCAAAACAGTTCCATGGATTTGGGCTGTGCGGTCGGTCTATTTTACACCGAGAAAATGACTAAGTCCCATTCAAACGAGCGTTCGAATCTTCGAACGGGACTTAGTCTCCAGCCGCAGTGTCGAAGTAGATTAGAACGTACGGGTCAGCGGTGTTCGTGCAATTGGGTAGCCGAAAACAGATCCATAGATTTGGCTGCACACACCGCTGACCGCGTTCGAATTAGTTAAAATGGCCGCTGCCACGTGTTCGGTATTCGAAGGGCGGCCACTTTGACGACTTCGGCACTTCGACTGCTTCAGCACTTCAACTGCATCCGAAGTGCCAGTTTAAAAGTACAAATCCTTTCTCTGGGCATTAAAGGGCCAGAAACAGCAATATAAGCCTCAAGTATGCCCACATCAGTTCCTAGAAGGGCAATACATCCCAGGGCCATAGTCGCAGGGCAGGGGGCTGGCAAACAGGCCCCTCCAAAAACCAGTGGCGAGGTTACTTTCGCCACAGTCACTATCTTGACCAGGACCCTAACATGGATGGTGGCAAATGCCTACCAAGATGTACCAGCAGACAAGATTTGAGAGTACGAATTTGTCAAGGAAGTCCTACTAGCCTTGTATGCTTGTTATTTTGACGGGGGGACTTGATCGACTTTTGTCTCCCTATGGGCTGTTTGATTTCGTGCTGTTACTTTGAGAAATTCAGTTCCTTCCTGGAGTGGGGGGGTTAGGGAGGAGGTGGGGAGTAAGTTGGTGGTGCACTACTTGGATGATTTCTTCTGTGTGGGCCCGGCAAACTCGGGGGACTGTCTTCGCCTTCTGTGTACTATTGAATGCGTGACGGGGCAGTTCGGGGTGCCACTTGCCGCAGGTAAGATGGAGTGCCTGATGGAGTATCTCAGTTTCTTGGGTCTCGAAACTGATTCGGTGCGGGGGCAGTGTCGGCTGCCCCAGGATAAGCTAGTGGGGCTGCAGGGAGTCCTTAAGGAGGTGCTGCAAGGTGACTCTGCGGCAACTGCAATCACTTCTGGGCAAACTTAACTTTGCCTTAGGGTGATCCCGATGGGGCGGATCCTTAGCCGGAGCCTGTCTGCGGCTACGGCAGGGGTGTGGTCTCCGCATCATTTAATCACGGTGTCAGTGATTATGCGGGACGATCTGGCGGTGTGGGAGGCGTTTTTGCGTGACTTTAATGGAACAGTGTTCTTTCAGAAGGCAGGAATATCGGTGGAAGAACTTGATATTAGGGGTCGGGACGTGACACTGGGGGCACTGCCGGACTCAGCACTCTGTCCAGTTACCGCAGTGTCGCAGTACATGGCTCGGAGGCCAGCTGATGGGGGGGTCATTGTTGGTACACGCAGATGGCTCTTCCCTCTCTTGATTTCAGTTTGGAATGAAACTTAGACCTGTGCTGCAGATATTCCCAACAGTGTATTTACCACCAAAAAACAAACAAGAGTCCTGCGCTTCCAGTGTAGGTGTGCACAACCAGGTGCTACCACAATTTATTTGAGGACAAAGTTAAAGCAGCAAACGATTCGGGCAGCAGCCCTTTCTCAATGCTAATGGACACGTTCAACAAAACAAATCCAGTGAAAAGGGCATCTGTTACAGATACATTGAGATTTCTCTTGTTTTCAAGTATGTACTGAGTCCACAAAATATTGCATTAACACAATGGGGTATAATAAAACACAAAAACAATATTAATACACAATATATACAAAATTTAACATAGAACAGGTAAGAAATATATAATCAACCAAGACACGTGCATTCTGTTTTGAGATCTGTAGAGAGGGATCTCTTAAAGGATTTTAGGCCTGGGGAAGATTTGAAAGTGTGCGGGAGGTCATTCCATGATTGCGGTGCTCTCCAGGAAAAAGAGGATTGAGACGCTTTCTTTTTGTATTGTATAGACTAACTAAAGTGTTTGTACTGGATCGGAGGTTATAAGAGGTGGGAAAAGCTGGCGATATATAGTCCGTTTATACGTATGTAGTCTGTGTTTTTTGTAAACGTGTTTTGCATTGCACTATTAAATCTGTATTTGCATTTATTTGTTACATGGATTTTCTTCAGATCTATCTAGAATGTTTTTTTTCAGGGTTTTTTTTTTTTGTTGCTATGTATTTAATTACTCCTGCTCCCTCTTTTTTTAACCCCTTAAGGACTGACCTAAATGTACACGTTGTGATCAAAACAAAACATAAACAAAAACTTGAATTTGCGCTATATGTCTGTTCAGGCGTAATTCGCCTCTTTCATATTATGTGCACCCACACTTATTATATATCATTATATATCATTTTATTCAGGGGAAACAGGGCTTTCATTTAACATCAAATAATTAGGTGTGAAACATAATTTAATATGAATTAAATATAAAAAAAATGGGATTAAATAAGAATTAAAAAGGCAACGTAACCAATCTGATGAATTTCAATGTGAAAAAACTGAAACACAAGCCTTTATATTTGAATCTGTAACTTTTGAAAACTTCATAAAACCTGTACATGAAGGGTATTGTTATACTCAGGAGACTTCGCTGAACACAAATATTAGTGCTTGAAAACAGTAAACGGTATCACAACAATTATATTGTCCGTGTAAGTGCCATTTGTGTGTGAAAAATGATATCGTTGTAATACATTTTACTATTTTTGTAATACATTTTACTAGTTTTGAAACACCAATATTTGCATTCAGCGAAGTCTTCAGAGTAAAACAGTACCCCCATGTATATGTTTTTATGCAAAAACAGTAGTTTTTCACACTGCAATGCTGCATCAGTGCCCGGTTGTTGCAGACCACAGGTAACCCGATCGGCTACCACAGGTAACCCGATCAGCCTTTGGGGACCCTCTCCTGGTGCACCAGGATGCTGGTTTTCTATCATGGTTTCAGTTCATTTGGGTGTTTTGACTTTCACTGGATGCTCTGGGCATCCGAGTTCAGAGTTTGGGAGGCATTTATTTCACATTGGAGCAGCTACAGAGGCACCATGGCTTGTGTTTTCTGAGCAAGCTATTCATAGAATTGGGCGCTGGGAATTGAGGAAGTTCAGAAGTTAAGTACGGCCCTGTAGTATGCGGTGGATGTAGCTGGTTCCAGAGCTGGTCCGCTTGTCCCATCTCCTGGGTGTTCCTGGTGTGCTGATCATTCATCTTGGGGCATCGATCTGTGTACGATCCCAGTGAGGGCATTTTTTGATCTGATTTTGCAGGACTTGGCCAGTATTTAAAGCGACCTCTGTCTAGTGTGGTCCAAACTCGTGTTCCTGAATTATTTTGAATTAGTTTGTTAGGGATCAGAAGGCCATGGATCAATGTCAGATTAGGCTCAATAGACAGGTCTCTAAGTTTGTGCTGGGAGTTGGGGCTTTACGATGCAGCATCGAGTGTTTGAGAGGGAAGAAGCTATGTATTTTAGGGGTGATGGGGTTCACCTTACTGATGTAAGGGTTGGACCTGTTTAACTTGGCGTTGCAGTAAGGCTTGGAACAGACCATAGCTTTTTTTATAGGTAGCCCTGCTGATTTTAGGGGGTTAAACAGTGGGTCTTGTGGCAGATGGTTGTCCTTGCCAATCATGGGTTGGACTGGGGGATTCCAACAGGTGGGAAGGAAAGTGGGGCTGATCTCTCCCCTAGCCTCGGTGAAGTTAAGTTATGGTTTATTACGGACGTGCCCACTGAGCCAAAGGATGGCTAGTGGTTAGCATGGTGTAAGAAGGCAAGGTTTTGTGGCCAGTGTTGGTTTGGACGAGAGGGGAGGGCAAGTGCCCAGGATCAGGTGAGTTACGGATAATTGATTGGCAAGGATGGGTATGTTTATGGAACATAGTCAAGTTATATTGTTAAGTTATGTTGTTTGATGTTCAAATTAATTAAATAATATATATTTGATACAAAGTATTGGTAATATCGTTTGGTGAAATATTTAATTTAAAAAAAGCTGTGGCCTATTTTCACCAATTATGTCTCATGTTGCATTATTGAGATGTAAAAGGGGTATAGTAAAATGGGCACAAAGTAGATTTGTTTGTTTATGGTTTTTTTCCCTTATATAAAGTTTGTTCATGCACCAGTAATGGAAGAAGATGATTATTAATGTATTGAAATGATATATATATTTTTTTTTTTTAATTCTTTATTTTATTGTGCAGGTTCAACATAATGTCCACATAGCCACAACAGCTTATGTAGTCATACTTTGCAACATATGTTAGTACAGTAGCGGCATATATATATATACATAGCACTTTTTATGTATTAATTGTGTAGTTGCGGTGTCGTCTATTGTTTCGGGCATGTCCAAGACCTGGTGGGGTCTGTAGGTACGTCTACTTAGTGATTGTCTTGGACATGGGTTGTGTCGTGTGGGCCCGTGTCTAGACCAGCTATGGATGCATATTTTGTGTCTATGGCATGAAGTCTGTGACATGGAGTCCGTGAGAGCCCCCCACCGTGGATGTACATTAGAACACCAGTGTGCGAGGGTGGGTCTTTACATGGATGGAGTGCCCCAGGATTGGTGTATGTACTACTTCAGAGATACCCTCCTGTCACTATGGACATGTTGTTAACCGTGTCTTCTATGTTCGTGTGAGGAGGTGAGTTAGGTGTAGGTGAGATCAGTAATGCCTCCGATTGTGGGAGCTTGCGTCCCTGATATAGGGTGCAGTGAGTACAGCTGCCAATGTGCCTCGGGTGTATGGAGTCTGCTCCTGGGAGACCTATATAGATTTTGTGAACTGTTAAAGGGTCAATTGTTATAAACCAAAAATATATGGGGAGGAGGAACTTGGGTGTTGATTAAGTTTAAGTTCGTAAGAGAGCGGTGTGAGTTCGTCTTGGGCTGAATGCCCTGTCCCGGAGTGTGCTTTATCGGCAGTCTCTGGTGTATTGGGGAGGGACCTTCCTGGTACACTGTCCCTCAGGGTGTCTTTCGCTGGCGCGGTGGTCGGGTGGTAGCCCCTGGGATGAAGTCAGCAACCGCAACTGGGTCCAGTTGGGTGAGGTCTGAGCTTTCCTGTGGGGGTGACAATAGGCCTGCAGTGCGCAGTTGTGAGTCCAGTTCATGGTAGCTCCGAGCTCGGTAAGTAGTATCCTGATGCGTGAAGGTGATCATGTTCGGCGTTCCCCATTTATACTGGATGCTCTTGTTCCTGAGGTGTTGTAAGAGGGGCTGCATGGTCTTGCGCCAACCCATAGTGCTTTTTGTTAGGTCCGGAAAGAGGGACAACGTGGCTCCCTCGAATGTCAGAGGGGTTTTCCCCCGCGCGGCTGCCAACAGCTGGGCTTTGTCTTGCAGATTTTGGAAGCGGAGGATTAGGTCTGTGTGTGCCGCGGCTGGTGCTGTTGCGGGCCTTGGCAGTCTGAACATACCATCTAGTCGCACTGCTTTTGCTTGTTTGGGCGGCAGTAGATCGGCCAGTAGGCGCCTAATGAAGTGCGGTAGGTCTGTCTGGCCTATTGAATCGGGTATGCCACGGATCTTGATATTATAGCGTTGTCTGAGGTCCTCAAGGGTGTTTACCCGGTTGCTTGCTATGCTTTGCTGGGATTGCACCTCAGTTAGTGCTTGTTCCAGGGACGCTATCCTTGCCTCATGGGAGGAAGTTGAGGCCTCCAGTCGCTGTACCCTGGTAGTGACCCCCTCCACTGCTTCTTTTATACCGGCCATGTCTGCTGCTATATTGGATCTAAGCTCTGCCAGCATGCTCTTGAGAATAGAGGCTGTGACAGGATCCTCTGCAGTTGCTTGTGGGCGCTTTGGGTTGGGTGGTGGGGCTTGTGCCATACCTTCTCTGGGGTCTATAGAGAAATCACCGGAGGAGAGTGAGTAGTCGTCGTCTCCCGCCGCCATCTTGTCCCATGCGGCCTTTTGCGACCGTAGGAGCAGTTCCCCGATATCGTGGGTAGCCGGGTCTTTATCTGCTCTGGTTTTTTTATGTTTGCGACCCATGGCTAGTCTTGTGCCGGGTGTGGGTGTTTGAGCCCGGGTAGTCTCCGGATTGCGCCTGATATAAGGCTTCGTTTGCGGTCCGTATCGGAGAGCTCTTGGAGAGTGCGACCGCTCTGCTCCGCTGCTAGCTCCGCCCCGAAATGATATATTTTTAACACACTATGCTTTCAGAAGAGATTTATCTTATTTGGAGACAGCAGATAAAAGAAAGTATTTACTGAACATTTTCATTGTCGGTGTAGCAGAAAATGTACATTAATGTTGTTAGGTATGTTAAGAAACATACCCAGGTTTATTCACTAAAGTGAGAATTGTCAATATCAGCTCAAAGTGAATTTCAAATATAAGACCAAGATTCCCAAACTGGAAGCACAGCTGCCTTGGGAAATTATTCCAGTTTTGCTATTTTAGCCTTACATTTTAAATTCACTTTGAATTCAGTTTAGAATCCCAACAACACTTACCGTAGTGACTAACCCCATGTGTAATATAGAGGGTAAACAAAATCTAAGAAATGATGTGATTACTGGACTTAGAAACAGAGCTTAATGACCATACTGTATATTTATTGTGAAATATTGCCATATGCGTGTATATACATTGTTAGGAAAGTTGAAAAAAATTCCTTCTTTTTCTCCATTTATTATCTTCTCAGCATGTTTACTTTTGTTAGATTCTAAAAAATGTTTAACCCCTTACAGCCAAATGACGGACATGGTCCGTCATGCCGGGGAAGCAGTTAAAGGACCACTCTAGGCACCCAGACCACTTAAGCTTAATAAAGTGGTCTGGGTGCCAGGTCCCTCTAGGATTAACCCTTTTTTTAATAAACATAGCAGTTTCAGAGAAACCGCTATGTTTATAATAGGGTTAATCCAGCCATGTTTATAATAGGGTTAATACAGCCTCTAAAGCCTCTAGTGGCTGTCTCATTGACAGCCGCTAGAGGTGCTTGCATGCTTCTCACTGAAAATCACAGTGAGAAGACGCAAGCGTCCATAGGAAAGCATTATGAATGCTTTCCTAGGAGACTGGCTGAATGCGCGCGCAGCTCCTGCCGCGCATGCGCATTCAGCCGAAGAGGAGGAGAGGAGGCAGAGAGGAGGAGGAGAGCTCCCTGCCCGGTGCTGGAAAAAAGGTAAGATTTAACCCTTTCCTCTCCATCCAGCCCGGCGGGAGTGGGACCCTGAGGGTGGTGGCACCCTCAGGGCACTAAAGTGCCAGGAAAACGAGTATGTTTTCCTGGCACTATAGTGGTCCTTTAACACCGGATGACGGACCAGATCTGTCATGCACTAAAGTTAACCCCAGTTCACTGCGATCGCGGAGTTAACGCTCCTCCGGTCTGCACCCGATTGCACACAAGCTGCCAGAGCGAGCACATGTGCTGCAGGGACTCACAAAATGCCTCCCTGCTCTTCTGTTCTGTGTGAAGTGCAGGGAGACGGATCAGCAGTGATCTCCCTGTTTAAAAAAAATAGTTTGAAATCCCAACCCCCTGTACCCTTTTTAAATAAAAATTAACCCCTTCCCTGCCAATTGATCACTGACTACAGTGATCAATTGGCAGGGACTACATTTTACTGTGATCTGAGGGTCAACTTTTATTTTTTTGTGACACTCAGGGTTACATTTATTTTATTAATTAATTTAAATATATTAACATTATATATTTAGCTAGCTGGGGTGGGTGGATGTTAGTGGGGAATTAGGGAATTTGGTGTTAGGCTAGCTAGGGGTTAACGTTAAAAAAAAGTTTTAAAAAGTTAACAAAAATGTTTTAATAACGTTTAAAAAAAATCCCACCCTCCTTTACCCAGTCCTAATAAAAATTAACCCCTTTCCTGCCAGTTGATCACTACCTACAGTGATCAAAATACAGATCACAGTATTATACTGTAATCTGATTTTTTTTTTTTTTAACCCCTGGAGGTTAACTTTTAATTTTTATTTTTAACCCTCATGGGTTTAATTTATTTCATTAATTAATTTAAATATTTTAAAATGATATATTTTGCTAGCTGTGGTGGGTGGGAGTTATGTTAAATTGGGAAATTTACTGTTAGTGCTGCTTACTGCTAGTTAGGGGTTAACGGTAAAAAAAGTTTATAAAAATGTTAAATGTGTAAAAAGTTTTAAGTAATTTTAAGAAAGTCTAAAAAATTTAATAAGCAAAAAAAAGTTTAAAAAACGAGTTTTAGAAAGTTTAAAAATATGCATTTATAAATGCTCATTAACACTACACCTGGAACAAACTATAGAAAAAGTGATGCCATGCTAAGGTTCAAAATATGCCTTCTGAATTACCCAGGGGTGTATTCTTTAATAAATAGTATGTGTTTGTGGGGAAGTTTGAATAACCAACCAGCTAAACTACTCCAAAATGGAACATGGACACAGCGTAAAACTTCAAAGTTGTAAAAAAAACTGAATGGCTGTGTCTCAAACGTGCCCCTTCAACATCCACATATACCTGGCAAAGGTACATACAGGGGTATTGCTGTACTCAGACAACATAGCTGAGCAACATATGTAGTATTATACAGTCTTGCACACATAAGGTTTGCAAAATATACTGTGGAAACTCACTTTGTGTTTCAAAAAGGCAGAAAAAATGAGTATTACCACTACACTTGGTACAAGCTAGCGGAAAAATGATACCTCGCCAAGGTTCAAAATATGCCTTTTTAAATACCCTGAGATGTCTTCTTAAAGAAATGGTATGCCTTTATGGTGTAGCTAAAATATGTAGCATGCTCAAGTGCTCCAAAATGGACACAAACGCATCAAAACCCTCCATGAAAATTCACACTTAAAAACCTGAACTTGTCATGTGTCTTTTACAGCACTGTAACTTCACAAAATAGTGTCCAGGTCATACAATGGGTATATTGTTTTACTCAGAAGATGTAACTTAGCATAATTTGTTTTTTTTTATCACAGTGGTACATATCAAGTGTCAGAAATACTCAGCAAAAATGCAACATATATGCAAAAATGCAATTTTTCCCCCTTACCACAAACATTGACATAAATCGGGAAAAAATGGTGACAAGTTAAGGCACAATATACGCCATATAAGATACCCTGGGGTGTCTGCTTTATCAAATGAAAGCCCTTTGTGGGGTTATTTAAACAGTCACACTGCTATAATACCCTAAATTGAGATATAGGCCCGTCAAAACCATCTACCAAAATTCTAACTATAGAAACTGAAATAGCCTTTTCTCTTTTATGGCATTGTATCGTTACAGAATAGTGCCAAAGGCATACAATGGGGGTATCATTATACTCAGCAGATGTAGCTGAACACAATTTGGGGTTCTGTACAGGGATAGCACACACTAGGTTTATGAAATACACATTACAAAAACCTTGTAATATGTGTATATGCCAAAATAAAGAAAAAACATAATTTTACTCCAATATTTAGCAGAGATTGGTGATAAAAAGTATCAAACTAACCTTAGGTAAATAGCCTGTGATGTCTACTTTATATAAATATATACTTTTGCGTGGCAATTTTTTTTTTCTGTGATGGCTACTAAACCTACAAGACAAACATACCAACTTCTAAAATTTTTGCAAATTGAAATTTTATTTTAGTCCTTGTATTTTGTAACCTGTAACTTTCAAAATAAGCTGAAATCCTATACATATGATGTTCACTATGAATCAAGACACATACATGAATTTATTTAGAATTACTTTTTCTAAGCTGGACATATGCACACACTATTATTGTCAAAACTGTGAAAAAACATATTTTAATTAATGATAATGTATCTATGTATATGTGACATCAAATAAAAACCCTGTTTGCCCTCTAAAAAAACTGTATATAATATGTGTTGGTGCAATAAATGACAGAGATGCAAATTGTGTTTGAACACAAACAGCAAAGAATGCAAAAATGGCTTGTGTCCTTCAGGGTAAGTCAACCTTCTGAAGCTGTGTCCTTAAGGGGTTAATAAAGCTATTTGAAAAGAAACACAGTAATAAGATAAAAGATTGAAAATTATTTTTACAGTCTAATCCCTAACAAGGAGGGGAAGAGATTTGCATTAAGATGTTCTCGTTGTAAAGCTGCTGTTCATTAACAAATTATTGTTTCATTTTAATATCACATTTTGTCAGCTAGATCGTACTATGTATAATATTAAATATTAGTAAATCTGGATCCGCCCTCCTTCATCTTTATGATTTTCATGTGAGAGGCGTGGGCAAACAATTTGTTGATAAGCAACAGCTTTTTTTATCCACTTGAGAAAGCGGAAAGTGGAGAAACATGTTGTGGAAATTTTAACTAACTGTATTTAATCCTTTTTACCATTTTATTATTTTATGATCTGGTATCTGAGTTTTACTTGTTCCAGAGAGATACTACTCCAAAGCATCCTTGGTGGGGATTATACCACTTACGCCGTATCACTGAGCACTGTGTCTGCCCAATTAAATGTGAGTAGCCATTTAGTATTTTTATACACTCTCCTGGTTTTATCACAGTGAGCACTATTGTTTGTTATGTTACATATGGTCCCCATCTGACGAGATATCTACTTACAACACTCCCTCGTGTATCTCATAAGTGGGGAATATACCACTGTATGCTGTTTATACTAGAACTAGTTTTTAGCTCTCAAAAATGTGAGTAGGACCATATATATATATATATATATATATAAATATATATATATATATACTGTGTATATATATAAATATACCTATTATTATTTTTATTGTTCTCTCTCTGTATTATATAGCATTGTTTATTTCTATATTACTACTTGCTTATATTTAATTGTACAGATTATCTCTATGGTGCCACCATTTTCTACTTCCTTATACCTATATGGCCTGTAAGGTAGCCCTATCCTTTAGGTGCACTGCCTTTATTTCAGTGCTGATTCTTCTGTACACTTTTCACCAGATCGTGCTATGTATAATAATAATTAATCTTACTAAATCTGGATCCACCCTCCTCTGTATGATATTCATATGATAAGCATAGGCAAACAATAATTCATTAATGAACAACAGCATTACAACGAGAACATCATAATGTATATCTCTTCCTCTCCTGGCTCTGGTTAGTTATACCTTTATCCTGCGTAGATTGAAGAATGTAAGTACTTTCATGTCTGTGTTATTAAAAACAGAAACCTCTAATACACAGCATATAAGGTGTACGATATGCAAAGAAAATACAATGAATATGTACTTAACTAAACACCACCGGAACAGAATGTTTGTTGCCAACATTCAATGATTAATTACAACGTTCTTTCTTATTTACATGAATAAACTGCTAATATTGAAATGGGGTAAATTTACAAAATCATTTCTGAGAATTTGCAAGAAAATGTTCATTTCAGGCCAAAAAAAACTGAACTGCAAATTTAGAGGAATTTTAGGTTTTTATAAATTTCCTTGTGCTATTAATAAACTCCAAATATCTAGTCAGATTCCAACATAATTTCATTATTGTCTATGATATTCGTTATCTATAAAAATGTTTACACTGCAGCACTTTGATGTCTTCAAATCAAGATTTTTCGTCTGAAATAGTTAAATAGTTAGATAATAAACGTTTAAAAACTACTGACTTGTATTTGAGTGAAACATTTATAAAATGTCTAAATGTAGTGCAAAACGGGAATTTGATATATAGAGATCTCTATTCAAAAATGCATAAAAATATAATATAATAATGTAAATACAAGCAAATTTATATTTTAAATACATCTATATGGTATAGATCTTACTTCACATTTATTCTGACAGAACCATTTGCATGCAAATTGGCATTTTACAAAAAACTAAATATCAAGTATGTGATAAACTCAATAATTTCATCATAAGGGTGAAATATTTTGCTTACAGTATTTTTAAGAATTGCCGTAGTAAGCAAAATACATTTGAGTAGAAGAAAGGCTGTAAGTTGTATTGTGCGTGCTAGAGCTATATAATTTTTTGTGTTTATGCATACCATTTATAAGTTCAGTTTTTAAAAAAAAAATGTTTTTTATATAAGTGTTTAGTATTTTTTATTATGTATATATTTTTATTTAAGTTATCTGACCTTAAATAGGTCATGGTATTTCTCATGCAGATATAGTTTCTACTTTATCTAAAAAGTGAACAGAATGTATCACACAACAAGTATGCTTTTATAAATGTCATTTTTGTCTCCAAAATTTATTTTAAATGCACTTGTCAAAGTTGTGGAGACACATTTACTTCAAACGTGCAAACGTTTTCAATTCTTGGTCCTGCTTACTATAATGATTTTAAACCAATGTACCTTAAAAACAATAACAGGTGTAATGCCTTTAGTTTTCCTGTTTTTTTTTTTCATATTAAAACACATGCATTGAAATAGTTTAACATACTTTATATTACAAAACAATGTTATCTCCAAGTCTCATGTGTCTTATACATGAACTCTGCATCGAAGTCAGGGTTATTCAATAAACTCTGAACTGTATCGAATTAAAATCTAAATTGCAAACGTTCAACAAAAATTACTGATCTGATAAAAATTTTCCAACTTAGCTTTGGTCACAACTTGTCTATTTTAGACCCAATTGTACAAGTTAGAGATTGATTTGCTACAATTCAGAGCTTAGTGAATGGTCCTTAGTGTATTGTTACAAGGTTGTATTTTTGAGCACTTAACGAAGACAATTATACATTTAACATGGTGGCAGGAAAAACTATTTGGTTTTACTGAACTTGTAGGCAGACGCCAATCCTAATTGTAGCTATAATTACAAAATGCTGCCATTAACACCATATTGCCAAGTAGTGATGTCCCGAACGGTTCGCCGATAGGTTCGCCACGGATGGCGAACATATGCGCTGTTCGGTCCGCCCCCTATTCGTCATCATTTAGTAAACCTTGACCCTGTACCTCACAGTCAGCAGATACATTCCAGCCAATCAGCAGCAGACCCTCCCTCCCGGACCTTCCCACCTCCTGGACAGCTCACTAAGAATGCAGCTTCACAATGAATGTAAAATGGATGCTATCCAGGAGGTGTGATGGTCTGGGAGGGAGGGTCTGCTGCTGATTGGCTGGAATGTGTTTGCTGACTGTGAGGTACAGGGTCAAAGTTTACTCAATGATGACATAGGGGGCGGACCGAACAGCGCATATGTTCGCCATCCGTGGCGAACCGTTGGGCGAACTGTTCGGGACATCACTATTGCCAAGTAATTCCATGGTAGAAAAAGTTAAGTTTAGTATGCCACAATAATTAAAATATTTTTGTTATAGTATTAAATTTATATTGTATCAATAATTGACTTATGTTATTTATTACATTTATATCATATTAAAGTATTATTTTACCATATGTGATGCAACTAATTGTGCAAGCACAGGACAAATATTGTGGATTTACGTAGGTTCGTCTCCAAAGCACAGGAGAATTTATTTTGAAAATGTGCCTTCTACCAGATGTGTCCAGAGTGACTTAAGCTAAATCAACATTTGATAAATATTTAAATCTAATATTTAATATATTTATAGTTACATATAGTAATGTAGTTTTAAAAAAAGAGGCCATTGGGTTTAATCCATCTTTTATTACTTATTTTAGAGCAGACAGCTGATGACATTTAACCCTTTCACTTCCAAGCAGTTTGCAAAAAATGTATAGAATCTCAGAATTTTGAGAGCTCCGGAAAGTAATGTTATAATGTATTTTTCATTTCAATATGCATGGGTAGCACTTTATATAATGGAAATAAATAATGGACAGAAAAATGTTCAAAAAATAACATACCGTATATTAATGAATAAAAAAGTGCTATAAATAACATTCCTGAATATGTAACATAGTCTATTTCCCCCACATATTCTATAATCCTCTGAGATAGAGACACACACACACACGAAACAAGGGCTGCAATCACCTGTAGTCGATGTGTGTTATGTTTATGGTGAGGCTGTTCTTTGCTTGTGGGAAGTTACTGTGTGTGTGTGTGTGTGTGCACTGTTAGGGGGATTAATGTGACAGAATAAGTGTGGCGGAGTGAGTGTGACAGAATTGGGTGGGGAAGTATTTTAGGGTTGGGGTATGTGTGATGGGATTATTAGGGTGCAGGGTACAGGAGTGAGTATGGCAGGGTGAGTGTGAGGGGTGACTGTGTGTGGGGAGGCTGTGTTTCTGTTTCTTGTCACCACGAAAACTGAGCAACATTTTTGTTAGCCTTTCCTGATTGATTTTTGGGTGACAAGGGAGGCAATTATTTATTTATCCAGAGATGGTTTTCCTGGTGGTTATGTGGGAGTTGAAACAGGTCTTTACCCAGCCGGAGGTGCAGACCTGCAAGAAAAGCAGTGGCCAGAGTGATATATAAATCTCACCACTGGCACTTGCATCCCAGAAGAGCTAGCTCTGTAATTGTAGCATTGTCTTTGTGTCTGGGAACCCAAATGGGACCAATTGAAAACAACACATTGTTTGCATAAAACGAATGTCATTTGTAATATTGAAAATCATGTTTACACAATTCCAGGATAGTGGTACATAACATGGGAATTGTGTATACACGAATTCTGTAGTGAAGTGGTTAATCAGATGTCCTCTTTGATTGAATAACTGATTTTAAAACAGATTTGACTTTAGCAAATGTAGCACTTTCCAAAATCACACATAAACATTTTTTTTGTGATTTATTAGATATAAAGCTGTACTATTAACATACTAGTCAATACATTGCCCATGGATCCTAACAAAGTTTCTAGGAATTCCCAAGAGATAAGTTATTAGAGTGTGAATTCAAAGTGATTTTTAAAATTAGCCCCTTCACTACCAATAAGTCTACGGAAAAAAAAAAACACTTCCAGAGTCCGAGTAATTTTGATGTCCTGAGAAGTATTGTTTAAATGTATTTATCATTTCTGTATGCATAGATAGCACACTATTAAATGAAAAAAAAAACAAAAAAAAAACACAGATAATGAAGCTACAAGTATGGAAATAGTGTATATAGTAAATATATACATATTGTATAATCTTGATTATCTGAGCAAGCCCAATGCTTCCCCACAGGAAAGCAGTGGGAGGCAAGTGCGCATGCATACCAAGTCGCTGTGCTGAACCAACTAAATACTATTCTAGTCTTCAGCATAGGAGTTTGTGTTCCTAAGTTTTTTTGTTTGTTTTTTCTTTTAATTTAAAATTACCTATTCAATGTGTTACATTTATTTAAAATAATATTGATAAAAGTAAATTTTTTATTATTCACTCCAAGTCCTTCTATAGGTCTTCTAAATGTCAGTATTTTGTTAGTTATGCATAGTAGATCTTTAGGTGAGGACTGCACTGAGAGAACTAATTTGTCGTCGGTTTCGTTTTTTGTTTTTTTTACACATGTACAAAACATTGTCTTTCCCTGCTACTTTTGTAACCCTAATGCGTACTAACAAAGCAAAAGATTATCAAAAGATGAGAGGGGCGTATAATGGGCAGGATCCTGGTTTGGGGGCTGGTTGACTGACTGGTCAATGAAAAACTTAAAACATAAGTAATATCATGAGTCTATAGCCCTACATTTGGACCACTTCTATACCATATCTGTGAGTCTTTAAGACTTTACAGTTTCCTTTATTTAATTAATCTTTTTTAATCCATTTTGAATTAAATAAATATATTTTTTAACAGATTATCACAATTATTAAACAATGTCTTCATTCTTTTGAGGTTGGACTTCCTCGAGGATATGTCCCTTGAGAAGTGGATGCTGAAATTATTGCAGTCACTTAGCATGGCAAACGTTGTACTACAGAGCAAAGAGCTCTTTAGCCATCCACATTGCATTTAATGTATCTGTTAAACACAAATTAGGGCCCGGCAAGCTGAATATTTGCCAATTTGGACATATCAGGCCTGTATTACTGTAACCCATCAGTAAGGAATTAGAACTGCTTTTATAGAGAGCCTAACACAGGTAAGAACAGATAGCATTCTCTGATATAATGATGATATTGTAACTTCTTCAACATTTCTCTGTTGCAGGGCAAGCCTGTATCTAAAAAAATGGATTCTGTTCTTTTTACTTGTACTGCTTCTATTCTCGGTGTCATGCATCTGGTGAGTATAGCTGGTTCTGAAGGCTTTCCCATATGTTCAGCTGTTTTTCCTCCAAGTACTTCAGTAAAAGTAGTGTGATCAATTGTGACTGGTTATTTGGGAAGTCCACAAAGGTAAGTGAATACTACCTTTACCACATGCCATCAAAGTAACCTTATAAAAAAAAAAAAAAAATGATGTGGTTATTTAACAAGCAATAAGTTGTCTTGTGTTTTTGAAAAGCAAGGTCATTAAAACGTAGCCATGAAGCCTCATTTATCTTGCCCTACTCTACATTGTAAGAAATTATGACCATCTTACAAGGATATTATTTTAAGGAATGTGCGACAAACAAGACACAAACACAAGTGTATAATAAAATGTATTGTCAATATTGATTTAGAATACTGTTACAGATTTAAAAAGGATTTACACAATACACATTATAACCAATACAGTACAAAACCAAAAGGTACATAGAAAAGGGCAATACTTAAACATTTAAATGAAGATCTTCCCCTTGCGCCTTCATCTTGGGTAATCTGGAACAGTCTCTCTCAGTTTACCATGGCACCTGTGCTTGCTGTGCTGTCCTCTCCAAAAGAGACAAAGAGAGAAAGAGAGGAGAGAGTTGAGGAGCCCTACCTCCTTGGCTGTTGTTCTTTTATAGACTGATTCTTGCAGTCATTAACTACAAGTCCCTGAATCCCTTTTCCCTCCCAAAAGTGGTTTATCCAGCCCCCTTTTTCCAGAGAGTTCTGTCTTTACACAAGTCTTTCCCTTTGAACTCTTCCCTCCAGCTATACTGTAACATTGTGTAAGATGTGACCAGTTATCGTTGGTTTTTGGGTAGGTTGGGAGCAAGCCTGGACTTCTTTTAGAGACAGGATGGCTTGGAAAAAAACACTTCAGTGGGTACACCTAGATGTTCATTACTCTGATCTTCTGATACCATGATTTGTACCCTTTGTACCCATTGATGACAACCTCCGTTAAAATATAAATGGAATTCCATTGTGAAACCAGATAGCTTATTACACAACTGACTTTCACAAAGCATATGTCAATAAATTAAAATAGAAAATATAATTTTTAAATGCACCCAATTTCTTACACATTACTAAACACAACTCAGTAGAGCAATTAATTTATTTTCCAAGCCTCAGCTTTGAGAGGGATTGCAAATGCTTCCCAAGCCATTTCCCTGCCATACTGTACAGAAGCCTTTGTAGGTCAGCCTACAGGGTTTATTATGTAGAAGCTGAAGTAGAAAAGAGCAGATAAAGTACTACTTTATGGTAACTATGTATAGTGAAAATGAACATATGGGTTAATTAAAACCTCACCCAGAGGTTCCATAGTATGAGGTAGGACTTAAATCAATATCAATAGACAAAAAAACACCTTGTTAAACCTCGATGGCCCTAGGGTCACTGAGGTTTAGGATCTATAAAAGGGGATATGTATATATTGGATGTGCCAGTAACAAAACAAAATAAAAAATGGTCTTTATTACACATGGATCAATCAATAATATGTTTATGATAGTACATACAGATACAAATTGCAGGTTTCACACCTAACTAGGTGAACTAAAAAGCTGTATTTGATGGGCTCTTCAATCTATATAGCTAATGGATAGCATGCATACAACATTGAATATCAAATCCAAAATACCAACAGATGAGTTGAAAGAAAAAACAGCTATATAAGATGTAGGCAATACATAAAAATATAGGCTGAACAAGGGATGATGCTAATGAAGGCACATGGAACAACAAGCTATGATAAAGTAATATTTGGCCAAGATGATGCACTGCAGATGTGTGTTACAAACTAAACAGTTGACAAAATGCTGCCCATTCTTTGCTTGGACCATGTAAACATTCTATGAATATTCTTGCAATATAAATGCTGTCCCTGAATAGGTTAGCAGCAGAGATACTTTGATCTCCCCTGTCGTCATCGGCACAAGACTCTTGTGGCCCACCAGGCATTTCCCCAGTTTACAGTACTGCCGGTCCAGGCCTGCTGTCTTGTCAAGTCACACCAGCAGCTGATAGTGGGTGATAACTTTTTTACTGTTATATGAATCCCCTTTTTGCTTGTCTATATTATGTTGTGGTCAGATGAGCTTATTACGCGAAAACTTGTGAAGGCAGATTAAAGTGGCACTGTCACAGTTTGGGTACTGTGCCGAATTCTCAAAGTCCCCCAAAGGTGACATCAAAGCTGGAGGTGGATGACAGCCAGAGGAATTGACACTGAGGCTCTACCTGGGGTCGAGAAAAGTCAGATGAAGGAGAAATACAGAGACAAAGTAGTCCCTACTTTGACTCTTTATATCAACTAAAGTATCATTGGTATGAGTGAGAAGATAAAATGAGAAAAACGTATCCTTTGCAATATGGAACCATACTACAAATTATCTGTTGTGATAATGTGTTATAATTCTTAATGGATACACTCTGATATTTTATGTTTTATGTAATATATATATATACACACATATACACACTGTATAACTATATAATTTTGGGTGGATGCCCTTATCCACGTTTCCCTTGTTTTTATTATTGAAAAAAAAAATCTTAAATTCTTTAATAAAAACTATTTGAAAAGATTTAAACATTTATCCCAACAGGGCTGGCGCGTCCATAAGGTGGCACAGACTACCGACTTAGGGCGCACTGGCTCTGAGGGTGAATTTTAGGGTTGTTTTTTTTTTTGCAAGTGCAAGCATGGTCTTAAAGTTACTTACATCTCATCTCTTGTCTCCATACAGATGTCATATAGAAGTTCCTCTTTCAATGGATTCAGGAACTAAATTGTGTAGATCAAGCTTTAATAACCCAGTCTCAATCTATGTTGCTGACAACATTACTCAATCTTTGCAAAAGCCATAAGAAACACGTTAATTGGCACTGTAAAATTAGTTTTCATTTATAGATTTTTTGGTAAGCAAATGTAAGTCAGTTTGCTTCCCTGAACTCAGAGATTGTAAGTTTGTTTGAGCAGATTCATCTTCAACTCTAAATACCCCCTTTGTATAATTGTAAAATGCTGCAAAATATGTTTAAGTTATATAAATGCTAATAACAATAGTATTAATAATAACGAATGTCATGAACAAGTCAAAATCAGTCTGACAAATTACTTCAGACAATTTATATATATCTTGCCCAAAGGCACTTTCTCATTTTGTGTAAACCATGTTGGGTTTGGCTTTTTCTTGGCATTCTCAAGATTTAATTTACATTTGTGTAATCCATCCTTATCCATCCAAGATGAGTTACTTCAGAGCCAATTTACTAACGTTGTGCCAAAAATCACTTCCTTATTTTTTTAAAAGCATGTTAGACACCATGTTCTTGGCAAAGCTTTGACTTACATTTACCTAATTCATGCTTACAAAAGGAGAACAAATACTGAAAGGACTCGCACAGGCAGATTTCAGTTTAACTTCTGTTCTTTTCAGACTTTTATTGCTTGTCCTGTACACTATCCACTGTTTAATTCTTCTAGGTCAAAAGTAATCATTTAATGAAAAGTGAAATGTGTTTTTTCTTCTTCAGGTACACGTCTAGAACCAATGCTTGGCATCGTGTCTTACTATTTTCAAGCAATGCAGAGGAGTGAGTAGTTTTACAGTTCTGCAAATAAAATATTTCTTATCTAATCTAAGATTTTAATTCAGTTTAATGACCAATCCAGGTGCCTGTTCAACTCTGTATATCATTCCTTTCCTTAACCCGTTAGACTTTCCTTAAATTAAGAATACTCATGAGAACAGATGGAGCAATCTCGACCATTAAAGTGATTCTGTTCCCTCAAACTTACATTTCTCCTATTGTTTCCTCTTGCCTTCCTCTTTCAGAATCTGTTTTTATTTTCTTCTTGTCTCATCTATTTCTCTTTAAAACCATTTATACTTTAATAGTTGATGCATGGAGGCCCACAATAGGATTATATACACTGATCAGCCATAACCTTAAAATCACCTACCTAATATGTAGGTTCCCCTCAAACTGCCAAAACAGCTCTGATGAATCGAGACATGGACTCCACAAGACCTCTGAATCTGTCCTGTGGTATCTGAGGCCAATACATTAACAACAGATCGTTTAAGTCAGCCTTCGTCCCATAGGGCATATTGCTGCCAACTGTTCCTCATATAAGCAATGCAAATGCACCCACCTATTCCTTGATCTAAAAGAAAATTTGATTAATCAGATCAGGCAACTTTCTTTCATTGCTCCGTGGTCCAGTTCTATCACTCATATCCCCATTGAAGGTGCTTTCGGCAGTAGATAGGGGTCATCCTGGGCTCTCTGACCATTCTGAAGCTATGCAGCCCCATATGTAGTAAACTGCAATGCATTGTGTGTTATGACACCTTTCTTTCATGGCTAACACTAAAATTTTCAACCAATTGAACTACAGTAACTTTTCTGTATGATCTGACCAGCTGGGCTAGCCTTCCATCATGTGCGTCAGTAGGCCTTGGGCTCCTATGATCCTGACGCTGCTTTACCAATTGTACTAACCACTGCAAACCGGGAACATCTCACAAGACTTGATTTACTTTGTGTTGTTATGACCCAGTCGTCCAGCCATCAACATGGCTCAGATCTTTTTTCGCTTGCCTATTTTTGCTGCTTCCAACACATGAAATTTAAGAACTGACCATTCACTTGCTGCCTAAGATATCCCACCGCTTGACATGTGACATTGTAATGATATCATTAAAGTCATTCACTTCACCAGTCAGTGGTTTTATCGTTGTGGATGATCAGTGTATACAGCCAACGAGGATCCTGCTAACCAA
Organism: Pelobates cultripes; assembly: GCA_933207985.1. NCBI lineage: Eukaryota > Metazoa > Chordata > Amphibia > Anura > Pelobatidae > Pelobates > Pelobates cultripes. Next base: position 133,723,328 of record OW240920.1, read on the forward strand.
GTAGACATCCAAAACAGGTCCACAACGGCTGGCCAACATTTTCATTTACATAATGTGCAAAATGGTAACTGACACAATAATTGGAATATTTGCAGTTTATGTGAATTCTACTAGAGTTAAAAATCATACTTTTTGACTGAAAAATATGATGAAACTAATATTCTGATTTAATTTGCTTTCTGTTTATTTTTCAATATCATCAAATGCTTGCTGCTGATGTCATGGGGCATTTTGTTTAATATCTCATATAATTATTTTTAAACCTGTTGTTACAGTGTATCCAGTGCAGACCAAATACAAGAACCAAAACTTCTTCAACGGTAACTTAACATCTGATAACACAAAGTAAACAATGATATTATATACTGGGGCAATCACCAGGAGTATGGTACAAATGATTCCTTGTACTATTATTTATTGATGCTACACTATACTATTTGTATGAGTGTAGCTGATTCCACCACAATATCATTACTGTCCATAACTCTGTCTGCTACATAGTAACACTGGGAATCACAGCAGTGGCTGTGTGATCATATTATGGCACCCACTACCATGAAAGATGAGGGTAGCAGGAGGGAAAGCAGTGCTGCCCGGTGTACATCTCTCCTGTTGCTCCAACACTGTACACCAGGGACTGCACAGAGTGCTTCTACTTCCGCCCTCTATAAAGTAAGGAGATAGGTGGATAATAAAATTATAACTTGGTAAGTGGTGGAACTAATGTAAAGAGGGCTATGGTGCAAGATTTGTTTTTGCCCCCCTGCGCAAGTGTGGCACAAAGGTAGATCTCCATCTGCCATACAGCTCCCACAGTGCTATGCTAGCTGGGGATCTACTATTTGCCCACCCTTGCAGGATTGTATATGAGTAGTGTTTGTGCGTTTTAATTAAATCATGTTTTTGTATGGAGGATGTGGGTGCATGTAGGGGTGTATTTGTATGTACTGTTGCCATTGGATTGCAGTGGTGTACTTGTGTGTAGTGTTTGTGTTTGAATGCAGGGGTGAGTTTGTATGTAGTATTAGCTTGTCAATGCAAGTGTACTAATGTGTGTAGTGCTGCTGTTTGAATAAAGGGGTGCTTGTATATAATTTTTTGCACAGGGGTGTTTTTGAGTGTAATGTTTGATTGCAAAGGTGTGTTTGCATGCAGTGTTGGTATTTGCTTGTTGGGATGTAAGCACTTCTACACAAATATTGCCACACATGAAAATATATACATACATGCATAATTACACAGAAACATTGGCACACACACAAAACACACATATACAAATACTGACATGCACACACTGACACATACATATAAACAGACTGACACATGCTTAGTACATACACTGACACATACACACACTGACACACACAAGCACACAGATGCTTACACACACATACACACAGACACACACATTGACAAATAGACACTTAAACACAGACACATACACACAGATACACACATACATGTATTAATTTTTATATTTATTATATTTTATCCTTTTATGTTAAAGAGGGTGGCTTCTTTGGGGTCATGGTACTGGCTGAGTCTGATAGGAGTGTGGGTCTCCCCAATTTTGCCTGTTCTCTGCCTCCCGCTCGTCTGTTTCCCTGTATCTGGGAGGGTGTGCAGACACTCACTTCCTCCCAGCATCGTGAATATAACAGCAGTCCAGTAGCACTGTTAAAGGTCCTCTGCATCCAACGGAGCCTCTGTTCAGTAATACCATAGAGAGGCACATGCACCTAGGATCACCCAATGGACCACCTCTGCATACCAGCCACACGAACAGTATTTCCATCACTGAGCTTGTGTGTATATTAGTCTATATTTATGGATGGATGTTAGTTTGTGTTTATACATGTGTAACTAAGTTTGTTTGTGTGCTCATGCTTTTCCACTTTTGTGTGTATGTGTTTATGTATGTATTCTATGGTGTGTATCTATGAATTTCTGCTAGTCTGTGTCTGAATGCATTTTAGTAGTTGTCTCTGTGTGTTAGAGTGTGTCTCTGTGCTAGGGTGGATCTACGTTCTAGGGTGTGTCTAAGCTATGCCTCCTAACAGTCCCACAAAGGACCATCTGCTCAGAACCCACTATCCCCAAACGACTGTGTAGTCTGAGGGTGGGAACTCTCCAGCCACTCTCAGAAACTTCAAACTGCTAGAGCACTGTTGTTGCAAATATTTATTGCAAAACTATGTTAATACATAATAAAGGAATCTAAAAAAATATTGGTCCAACACATATCTTCCTGTTTAAGACTTCCTTAGGTACAAAATAAAATCACATGCAAAATAAAAAGCCGAACCACTCATGTCATAAACTCTCCTGATGGAGTTCCTCTTTAAATATTCCAAAATCCCCGCTCCCATTGATGTTTCAGTGAGTGTGTCCTGCAACTCCACAATGTCCATCCTATCCTTTGCCTGTACTTGTTTTAATTAGGTCAACACCCTCCTCCAGTCTGATCCCAATCGTTCCATCCCCATTTTCTGCAAATCAATCACGTGTGTTCCAACGGTACTAAGTGCATTAAGTTAATAATTTATTGATTTTGCAATTATACTGTATTTATATTGATAAAAGTGCAATAATCTTCTTTTCAAATATTTTATAAATTTTTTCTAAATTATTTACATACAATATAATACGAAATGTGTTGATATCTTCAGAAATTAATTAATTCAAAATATTGACCGTTCACCTTTTTTATTCATGTCTTTTATATTTTTAGCCATATGTAAATTTAAACAAAACACACCAGGTCCATATTGGCGCTCAATCCATTTATCCATTTTTCTGTATGAGGATAAACTTGTTCAAATTCAAAAAAAAAAAATTAACCCCTTAGTGTCCAGACAGTTTTTCAATTTTCTGTTTTGGACCAGGGCTGTTTTTACATTTCTGCAGTGTTTGTGTTTAGCTGTAATTTTCCTCTTACTCATTTACTATACCCACACATATTATATACAGATTTTCTCACCATTAAATGGTCTTTCTAAAGATAACATTATTTTTATTATATCATATAATACTATAATTCTTTTTATAAAATATGATGAAAAAAAGGAAAAAAACACACTTTTTCTAACTTTGACCCCCAAAATCTGTTGCACATCTACAACCGCCAAAAAACACCCATGCTAAATAGTTTTAAAATTTTGCCCTGATTTTAGAAATGTTAACATGTTCTTAGCTTTTTTTTGCAAGTTATAGGGCAATAAGTACAAGTAGCACTTTGCTATTTCCAAACCATTTTTTTTTTCAAAATCATCGCAAGTTACATTGTAACACTGATATCTGTCTGGAATCCCTGAATAACCCTTCACATGTATATATTTTTTAAACAAAGACAACCCAAGGTATTAAACTTTGCGTATTTTGACTCTATTCATGCTCTTTTCATGCAACCATTTTACCACCAATCAATGCCAAATTTAAAAAAAAAATTAATGGTGATTCTTTTTGACACACATAGCAATTTAAGAATACATGTACTGAGAACTTTAAGGGATACTGCCAAAGAACACCCCCAATATGTGTTCAGAAACATCTCCCGAGTACAGTGATACCACTCATGTCATCATGCACCCATGTCCTATTTGGGACATTTTTTCAGCCAGCCACTGTAATTTACCCCCATTGAACCATATATTTTTGAAAAGTAGACACCCTAGGTTTTTCAAGTGGGGGTACATTAACACTTTCCGTGCACTAATTCTACCACCAGTCTTTCCCAAACCTTTGGGTAGTACATTGTTTGTGTTATTTTTCTCTCACATTGTACTTTAGGCATGTATTCTCAGTTTCTGTTATGTGTTACTGACAAACACCCCAATATGTAATCAGCAACATCTCCTGAGTACAGTGATACCACCCATGTATAGGTGTGTCGGTTTCTCTGGGAGCTAAAAGACCTTATTTGGAGGGTGCACATTCCAGTTTTCCAACTTGGAATTTTCACAGACATTTTTGAAACATTTTTGAAACATTTTTGAAACATTTTTGAAACATTTTTTTTTTTTATAATAGACATCGCACGGTATTCAAAATGGGGTATGTCCACTCTTTTTTAGTAGCCACTTAGTCACAAACCTTGGCCAAAATTAGCATTTGTATTTGTTTTTTGCATTTTTTACACATAAACTGAATTTCACCGATGATATTATCAGTATAATTCATTTTACTGCTCTAAAATAAAAATTATTTGTGTAGAGTAATGTCTCATACGTACAACAGTACCCCTCAAGTATAGGTTTTATGGTGATTTGGAAAGTTACAGGGTCAAACATAAGATTTGCCAATTTCTATTTTTGAAAATTGCTATTTGCCAGATTGTTGCCTTTGAGACGGTATGGCAACCCAGAAATTAAAAACAACCCTACCTTGACATACCATTTGAAAAAGTAGACAACCCAGGGTATTCAAAATGGGGTATGTCCAGTCTTTTGTAGTAGCCACTTAGTCACAAGCACTGGTCAAACTTAGCATTTATATTTGTATGTGTGTTAAAAATGCAAAGTAAAGTAAATGAAAACATTTTGGTGATAAATACTAAATGTATAATCGTGGTATTGGTATTGGTATAAAATAATTAGGATTGGTAATATGAGCGGTATGTCGCAAAATCGCGCCAACCGCAAGTGGCTGAGTAATATCATAGACTGATATAAGTAACAGAAGGACAGAGATAAATCATATGGTTGATGATTAGTTGGGAGAAGGATATAAACAATACAGAAACACCGCGGGAGCCGCGAGGTAAAAGGGTGTATGGGAAATGTAGTCCCTTTAGACGAAATCACGTCTGAGTTACAGGACATGATGGGAAAGGGGCGGCCATTTTGGATAAGGGCAAATGTAGGCAAGTGCAAAGGTTCTCTATGATAGTGATAGAAAAGGCGATTTAAGCCTAAATTAAAGGGAAATAAAGAGGCAAATGATGTGAAACAGATATGGTAATAAAATAGAACTCCATAAAAATAAATAAAGGGACAGAACTATTAAGACATCAATTTGTACACAGAATAATATAAACTTATAAAAACAAATATAATCTACATATACAATAGTGTATAGAATAATGAAGGTTAGCACATATATAAGTTATAAAAAATTTAAAAGATTAAAATCAAAATTCAAGCATTTTGGTAATAATGTTTTTAAATTAAAAACCCATTCCATTTCGGTTCTACCTAAAACCTTTTTTATATCTCCTCCTCTCCATGGGATTGCACATATGTGGATAGCTGTAAATTTTAAAGCACATGGATTTTTTTGATGATATGTTAAAAAATGTTTGGAGACCGTATGGATGTCATGCCCACATATTGGAGGCCACAAGGGAAATCCAATAAGAAGAATACATTTTTTTTTGTTACAGGTAATGAAGTCCATTATATTGTATGTTTTGTTAGTAACATTTGATCTAAATTGAGTGGTTTTGGTTGGAACTGACCCTTGTGTAGTTTTACAAACAATACATGTTCTGCATTTAAAGAAACCTTTAACATTTGATAGGGTAGAGGGTTTGGTTGTCTTGTTTTTTGTATAGGTTTTGGGGAGAAGGGATTTGAAAATGGGGGCACCTCTAAAGATAATATTTGGTTTTATAGGGATGATCTTCTTTAGAATAATCTTGTAATAGGATATGCCAGTGTTTTTGGATTATTTTTTTGATATCTCTATTTTTGTTATTATAGTCGAATATAATTAGAATGGATGTGTTGGTCTTTTTCTTTTTGGTACTTTGATCTCTATATGTGAGAAGACTATTTCTATCATTGGATTTTAGTTTCGTGATTATAGAATTTAACATATCTTCCAAATTATTTTTTTCTAAAAACTTGTTTTTTTAAATGGTGGTTTGTTCATCAAAATCTTCTGGTATATCGCAATTTCTTTTTAGTCTTAAAAACTGGCTTTTTGGGGCACTCTCAAGCCAGGGGGTATAATGACATTTTTTTTTTGATCAATCACTGTTAGTGATGTCCCGAACGGTTCGCCGAATGGTTCGCCATGAACGGAATTTCCCATACTTCCTTTCACCTCGTGGCTACCGTAGTATTTCTACCGGCCGCATCTATATTGTTTATATCCTTCTTCCAACTAATCATCAACCATATGATTTATCTCTGTCCTTCTGTTACTTATATCAGTCTATGATATTACTCAGCCACTTGCGGTTGCCGAGATTTCGTGACATATCGCTCATGTTACCAATTCTAATTATTCTAACCATTTTACACCAATACCACAATTATACATTTAGAATTTATCACCAAATTGTTTTCATTTACTTTTAAATTTAAAATGAGCATTATTTCTGAATATTGTTTTGTGTTGTACATTTAATTACTGTTCTGATTGGTTTGTAAGCTTTGTGTCCCTGTCCCCCACAAGGTCCATGTGGGCGTATACCTTGCTTGGGGACTTGCATAAAAGGCCACCTGTGGCTTCTATTAAACAGACTTGTTTTACCCTTCATGAAGTCAAGGCTAATGTTTGGGGGATTGGAGAACATTCACTCTGGGGATTGCTATAATCACTAAAGTCCCCTGTGTATAATCACTAAGCTCTTGTAAGGAGAGGACTAGGAGAGGTCTACCTACTGGAAGCTGGATCCTGGTCTCGGGTCCAGGGTGGGTGGAGGACGGCGATACCCCAACCAAGCTGCGGCGGTTCGTGGGGTTTATGGTGGCTATGGTTTTCCAGCGCAGTGCTTATGGTACTCGCAAGTAGTAGGAAGCAATGATTGACGGAGGTACCCGGTCGGGGTGCCAGGCAGTCCGTCACATCTATATACCTTGGTTAGTTTCTCTACTTTTAGTCTATATATTTTTACATTCACTTTTACCTGGCACATCCTACAAACTGAAGTTCCAGCACCATCACCCAAAGAATCCTAGGTGGGGATTGTTCCACAAAGACCTGGTATATAGTGCGGTTTGTCTGCTCTGAAAATTGTAAGTACATTTCTTATTACATCCAGCACTTTTACTTATAGAGAGCACAATGGGCCTTCTCTTGTGATTTTATGTCATGTGATCTACACCGTAAATACCATCAGAGGAATATCCTACATGTGGGGAGTTTAAACAACACTGTACGCTGTTTTACCTGGAGCTGGTTAAAGCTCTCAGAAATATGAGTTGGCACTTTTTAAACGTAGTGTTGTTTTTTTGCCCACAATCCATTTGCCCACAGACTCTGTAACTTTCCAAATCACCATTAAACCTATACTTGAGGGGTACTGTTGTACTCGTGAGACATTACATATAGAATGTAGAATGTGTGTGTGTATATATATATTTTTTTTTATATATATATATATATATATATATATGTATATTAATACATATAAATAAATATAATGTATTTTTTAAATGTATATTATATATGTGTAAGAATATATATAATACACACACACATATACATATACAATACGTGTGTGTGTATGTATGTATGTATATATATATATATATAATTATCACACACACGCACATGTTTTTATTTCCTATTTATCTATAATATATTATAAAATAATTAAAGCATTTCATAACATATTATACATATATAATGCGTATGTATATGTGTATATATCTCAAAATACACTTATAATTATTATTTTATTTACACTTTTAGGTGTCAGGGGACTAAAAGTCATAGACTTCCATTGTGGCCATGTGATCATAGTGATCACATGGCCCTGGAGGGACGGAGAGGATGTAGATGCTGCAAGGAAACTGCTGGGGTCTATGGCAGTCCCCTGGACTGGGATCGCCGGTCCAGGTGAGTACTGTCGGGTCCTTTTAGCGGCAAACGTGCAGGGTACGTCCGGTACAGCACTTCTTAATGGTGAAAAATATGTTGGCCTTAGGGCCAGTACCATTAAAATTAAAGAAAATGGTTGGTGTATAGACCAGCTCACAAAAAGGCTGCTCACGGACCTTCTGCACTTCTTGCAACATTTGTTTATTAAGACCTGGCTGATAAAGAGACAGCTTCAGATCCCATCAGCTGTATTATGAAACTCGCTAGGTCAAATGCAGTTGCATAGGTTGCCCCATGTGTGATACATTTTTGCTACCCATGCACTTTTTTTATTACAATAGCAATATATAGTCAGCTTGATTTGTTTAGTGTGATCACTCCACAGTCATTTATTTAATGGTTGCATTGTTAAGATACAGACAACAGTGATATTTACTAAAGTGAAAATTTAAAGTGAATTTCAAATTTAAAGAGACACTTCACTGCCCAAATATATATATTATACTATATTATATAAGAAATAACATAATCACTGTTTAGTAGATATAACCTAATGAAAACATGCATGCATTTAGTTATGCATTTTATTGGTGTCACATCTTAAAACAGCTTGCAAAAGCTGCATATCTCTTGTCCAGACTTTCTGTGGCTGTCCAATCACAGACTCCCCAATGCAGCTCAATGAGAAGTCTTTGCAAGGCAGGAGCTCTGGGCAATTGCTGCCTCTTGAGTTTAGTTTCACTGAGCTAAACAACCAGGAATTAACAATATCTGTTATCTGATTGACAGCCAGATAGCCAGGGGGTATATCAAGGCTAATTTATAAAACAACCAATTTCTATTGACATCAAGCTGAGGTGCTTTAGGGGTCTGGGGTGTTCCTTTCAGTCGAGTTTGGCTATTTTTACCTTAAATTTTTATTTTACTTTGAATTCACTTCGAATTCTCACTTTTTGCATAGCCCTGTAAGTGTCTCTTTATTTCAAACAAACATACATATCACCAAAGCCATGATTCTTCTATGCATTGGTAAAATTTGTTATAAAAATAAAACATCTGCAAAATGTCACCAATATATGTATAGATCTCATTTGTGATAATAACAGTTTTAAATCTTAATTAAAATACAATCTATTTTTTTTCAGAATGTTGTATGAGAAGCCACAAGCTCTTACCCCACCGTGAGTTTTACGTATTCAAACTTTTATATTTTTCTCTATATTTTCACTAGCAGTGGTGATAGTAAAGAGCACAGGAACGAAACTAAACAAGCCATCAATTGTGCATAGTCTCATACAGAGTGAGGAATTGTTTCCATGTTGTGTTAAGAACTAACAATACTAGGAGTAGGAAAATTGAGAAAACATACACATTAGTGATGTCCCGAACGGTCCACCGAACGGTTCGCGAACCGTTCGCCACGAACGGTTCGCCACGGACTCGTCATTGAGTAAACTTTGACCCTGTACCTCACAGTCAGCAGACACATTCCAGCCAATCTGCAGCAGACCCTCCCTCCCAGACCCTCCCACCTCCTGGACAGCTCACTAAGAATGCAGCTTCACATTGAATGTAAAATGGATGCTGTCCAGGAGGTGGGAGGGTCTGGGAGGGAGGGTCTGCTGCTGATTGGCTGGAATGTGTCTGCTGACTGTGAGGTACAGGGTCAAAGTTTACTCAATGATGAGTCCGCGGCGAACCGTTCGGCAAACCGTTCGGGACATCACTAATAAACATAACAGAACAAGGCTGATATAAGTAAGCATATCATGACTCACTCGGGAGTTAAGTTGGTGACCGCTGCATATGTAGCCAGTGGAGACATCCGTGCAACGAATTTTGTCACCTTCATTGGGTCCTAATGGTGGGCTGCGGATCCAGCTGCTTGAGGTCTTACTGGCGCCAATGAATCCAGCAGGAGTTCCAATGTAGCTAATAAGGTTGTGGCTTTGGTCAGATCATGTACAGTATATTGGGAGTTTCCGTGAAAGATCATCAGCCTACGGTCAGTCGCCAGCGGTATTGAATGTTGTGCTTCCTGTGGAGAGCTGTGAATACTCTGAGGGACCTCCGTCACACCAAAGTGCCTCTTGACAGGTCAGAATAAAAGGTAAGCCAAATTCCCTCAAAAGTATAAAGAGCTTGGTCTTTTAGAGCAGTTAGAACTGCTGCTTTATCCCTGCCATTGTAGAAGTGGACTATCAGGTCCCGTGGAACTGCTGCAGGAGCCTTTGGTGATTTGGGGAATGCGGAAGCAGCCTTCCAGGCCCTCTGACTTGGCCGTCCACGGGGATAACAATGCTGCAATGAGTCGTCTCAGCATATGTGGCAATTCCTCTGTGGGAACGTCCTCTGGGATGCCCCGTATTTTAATGCTTTTCTTGCGCCGCATGTCTTACAGCGCATCAAAACTGTTCTGTTTTTGGAGCCCCAGCATTGTCTGCTACATAGAATATAGTTGTTGTGTGTGCTCTTCCGTCATGGATTCCACCATAGCAAGCCGGCTTGTTAAGCCCTGGAGACCAGCGCGCAGAGTTGTCACGTTGAATAGGATATTTTTCTGTAAGTCTGCCAGCAGGTCTTTAAACACCGCTGTCGTGACTGGAGATTTGTCAGGGCTGCTAACTATTGATGTTGGGGCCGGTCTGGCCAGCAAAGCACCTTCCTCCTCCCCCAGAGACAGCTCGTCCAACAGGTCTGAGTAGGCCTCGGGGTAGTCGGCCATTTTGGGCCCACTCGCACCTTGTGCCTGACGCAGAAGGTCTCTAATGTTGAGGCCCATTCAAGGTTTTTCAGGCTTCTGAATTTTGGTCTTTCAACCCACTTTGTTTCCTATACCCCACTCCTGCACCGGTAGTCGCCCAGATCGAGCTGTGCTGCCCCAAATATGGGTTAAATAAGTGCAGCTCAGAAATAATGCGGCCATTCAACTAAACTGCTTGGCCACGCCCCTATCAGTTCTGATTTTTTAAAACATATCTTCAGCTTTGACTTTCCAAGCTCTTTTATTAAGGCTTAAATTTTGCAATTCCCTTGTCTAGTTTACAAAGCTGGGAACCGCTAATAAGAAAAGGACATGCATCACTTGATGATAAAACATTTTAAACCCTAAAAGCAAACACTTTTTTAATTAATTGAACATACAAACCAAAAATAGGGGGAAAAAATGTAAAGAGTATGTAAGAAATGTTTTTTAAAAATTACTTAAAACTTGGTAAGATTGCATTGTTGGACACGCCTCTCAGCTAAGGGGAGTTTCTTCTGGCTCTGTGTGTAATATGTGACAACAGATATCACATAACTAATAAATAAATCACATCTTCCAGTCTACTGGCAAGTGTGCTCAAAAACAGAGGAGCTTTTAATGTAGCATATTAATGTAGCAAAAGCTTCTATATGCCTCTTCTGACTTAAAGAGAGCCTTCAGCATACTGTGATTTGTTGGTTTGTTAATGGCCTGATGCAATTAGTTATAACTGAATTAATGAACCCGGTTTAAAAAATTGTATTTATGCTAAATAGAACATTTTTGACAAACTAAGTTTCTTCCTGTCTACTGGTCTATTCAGTAATTTCACATACAGTAAATACAGAATGGCAAATTCTGACAGTTCTGAATTTCATTGCAAACAAATGCCTTAAAAATGTAAAAAAGTAAAATTCTTTCTGTACTTATTTGAATACTTCACATGGTATTCTGGGATAATAACAATTAATATATTTGCCAACTGCAAGAAGAAAAACTTGAAAAAATTAGATAATGTTACAACATTTTAATATATTTTCCGTTATTGAACCAGAAATATCATTAAAAACTTGAATCAATAAATCAGTGATTTCATACAGAGGGTAAAAATGTCTAACTCTGCGTGTATTTTCAATATTATAGAAGAGCAGATGTGGTGATGATGACACCGTGGCTTGCCCCTATTGTTTGGAATGGTACCTATAACATTGATATATTGAATGCCCAGTTTAAATTAAGAGGAGTTCGTATTGGCCTTGCAATGTTTGCCATTAAAAAGTAAGTAATAATAATTCAACATACTTAATTATAAAATTAGTTTTTGTTTTTTTCTAAAATAAGAGCAAACATGCCTCTGGTATTATGTGGTTGAATTACAAGAGCCTGATAAAGTTTATTTGTGGTAAATATGTGCAATTCATTTCGTTCCGAATGTACATTTGGAAGAATTTTGGGCACTTCGGACATTCGGATACTTCCAAATGTTCAAATTGCCAAAGAGCCGAATTGCCGAACTGAACCGAATTGAAGATGTGTCGAATTGTCGAATTGCCGAGTTGCCGAACTGAACCAAATTGAAGATGTTTCGAATTGCCGAATTGCTGAACTGAACCAAATTGAAGATGTGTCGACTTGTCGAATTGCTGAATTGCTGAATTGACGAATTGATGCACTGAACCAAATTGAAGATGTGTCGAATTGTCGAATTGTCGAATTGCCGAATAGCTGAATTGCCGAATTGCCGAACTGAACCAAATTGAAGATGTGTCGAATTGTCGAATTGCCGAATAGCCGAAATGCCGAACTGAACCAAATTGATGAGGTGCTTCAGATTTCAGAAAATCCCTATTTTTGCCAAATATTTTCATTTCTACCAATGGAAGCTTTAGTGGATGACCCTGAATTAATTAAAAACCAATGTCATTTGCATAGCAAAAGTAGGAACTGCGGATGTCTCCCCGTTATACGTCTAATCTTCATGTCAAACAGAGAAATGTTCGGCAGTTGGAATGCGTGTTCCCAACATATAACCTGAGCTTGTTCTGATGCTGGGCTATGTGCTGGGTGCTGCAGCGCTGCCAGGTACAGGACAGAAGACATGGTACCTGCTGTCAGGGCAAACGCTAGTGCTGTATTATTAAACAAAAAAGTGCACACATAAACAATACAGACTAAGCTCAACACTTATGTGGAGGATCCCCTTAACCTTCTCAAACACCAATAGTCTAGAATAAAGAGTATAAGTGGAGCTCTAAAGTACCTGGGTATATAGCAGATATATTCAATGGTATGCCTTTACAGTGATCTGTAAATAATATATAACATACACATAGTGCAGATGGTATGAACTGTACATAAATGTGAACAGGAAATAAGTGGTAATTCACAACTCACAAGAGTAGAGCCAACTCACAAGAGTAGAGCCAGCACCTCACGGCTTAAACATCGACTTCTAATTGTGCCATTTTTTATAATAGATTAGATTATATATTTTTACAGATTTTTAGAAATAAGTGTATACATATATTTTTTTTTCTCTTTTTTATACATGTAAGGATTTTCTCATATGTTGAATTGCACCATTTTATATAATGGATTATGTTATATATTGTTTTAGGTATTTTTATAAAATAGGACACATAGGTTTTTATTTTAGTAACTATTTTAATGTTAGTATTTTTTATATGGCTCATTTGCCTTTCTTCCCCTCCAATATTTTTTTCTCTCTAGCATATCTAAAAATTACACATATGTTCCTTTTATATTTATATATAAATGTAATGTCATAGTCACACTATGGTAAAATAAGTGTTCTTTTGATGTAATTAATATGTTCACCCCACTATTTTTTCATATGTTCGTCCATATTTTTAAGGGTGGTCACTGGTTAACTTATATTTGTGATAAGTTATATTTCTGTTGTTGTTTACAATTTTTTCTTTTGTGAGGGAATATTTATAACCTGCAAGGACAAAAATAAGATTGTCATATACCTATAAGGACCTTATAATGAAGGAGGAACGCATGAATGCGTTCCACAAGATAGGAAGTTAAATCACATGATTGCACGGGAACTGCACTTCCGGGTTCGCGGGTGTTAGAACATGTGACCGGACGGAACGTGTGTTCCATTGTACGGAATGTGCGTTCCGGTCACATGGACGCAATCAATCAATTATGGAGGCGGACTATTCACCAACCAACTGAGGAAGCCAGGATTTTGGCGAAACGCGTTTTGGACTATATTTCAATTTGTTGTGGACTTATACAGGCCCATTAATTTTATTTTATGTATACTTTTTATATTGTTTATTTATTTACAATAAAGTGTGGATCCTTCCATCATTGGGACCTTCCTGTCTGTTCCATATATACAAAGGAGGAAGAAACCAGAAGGATGTACGTTTAGTGGATGGTTGATCTCCCCTAATAAGATCACAGAGCGCTATACACTAGAGCCAGGTGACCGATACTCTTTATTCTAGACTAGTGCTGTATTATTGTCTGCAAAAGGAGAAGAGAGATCATATCACAGCTAGCCCCGTAGTACTTGAAATATGCATTGACATTGCCCCAAGATGTTCTATGGACACGACAAATCAGTGTGTTACCACATTATCATTTTCTACAGCCAGATGGTTGTCAGTTACATCATGTCACAGTTTAGTGAATATAACCCTTCTATTACATAGCTCCTTGTGAAACCCCCATGCAGAGCTCACAAGACTCAATTCTAAAAATTCTATCATTGGCAAGTTTAGGAAACCCAGGTTTGAAGATAAAATTAGTGCTGACTTTCTTCTGCATTCCAAGCAAGTTCTGCCAGACAAAACAAGTTTTTTTATTGCTGACCAGACGGCATCTATACATGTATGGCATGCTGTATTGTTTTGTAAGAAATATCATATAAAGGAACTCTTACTAATTAGAACCTCTGTTACACAGTATGTATAATACATAAGTTCCAGTTTAGTAAATAACCCTATTTGATCCATACATTATTATAACACAGTATTTATAATACACAATATTTGATCCAAACATTATTATAACACAGTATAGTACACAATGTCTGTTCTATTCGATCCATACATTATTATGACAGTATAATACACAACGCCCAGTCTATTTGATCCATACATTATTAGAATAGTATAATACACGATGCTTGAGCCATACATAATTATGACACTATAATACACTGTTTGATCCATACTTTATTATAGTATAATACACAGTATTTGATCCATACATTATTATAACAGTATACTACACTGCCCAGTAAAGTTGATCCATATATTTATTATAACACAGTATAATACACAATATTTGATCCATACATTATGACACAGTGTTATTTGATCCATACATTATTATAACACAGTATAATACACAATGTCCCTTCTATTTGATCCATACATTATTATGACACAGTATAATATACAATGCCCGGTCTATTTGATCTATCCATTATCATAATAGTATAATACACAATGTTTGATCCATACATTATAACACAGTGTAATACAGTGGGAGCCCTATAGATATGTAAGTGGTTGTGGTGGCAGTCTGGGCACTGGGAGCCATAGAGATGTGTTAGTGGATGTGGTGGCAGTCCGGGCACTGGGAGCCCTATAGATATGTAAATGGTTGTGGTGGCAATCCTGTCACTGGGAGCCCTGGAGATGTGTAAGTGGTTGTAGTGGCAGTCTGGGCACTGGGAACCCTATAGATATGTAATTGGTTGTAGTGGGTAGGTTTAGGGTTAAGGTTAGCGGTTAAGGGTTAGGGAGCCCAACAGATGTACAGATTGCTGAAGTCCCGAATTGCCGAAGTGACGAATTTCGAAAGTGTCGAATTTTTTTTACTTAACCGAATTTCCGAACCAAACCACATTTTTTGCCCATGCATATCTCTAATTTGTGGTGTCACAGCAAATGTATAACACAATGCAAATTACTATCTTGAATATCTTTTCCACTACGCCTGAAAAAAATCTTCTAACTGGATTGAAATGTCTCCTAGAATCCACAATGTTATTAGAATTTTAATAAATACACTATTTCAGTTTCCTATGTGTAATACATTACACATTGTGTGGCGAAAAAAGGCACAGAACACCAACATCTAAACCTCATCCCAACTGTGAAGTATGGTGGTGGGGGCATCATGGTTTGGGTCTGCTTTGCTGCGTCAGGGCCTGGACGGATTGCTATCATCGAAGGAAAAATGAATTCCCAAGTTTATCAAGACATTTTGCAGGAGAACTTAAGGCCATCTGTCTACCAGCTGAAGCTCAACAGAAGATGGGTATTGCAACAGGACAATGACCCAAAGCATAGAAGTAAATCGACAACAGAATGGCTTAAACAGAAGAAAATACACCTTCTGAAGTAGCCCAGTTAGAGTCCTGACCTCAACCCAATTGAGATGCTGTGGCATGACCTCAAGAAAGCGATTCACACCAGACATCCCAAGAATATTGCTGAACTGAAACAGTTCTGTAAAAAGGAATGGTCAAGAATTACTCCTGAGCATTGTGCACTAACCACTCTATGTATCAGTCAACTATAGAAACTTACCCAACATGACTGCTCAGACTGATTAAAAAAAGTAACATTTCTCCAAAATTAAATGTATATTATTTTTAAAAAATCATAACGTTTCATTAAATATAAGACACTTTTAAAAAACAGAATTAAAACTTTGATGACAGTTGTCCTTTAAAAAATTGACACTTTACACAAATCTATAAAAACATGCACTCTCAGTTAGGAGATTTTGCCATCTTACAGCTGATGTTATATATCTTTATAGCAAAATCACAGTTAACTTATTTATGTAGAAACTTTAATTTTTTTTTTTTATTCATAACTGATTTATCCATCTATGTCCTTTTATTTCAGGTATGTAGTGTTCCTTAAACAATTCATAGAAACCGCTGAAAAATTCTTCATGGTAGGATATAAAGTCAACTATTACATACTCACCGATCGAGTCGAGGAGGTACGCCAGTACAATTTTAAACTTGGTGAAGGGAGACAGTTATTTACCCTACAATCTCCCACGTACAAAAGGTGGCAGGATATCTGCTTCAGACGCATGGAGATGATTCGCAATTATACTCGTGACAGATTCATCAATGAGGTTGACTACCTGGCTGTGGCGGATATTGACATGCAGTTCAGTGACGATGTTGGTGTAGAGAGCTTAAGTGAATTGTTTGGGACCATACATCCTGGTTACTATAACGCACCTCGACAGAGTTTTACTTATGAACGCCGGCCACAGTCTAGAGCCTACATTCCACCTGATGAGGGGGATTTTTATTACGCAGCAGGTTACTTTGGGGGTACAACAGAGGAAATATACAAATTGACCAACTACTGCCATAATGGCATAATGGCAGACAGAGAGAAAAATATTGAAGCACTATGGCATGAAGAGAGCCATTTAAACAAATACTTTATTTATTACAAACCAACAAAACTCCTTTCACCTGAATATTTATGGGACAACCGTATGGGTATCCCAGGATTCCTTAAAAGACGAAGATTTGTTGCGGTTCCAAAAAACCATAATGAAATCAGGAACAAAAGGTCAATCAAAGAAAAACAAAGAGCCAGTAAAAACGCTAAACATTAAAATAAAAAAATAAGAAGTTTTGCAATACTCTGCGTATTATCTCTGACACCACTGCCCCATTTTCCATATTCTAAAATGTTGATTACTGCAGGTATTACAGCTCTATTTTTGACCCTATTGCACATGTCATCGGAAAGTACTGATAGTGCAGCTAATAGCTTTCAGGAGTTAAAACCAGGTAACTAAACTATAATGGAACGAAAAACTGTTTGCGTGTATATATTAAGTTTTAACAAACCTGCTGTATTTAAATAGCATTGTAATGAAAGATCACTAAGCACTTTTGAAATGCCACCTTTGCTTATCCAAATCATTCTTAAAAATGACTTGAGGATAGATTGCTTCACTTTATGTTGCATATTTAATGTGGAAACCACGTAAAGCTATAAGGCTAAATGAAACAATGCCTGATCTAATAGATATGTATCTAAAATTAGATTATTAATTTCTAGTATAGCTAGCAATGGAAAATAGTCAAGATTCATAGTAAAAGCCATATACAATGTGTTACATAGTTTAAAATCACCAAAATATTTGTCATTCACAAATCCCAAGGGGTTGATAAAATCCCTAAAGTAGCACTGATTATTATTATCTCTGCATTTGTTTAGAAATTGCTTTACTTACGCATTAAGCAAACTTTGTGTGTGGTCATGCTGTTCGTATTTACTCGTTCGTATTTTCGTGTTTATTTTGCAATAGTCACTGCTGATCGTTTGGGTTGCAAAGGTCTTGTTCCAGAGTCTTGTTTAGAATATTAATCTGTAACTAAGTAATTCTTTTCTCATATGTGCAGGTTTTCCAACATTATATATGGTTGGTCTCTAACATTTATTTGCATTTTCATATATCGTTAATAACAACAGAACAGTGTGCTAGGCACTTCGCAAAAAAATTATCAAAGCGTGTCGAAAAAAGGTTATGAATAGTATAACTGATATAATAGTGATAATAGTGCTTTCCCAACACTATAAGCATAAATATTGTATGCACGGATATTTATTTGTATTTCTATATCCTTAATGTCCCTGTATCATGTAAACTCTTGCTGGTGGATTAATGCCAAGCAGGGGGAAAAATAAAATTTGAATGGTCACTTTTTTAAATTTAATGTTATGTTTATCTATCCCTTATAGTTTAAAATATGTATTTGTAGATTGGGAAAAATAAAAATGAAAAGTACAAATCTGCATCATTTTATCGTACTAATGAGCGCCTCCATTTTGACTCCCTGGCAGTCATCATTATAAGCTCTGTCCTCTGCACCTTACAATCAGCACAGAGAATGCCTAGAGAGAAGAGCAGAAATTAAACAATTATCTTGTTTCTCCTTCTCTGCTGTAATGTGTATCTAGACTGAGCTAGAATTATGATGGGGTGTAATTAGCAAGTTTGATATATTTAAAAGATACTCAGCATCATATGAAGGGTTAACATAATCTATGAAAAACATACAGCGATGACTCCAAAGGGAGCAAAACTCTGTACCTTGGAGACCCTATAAAAATCCAAGATGGTACCGTGAACTGCAAAGGAAACACAGGTTGCGCCAGATAACAGTATGAGTATAACTGAACAGTAAAGTTTAAATGTACACTTCAAACTAATTAATAGTTGATATATATATATACCGTATATACTCGAGTATAAGTCGACCCGAATATAAGTCGAGACCCCTAATTTTACCCAAAAAAACTGGGAAAACGTATTGACTGGAATATAAGACTATGGTGGGAAATGCAGCAGCTACTGGTAAATTTCTAAATAAAATTATATCCCAAAAAAATTATATTAATTGAATATTTATTTACAGTGTGTGTATATAATGAATGCAGTGTGTGTGTGTGTGTATGAATGCAGTGTGTGTGTGTATGAGTGCAGTGTGTGTATGAATGCAGTGTGTGTGTGTGTGTATGCATGCAGTGTGTGTATGAATGCAGTGTGTGTATGAATGCAGTGTGTGTGTGTATGAGTGCAGTGTGTGTGTATGAATGCAGTGTGTGTGTGTATGAGTGCAGTGTGTGTGTATGAATGCAGTGTGTGTGTGTATGTGCAGTGTGTGTGTGTCTGAGTGCAGTGTGTGTATGAATGCATGTGTGTGTATGAATGCAGTGTGTGTGTGTGAGTGCAGTGTGTGTGTGTATGATGCAGTGTGTGTATGAATGCAATGCAGTGTGTGTATGAATGCAGTGTGTGTGTGTATGAGTGCAGTGTGTGTGTGTGCAGTGTGTGTATGAATGCAGTGTGTGTATGAATGCAGTGTGTGTGTGTATGAGTGCAGTGTGTGTATGAATGCAGTGTGTGTGTGTATGAATGCAGTGTGTGTGTGTCTGAGTGCAGTGTGTGTATGAATGCAGTATGTGTGTGTATGAATGCAGTGTGTGTGTGTATGAGTGCAGTGTGTGTGTGTATGAGTGCAGTGTGTGTATGAATGCAGTTTGTGTGTGTGATGCAGAGCCTTGGTGGGGGGTGGGCATTTTTATTATTATTTTTTAATCATTATTATTATATTCATATTTTATTTTTATTTTATTATTATTATTTTTGTAATATTTTATTATTATTTAAATTTGTATTTATTTTTTCGTTCCCCCTCCCTGCTTGTTAGCTGGCCAGGGAAGGGGGCTCTCATTCCCTGGTGGTCCAGTGGATGGGCTGTGTAAAGAACTATGTAGCAGTTACCCCGGTGAGTAGAGGGGTTTCTACCGCTGGAGGGTGTCCTTCTCCCGATGAGTGAGGGGTATTCTCAGCATCCAGTAGTCATCCACGTGGAGAAGCTCTTAAAAGAGCTAGTGTGATAGCTGTAGAGCAGTTTCCCCCAGTAAGAGACGAGACTCTAGATTGAGGGTGAAGTAGAACTGATTTACTGGGCACACAAGCCTTTCTTTTATACACATTTCCCAACAAGTTTACCACCCACGTGGACCTTGTTGGGCACCAAAATTACAAACTTTACAACCAATAATGGACAGGCACACAGATAAACACTCCCACTAATTACAGTAAATTCCTCCCCTCTGCTTGGGAGATAATTGAGTTAATTTCTGTATCAAGAAACAAATAGAGTACGGCTCGCTGAGGTATACTACAAAAGAGGGGGGTAACCCCTAGTGGAATCAAAAGAAAAAATAGAAGTAGTATACCCGTATTAAGGTACTGGAAACCTAACGAGAGTACCAAGCGGAAGGCTGACCATACGGTTTAGAAAGCAAAAAATTTTTTATTTAATCAGTTTAAAAATTGCTTAAAGAAAATTGGCAATCACCCAAGTGTAACACACAAACTAGGTAAAGTGTAAAAGTACAAAAAAATAGGAAAGATAATAAAATCAATTAAACTAGCTTGATAACTAAAGGTTGAGAAAGTTCTAGTATTGCACTCAATAGATTTACTGTTACAGCTCACGTCTGTGCTAAACAGAAACGTGTGTTAAAGGACCACTATAGGCACCCAGACCACTTCAGCTTAATGAAGTGGTCTGGGTGCCAGGTACCTCTAGGATTAACCCTTTTTTTTATAAACATAGCAGTTTCAGAGAAACTGCTATGTTTATACTGAGGGTTAATCCAGCCTCCAGAGCCTCTAGTGGCTGTCTCATTGACAGCCGCTAGAGGCGCTTGCGTGCTTCTCACTGTGAAAAATCACAGTGAGAGCACGCGAGCGTCCATAGGAAAGCATTGTAAATGCTTTCCTATGCGACCGGCTGAATGCGCGCGCGGCTCCTGCCGCGCATGCGCATTCAGCCGATGACATCGCGAGCAAGGAGGAGTACAGCTCCCCGCCGGGCGCTTGAGAAAGGTAAGTGTTTAACCCCTTCCTCTCTCCAGAGCCCGGCGGGAGGGGGTCCCTGAGGGTGGGGGCACCCTCAGGGCACTATAGTGCCAGGAAAACGAGTATGTTTTCCTGGCACTATAGTGGTCCTTTAAACATAAAGTATGCAAAGGGGAGGGATGAGGGATATGAATCCTGTATGTGGATATCGAGTAAACTGCCTTGAATAAAGAGAGTAAACTGCCTTGAATAAAGAGAGCCTATATACGAGGTTTAAACAGACTCAGTAGATGAATCGTAACTTGTAACCATTCATCAGAGATTATAACTAGGTTGGTTGCCCTCTGAGTTTGCTATACATTGACCTAACAGTGTACAGAGGAAATCCCTGGATGTGGTAATTTCTTTTGAATGGACAAAAAAAGATGATATTAGGAGGGTACTGTTAATATATCCCACTCCCAGAATAAAGGGAAATGCTTGGCGCTTCACTGTGGAGAAATTCCCCCTGTGCCTTCAAAGGCACCTAGAGCCAGCCTCCCTAATAAGGATGATAATTATAAAAGGAGGGAAAGAGGCAGATTTTAAGAGAGATAGTTAATAAAGATGAACGGACTAAATAGCCCACCCGTGCCTTCAAGGGCACCTAGATCCAACCCCCTAATGAATAGGAAAATAGAGTGCAGCAGTAGAAACAGAGTATCAAATTGATATTGCAAGCCGCATGATAAATCCCTTATTTACAGATAAACACTCCCACTTATTACAGTAAATTCCTCCCCTCTGCTTGGGAGATAATTGAGTTAATTACTGTATCAACTCAATTATCTCCAAGTGAAAAAATATACTTTTTATAACTTCACGATGATACATCCAATCTTCATAAAATGTATATTTTCAGAACCAGCATAACTAGGGTACAAACATATTCAAAAATCACTTGAATCGGTTCAGGGGTTCGGGAGATAGGAGAAAGTTTCTTTTGACCGAGCGCACACATGTTTTCATACCTAAAACAGTTCCACAGATTCAGGCTGTGCGGTCGGTCTATCTTCTTTCACATATTTACAAATTGCACAAATGGATCACTTCCTGCCTACTGTCATTAGATGCGGCTTGTTCGAGAGTTTATTCCCTAGAAATAGCACTCTGTTCGTATTAATTTAGCCGAACGCACGGAAGGTAGAAGTTTCAGCGGTGTTCGTGGGAAAAGTAGCCGAAAATAGTTCCCCGTGTTCGATGACCAAACACCGCTGAGTGCGTTTGACTAAACAAAATGGCCGCCACCTCGTGTTCATGCAGTTGAACGTCGACCACCCTGTACAGCACGTAGAACGTTGAGGTGTTTGTGGTTTTAGAGGTATTACACGGGTCAGGGATGTTAATGAGTGCCACACTCCTGTTCTGGGTGACTGGTCGTTCGAAAGAAAATTTGTGATTCGAATGGCTTTTAATATAACAGATGGCTCATGCAGTTTAAATGAATGGTTCAAACGAACGGTTTTTCACACTTTACAAATCAAAGACAGAGGGTCTATTACAAACTATATGTTGGGCATAACAAAACTCTTACATTACTCGGTTGATGAACTTTTTCAAATTTCTACCTCTCAGTAAACATATATTCTATCTAAGATTTTGACATTTCTCAAAAAAAAAAACACCAGACTAGAAGATAATAACTCTCCTCCCCCCCATCTAAGTGGATGGGAATTCAAGCTAGAAATCATTTTCCTTTAAATGAATAGCATTTTGTGATTAAACTGGTTCTTTAGAACCCTGATTGTATTTCAAAATTGGAACTTCACCATAAACTTTTATATAGATGTTTTTAAGTTCCTACAAAACTTAATAGGATCTCTAGAAATAATTCGGACATCTGTTGGAGAAGCCACTTAGGGAAAGGACATGTTTTACATATTTGGTGGGAATGTACAAGACTAAACTTCATAAAGTCTCAAATTAAATTCTGTCTATTCAAACTATTTTCATTTTCTGAGATTATGCATTATATTTTTTTATGGAACATAGATTTCCCCAATAGTAAAAAAAAAAAGTAAAGAATAACCCATATCTTATTTGGCGCATAGATGGAAATCTTCAGATATAAATTGGCTAACAATATGTAACCAAATGTCCTAATGATATAAGATGGAGCATAGTTTCTATTTAGCGAGAGAAACAGCAGAAAAATGTGAAGCTTGGTGGCTTTCTTGGAAGAAATACCAAGACCTCTTGAATTTTGTCAATATATAATGCTATGTTTTTAAACCCATCAAGTGTGAATAGGTGATACCTGCTCCGATATTTGATTTGTCTGACTTTTGTCTACTTTGTTAAGTAGAACAGGTTTTCTACATCCCAGTTTCTCGCAATGGTCCTCCCCTACTTTTGTATATATGAATGGTATGATTGTAGATGTCTTTTTTTGTTTCTTAATGCACTTTATGCAATTTAGAAATATTTAACCTTTATCTAATTATACTATAAGTATTAAGAATTATTATGTTTTGCTTAAAGGCAAAAATTTAAAATGTTTTCAAACATATTTATACAATATAAAAGTCTGAATTTAAAAGCGCTAAAAACGAGAGGAAATAAAAATGTTAAAAACATTTTTTTGTTTCCAACCACCTTTTAAATATTATTACCCCTTGACCCAGTGACCCCTTGGTCCCTGCAGGAAATAGTGTGATAGCATAATCTTGCTACCCCTAGGGTAAGTGCAAGTAAATCCATGGGGAAGTACAAGATAGCAGAGTTGTACATTAACCATTTCAGTGATGGAATGTTAGTGTCACATTAACTTTTTTAGGAGTGATATGTTAGTCAATGTCATATTAATCCTTACAATCCATATGCTCTGTATGTGCATGCCCAGCCTTCTACCTGTTGGGTCACTGCAGGAAATAGTGTGATAGCATGATCCTGCTACCCCTAGCGTCACAGCAAGTAATACCCCTGGTCACTAAAGGCCTATCTTCAGGAGAACACCTTTGCAAAGGGCTGTATACTTAAGATTCCCAAGGCAAATAAGCTGAACTCCTTTGAAGCAGGAGGTAACACCATTCAGGTAAGCCAGAAAGAAAAATTCTCTAGTCTTAGAATGACTAAGTCTGTCCTAGGGATGGGACACGAACAAAAAGACTGAGGGTAGGAGGGGTTACTTATACCTTTTGTTTTAATTAGGTTCCTGTCTAATTAGGGAGAGGGAGCAGCTACCCATTGTTGTGCTGCTATGGATATAGCCAGGAAATAAATGTATATTCTATGTGTATATTTATGTAATCTTTTTACATAATTAAGTCATTTGTATTGATTTAAATTTGAGGGACCTGTCTGACAATGCAGAAAAGTCCAGAAAATTTACTTTGTGAGCCTTATTTTTAACCCTGTAACTTTCCAAAACACTATAGAATTTGGACATGGAGTGTACTGTCGTACTCAGGACATTTCGCTGTACACAAATATGAATGTTTCAAAACCATATAATGCATTATGACTGATATCATCAGTGAAAGTGCCATTCCTGTGGGAAAAATGTTTGTGACTAAGTGGCTATTAAAAAAGACATACCCAATTTTGAATGCTCTGGGTTATCTACTTTTACAAATGGTATACTATTTCCTGGGCTGCTATATGGTCTCATAGGCAACATATGGTCTCAAAGGCAAATTTCAATGTGTAAAAACTGAAATGGGCAAGCCTAAGATTTGAAGATTTGTAACTTTCTAAAACACTATAAAACCTGTACATATGGGGTACTGTAGTACTCATAAGACATTGCTGAACACAAACATGAGCGTTTTAGAACAGTAAAATGTATAATGCTGATGATATCGTTGGTGAGAGGGTAGTTTGGTGAGAGGGTAGTTTATTTGTTGATAAGGAAGAATAGAGCGGACTTAAAAAAAGCAAGACCAGTACTAATCTTATCACCCTGATGGAAGCTGCTAATCCAGTAATAGGCTTAGTGCCTTAAAACAAAAAAACAAAAAAAACTATATACTTTATTAGATCTCTAACTGGATAAATAAGAGACAAAAAGCAAAAATAACAGTGTAAACATAAAGTGCAAAAAAGTGGTTAAAATAGGACCAACTATTGGAGCCTTGTTCTAGTATCCAAAATAAATCCTCACTTAAGCTGTAGACACAAATACTGGTTGACCCAAAACAATTTTGCAAATAGTTGCAATACAAGGCTACTGAACTAGGTCTAAAGCTTGTGATAATAGAATACTGTCAAAGGGTAAAGTATAAAGAGAAAACACACATATATATATATATATTTATATATATATATATGTTGTAAGGAGTGGTCAGCTGGTTAATTGCACATAAGAATATATATTTAAATCTCTAGATTAATATTAAAGCTCAAAAAGATCTCTTTAAAGATTCTGGTGAAAGATCTTTATCTCGCTGCCTTTGTACTTTTTCTATATATGTATATATATATATTTCGGGTTTCAATACCTAGGTTGTATACAAATTGATCTTTTTAAGATTGTCCGGAATGACGGGCTTCCTTTCACATAAACCAGACAGCGCCATTTGGTTCAGGGATGCCAAAAATGTCTTCTCCAGTGAACAAATTAACACCCCAGACACCCTTTCAATCAATCAATCAATCAATCCTATAAATCAATCTTTCCATACACTTAACAAATTATATAAACAGCAAATAAGAGCTAGCTGGGAGATATCCTCAATTGAGAACTATTTGAAAAAAATACATGATACCCAGGGGTCTTAGAGTATATAATATCCCCTTATCCCATGCTGATAATCCTGATTTGGATAAGGAGTGGGAGTCTGTTCAAATACATTTATGCAGATAATTTGTAAATATGAAAAAATTAAGCTTCAAGAAACTAATCAAAAACTAGAATCAGAAATAGAAAAAAAAATCAGTTTCAGTCAGATCCTTCATTTAACCAATTAGAAATTAAATTAAAAAGGGGCGTGGCCTGACTACCTATGTGAACCGACGCATCTCTGGCGAGCTCCTGGCAAACCGATAAAACACCACCAGCCATAGTTTTTACATGAAAATGGGTAACAAGAAGAAACCATCTCTACCCCAGGACTCTGCTGGCCCGGGCTCATGCAAAACAGTGGGTGAATTAGACGAATACTTCAGAGACAAACGCATGGATTCAGATACTCCCTGACCTGGCTTGGCTGACTCTCCAAGGCAGAAGGGCACCAAGGCCCATCACACAAGCATTGCAAGCCAAAGATATCCGTTATCGATGGGGATACCCTTTCTCCTTGTTACTGTCCCACCAGGGTATACAGTCCTCTATCACTACAGTACTGGATGTCCCAGACTTTCTCAAGCACTCAATCTCCCCCATAAGGATATACAGGACAGGTATGATTATTCATCGCAGGGGGCCCTTCAAGCCTTATCGTAGAGGTACCAATGGAAGGGTCCAACGGACAGGAAGAGACCTCCCGGGAGAAAGCTTCCCTTCTCACGACCCTCCAGAACTCGGCCAGCCTTGCAGGACAATTGAATAGGAGTTCCTGGCGTTTTCGTCTCTTAGACCCAGACCTTATGGATGGAATACGACACGTACTGATCTTTTGCTACATACCCCTTTCCATCCCGATAGATCTCCCCCCCTTCATCATTGGACTCCCTGACACAATGCAGATAGGACATCACCACGATTAAGCTGAATAGCACAAGTAATTCTATGCAGTACACTATGTATTTGGGTATGCACCATGTGTTATTAGGCCTGCCAGATTTAATACACAAGTTATTTTGAGAGCATATATCTGATGGGTAATCATATCTAAGGCAGTGCAGTACCTAGGCTTAAATGCTGGTATGGAGTACAGACTATTGTGAAGGGAAGGGGAAAGGGCTTCATAACACTCTTCTTTATATTAAAAAAAAAAGAAAATACTGTTAGGAATGTTTATAGCATGCCCCTGGCTATGACAACAAACTCAAGACCCCACTTGTTAGGGAACTGGGATTATTTTGTGGACACAGACTGAGTTCCGTGCTGGTCAATCCCGGAAGGAGACATTAGCCCTGGGAGCTGGGGATCCCTCTACACCGTTCCACTGAAGCCCATGGTCAGGCGTGGAGCAGACGGGGACCAAAAAGCAATTATATTGCTGGGTGACTTGGAGGAAGGGAAAATGATGACTCACTGTGTCCTATCACTCAGACATGGGTACAGGAGGCAGTGAGCAGCGGATTTTGACAGAATTCAATTAGTACTATACTTTTTTGGTATGTGACACGCATTACCTTCTAATTAAGTTATGTATGGAGACACGACATCTGAAATAGTTACCTACACACTCATAGTATTCTGTTCCACAATAATGTACAAGGCACATGGCGGCGCCACTAACATGACTCTTGATAGAAGATCGGCTAAAGGGAGCAGCGCAGCTATATTATATTTCCATTACTAGAAGTTCTGCGGAGCCATGATTAATATTTAATTTTCTATTATTGCGACACAACCATCCCGACTTAATCTAATAGGTTATTAGCGGTGCACTGTTGTATTATTTTGTTTGTTGGCAATTATACCCGATTCAGCTGCTATAGCTGACACTGAAAGAGAACTTGCACAGACTCCTACACAGTTAGTACTTACACTAAATTTTTTTGGTCATTCCTAGGATTAGGAATCACCCCTGTTCAACTTAGTTCAACATTTCTATATTCTGTTCATTTTTTAAATTTAACACCTTTATTTTGTTATTTATTTTTATTTTTACTATTAACACACTCACATTTAGATACTCACATTCTAATTGTACCTGGTGCTTGTTGTGCATATTGACAAGATTACCATGACTGCGTCTAATGACATAGAGACCTTGAACATACTTTCCTATAATGTTAGGGGACTCAGTATTTATTTACAAACAACATTATGCAGACAGGGCACTATGTTATTCTCCAGGGCCTTATCTGCACTTTTCCAATTACCTTGGCTAATATTTACTTGCCCAACAAACACCAATGTAACGCATTTCATTGGATTCTGACCATAATACAAAAAACAGACTGAGGGGGTTCTGATCATAAGGGGAGATTTTAATATCTCCTCAAACGCACAGAAAGATATCACTGCCACACAATCACTCCATCTGACGTCCGCAAGGATACAAATGAAACACCTACTTCACAGCCACCAGTTAGTTGATTGCTGGAGAGTGCTCCATCCCACCACGAAAGATTATACGTTCTATTTGAGGCCTAACTCTACTCACACTAGAATAGATTTCTTCTTAACTATACATAGAGATCTCTCCCTCATTGTAACAGATCACCTGGCATGTTGATTGGGTATCTCCATTGACGGATGCTCCTAGTTCTTCCCGAGGGCTCCAAGCACTCCACTTGACACCATAAGCGCTGCAGACCCCCTCCTAACCACCGTGGACCTACGGCAAGGCTCCAGGTTTAAGTGGCTGAACCTCTCTTTCCCCAGAGAGTGAAGCAGGAACAGGAACAAGCTCTTCGAAGAGCTTAGTGATTATAGCAAGGGAGTATGAAGAGCATAGCAATCCCTTGTAACAGATTCCCCCCAATAAGAGACATGACTCTAGATTGAGGGTGAAATAGAACTGAATGCACTGAGGCTTTATTGTCTCTTTTATACAAGTTTTCCCACAAGGTTACCACCGATGTGGACTTTGTTGGGCACCAAAATGTACTTTTAACAGCCAATAATATTCAGTCACAAAGTTAAACACTCCCATTCATTGCTGTAAATTCCTCCCCTCTGCTTGGGAGATAATTGAGTTAATTACTGTATCACTCAATTATCTCCAAGCGAAAAAATACACTTTGTACACATTTCTTGTAACATTAAAACTAAACATCCAATTCCCATAAAACTAATATTTTCTGAACGGGCATAATTACGGGAAAAACATATTAAAAAATCATGCGGATCGGTTCAGGGGTTCGGGAGATAGATGGAATCATGTTTGACCGACCGCATGCACATTTTCATGCCCAAAACCGTTCCAGAGAATTAGGCTGTGCGGGCGGTCTATTTCCAATGTTAAATTTAGTTCAAATAGACGAACGGCAACCGTTCGTGCAAACTGTCAATGTTAAAGTGCTGTTCAAATTGTCGAACAGTGTTCGACTCCAGTTGAAGCGTCGAAATCTGGAGAAGGTAAAGTTCAACGGTGTTCGTGCTGTCGTGTATCCGATTTGAGTTCCATGAACCCGACAACCAAACACCGCTGAATGCGTTCAACTGAATTGAAATGGCTGCTGTCACTACGTGTTTGAATGGTGGCCACTTCGACTACTTCTGCACTTCGGCTGTACCCGAAGTGCCAGTTCAAAAGTGCAGATCCTTTCCCATAGGATTTAAAGGGCCAGACACAGTGTTTGAAAATCCAATAAGCCCAAATAGAGTGCTTAAATGGCAATACACCCTAGGGGCCATGGTCACAGGACAAGAGGCTGGTAAGCAGGCCTCTCCAAAAGCCAGTGGCGGAGCGTAGTTTGTAACACTCATCACTAAGGCATCTATTGGTAGTATTACCTGGTCTGACCATTCCCCAGTACTCCTTCAAATGCGAATTCCATCTCTCACGCAAAGCAAGGGCCAATGTAAATTGAACACTTCTATATTACACCATCAGGAAGCTAGCAGGACTGTGGCTAGGGCGATCTCTCATTACTTTACGGAAAATAAGACACCGGATACTACCCCTTTGCTACAATGGAAAGCACATAAATACGTTATTAGAGAGGAATTAATAAAATGGGGTTCTTTTTTTGAAAAAAGAAAGTATTAAAAAGCAGAGTAAGTAACTGGACAAAAAGAGTACCACAAGACTAATATGTCCGAAGTAGACTTTCACAAACTTCTATCCCTCAGATCTGAACTTACCATATTATTGCAAGCTAAAACTAAAATAAGACTCTCCTGTGGAAAAAACTATTTTACACCCAAGGCAATAGATGCGGGAGCCTATTAGCCAATGCACTGAGGTTAATACCCTTACTCCCAGGTTTAGAACATCCTGACCAGGCAGGATTTGTCCTATCTAGAGAGACCAAGGGCAGCACCACAAAAATAATTAGCCTCATTCACGGGGCACAGGAGGGCAGGGTTCCATTCATTACAAGGAAAAGGCGTTCAACAGGGTGGACTGGAGCTTCCTCCTGTCGATGTTGGAAATGCTGGGGTTTGGTCAGAGGTGGATGCAGTGGATGGAGGCTGTCTATTCATGCCCTTCGGTGAAACTTAAAATCAATGGGCAATTATCTGAATAATTCCAAATAACAAACGGGACCAGTCAGGGGGCTCCTTATATTCACTCTTATTTATCCTGGGTTTGGAGCTCTTGTTGAATGCGGTGAGACAACAGTCTCGAATAGAAGGCATGACAGTAGGCCCACATCAATACAAAGTCTGTAATACTCTGCAAGCGCAATATGCTTTTCAGTGGGCCCAACATTCTATAAAATATCTGGTAGTTAACCTAACCCCCCCACATCAAAAAGCCAACGTCCCACAATTAGTAGAATCCATTCATAAGGACTTGGAGAATTGGAAAAGGCCACACTTCTGCTGGTTCTGATGTGTTAACATTATCAAGATGAATGTTCTCCACAGGCTACTGTATCTTTTGAACACAGTCCCTATCACGATCCCGAAGACATTTTTTAAGATGATTCATACCTTGTTTACCCTGTTTATCTGGGCCCGAAAATTACTGAGAGTAAGGTACAGTATCCTCACTAGATCTAAGGAAAACACCGGCGTGGGCCTCCCCGACATTTGGCTCTACTACCAGGCGATTCATCTGGGGCGTATTGTTGTATGGTTTATACAATCACCATCCAAATTGTGGATTCCTATAGAGCAGACTCAAATAGGTGACTCACTTTCAGCTTTACCTTGGGTACTAAAGGCACCATATGATTGGTCTATCCCTCCCCACCCAACAGTGGCAGCAACGCTCCATATTTGGAAAAAAATCTATCATATGCCAGATCAGGCACCAACTCCGTCCCCTAAATATCCTATATCTTACAACCCCCTATTTATCTCAGGTAAGAGTGGAATACTGTTAACCCCACTGAGTGATAGTAAGCAGGCTCCATACACCCCGCTGGTAGGGGGTAGTGGACCGCTATCTTTAAAGCGATCTTTCATTCTCACTCCAGTATCCCTCTTCAGGAAATGAACTATAAGTTCATTTCAAAATGGTACATCACCCCAGTAGATATCCATAATAATGATCCAACCACAACCCCCAATTGTTGAATTGGTGGTCGTGCAAACTGGTATCAAACTTCTGGAGAAAAGTGTGGGATACCGTTAATGTAGTAACAAAAGTGAACATTGTAGTGTCACATCCTGCTCTGTTCTGCAGAAATGTCTGGCCTTGGCTTCTGGTATCCAGTACTCTTTTTACAATTCTTGTTTAGATTTTCTTGGTTTTTCTGGTTTTCTATTCTATGTCTGGTTTTCTTTATGCTGGGTTTCTGCAGGCAGTTGTTCCAAGTCCTCTGCCCCTTTCTTGCAGGTAAGTGCTGTGTATGTTTTATTATTGTTTATTTAGTCATGCATATCTAGGCAGATAGGAACCCACCGTAATTGGAGTACTTTGACACAGTGGTGGTCTGCATACATCTTGGCCATGTATGTATGTCTAAATCTCCAATGTTTATTGCACATATTAGTACTTAGTTATGTCTCATCTTGTTTTGCCTTGCATCTCTGGTCTTGTTTTATTTTGTCTTATTCCCAGTTCATGTGCAGTCATATACTGTACAGTCATATACCATATATGTATATTTTACCCTTTGACAGTATTCTATTATCACAAGCTTTAGACCTAGTTCAGTACCCTTGCATTTCAACTATTTGCAACATTGTATTGGGTCAACCAGCATTTGTGTCTACAGCTTCAGTGAGGATTTATTTTGGATACTAGAACAAGGCTCCAATAGTTGGTCCTATTTTAACCACTTTTTTGCACTTTATGTTTACATTGTTACTTTTGCTTTTCGTCTATAATTTATCCAGTTAGGGATCTAATAAAGTACATAGTTTTTGTTTTGTTTGTTTAAGGCACTAAGCCTATTATTGTATTAGCAGTTTCCATCAGGTGATAAGATTAGTACTGGTGTTGCTTTTTGTAAGTCTGCTCTATTCTTCCTTATTATATCTATGTTGGGTTATGCCCTAATTACCCTATAACCATTACAATTCCAGTAAAAGATCTTTCTCTCGCTGCCTTTGTACTTTTTCTGTAGTTCATTTGTTGTTTTTTTGTGAAAAATGCAAAAAAACAAATATGAACTATAATTTCGGCCAAAATTTATAACTAAGGGCTACTAAAAAAGGATGGACATACCCCATTTTGAATACCCTGGATTGCCTACTTTTGCAAATGATATGTCAATAGTGATGTCCCGAACTGTTCGCCGGACAGTTCGTGATGAACGGTTCGCCACAGACTCCAGTCAGCAGACACATTCCAGCCAATCAGCAGCAGACCCTCCCTCCCAGACCCAGCTGATTGGCTGGAATGTGTCTGCTGACTGGAGTCCGTGGCGATCCGTGGCGAACCGTGGCGAACCGTTTGCGAACCGTTGGGTGAACAGTTCGGGACATCACTATATGTCAATAAAAGATATCCAATGTGTACAAACTGGGGAAAGCCCTATGTTTGATCCTGAAAGTTTCCAAAACTCCATGATATACCTGTCAGCTATAGATAAACAAACATGCATCTGGCATAAATAGGTTTTGGGTTAATTTTAACAATGCTTTATATCGGCTTTACTTTTCTTTACTGAAACCTTCCATCAGCAAATAAAGAGTTTAATTGAAAAAAAAAAACAATCAACCAATCAGAAACAAGAAGTAAGCATTTCTGTGTAGATTTGGAATCCAGACCAGATTCCTATTGGGCTGAGCAACCCACCCATCCAATAGAGGTGTCCATTTGGAGGTAACCACAGTAAAGCATAAGTTGAGGAGTTTGAGCATCAGTATTGCAGTTAGCATGTTAACCTCTTATGTTGAAATTAGTGCAAGACTCACCAATATTGAGGTACTGTGATGTAGTGGTGGGCATTAAACAATATGGCCATACAGTGGAACTGAATCCCCATATTTGTTTGCTATGATAGGTGATTTTAAGTAGATTTGTAAAATTTAAAACTGTATTTTTTTTGTGTGTGTGATCATCAACATGTGTTATGCATTAAACCCATAACCGGCTCCTCGTACATCCTTTTTCATTACTGTTGCCTTTCAGGTAAGTCTGTTTCAGTTTTTTGGCCCTGAGTCTACTTCCAGCATCGTGGGCCTTCTATTTGACTGTTACTATATTTATTATGGTATTTATTATATATTTAATATGGATATATGTGTGCGCCTTTGTACTCCTTGCTTATTTGTTTTTGCACATTTTATCCTTATTTTACACACATTTTTTCACCCCTTTTACTACACTGCCCCATATTTTTCTTATTTTGTATATTCTCCTTCCCTTTCATTTCAGTTAGGCGCCTTTCTTCTTTCTATATCTCTTTCTTCCTCAAGACCAGGTACTCTTCTTTTTTTTTTTTTTATTCTTTATTTATTCCAAGACGAGACATCACAAACAGTGCATATACAACAACATAAGGTTATGCATAAACAAACATGTATACTGTGATCATGGCATTATTACATTCGTATGATGGGTAAACAGTCCAGGTCGCACAAATCCCGTAACTAGAGACCTTTAACTGAGATTACATCTCTAATTTTTGAGGAAGTTCTCATCTCTATGTATGGTTAGATATCCCGTCTGGTTTTAAATAGTAGATAAAACATTTAACAGATAACATATGATATATGCCGACCGCACCCGTGTTTGCAAACGCAAACATGCAAAAAAAAAAGGGGGAGAAAAAGAACGGCTAAGAATAATATACGAGCGTACGTTTGCTCCCATGTCGCTATTGTCTTGCACGTGTATTCCCACCATGTACGGTCGGACGATAAGATGCAGGAATTAATAGATGAAAGAAAAGGACAAATAGAGGAGGTGCCTCGAAGGTCCGAGGTCGCAGAGAAGGGGGTAGAGGGAGGAGGAGGGGGGGGAGCACGAGGATAGCCGCCCAATAAAAAGACGTCTTAGGGGATGTGCTTGCCTTCCAGCCCTGTCCCCATCGGGAGTCCGCTAAAAACCTTCCCTGCTAGCCGGGTCCAAGTAATTCGGTTTACTTCCTCTCTCAGATGTCCCTTGATGTATGTTTGGATGGTCTAATTTAGTCTGCCTTTCTCTAATCGCTTACAGTGCTATTTGTCCAGGGGCTCCAAATCTTATCACATTTCTTCATTGTCCCCCTGCCAGGTACTCTTCTGTGTTCTGCCTTTTTCTCTCCAAATTGTTCCTTCCTACCTAATTTTCTCATTCTCCCTTGGAGTGTGAATGGTGCTACTCTCACTTTGCACTGACTTCTTCCTTCCATGATCTTAAGAAGTTTTTACTTGCGACCAGACCTCTGCACAGTCGGGTGCCATCTTCATTGCGCAGTCTTAGACTTACAGCCTTCATGGTCCTGACTCCCCCTGACATCAACACCTGATGGTGACTTGGCCACTTAGGTGAATTTTAACTAATGGGACTAATAAAGCCAAAAATATAAATCCTCAACAGGGTTCCTTTTTGGAAACAAAAAGGAGAAAAATAGAGGCGTAGCCTGTAATTGTGGGAGGGGTTACCTGGCTATAAAAACTCAGGCCCCTCCATTACAGAACTGCCACCGTTAGGTTCATTCACAACCTCTGACTTCTGGTTCTGGTCCACTTACCAGGACTTCGCTCCCACCCTTGTCAGTCCTAGTTCTCCCTGCTTTAGTACATGATACCCGGCCGAATACAGCATACTAGCCTAGTTACCTTACTCTATCTAGGCCTCCCGTTTGTCCAGCAGCAAGGCTTCCAGGTCTTCAGCTCTACGAGGCTGCACCTTCACTGCCAGTTCCGTTACCAACCAACGGATCTGAACCACCGAACTCTCACCTCCCCATGACTTCTGGGTTACAGCACTCTGGGTCCCGTTCGTATACACGAACCGTGAGTTCACCCGAAAGGGTTCCCATTCACATGGCATTCATGCTATTCACTCAGCTTTCACTCATACAAATTTGTTCATTCGGGGCCATTTGTACCACGCATGTGTACACACCTTTTTCGTGCTAAGTTTAGTGCACCATTCGGCAAGCCAGTGATTTGACATTTTCATACGAACAAAGCACTCTAGGCAGGGAATCACAACGCCTGCGTTTGCTCATCTACGACCCTTAGTGGTCAAAGTTCATTATGTCA
The DNA here is from genome assembly GCA_933207985.1 of Pelobates cultripes. Lineage (NCBI taxonomy): Eukaryota > Metazoa > Chordata > Amphibia > Anura > Pelobatidae > Pelobates > Pelobates cultripes. The sequence continues at coordinate 133,758,613 of OW240920.1, forward strand.
GTGTTTAAAAAATACTACTCTTTATGAACCATTGTACTTACCTGTATTCTCTTTAAATAAGACATATTTTATTCACATTATGATTCTGTTGTCAGGTCACCGTTCATATTGGAAATACATTAGAATTAATGTATAAACATCTGACATATAGAGTAGTTAAATCCTGCTTAGACATTGGTATATTACTTTATCTATTTGCTCTGTTATGTTATACAGTATTAATTTTACATCTTATGTTCTTGGAAATGTCCTAAACTCTCACATTACCTATCCCCCACTCAAGGTATTTATCAAAAACCAAATAACCCCTCGCAGTCTCATTCGACTGCCTTCAGTTCACCAAATACCCATTAGAGACATATATCTCTTCCATTCTTACGGTATGTATAATCATGTGTTTTCTTTAGCAACTCGTTAATTATTTTCATATGAATACCCTATGTCTCATCTATCCCATAAAATTCTCTACATACGGCACTTACGTAGCCACCTCTGTTCCAATGCACTGTTACTACTTGTCGCCACAATGGCTATTCACTGGCCAACGTAATGGCAGGCTCCTTTACCCCTCCCCCTATTTTATAGCAAATTCCCAAGTATACTGAAAACCATTTGAGCACACTCAGGCTTATTCCTTAAAGTGATGTCTGATTTCCTCCATGTATATACTTTTGCACGCATGAGAGTTACCACATGTTCCCTCACGTTCTTGTCCATACGCTATTATAGGTCTTTTGTTACCGTCACTACTCTCCCCCAGAACTTTGGGGAATTTATTGGATTCTTACTCCAATCACCTTACAGATATACCTAGTGTCACCACATTGCTTGTCATTATATACTTTACTGAATTATTTGAGGATAACTGTAGTTTTATCCTCAGATAACTACTACTAGCAATTCACTAAGAATCACTGTCATCATTCCAAATGAGTTTCACTCACAATACAGTGGTAAAAAAATTAGGCCCAACTCCGACCTAACTTTCCAAATTTTCCTTTTTAGGTTCTCAAGTATTCATCCTTGTCTGTACGGAACTCTAACTATTTCATAAAGCTAGGTACGTCTCAATTTTACATCCTACTCCCTTCCCCTCGTAGGTTAGGATTGGTCAACTGGCTTTTTGTTATGAGCATTCATCCCTAGCTCACTGTAATAACCGTATATACTTGAGTATAAGTTGAATTTTTCAGCACATTTTTTGTGCTAAAAAACCCCAACTCGACTTATACTCGAGTCAATGTCTGTATTATGGCAAGTTACATTGCCATAATACAGACCAGGACTGCCGGGCTCATTACAAGCCCGGCGGTCCTGTTGGGGGCTGGCAGAGAGATGTTACTTACCTTTCCTGCAGCTCCTGTCAGCTCCCTTCTCTCTCCTCGGTCAGCTCCCGTCTCCTCCAGTGTAAGTCTCACGAGAGCCGCGGGGTCATAGTGTTGACTTACGCTGGAGGAGACGGGAGCTGACCGAAGGCAGTCCTAGTGCAATAACGTTAATAACAGAAGGCACTCCTAGTGCAATAACGTTAAAAGATAATATATATATATTAATATTAAATATATTTTAAGAAAATTCCTATAAATGTTCAACTCACAAGTAAAGAGTGGTAATAGCCCCACTCATAGCTATATCATCCAGGGAGGATCAGCCCCTAGAGTGCTTGAGATCCGATATATGCTTTTGTGACCAGGATAGCAGGTAAGTATAACAGCTTTATTTCAAATACGATAAAAAACATGTGCCCTCTTGGGATGAAAGGTGTTCAAGCTGTAGCCGTCAACCTTCTCACTCCTTTCATAGCTGGTTTCACCGGTATGGATGTTTCAAACACTTCCGAGTTCCTGAGTATATATAAATTTGTTACATTGCAGTTTGAATTGTTATAACTGGTTTTATATACACTCAAGATACATCAAAGTGGTAAAGTGTGAATATCAATTTAAGAGGTTGTGTTATATACACTAAGGGTGGTTTTTGTGAATTTTGCGGCACTTCGTGTATATATATATATATACACATACGAGATCTCTCCGGGAAGTATGCAGCCATGTACTTTGAAAAAAAATGTATGTATGTATAATTCTATAACAAAAGTGGGGGGTGGGGGGTGTAAAGCCAGATCCAAACAAAATATTTTTTAAAGATTGACAAAATACTTTTCTGCCCCAGGTGCCATGTAACTTAGGTAGCAAGATCAGCCAGAGCGACTGCTAGGCGAATAAGGCAGCTGCATGTGCACTGCACAGCCCTCCCTCTTCTGCTGGTCACTTAATGTAGCATGGCCGAGCAAAACAAGGTAGATGATCCTCTGTAGACTCTACCAGGTCTGACAGGAAGTGCTCGCTGGGAGCAATGAACAGCTCCCTGTGAAAACGGGTATAGGAAACAGAAGATCCTCCACCGCAGTCCACTCGACCATGATATTTGGAGAGAGGTTAGCTGGCACATTAGGGGAGAGGGGGGAGAGACCACAAACGGAGAGTGACAAAGAGGCAGACAGTGGGCTGAGAGGGGGGCAAGAGGTGCACAAAGGGCAAAGAGGGAAGGATACACACAGAGGGAATGGCGGAGAAAGAGGCACAAAGAAGGGGTTGGGGGACAAAGAGACACACAAAAGGGTTGTGGGGAAAAGACACACAGATTGGCTGGGGGGAAAGAGACAAACAGAAGGGCTTAGGAGGGACAAAGAGAAACACACAATGACTGTGGGGAGAGAAACAAAAAGGGTCGTGGAGACACAGAGGTGCTAGATACCCACAAAGGTGCTATGGAAAGAGACAAACAGATGAGCTGGGTGAGAGGAAAAAGAAACACACAAAGTTGCCAATTTTTTTGGGGTGGGGGTGCTGATATTGCCTAGGGTGCACAGTAGACTCGGACAGGCTCTGGTAGCAAGCACTGGCTACCTGATACATGGTAACCCTCACATTGCCAAGGGTGATCTAACTAAAACTTTGATTTTAACCTTCAGGAGATTACGCATTGCCAAGGTGACCATTCAGACGTTGGTCAATCACGCTGTTAGTGAATTTCAAATTTAAGGTCAAAGTAGCCAAAATGTAAAAAAAAAAAAAAAAAAAATCAGAGTCAGTGATCCTTTCAGTTTGGTTGCACTGGCCTTAAACTTGAAATCCGCTTTGAATTCTCACTTTAGTAAATAACACTGGTTTTTTTCCCATTCCATTGTGAAACCACATTTTTTTTAAATTATTTTTTTTTTAAGGAAAGTGAATTTTTTTTTTTTTTATTACAAGGTGACTGTATAGTGTACATATCACAACCTCCACCTATTTCCTCTTGGTGTTGCAACATAACCCTTGTCTACCGTGCCATTATTTGCAGATGTAATCAAGAGAAAGGTGTTTCAACTTTGCAGTTTCACATTCTTACATAGGTCCAGATTTACTTTCTGGTTAAGGCTATATTAAAGTCGTTATATATATATAATTACTTAAGTTCCCCCTACAATACCAACTAGTATTTTATATAATGATAAAATAAAACTAGAATATCAGGCCAGAAGACTCTCCTATATTCAGTTACTTGTTCTTAAAATAAATCCTGTTGGGCTGGTATTACAGCCAAATGTTTCATTTATTGTTTTATTTGACCTGTAATAAGTCTGTAGACTACTCATAGTTCTCCACTGCTGAAGCTTTTTATTAAACAAACACTCCACACCCCTAAAGCACTCCAGTTGCGCCATCCACCACCTAAGAAGGATAAGGAAAACACAATTAACTGTGTGGTTCCCATAACGAGTTATGGATTGATGAGGTAATTAAATTAATATATATAAATTGATTATCTTGCGTATCTGCCCCCGGCCAAATAAAGAAATAGTGCGTGCACGCTCCTGAAGTAATTCACACCAGACACAGGTTTCGGGTTAATGAAAAACTTGAGGAATGTTTATTCTGAGGGGACAACATGCCCCTTATAAAGCAAAATTACATCATATGCATTGTCAGAGATAACATGAAATAATACATCAATAATTGGTTAGGTGTTAAGTGGTTCATTTAGTGCTCTTCCTACCGGGTGTGATGTCACTGGTATCTTGGAGGTCTCCCCCAGATTCCAGCGCCATCTTGTTAATGAGGGTGTTAGTCGATGACAAAGGGGAAACTCCCTAGCGGCCATTTTAGGTAAATCATATAGAAAGTTGAATAATGCTGATTGTAGTTATACTGAGTAAATAGGGATTTTACCAACATGGATTGTGTTCATATTTTTGTCCACAACACTTGTCAAGGCTATCTATTAATTAGGGGTAGGCGGGTAAAAAATATAACCTTGTTTCCCATGCATCTGTCCCCACACTCATACATGTGCCCTTGTCCGCTTAGCTGCGCTATCTCCCCAGGGCCTTTTATCTTAATTAGTTTTCAGCCTAATAACCTGTGTAAATGGTTTTTTTTTCCGTTGACTACTGAATCCATTTACGTCAATTATAGGTTTCATCACATAGTGCAATTCTGACAGCAACTGGTGAATGTCATTATGCCAAATTTATATCCATTTTCTCACAACAATAATTAATTTTTTTGCCTAATCCCATTTTGTGATCAACACACAGGAACTGACTGTAAGAGAGATCTAATGCTCATATATTTTTATTTAACTACTTTGAATTTAGTATTGTTTAGAGAAGGCCAACATAGACCTCGGTTTATTTAGAACCGATACACATTATCGTCAGTTTAGCAACTCCTGATAAGCCTTTTACTGATTCAGATTGATTTAATTCCAATTATTAAAATATTATCGTAAGCCAATGAATTTCATATTGGAAAAGAAAAATCTTTTACATTGCAAATATATGCTTTGGTGAACTAAATTCCATTTAATAGGTATTGGGCTTATCAGATTCAACAGCAATAGCAGACAGATGGAAAATGATTATAAATAGCCAAATGGGTCAATATGACTCACACACTAGTACAAGGAAGGTTTTAAGCTTAACCCATGTATCCACTGGTCATGTCATCAGCTGAAATAGGTCTGCTAAACAGTGAGCAACCAGGGTGTGCTTTCTGTAATAAGACTATAGCTGCCCAGTCCTTTTTAACATAAATAGGGGTCATGGTACAGGGCATCTGGTATCAGTGGACATCAGGTGGGGGCTTCATAACACTGGAGATGAACACATCACTGTACGGCTCCCATGCATCCACCACTGGTCAGATGGAGGTGGCTATTACATTAATGTAGGTAACGCAAATTGGCAGACAGAGCTTTTTCCAGCAGAAGCTTCAAATGTACCACAATGGCCAACGGAGGAGTGGATTGAATGGAGGGCGGGACCGGAAGTAACGCGAGTGATAGCATGGATGGCAGTTTGGCACCAAAATCTGCGTTTTAAAAGGGGACTTGAACACACCAGTAATTAAGCACCTGAGGAAGATGCAGACTACATTGAAACATGTTCTGCTACCACTTTTAACTTGTTTTATGGCACCCATCAAATCTGAATGTAAGGTTTTGATTTTTGATGTTTCATAAATCTTGATATTTTAATCTTCTACTCTTCTACTTTTGCCTTGATGTTAATGTGAGCAGGATATTGTTTTGTTGCAGAGGGATTTAGATAGATTGGGGGACTGTGTACTCAAATGGCAGATAAAATTGAAAATGAACTTCGGGTTAAAGAATGTACCAGCAACTTATATCCTAAATGGTCGTGAATTAGGGATAACAACACATGAGAAGGATTTTGGAATTGTCTTAGACAGCAAACTAGGCAACAATATACAATGTCAATCATCAGTTGCTAGGGCTAGTAAAGTAATGTCATGTGTAAATAGAGGCATTGAATGAAAATAGAAAATAGAATTTTGCCTTTATAAATAACTGGTAAGACCACACCTTGAATATGCTGTGCAATTTTGTGCACCTGTCTTAAAAAAGGAATGGCACTAGAAAAAGTGCGTGGGCCACAAAATTGATGAAAGAAATTAAGCATTATAGTAATGAAGAAAGGATTACAAATTTAAATCACTTTAGTTTATAAAAAAAAAATAGCAGAAGGGATATGATAGCATTATACAAATATATTCAGGGCCAGTGCAATCCATTGTCAGGAAATCTGTTCATAAACAGGACTATACATAGGACAATCCATTGTCAGGAAATCTGTTCATAAACAGGACTATACATAGGACATGAGGTCATGCATTTAGACTGAGCAGCGACATTTGGTACAAGGCAAAGGAAATATATTTAAAATAATAATAATAAGGATGTGGCAGTGGCGGATCCAGGGGGGAGGGGCAACGATAACAAGGCTGGCTGGAGGTCTCCCCTGCTACAATGCAGGGCTGGCGCTCAAGGAGATCTCCTCCCTCGGGTCCGCAGGCACTTTGCAGGCAGCCAGCAGGGGAGGGAGGGAGAGAGGACATGGGAGGCCTGTCATACTAAGGTAACGCTTGGACTGCCAAGGGCTAGAATTCACTCTCACCACTAGGACCAATTAGGGATTCCCCACGGACCACCAGGGATCGAAATACATAATGTATATTTAATTTTTTTTTTTTAAACATATTAATAAAAAGCCTCCCTACCTCCCGTCCCCCCATACACACACTGCCCCCACATACACATACATCTGCCCCACATACCCACATTCACTGCCCCCATAAACAGATTGCCCCACACAATATTAATGCCCCATACACACACATTGCCACACTGCACATACTCTGCCCCATGCACACATTGCCCCCACACACACTGCCCCCCATACACACATTGCCACACACACTGCACACCCATAAACACAGTGCCCCACACACACTGCCCCTATACACACATTACCCCACACAATACACTGCCCCATACACACATTGCCCCACACACTGCCCCCATACACACATTACCCTACACACATTGCCACACACACACACACAAACTGCCCCACACATATACACTGCCCCATACACACATTGCCCCACACACGTACACTGCACACCCACACACATTGCCCCACACACACATACAAACTGCCCGACACATATACACTGCCCCTATACACACACTGCTCCATACAAACACTGCCCCACACATACACTGCACACCCATACATACACACAAACTGCCCCACACATATACACACATTGCCACACACCCATATACACATTGCCCCACACACACATGCAGTGCTCCATACACATTGCCCCACACACACACAAACTGCCCGATACACATGCATTGCCCCACCCACATACACTGGACCGCTCACACACATTGCAGCTCTCACACACACACTGAGCCACAGATACACTGCCCCCTAACACACACACTGCACCCCTGACATACACTGCCGCCCTCACACACACACACTGCAACCTTCACACACTGCTCACACACTGTACCCCTCAAGCACACACACACTACACCTTTCACACAAACTGCACCCCTCACACATTGCACATTGCACCACTCACACACACCACTGCTCCTATGCCCTATATCCCAGCAGACCCCAGGTAAGTTGTCAAACTGTTCTTAAACGGTTTGACTACTTACTCTGGGAGGGAGTCCTGGCACTACTGGCACCATAACCACTACACTGAGCTGTAGTGGTTATTGTGCCTCGATAATTTCTTTAAATAATCTACAAGTGCCCCTCCCGAGATCAGGCTCTGGATCTGCCCCTGGGATGTGAACAGTGGTGGAATTACCGTGGTCGTAGGGGTCGCAACTGGGACTGGGCCTGTCACTCCAGGGGCAGACCCCTGTGACCATGCTACCATGTGTTGTGGTCTTGGCCCGTGCAGTATAACTGCCGGGCAGCACGTTAAGGGGCCCATCCGGTGACCCATTCTGTTAGGGCCACCCGATGGCTATGGGTTTCCAGGGAACTGGTCAGCTTTGTGGCTCTTTAACAGCGTGACTGGGCCTCCTTTGATGACATCACAGCAGAGAGAATGTATATTTAATTTATTAATTTTTTTTTAAAACATATTAATAAAAAGCCTCCCTACCCTCCTGCCCCCCAAACATACACTGCCCCAACATACACATACACTGTCCCACATACACACATTCACTGCCCCCTCCATAAACACATTGCCCCACACAATACACTGCCCCATACACACATTGCCACACTTCACATACACTGCCCCATGCACACATTGCCCCCACACACACTGCCCCCCATACACACATTGCTACACACACTGCACACCCATAAACACATTGCCCCCCACACACATACTGTGGCTCCCCACACACACTGCCCCCATACACACATTGCCCCACACACACTGCCCCTATACACACACATTACCCTACACACATTGCCACACACACACACACACACACACACACACACACAAACTGCCCCACACATACACACATTGCCCCACACACGTACACTGCACACCCACACACATTGCCCCCCACACACATACAAACTGCCCCACACATATACACTGCCCCTATACACACACTGCTCCATACAAACACTGCCCCACACATACACTGCACACCCATACATACATTGACCCACACACATACACTTACCCCCACACATACACACAAACTGCCCCACACATATACACACATTGCCACACACCCATATACACATTGCCCCACACACACATGCAGTGCTGCATACACATTGCCCCACACACACACAAACTGCCCGATACACATACACTGTCCCCATACATGCATTGCCCCACCCACATACACTGCACCGCTCACACACACTGCAGCTCTCACACACACACTGCGCCACAGATACACTGCCCCCTAACACACACACTGCACCCCTGACATACACTGCCGCCCTCACACACACACACTGCAACCTTCACACACTGCTCACACACTGTCTGGCTTCTAGAAGGGCTTTGTAGTCGTCGTCTGACTGGGTGGACTTATGTGTGTTTTACAGTACCAAGATCCGCACAATCAGTTCAGTCACCCGTTGTCGCTGTTCCTTCTGCCGAAGGGTACATAGTTTAATCAGTTGCCCTCGGATAACGCATTTATGTGTTTCCCATATCGTCAGAGCTGGAATCTCTGGGGATTCATTCTCCTCAAATAAAGTGGTTAGTCGATCGGAGTTACATAGTCACTGGTGCGTCGTTGAGTATTGACTCATTCATCCGCCATTGGCGGTCTCTCGTTGAAACAGGGGGGATCTAAGTTTTGCTGACATCGGGGAGTGGTCAGACCAGCCCATGGGCCGTATCTCTGCTGAGAGTAGCATAGGTAGAATTTCCTGGGCCACAAATATATAATCCAACCTGCTATAAGATTTGTGTAACGTGGAGTAGTAGGTGAAGTCTTTATCACCTGGGTGTATTTCCTGATATTATTTTTAAACCTTTGCCCCTCTAATTTAAGACTATGTCCTCTTGTTGTGGTTTTTCTTCTTTTAAATATAGTCTCCTCCTTTACTGTGTTGATTCCCTTTATGTATTTAAATGTTTCTATCATATCCCCCCTGTCTCGTCTTTCCTCCAAGCTATACATGTTAAGATCCTTTAACCTTTCCTGGTAAGTTTTATCCTGCAATCCATGAACCAGTTTAGTAGCCCTTCTCTGAACTCTCTCTAAAGTTTCAATATCCTTCTGAAGATACGGTCTCCAGTACTGCGTACAATACTCCAAGTGAGGTCTCACCAGTGTTCTGTACAATGGCATGAGCACTTCCCTCTTTCTACTGCTAATACCTCTCCCTATACAACCAAGTATTCTGCTAGCATTTCCTGCTGCTCTATTACATTGTCTGCCTACCTTTAAATCATCAGAAATAATCACCCCTAAATCCCTTTCCTCAGATGTTGAGGTTAGGACTCTATCAAATATTCTGTATTCTGCCCTTGGGTTTTTACGTCCAAGATGCATTATCTTGCACTTATCCACATTAAATGTCAATTGCCACAACTATGACCATTTTTCTAGTTTACCTAAATTATTTGCCATTTGGCTTATCCTTCCTGGAACATCAACCCTGTTGCATATGTGAGTATCATCAGCAAAAAGACATACCTTACCACCAAGACCTTCTGCAATATCACTAATAAAAATATTAAAGAGAATGGGTCCAATTACAGATCTGAGGTACCCCACTGGTGACAAGTCCATGCAGGGCCACCATCAGAAATTTTGGGGCCCCTGATGCAGTTCAAAGTCTGGGCCCCCGGACCCACCCCTGTGTCTGCCCACGGGGCCTATTCTGTGTCCGCCCACAAGGATGCCCTGTCTGTGTGGTGTGTAAAATGGATACAGATTGCACATTTGTATAATGGATGTAGTTTTGTGTGTTTTAGATAAAGTGTGTGTTTGTGTAGTGAATGCAGAGTGTGTTTGTGTTGTGGTTTTAGTGGTGAATGCTGTGTGTTTGTGTTGTGGGTTTAGTGTGTGTATGGTGAATGCAGTGTGTGTTTGTGTTGTGGTTTGAGTGTGTGTGTATGGTGTATGCAGTGTGTGTTTGTGTTGTGGTTTTAGTGTGCGTATTGTGTATGCAGTGTGTGTTTGTGTTGTGGTTTTAGTGTGTGTAAATTAGTAAAATAGGGGGCTGCATTGGGGGGGGGCTTTTTGGTAGTTTAAAAAAAAAAAAAACATTTTAACACCATTTTATTCCCCCCTCCCTGTTTCTTACCTGACTAGGGAGGGGGGAATTGCATCCCTTGTTGTCTGGTGGAGGGAACCAGCCGCTGTACAATGTAGACGGGGGCCAGCCAGCACCATCTTAACTTTCCAGCAGCTCCTGTGCCTGTAACTCTTGCGAGCTGTGCCTGAATGCTGCGCGTAGCGTTGCCATGGTAACCCGTGACAACGCTCTGCCGGCCATGGAGCTTGCGAGAGTTTCAGGCACAGGAGCTTCTGGAGAGTTAAGATGGTGCTGGCTGGTCTCCGTCTGCATTGTACAGGTAGCCGGGGCCCGCAGGTGCACATATAGATAGCGATAATCACTATCTATATGTGCGCATATGAAATGTGCGGCCCGGGACTCCCAGAGCAGTCCAGGCGCCCTAGGACCGCCGGGCCCATGACAACCGTTACCGTTATGGTTGTCATGCCCTGATGGCGGCCCTGAGCCCATGCTTCGAATATACCCCATTGACTACAACCCTCTGTTGCCTGTCACTCAGCCACTGCCTTACCCATTCAACAATATTGGAATCCAATTAAAGATTGCAGTTAATTGATAAGCCTTCTGTGTGCAACAGTGTCAAAAGCCTTACTGAAATCTAGGTAAGCAATATGTACTGCACCACTCTGATCTATAATTTTAGTTACCCAATCAAAAGAATCAATAAGATTAGTTTGGCATGATCTCCCTGAAGTAAACCCAGGTTGTCTCTGATCTTGAAATCCATGTGTTTTTAGATGTTCAACAATCCTATCCTTTAACATGGTTTCCATCACTTTCCCCACTACTGAAGTAAGGCTTACTGGCCTATAGTTGCCCGACTCCTCCCTACTACCTTTCTTGTGAATGGGCACAACATTCGCTAACGTCCAATCTTCTGGGACTACTCCTGTTAACAATGATTGGTTAAATAAATCTGTTAATGATTTTGCTAGTACACCACTAAGCTATTTTAATAACTTTGGGTGTATTCCATCAGGTCCCATTGACTTATTTGTCTTTACTTTTGATAGTTGAAATACAACCTCTTCCTCTGTAAACTCACATGTAATAAATGACTTATCCTTTTTCCTAACTTAGGCCCCTTTCCTTCATTTTTATCTTTAAATACTGAACAAAAATCATTAAGGCAGTCAGTTAGACCTTTATCCTCTTCTACATACCTTCCTTCTTTTGTTTTTAATCTAACTAATCCTTGTTTTACTTTCCTTTTCTCATTTATGTATCCTCTTCTGCAACTTTCACTAGTCTAATACTATCCTTACCTTTTTGTGTCATTTTACCCCACTCCCTCTAGCATGTAAGCTCACTGAGCAGGGCCCTCAACCCCTCTGTCCCTGTGTGTCCAACTTGTCTGGTTACAACTACATGTCTGTTCGTCCACCCATTGTAAAGCGCTGAGGAATTTGATGGCGCTCTATAAATATCATAATAATAATAATAATTAAAAAAAATGTTTTGTCCCCTTTTTTTACTGACTGTGCTGTTTTCTCTTCTGTGTGTGATTTGGAAGCTCTTATAACTTGCTTAGCCTCTTTCTGCCTAATCTTATAGATCATTCTGTCTTCTTCACTCTCTGTTTTTTTTTTATAATGACTAAATGCTAACTTTTTGTTTTTTTTACTATTTGGCCACATCTGCGGAGTACCACAGTGGTGTCTCGAATTTTTTTACATTTTGTAAAATTACAGTACACCGTTTTATCCACCCTAGGTATCCCAACAGCTTCCCTAAACCCAGCTTACCCTTATGTTAGGCTTAATTATCTTGGAGTAGCAATAGTTTTATTTTAACTTTAGAAACCACTTGCCTAGAGGTTAAGACATAATCTGTAGGCCAGACCCAGGCATCACCCTGAACCCATGCACCAACTGATGCCTCATCTCGCCCTGCACAGATCTAGCAATTACTTGGTCCCTGTTTGTAATGGCTCTTCCTAAAATCCTGTGGGACAAATAACACCACGGCTGCCATTTCTCTTAAATCTAGACACCAGGTACGCTCTTCGGCTTGCTATTGTCAGGTACCAACATATATAGATGCAAAGAGCAGTACATACTTTCATTTTCTTTTGTGTTTTGCTTTTTACATTTTAATTTGCTGGATACCATCTACTGATTGTGGGTTCTCTCCCAGATTTTAACAGAAGCCCTCATTTATTCACTGCAAACATCTGGCTACCTTCATAGATTTATTTTTATGCACCGTACACTTGCGTGTGGAAAGACTTAATTATTTTTTTAGCTTCCAGACTTTCAGGTACCAATAAGTCAGTTACTGTACATACTTTCCTTTTACTATATATATATATATATATATATATACATATATATATATATATATATATACATATATATATATATATTATTTTCCTAATCACAACTATCTGAATGCCTACTACTATTTTTTGTTCTGGATGCACTCAACATCATAAAACGTATTTTACTACTTGTTATTTCCTGTAATACTATTTTTTTGTCTACAAGCCAAAAACGGTATTTACTAAGTTTTGTGTTTTTTTTGTTTTGTTTGTTTTTTTATATATTTTGCTGGTCAGTACCTGATGATTGGAGATATTCTCCCTGCCTTCACTACGCCTTTAATGTCCAACTGAGGCTGATTGCTTGTTTTCTGACTTTGCATTTGAACTTTATACAATTTAACAGCCACTGCACCATTTGAGTCCCTCTGTTCCCTTTGTAACATATTCACTTGGCATAAGAGCATAAGATGGAGTTACCAGGCTGCGACTATAAACTATCAATGCAAATACACTATGAACTTAGCTTTTAGAAATGTAAGTAGAATGCCAAACCCCTTTAAACAGTTACTGTTATGGAATGACACTATATTTTCTTTTTTCTTTTCTATTGGGTACACTGCCATCTCGTGGACTACAAACAAAATAGCTATTGTGGATTGAAGCAGAAGTTCAGTGTAAACAAATAAACTGATACGTTACTGCTTAATCTTCTTTTTGCTATGCTATTGCTATATTTCTCATAATTGACATTGCTATTGTATTATCTTTGATACGGTGGGGGGGGGGAATTTGCACAGGTAACCCCTGTTATTCGTTCAGGCAGCCAAGGTTTGGAGATTCCAGTGAGGGAGTCGAGGTAAGATGTGACAAATGTGGACTTACGTTTTTTAATTCGCTATGAATCTACCTGAAAACCTAACAAATCTCGCTTTAGTGAATAACTCTGGAGATATTTTTAGGAGAATTTTACTGAATTGCTGTGAAGTAATTCAACCCCTCTGTTCCTGTGTGTCTAACTTGTCTGGTTACAACTACATGTCTGTTCGTCCACCCATTGTAAATCGCTGCGGAATTTGATGGTGCTATATAAATAACATAAAAATAATAAAAGTAAACACTTTTGGGTAATTATCACGTTACCTTTATTAAATTGCCTCTAATAAATACCTGACGGCCAATCGGGTCAAACTAGGGGGTGTGTGTATTTAGAATAAACATATTTACTATTCTTGCAGAGCACATTTCCATGAATTTTATTTCTATGGAGCTCCGCATTATGTTCATGCACACTAATGTATGAACAGAAATGTCTAGTTTATCCTAGTTGTAAATATGATATCAAAGAAATTACTTAAAAGAATAGCATTCAAAAATCAAGGTATGCACAAAACTATCCACAAATAGTGTATCACAAAAAAAAAACGCCACCTATTTACCCCTTCACTACCAAACTCTTAAAAAAATAGGATAACAATTTTAAAAAGATGCATAGCTAGCACATTGCTATATTATCTCGCTTTTTATTTGATCACATGTGGTATAAATATTAGTGCTATTTTTGCTTTTAATTTATTTTTTTGTTTCTTATGTTTAAAAGTTTTCATGTAGTATATTTTTATTTTTATTTGACTTCATTTTCACTAATCTATTTTATTTAATGCATTTTACACTGAATTGTATGTTAATATCATTATGAAGTATTGTTTTAAATGTTCTATATGTTTATATAGTTATGTTTTGCTTTATTTAATTTGATTTTCATTTGACATCTATTAGTTTTGAGAATCAATATATAATTCCTTATATTTTGTTGTTATGGTATAATTTCAGGACTATACACATCTATTAAAAATATACTTTAGTGTTATTATCTGTGCATGATGCATGATAGTATGATACATATAGATAGTAGGATATGTGAAAACAGAAATGAGACATACATAACTCTGTGTAGTCCTGAGAGGGGAAGGTATTATGAACAGAAATGTGAAATTTGTGAATCTAGGTCTGCATAGTTGTTGATATTTATTTATAAAATATTTTACCAGGAAGGATACATTGAGATTTCTCTCGTTTTCAAGTAGGTCCTGGGTCCACAAAACATTGCATTGATACAATAGGGTACAATAAAATACAAAAACAATATTAATACACAATATATACAAAATTTTACATAGACCAGGTAGGAAATATATAATCACCCATGACAGGTGCATTCTGTTTTGAGATATGTGGGAGGGATCTCTTAAAGGACTTTAGGATTGGGGAAGATTTAAAAAGTGTGCGAGAGGTTGTTCCATAATTGCGGTGCTCTGTAGGAAAAGGAGGATCGGGCTGCTTTCTTTTTGTATTGAGGTAGACTAAATAAAGTGCTGGTACTGGATCGGAAGTTATAGCAGG
Organism: Pelobates cultripes; assembly: GCA_933207985.1. Classification (NCBI taxonomy): domain Eukaryota; kingdom Metazoa; phylum Chordata; class Amphibia; order Anura; family Pelobatidae; genus Pelobates; species Pelobates cultripes. The sequence continues at coordinate 133,773,894 of OW240920.1, forward strand.
TGAACAGCCGGGGAGAGCATTCTCTTCAGGTAGGTTGGGAGCTTCCCAGAAAAGATCTTAAACACAAGGCTGGAAAGATGAAGGGATTCCAGCGACAGCCAGTTTAGTTCTTTTAGCGTGTCACAATGGTGGTGTTGTAGTTACATTATAGCACAAAGCAGCAGCATGAGTTGTTTTTTCCTCTTTCTTCCTTGGGTAATTATCAGTACTTAAAAATATGGCTAGTAAAGATAAAACTAAAACTACAGCTAAAAAAAGAAAAAGTCAAAAGGGAAAGGGAACAGAACAGCAGAAGAGACAAAAATCTATCAGGCTTTTTTTCACCTACCTCCCAAAAAGATTTAGGTAAAACTCCAATAAGTCCCCCGTTAGCTCAGAAGGTTAGACTATCATTGGGAAAGGTACAAGCAGCAGAATAACTGGACCTATCCACTGATCAGGAGTACTCAACAATTACTCCAGATCTACTAAAAGCTTCATTAGAAGCTCAATGGAAGCTCATAAAATCAGAGATACAACTTAATGCACAAGAAATTAAGGAAGACATCAAATCCGATCTACTGGAGATAGGTAATAGAGTCCAGTCTATGGAAGGGAAACTTGAATCTATACAGGCTTCCACGCAGGATACTAAAAACAAACTAGAACAACTAGAATCAAAGGTAGATCAAATGCAGGTCAGGTTAACAGATTTAGAAGATAGGCCTCATAGAAGCAACGTAAGAATCAGGAACATACCTGAAATCATTACCACAGATAAATTAGAACAGTACCTGCTTGAATTTTTCTATATGCTAGGAATTACAATAGACTCTTCTCAGTTAATGATAGATAGATTTCATAGACTTCATAAACCATCATCAGTACCTGCAACCTATCCCAGAGATGTAAAAGTAGCCTTTACATCTTATAGAATAAAATCACGATTAATGAAGGCCTTTATAGATAAACAGCAAAAATCTGAAAAAATTTAAAGATTTAAAAATCTTCCAGGATCTTTCTTTCTCCACAAGATCTGCTAGGAGAAGCTTTCAAACAGAAACAGAGGAAATGCGGACTAAAGGTATTAAATATAGCTGGGGGTTTCCCACCAGTCTGATTGTGCATAAGGATGGCACTAGATTAGTACTTAAAACCCGACGAAAGTAAGTATGTGGGGAGTACCATATCAGATAGGAAGGGGGTGAGGGAGGGAGGTTAAGGGGAGGAGATGAGGGAAAGGAAGACACACCTATTTATTTTTTTTCACACTTTGGAGGTAAATATTGTACAACAATGAACGTGTTACATATTCACAAAACACCACAGTTCGAGTCTGAATTAGAGACTCTTATAAACGTATTTAACAAATAAAGTGTAAATGATGAAGAAGGGAGGAAAGGAAAAAAAAGATTTTTTTTTAGATGGTTATCATATAAGATATAGATATAGATAAAAGAAGCACATAAACACAAATTACTATATGAGAAGACACAGGGATAAGATCCCTTTTATGTATATATATACACAAAATTCAGTTGATGGAATTGTTTAGAAAAGGTGGATAGTATGAAAATATTAAAATAATTTATACAGAATTTACTCTATTTACAAAGGAAAGAAATTAATTAATAATTATTTGTAAAACACTTATATAGATATAGGCATTACTTTTGCACAATATAAAGACAAAGTTTCCAGGTATTCAAATCTAATATTATCTCTCCCTTTTGTATAGTACTCGCCTCTGCTTGACACTAGTTGATATAGAAATTTTCTCTGTTTGAGATGTCTGTAGATAGCAGAGGGAAAGGGAAGAATGAAATAGAGAGTAGAGGCTAAGGGGATAACGGATTGGCAAAATTTACTTCATATATGATTTAATTCCTTTCCCCTTTTTTTTCCTTCTATCCGTTCCCTTCTTAATGTTTTTAAATTTATTTATTTATTTATAAAATATTTTACCAGGAAAGATACATTGAGATTTCTCTCGTTTTCAAGTATGTCCTGGGTCCACAAATCATTGCATTGTTACATTAGGTACAACAAAATACAAAAACAATATTAATACACAATATATACAAAATTTAACATAGAACAGGCAGGAAATATATAATCAACCATGACACGTGCATTCTGTTTTGAGGTATGTAGAGAGGGATCTCTTAAATGACTTTAGGCTTAGGGAAGATTTTAAATTGTGCGGGAGGTCGTTCCACAATTGCGGCGCTCTGTAGGAGAAGGAGGATCGGGCCGCTTTCTTTTTGTATTGAGGTAGACTAAGTAAAGTGCTTGTACTGGATCGGAGGTTATAGAAAGTGGGAACAGCTGGGGAAAGCATTTTGTTCAGGTAGGGTGTGAGTTTCCCAGAAAAGCTCTTAAAAACAAGGCTGGAAAGATGAAGGGTGCGTCTGGATTCCAGCGACAGCCAGTTTAGTTCCTTTAGCATGTCACAATGATGGGTCCTGTAATTACATTGTAGCACAAATCTGCAGAACGAGTTATACAATGTGTTGAGTTTATTAATGTGGGATTGCGATGCAGACGCATATACTACATCCCCATAATCAATGATTGGCATCAGCATTTGCTGTACAATCTTTTCCTTTACTGTAGGGCTTAGGCAGGCTTTGTTTCTGTACAGGGCACCTAATTTTGGATAAAGTTTAGATGCAAGCTTTTCTATGTGCAGGCCAAAAGATAGATTGGGGTCTAATATCATACCCAAGTATTTGAAAGAGTGGACCGCGGTCAGTGTGCCATTTGAATTTGTTTTGATGGATAGGTGGGGATTGTGTAATTTGTGTAATTTAGGTACCGTTCCAAAGATCATTGTGACAGTTTTGTCAGTGTTCAGGAAGAGTTTGTTTTTTGCGATCCACTTTTCTACCTCTGTAAACTGGTCTTGGAGCAAAGCCTCAAGTTGAGGTAGATTGGATTTGCTCGCATAGATTACCGTGTCATCTGCGTACATGTGTACATTTGAGGATTGGCAGACATTAGGCAGATCATTTATAAATAATGTAAATAGTAGGGGGCCGAGAATGGAACCCTGGGGAACACCACACGTGACCGGGAGAGGGAGGGAGTCACTGTCAGAAATGGACACATATTGCGAGCGATCCGATACATACGATCGAAACCAGTTTAAAGAATGATCACCAATACCTGAGTTTTCGAGTTTGTGCAGTAGAATGTCGTGGTCTACTGTGTCAAAGGCCTTAGCAAAATCAAGGAAAATAGCTCCAGTTAGGGCTCCTTGTTCCATGCCAGTTTGGATGTCATTGCAAACTTTTAGGAGGGCAGTTGTAGTGGAGTGATTCTGGCGAAAGCCCGATTGATCAGGGGTCAGATAGTTTAATTGTTGGTAGTACTCACAAAGTTGCGTATGGACACATTTTTCTAAGATTTTTGACAATACAGGGAGCAATGATATTGGGCGATAGTTAGAAACCAAAGTAGTGTCACCACTTTTATGGATAGGCACTACTCTCGCAGTCTTCCAAAGTTTGGGTATGTATCCAGACACCAATGATTCGTTAATTAGAGTTGAGACGGGTTTAGCAATTGCCGGCGCACTGAGCTTCAACAGCATTGCTGGGATTTGATCAGGTCCGGACTGGTTTTTCATTTTTAGATTATTAAGATGTTTTTTAATGACACTAACAGGTACAGGTCTAAAATTAAACTTATCTATATTGGGCCTTTGCAAATTTAGTGGGGCCTGATCCACATTTGTAGTTTCAGGATGCGTGTCATTTATTAGCTTGGCAATCAGGGCAGTAGAGCATCCGACAAAATAATTGTTAAAGGCATTTGCTACATCTAAGGGAAGTTGCAGGGTTTGGTTACCCACTTTGACAGTGGAGGGTTGGGAGTGGATTGGGGGAGTTTGTAGTTTATTTATGACTTTCCAAAAGTTTCTAGGGTTTGAGATGTTACTGTTCAGATTTTCATAGAAATATTGGGCCTTGGCCAGTTTTGTCTGTTTTGTGCATATATTTCGCCATTGTCTATATGCACCGTGATCATTCATAGAGCCAGTACGCTTAAATTTTGACCACAAAGAATCCCGAAACTGGTACATTTGGATGAGGTCAGCTGTGATCCAGTTCATATGCGCTCCTTTTACCCTCACCTTACGCAGCGGGGCATGCAAATTCCAAATTTGTAGGAGTTCAGACTGAAAGTATTCAACAGCACAGTCTAGATCTGGGATAATGTTTAATCTGTGCCATGGGAGATTCTTGATGTCATTTAAAAAGGATTCAAGATTAAATCTTTTGAAGGACCTAGTTATTTTAACCTTGGGAGAGGATTTAATAGCCTTTATTTTGCGCACGCAGTACACTAAACAGTGATCACTGAACGTGTTTGGGAGAACACCAGCCTCCTGGATTCTATCAGGAGAAGTGGAGAGAATCCAATCTAGCAGGGTATGGTTATGGCTTTTTATGTTTATGCGAGTTGGGGAGGAGATTAATTGCGTTAGCTGCAAAGTCTTAAACAGCGTGCAAGAACTATTATTTTTAGGGTTCAGCCAATCAATATTAAAATCTCCAAAGACCAACAGTTCACTTTTTGGGTTTTGAGCTATGGTTTCACTAAGGAGATGGGCTATGTCAGATAGGGAATGCACAGGGGAGCTAGGTGGGCGGTAGATTCCTGCAACAATGATTGATTTACTGCACGGGATCTCAATTTTGACAGAAAGGAAATCAAAGATGGCAGGAGGACTAAGGTTTTGTAAAGGGGTAAACTTTATGGAATTGTCAACATAAATAACAATGCCTCCTCCTCTCTTTGCTCTGTCATTTCTAAAACATGAATAACCCTGTATTGCAATGGCGGTGTCTGGTATTTTAGCCGTTAACCATGATTCTGAGAGCACAATGATTTTTGGTTTGTAATGGGAACACCAGGCTTGCAGTGCATCCAGTTTAGGGAGTAAACTACGGATGTTGCAGTGCACAAAAGAGAGGCCTTTTTTAGTGGGGAGATTAGGACTAGAATTAGCTGGGGGACCAGGGTTAGACTCCACATCATTTGCAAGGGCAAGTAACATAAGGAGTAGGAATTTGGACATCATCTTTGTTTGGCCATATAGTGAATGGGATAATTTATAATTTTGTGAGTTGGGGGTAGGAGGGCTATTTTTTATAACTCTCCACCAGCACTCAGCAGCTAAGTTAAAGGAACAGAGCAGGCCATGGTGTATTATAATTTGTGTTCCAGTTTGAGGTGCGTGCTTATGCTGGTAGTGGTGTGAACAAAATTGGATTGAGAAAAGGGTTATTAAGAATAACAGTATGGTTATAGGATTCATGTTAGTGGTATGAGGTGTGTAGTTGAAAATGAAACAGAAATTGTGAGAAACTATTTTTTTTTTTTTTTTTTTAAATAGAAGTATATGGTTTTAGTGTGTGATATATCTATTTGTAGTGAGAGAGGGTATGTGTTCTATAGGGTTAAGAGATTGAAAGGGTGTGCTGATCAGTGGTTGCACCTGTCATTTCAGTAGATTGAAAGTTGTGTGGGAGACTATCTATAAAGGAGAAAATGACCATGGGGTGGGTGGGTGAGGGGTAGGGTGGGGTGGGAGGGAAAAGTCAGTCTTCCAGAAGGCTACCTGTTTCAAATGGCCATGGAACAGCTGATGGAGCTCTGAGTTCTATGCTGGACTGGGTATGTTTAAAAATCAGACTGTGGGAGAGAGATGTATATTAGGGTCAGATGGGCTAAGAGATGGGGGGGTGCATAGATGGACATTTGATTTAAGGTCATTTAAGGAGAAACAAAAAGCAAAGATTGAGAATTACAGAGATAAGACAGAGGTATTTGAGTAGGGAAATAAAACCATTAAACAAGGAACAGGAAAGATATATGGGCCTGAGCTGGTTAAACTAACTTTTAACATGATGGACAAAGACAAAGGTGATAAAATACTTTGCATGATTAGCACAGGCTATAGTTACAAAGACATGAAAATGTATACATTTAAAAGAATAAAACTAAATAATATATACTAAATATAAAAACATACACATACAACAAAAATTAACAAAGTGCACCAGCCCCAGCAAACACAAGTTAGACTCATTGTGAGGAACATTAAATTCTTTCTCTAGATTGTGCTAGCAGAAATATAGCAAATATATGTTTTAATTTCAAATAATTTAAACATATGGTCTACTACCATGGATTCAGTGACAAACTGAGCAGGAGAACACTCACCCAGCCAGTTCTCTTGCTCCTTGACACTTTCTGAGGGAGCATGGATTGCAATGATGCCAATGTTCTTGCAGCAAAACCAGCATGCTGGCATCAGTATTAAGGATTGGCACTTCCACTACCAGGGCCAATCACAGAAGACAGAGGGCAGCAATGGTGGGTGGGTGTTTCAGTACTGTACTACTCACAGATCTTCTGAGATGGCGTCACTGGAGTGACTGGCTGTAGGTAAGTACTAATAGAACAGCTCCCAAAGCAATATATATGGTTACCTGTCCTGATGAAAGCTCCATGTTGGAGCTGAAACGTTGATATTTTATATAGAATAAATAAAAGCAAAATTTTACTACTTCAACCAAGTCCCAGGAGTGCGATTGTTTCTACACCCATATCTACCTTTGCCACAACCAGCACCGAGCACTACAAAAGTCTTCTTGGAGTGCAAGCTACTACGATGTATATATATATATATATATATATATATATATATATAAATAATTTATCCTTAAAATAAATTATGCATTTAGTGACGTGGGGACAGTTATCTGTTAGACACTATACTTAGATGTGTGGAGTTGAATTCTATTTCTGGATGTGTTGGAGCAAATAGGGATGTTCTCATATAGATTATCTATAAGAACCAATTTAAAATAATTTTTTAATTCGGCTACAAAAAGTTAATTTCTGAAGATGTTAGCGGTTTACTTACGTTGCTGCATTCTTTCAGATACACTTTTTTTTATTTCTCCAGATGCAATATAGTCTGAAAAGAAGAAAAACAATCATAAGAAAACAAGATTTTTTTCCTAGTTTGTTGCACAATTTTAAGTGCTTCAAACTGTGTTTATTTGCCTTCTTTTGGATCAACAGCAAAAAAAAATGTTTAAAAAGCCTGAACTTGATGGACGCATGTCTCTTTTCAGGCTATGTAACTATGTAACACAGTGCAAAGTGTAACATTTTTATTCAACCTTCCCAGTTGTTGGAGCGGTTAGAAACTCTAACAGGGGCAAAAGAGTCACCGCAAAGCTGCCCCCAAAAAATGGTGAGGGGCAAGAGGAGGAGCAGTAAAACAATCTATACTTCCAAGAAGGATTTTTCACCAGGTACTCTGACTGCAGCTAATGAAGAAGACAGACCACCAGTGATACTGTTTTTTAAACTTGCTGTGTCTGTGTGGGAGATGGAGCCTGTGCCATCGATTCTAGTGTGAGACTAGGTTTAGCTTACTGTTGTATCCACCTAGCTGTCTACTGCTAGTAGCACTTGAAACACTTTAAATGAGAGATAGGAGAATTACATTTTGTTGTGAGCGGGGCCCATTTACTCATCTTGGGCCCAAAGCAGCTGCCCCACTTGCCCTCTGCCCGCAACAATTTCTTTTAGGATCACTAATCCTAAAAGAAATTGTTACGGGCAGTGGGCCCACTCTATGGGCGCCACACTGTAAGGAGGCCCATAGGGTGGCCCATGCATTTAGGGCCAGGCAAAGAGCATTTATCAGCAGGACTGGATTTTTTGGATGGGTTCTGTGCTCATTTAACAGCCCATTTCACATCAGCAGCACTGGAGGAAGTGATAGCCAGTCACTTCCTCCCAGAGAGACATAAAGGCTTTTCAAGTGTAAATGTTTAATGTGTGTGTGTGTGTACCAGTATGTCTCTCAGTGTTTGTGTCAGTATGTCTATTAGTGTGTGTGTCTGCGTGTGTGTCAGTATGTCTGCCATTATATGTGTCTGTGTATCTGTATGTTGTCATTGTGCTTATCTGTATCTATATTCTGTCAATTTGTGTATCTGTGCTTATGTGTTTGTGCCAGTATTTATACAGTTGTGCTCAAATGTTTGCATACCCTGGCAGAAATTGCGAAATTTTGGCATTGATTTTGAAAATATGACTGATCATGCAAAAAAAAATATTTTATTGAAGTATAGTGATCATATGAAGCAAATTATTATCAGATAGTTGCTTGGCTCCTTTTTAAATCATAATGATATCAGAAATCACCCAAATGGCCCTGATCAAAAGTTTACATACCCTTGAATGTTTGGCCTTGTTACAGACAAACAAGGTGACACACTTAGGTTAAAATGGCAATTAAAGGTTAATTCTCGCCATCTGTGGCTTTTTAAATTGCAATTAGTGTCTGTGTATAAATAGTCAATGAGTTTGTTAGATCTCATGTGGATGCATTGAGCAGGCTAGATACTGAACCATGGGGAGCAGAAAGACCTGTGTAACAAGGTAATGGAACTTTATAAAGATGGAAAAAGTTAGAAAAGATATCCAAAGCCTTGAAAATGCTAGACAGTACTTGTGACGGTAGTCACCATTACCTGGACCTTCAAACAGACTATTTATGTAGGTGGGGGCGGGTGGGGGCCCTAAAGTAAAATAAGGGAGGGGGGACCCATTGTCCTCCCCCTGGCCCTCACCCCAGAGCGGTGGGCGGGGGCCCTAAAGAATAAGGGGGGGACCTATTGTCTTCCCCCCTGGCCCTCACCCCTGGGCAGTGGGTGGGGGCCCTAAATACCAATAAGGGGGGGACCTATTGTCCTCCCCCCTGGCCCCAACCCCTGAGCGGTGGGTGGGGGCCCTAAATTAGAATGGGGGGGACCTACTGTCCTCCACCCGGGCACCCACCCCAAGCGGTGGGTGGGGGCCCTAAATATCAATAAGGGGGGACCTATTGTCCCCCCCCAGCCCCCACCCCTGTGCGGTGGGTGGGAGCCCTAAATTAGAATAAGGGGGGGACCTACTGTAGAGGCAAAATTTACTAATACTAAGTAATTTTTTACTTGGTTTCCATGGTAACTACTTCACATGAAAAACTTGATTCCAAAAGTTTTTACAGTGTCTCAAATGTTCAATTATATCAAAACCCTGCCAAGAGCCCTGGACGTTGACAACTATTTGCTAAACTTAAAACTTGCAAATCAAATCTGAATGGAAACATGGAGGCCAAAATTGCTGATTTGATTTTTTTTTTTTTTTAACTCTGCTGTAGTCACAACATTGTCTCTGGTGAAATTGACCTCCAAGAACAAAGACCTTGTATCTTGTGCAATACGTCCTGACAATATAGCAGTATGAAAGTTCAATAGGCTCTATTTTAGCTGCATGGTGTCTGATTCTGAGAGGCATGCCACCCTTAGGTTCAGATGCAAGCAGTCTCCACAAATCCAGATGCACATAAAAGGTATTTTATTAAATCCAATGATTAAAAAATATATATTTTTAAAATTAGCAATAAATCACTTTGACTTTGATTTATTGATGTATTGCTAATTTTAAAAGTATACTTTTTTAATCATTGAATTTAATAAAATACCTTTTACCTGCATCTGGATTGGTGGAGAATGCTTGCATTGAAACCTAAGGGTGGCACCCCCCCTCAGAATCAGGCACATTGCATAGCCTATTGAAAGGCTCTATAACACGTGAGTGCCATGGTAATTTATATCTTTTATACTGCTGTATTGTCAGGATGCATTGCACGAGATCTTGTTATCAATCTTTGTTCTTTGAGGTCAATATCACCATAGACAAGAGGGAAGACGTCCCCCAAAAATAAAAATTCTTGCACCAGGGTGCTCTCCACTTTAGTTCTGCCACTGCACTGGGGTGGAGGATGTGATTACATGCCAGGGAGTCAGGGGCAGGGGCAGCAAACATGGTGCCCAAACAAATACTTGACCAAGCTTGCCCAGGCTCCAATCAGTATTAAAGATGACCCTGGTTGTGAGACTAGGTAATCAATATACAGTTTGCTTTTTTTTGGTGGGCGGTGTGGTGTATAAATTTGAGGTACTCAGTCTGACTATGGGAGCTCCATTACAACGTAAAGTATAAGTAAGCAAATGAGAAACTTATCTTTACCTTTTGTATATGACAGGATTCTTCAGCCATATACAAACACCGTGAATCAAACAGTGTTCGAAAACCAACAGTTAGTCTTTTGCCTCACTCCCTGCTTCTGTGCTAAAGTTCATGGAGACAAAATGTCAGTTTTTAAACACTGTCTGATCCAAGGTGCATGTGTATGGATGAAGGATTCTGTCAAATATAAGAAGCAGGAATGAATTTCTCATTTGTTTACATTCTTCTAGTTCCCATTCTAGTCAGAGTTCCCTGAATAGACAATTTAGCATTTTTGCCAAACATCAGTCAAGCCTTGATAAAGGGTGAAAATCAAGCACAGTTTAAGAACCAGGACATACATATTCTGCTCTGCCCTTCATTAGTATGAGTTATACTCATGGGTTGCAGGTTCCATTGGTACTCGACAAAAGCTAAAATACAGGCAGCTAGGGACTGTAACTCCCAATAATCTCAGGTAGTGAAGAGGAGTTTTTTTTTCTTTTCTTTTTTTTATCATCATCAATTTATTCATAATTGTTAATTTTCATCTCAAATATTGAAGAATTTTACTTAGTTGACAATAATAACTAATTTTAGTTTAGTGGAAGTGTGAGGGACCCTCTAAGCCATGTTCCCCCAAACACCCACCTGTTCTCAAAAGACTATAAACACTATGGACTTACCCTCCAACCCATGCCTCCCAGCCCAGATCCCATGCCATGCAGCCAGAGCCACTGAGGGGGCTGCTGAGACATGACCAGCACTCTACCAAGCACTCTGGAACTCTGAGCTAGATCCGAGGCTAGCCGCATTCCTCTAAACTTTTGCACTTCCATCTTATTCTGGCTAGTCTCATCTGCTTTTTTGACAGAATGGGAGCTCCAGAGAGGCCTTTCTGAACATATATGACATGTGGGGGTGTTCTGCTATAGTGTTTGTGTGTTCTGGGTGTCTTTGTATCTGGGAGATAATGAGTTTGACCGAGAGCTGACACAATTATCTCCCAGACACCGAGGCGCATGTGCAGGCTTATATCACAATAAATGGAGACCCCATGTTGGGAGTCTGACTATACATCTGTGTGCTTAGTTCAATAAAAACAGTCCTTCCTAACCCTTCACTAAGTCTTGGGTAGTGAGACAACGGTATATCTTGCAGGAGAGCATAATCACTCTGGAGCTATATTCACTGGAAAAGGACAACCTAATTGGTAGTAACCCATCTACTCAAGGGTATAAAGCCACAGGAATAAATTATGAATGTTAGACTGAGGATTCCTAGGATACCCATACATGAGTGTCCTTCAAAGTAGCACTGTTGACACATTTTGTTATATTTATATACATTGCTTAATATATTAATTAACTGACATGCAATCCTAATTGCCCCAGCATAGTGTATTTCATACTCACAGAACAGGAACACAAGGATTGTCAGAGCTATCAAGAACAGGAACATTATTATTAGTAGAACCTTTAAGATCACAGTAACTCTTCCAGGTGTAGAATTATTCTCTGCAACTGTTAAGACAGACATTTAAAAACAGAATATAAAATATCAAGAAAATGAAGTAGAAGTAATTTTGATGCAGAGTCATCAATACTGAGCAATTAGCAAGAACATGTAATTGGTTTCCATGGTAACTGCTTCACATGAAAAACTTGATTCCAAAAGTTTTTACGGTGTCTGAAATGTTCAATTATATCAAAACCCTGCCAAGAGCCCTGGACGTTGACAACTATTTGCTAAACTTGAAACTCACAAATCAAATCTGAATGGAAAAAAATGGAAGCCAAAATTGCTGATTTTATTTATTTTTTTTAACTCTTCAGTAGTCACAACATTGTCTCTGGTGATATTGACCTCCATGAACAAAGACAGATAACAAGATCTTGTGCAATACGTCCTGACAATATAGCAGTATGAAAGTTCAATAGGCTCTATTTTAGCTGCATGGTGTCTGATTCTGAGAGGCATGCCACCCTTAGGTTCAGATGCAAGCAGTCTCCACCAATCCAGATGCACATAAAAGGTATTTTATTAAATCCAATGATTAAAAAATATATATTATTTGTTAAAACCTCAATAGCTAGGAATTGGAAATCTTGTATGGTAGATAATTGGGATACGATACATGTGCAAAGTATTACCCAATGTAAAATGGAAAGGACCATTACTAATTTTGCACCAAATAAGGGACTTCAATACATATACTGGGATAAATGGATTAAAAGAATAGAACCTAGATAGTGAGGCTCCCCTCTAGCCGGATTTTTTCTGTGGTATATATCTAATTTTTAATTTTTTTATTTTATTTTTCGCACCACGAATCGAGCAAATGTTTTATGTATGTGTGCCACTTAGTTTGTTAGTTTGTCATGTATTTGAAGGTATTAAAAAAAAAAAAAGGGAAAGAGAAAGGAAGAAAGACTTGTAATAATATTAAGATGAAATAAAAGGAAGAAATAGAAATTAACTAGATAAGGACAGATAGAGTAAGAGAGAATGAACAATACATATGATGATCTGGTATTCGATTATTCTATCTATGACTCCGCAAGAAATTAAATAACTAATACCATGTTCTGATGTAAAAAGAAAGAAAAAAAATATATATAGATATATTTTTAAAATTAGCAATAAATCACGTTGACTTTGATTTATTCATGTATTGCAAATTTTAAAAGTATATCTTTTTTAATCATTTGATTTAATAAAATATCCATTATCTGCATCTGGATTGGTGGAGAATGCTTGCATCGAAACCTAAGCGTGGCGCCCCCCTCAGAATCAGGCACATTGCATAGCCTATTGAAAGGCTCTATAACATGTGAGTGCCATGGTAATTTATATCTTTTATACTGCTATATTGTCAGGATGTATTGCACTAGATCTTGTTATCAATCTTTGTTCTTTGAAGTCAATATCACCAGAGACAAGAGGAAAGAAGTCCCTCAAAAAGAGACTCCAAGGCATATAAATTGGAGCCAGGTGTAAGGCTCTAAGCATTGTAAATGAAGATCCAAAGGGATATAGTGGGAAGACATTTGCTTCTTATTCTGTGTAAACAGTCTTCACTATTATTGTGTTTTCTCTGTTTTTATATTTTTTGAGGTGCATATCATCCAAAGAAGTTGTATCGCTCCTAGATTTAAGATAAGGCCAGGGACTTATTCATTTGAATATCAATTTGTACTTGAAACTTGTTACTGCACACTGTCAAATACCCTGAGGAAGTCCTGCAGAGGGACGAAAAGTGTAGGACCCCTGGTGGTGACTCAGAGATACTACACCCATTGTTTTTAACCTTGATGTAAATGATTAATTCTTTTTTTATTACATACCGATTGTGCACTACAACTTTTATTTTCTCTCCTTAGAGGACATATACTCCAGCCAACCTGTGGTGATTTGAATACAGACTGAAGATTGAATCCCTGGAAGGATTTTATACTTTAGACAGTTCTACTTCAGTGAAAGTGTGAGTGGCCATTTGCGAAACGCAGCACTTACAGTTAATTCATATACACAGTTATACGCTAAGTCTTTTTGTTTGTTATTGGTGTAGCGGAGCTGCAATATTAAATCCCAATATCTCCGCTGGTAAAATAAAGTAATCCAAGAAAAGCGCTGAATGAAGGCAATATCCCAATTTCCACAGTAACCGGACGAAACACAGTTCTAGGAGTCAACTGAAGTTTTATTCACAGGTCACAGTATTTATATGGTTCCCCATGCAAGGGATTTCCTTAATCACTTTACAGGGGTTGTACAGTAGGGGACTACATAGGGAACTGAACATACAGGACCATTTTCCCACCATGCACTGCTGTACGAGAGGGATACTCCCATAAGAATATCCTGTTAAGTGGATTATCCCTTGCTATTTAACCAAATGACATCTAGATAGATAGCTGGGATCTGAGCGCATACTTCGGGAAACTACCGCTCAGATCCCAGCACAATTAGCCGAATGCCACATTAAATATACTTTAATATGAACGCATAAGAAAACACACGAACAAACAGTTTGATTGGAAGTACCGAAAGACCGGTGGTCCTGAACGGTCTGGAAGTCCAGCGGTGTTCATGCTGTCGAGTAGCCGATTTTAGTTCCAGGCACTCTACGACCAAACACCGCTGGGCTACAAGTGAATCCAAGATGGCCTCCGCCGCATGGTTGGTATCCGAACGGCGGCCACCCTGCGAATCAATTAACCGGGGAAAGATACATTGTTGCAATCTGTTAATGGGAGCCACATGACCTCCTGTGTGTGGTCTCCCATTCGGTACTTTGTTCGTTTCACGAACAGTGTTGAAAGTCACTGTTCGTGAAACTACTATTGGAATGCTAGCGTCTTTCGCACCACTAGCATACGAATGCCCTCTATCCCATATTTAAGCGAACACTTAAAATAAGCTAGATATCACACAGTCTCTCCAGGACAACCATTATACATAAAAGAATAGTCTTAAATATCTAGGTTTGCCACAATTGGTTTAGCCGATCATCCCCTATTTTTTGCATATATTTAATGGAAGACAGGAGGAAGTCTTTGGGGATACCATTGAAAGCATCATCTTGTACAGGGAAGTTTTTATCTGCTTGTACCTTATTTGGCACTGATTGCACCTTTGGTTTGTGTGCACATATATTTGTGTTTTTCTTCCACTCTTGTTTGGCCAGATAATCCAGGTCACACATCAGGGCTTGCACATGATCAAGTATTGGTGCTCTATGTTTGTGTTTCTTCCACAGCGAATAGTACCTCCTTTCTGTAAACAAGTCAGCATCCTGGAGTTTATCCCATAATAGTCCTGGGCAGCCAAAGCCATGGCCCTCCGGGAACCAGTCACTCTCCAACCATAAATATTCCTGCTCTGCGTGCCACTACAGAGCACGGTACCAGTTGTCCAGTTTCACTTCCTCCTGGACCAGCATTTTCAATTTGAATAACCATTCCTCCTGAGGTTGCTTTCATTGAACCTTGGCTCATTGTCTTGTAGTTGGACATTATCAGTTGAAATATATCCTCTTAAACAGGAGTGCCGTGTCCCAGAGCTTCAAGCTCTCAGGCCAACAGGTCTGACTAGCCCATATGTTCATTAGACTTAGATTACTGTGACAACTTTATTAAAATACAAATAACCACATCATAGCAGACAACATACAACAACTTATTATAATACAATGACATATTTATAAAGGGGTGGGGAAGACAATATTTAACACAGAATTCACAATATGCAAATCTACCTGAATATGCACATTAGCAATTCTTGCTATTCACGTAGTGTATACAGCTGTGGCTATTTCCTTGCAACCAACAGTTGGTGCTGTACAGGCTCCACAGTCAAATCCACCTGGCTGATTGCAAGCATTAGCAAGACCGGAGAGCACACTAACACATAACACTGAACACTAAGTATTTTACAAACACCCTGCACCTATAATAGGCACAGGGTGACCGAAACATAATATATAGTCCAGGGACCTACATAAATAGTCTGTCTGAAGCTCCTGGTGATGGAGACTACCGTCACAGTGTGTGCTGCCTGTAATTAATGTTTACTGTCTGTATGTAATGCGTGTGGTGTGTGATGTAGGTATTCATGTAATGTATGTGGTGTTTGCTGCCTGTATGTAATGTGTGTGCATGTGCTGGCTGTACATAATGTGTGTGTAGAATATTTTTGGGGGACTGTACGTTGTGTGGTGGCTATAAATAATGTATTTCTATTGATGTGTGCTGACTGTATGTAATGTGTGCCTGTGGGGTTTGCTAGCTGTATGCAGTGTTGCTCTGTTTTGCCCCACTTTTGTCTCCTAGCTTTACTAGTGGATTTTCCTGGGTCCTTGGTGGTTCAGTGGGACCATCCTCCATCAGACCAAGATACTCATGCCATATGCTGTCATGCGGTAACACTTCTGACGCGACTCTGACTGTACTTAAGCAGTCCGCGCCAGAGAGAGGGCGCTTGGTGATTGTGTGACCTACTTCCACTCTACTTGCCGGTTCCCGAGGCTCTGACAATGTGTGACCTACTTTCACCATACTCGCCGGCTCCCGAGGCTCTGACAATATGTGACCTACTTCCGCCATACTCGCCGGCTCCCGAGGCTCTGACAATGTGGGACCGACTTCCTGGTATACATGCCGGCTCCATAGACTCTGACAAGCCGTCCTAGCCTTTGAACTAATGCATGGATGATACTGCATGCCAACGAGGATTACTGGAGAACTGATACTTGCTAATTATCAAGTGGACTATAACTTTGAACTCTTGGAGGATAACTCACCTTAACCTTAAATATACTTTTCAGCTATTCTCTGCTACCTCATTTATTGATTAACTATTTACAGCTTGCTTAAAACTTCTCTGCTTCAAGCTACTAATTATATGGAGGACAACTCCCATCAAGCTTAATCACTAGGAACTGTTTCTTGCTTTGCAAATACTTTGCTACCTGCTAAATATCATTATTGAAGATTATTCCTAGCAACCTAATGAATCTTATTTAATATATCTCTGAGGAAATACTTATTGATGAACTTTGTGTTGTTTAATGACTTTCACTTATTCTTATTGGATTATTGCCTAAATGCAATTCGTTAAGTTTAACAATTATTAAAACTTCATTTGATTCTCAAAGTGCCAGCAATCCCAAGTAGCATAACATATGCATAGGCAGAAATCATATTTTCCAGGCACTTTTAAGTAGGTATTACTGGAAGTACTACATATTGTAAGTGCATTCCTTCTTTTTCTTTTATATATACCACAAACTTACTACACTATACAGTCTTGTATTCCATGTTCATTCTCGTTTTATATTTGACACACTCCTGAGAACCACCCTAGGTGCTGCTCCTTCTGTCTGTTGACATCCTTTTTCTGACCTGGACAAAAGAGATTTTGCTTTCAGCTGCCTCCTTTACCTAAATAATTAGTGCTAGAAACTTATCTGTATTTACTTATTTAATTGATTAATTAATTAATTAATTAAAAATAAATGGGTCTGCATAACTTCAGAGTTGGGGTGCACAGTCTCCAGGTGATATGCCTTTTCAAGCATCTTCCCTCCTTTCTTCTTTTAGTACTAAGGATAGAAAAATGACTCCAATACAACATACAACATAGTGACACTATGTAAGGGGTGTAGTATCATTCAATCGCAAGGACTAGCGGAATCATATAGATAACAATACCAAAATGGTATTTAATGTGCAATTGCTCATTTTAAGTGTAACAACATTATCACTAATTATATTCCCTGGCAGTCTAGAAAGGGTCCCAGATGGTCTACTGTGGGAGCCCGAGGTTCAGTACTCATGGTCCCTGTAATTCATGTATTCCATGTAATAGCACTAAAAAGCTACAACTCCCCCAAACCAAATTCCCATGAATATAATATAAAAATATGATATCACGAACAATATTATATATTCTTAGTCTCTATTATTTATATTTTAATCTCTATTTCTTACACAATTGTTTATCATTCAATATTATGTATTCTGTATGTTAAATAGTTGCAGTTACGTGACTTTGACCATGACCACCTGACCAAGAATATTATTTTTTTCCCAGCTATAAAAGCAGATCTTGTCCAGGTTTCTGTAATACACTCTGATAAAGCCCATGCAATAATGCAAAATGTTAATGCTTTTTTTTTAATTCATATCTAATTTTAAGCAATATTATTGTAAACCTTTCCTGGACCATCCTACATTTTGTGTCTGACACCTGGATAATAGAAAGATAGATAGATAGATAGATAGATAGTATTCTATTCCATATTGTCATGTTGAAGACCACCATCACAAGATATATCTATAAACTGGAGATTATACTACTCTACACTATTTGCTGGGAGCCACTTACGGGCTCTATAAAATATGAGTGCATTTCATGTAAATATAAACCACATCTGTGTTATCTGAATACTACACTATGTTAGCATTTATTCTGTTTACATTTTATAAACATTGGACCATCCATTATCGGACTAAGATAATCACACTATATCTAGAGGCGGGAATCATATAGCCCAGTGTAACGGCACCCTCAGCATTAAAGGGTTAAACCGCCGTTTAGGAGATCTTCCCCTTCCAGATATACAGGCACAGCTACTGCAGAACACCAAACTCCCGAACCGCATGTAAAGGAATGCTCCAAACTCCCGAACTGCATACAAAATAGCACTCCAAACTCCCGACCTGGAACCTCACAAATAGCTGCTAGCAGACGAATAGGAAAAGCACCCAAGCGGCTTACACTCCTAGCAATCAGTCTCTATCAGCATACAGTAAATCCCCCCCCAAAGACGAGACAAGGCTCCGTGTTGAGGGTCAAGCAGTGGTCAAACAGAGCTGTGGGTTTATTGTTCTTATATACACATTAGTACCACCCACAGGGTTTTGGAAAACAACCAATAAACACATACAATACACCCCCCCTCTGCCTGTGATAGATCGAAGTCCTTTGTGACCAAATGAAGCATGGCTTTTCTGCCCAAAACCAGTACCACAGAGTCTTCTATCCTGGAGATAATTGGGAAGAAATCCAATTATCTCCAAGGACAGAGGCAAAACTCCATTAAGCACATGGCAGTAAAAAGACAGTAAAATAGAATAAAATACACAAGGTTACATTTATGACAAAATACAGACATGCAACATATGCCCAGATAGCTTAGGTCTGAGCGCACATTAATACTGAATGGTGCTCAGACCACACACACATACAGTTCAATCGCCATGGAGCCAAAGTCTTTTATTACACGAATAGGCTCCATGGCATAGCTATCTGGGTTAAATGAGTTAATTCAGTAAATCCGAGAATATACTGAGCGCCAGGGCAGAAATACAGGAATAGACCTTTCTGCATAGGAAAATAAAGTATTTAAATGCAGGTCCATAGTCAAAAGGCAGCAGGCAGGCAGGCAGGCAGGCAGGCAACCAGGCTTCTCCAATGCAATGTGGCGAGAGTGGTCTCGTCACACCCAGGTGCTTTTAAGTAGAGCTTACTGGAAGTCTACATATTGTAAGTGCATTTCTTCTTTTTTTATAGATAGACTCTCTTTTGGGTTGTTTCAGCTCTGAAGATATATAGTCTCTTGTTTATGAGTAATATTTGTATAGTATCTATTATTTAGTATGTACTACATTGCTTATTAACTACTATGAGCCATAGTTATAACAAAGAGTTAAACTTACGATATTGCTTATGCAAGAGAAAGCAATATAAGAGATAAACTATTTTCCTAAGAACAAAATGAACATGGGGGAATTTATCACACTGTGAACAATCAGCAGGGAAAGCATACTGAATAATGCAAGACACTGCAGTCTTCTTGGTTCAGGCCATACATGATTAAATAAATGAATTATTATTATTTCATATACGCAAGAAACGTATGGGATATGGCTGTGATTCTAAAAAGAACATAAACATAACATAGTGTTACACAGTTAAAACAATTAAATGTGCGCTATAAATGGTTGCACTCACAAAATGTAGACGTTTAAAGTGCTCACTGGGTGCCTCCCCTGATGTAGTGGGGGGCTGTGAATCCTTTCTCCTTGGTCTGCGTGTATAGCAGGAAAAAGAGGACTCCAGATGGAAATGTATAGAAAAATGGTTATTTTATTGTAAAAAAATGGTGAAATAACACCAGTGGAAATGTTATTAAAACAGCAATAGTATTGGTCTTACGCGTTTCGTTCCACAATTGTAACTTCCTAAGAGACCATAAAATCAAAAACAAGTTACAAGTAGATGTAAAATTAACAGTCCTTCCTGTAAAAAGTATTCCAGGTTAATGTTAATTCTGAATATGATCTCAGGAGATGATGATGACTATATAAATTATAGAGACCTTCAAACTGATATTCGTAACTTCTTTTTAGAATCACCACCGTATCCCATACGTTTGTTGCTTATATTCTGTCTAATAGGATCACCACCTGGGAGGTGATCTTCGGGAGGCTGTCTACTTGACTTGTTTAGATAAGTATGTTGTTTACTTACCATTTACTATTCTTCACGTATTTGTGGTGATAGTATTGTATTGTTTGTTTGTTTTTTACATTGTTGCATAGGCTGAAAATTATCCATAAATTTTAACCTTCCTGACATCTGTTTTTTTCTGTTTTACTGTTGATCCAAACGAAGGCAAAAAAACAGTTTGACGTGCTTCCAAGAAGCTATTACCTTACAATTGAATACTGATATAATTGAATAATGTGTTTGCAAGCATGAATCTAGTTGATGTTTAAACATCTGAACAGACTCTGATGAGAATTCCACATCCTTATTGTTTTTTACTGTAAAAAAAGGCATGACCTTGTGTTCTATGCATAGTCCTGTTTGTGAATAGACTTTCAGACAGTGGTTTGTATTGGACTCAGATATATTTGTATAATGTTATCATATCTAGAGTTGAGCAGACACCTGGATGTTCACCGAGTTTGGCCGAACTTCGGCAAAAAGTTCGAGTTCAGGCTTGAACTTGACCCGAACTTGACCCCGAGCCCCATTGAAGTCAATGGGGACCCGAACTTTTCGGCACTAAAATGCCTCTAAAAAAGTCCTGGAAAGGGCTAGAGGGCTGCAAAATGAAGTAAAATGGGGGTAAGAGTAGGATAGGGAAATAACTGCAAATAACATAAAATAAGCAGCCGCTTTGTAGATAATTCCCTAATTCCCAAGGAATTAGGGAGCTATCAACCAAAAGGCTGAAAGACCTAAATTGGTCTTTCAGCCACATTTACTAATACTAAGTAAATATTACTTAGTATAAGTAAATTCAGCCCCTACTCGCTATACCGTGAGTAGGGGCTTGTCTAGTAAACAGTGAGCAGCCTGTAAAAAAACAAAAAACAAAAAAAAAACCTATTGGCCCCCACCCTTGAACGGCAGATGAGGGCCCTGATGTAAAATAAGGGGGGGACCTATTGTCCTCCCCCCGGCCCCAACCCATGAGCGGTGGGTGGGGGCCCTAAATAACAATGAGGGGGGACCTACTGTCCGCCCCCTGGCCCCCACCCCTGAGCGGTGGGTGGGGGCCCTAAATAAGAATGACGGGGGGACCTACTGTCCTCTCCCCCAGCCCCCACCCCTGTGCGGCGGGTGGGGGCCCTACATAACAATGAGGAGGGGACCTACTGTCCTCCGCCCCAGCCCCTACCTCTGTGTGGCGGGTGGGGGCCCTAAATAAGAATGAGGGGGAACCTATTGTCCTCCACCCTGGCCCCCACCCCTGAGCGGTGGGTGGGGGCCCTAAATAAGAATGAGGGGGGAGACCTACTGTCCTCCCCCCAGGACCCCACCCCTGAGCGGCAGGTGGGGGCCCTAAATATCAATAAGGGGGAACCTATTGTCCTCCACCCTGGCCCCCACCCCTGAGCGGTGGGTGGGGGCCCTAAATAAGAATGAGGGGGGAGACCTACTGTCCTCCCCCCCGGCCCCCACCCCTGAGCGATGGGTGGGGGCCCTAAATAAGAATGAGGGGGGGACCTATTGTCCTCCCCCCAGATCCCACCCCTGAGTGGCAGGTTGGGTCCCTAAATTAGAATAAAGGGGGGACCTATTGTCCTCCCCCCTTGCCCCCACCCCTGAGTAGTTGGTGGGGGCCCTAAATTAGAATAAAGGGGACCTATTGTCCTCCCCCCTGGCACCCACCCCTGAGCGGCGGGTGGGGGCCCTAAATAAAAATTTAAACCCCCCCACCCCAAGGTGACTAGGGGTCCCCTCCACCCAACAAAAAATACCCAAATTACATCAAATGGTAAGTTTATTATTATTTTTTTTTTTTAAAGGTATCTAGCTTATGGTCTCGTCTCATTATTTTTAGGATGAAGGTGGTAGGTAGGGGTTATTTCTTGGGGGGAGGGGGATGACGGGGGGGTTTACATTTTTATTTAGGGCCCACACCCACAACCCAGGGGTGGGGGAAAGGGGGGAGGACAATAGGTCCCCCCTTATTCTAACTTAGGGCCCCCACCAACTGCTCAGGGGTGGGGGCCATGGGGGAGGACAACAGGTCCTCCCCTTATTCTAAATTTAGGGCCCCCATCCACCACTCAGGGGTGGGGGCCGGGAGGGAAGACAATAGGTCCCCCCCCTCATTCTTATTTAGGGCCCCCACCCATCGCTCAGGGGTGGGGGCCGGGGGGGGAGGACAGTAGATTCCCCCCCTCATTGTTATTTAGGGCTCCCACCCGCCGCTCAGGGATGGGGGCCGGAGGGGAGGACAATAGGTCCCCCCCCTTATTTTACTTTAGGGCCCCCACCCTCTGTTCAGGGGTGGGGGCCAATAGGTTTTTATTTATTTTTTTATTTTTTTCAGTGAGCAGCCACTGGCTGCTCAATGTTGACTAGACATGCCCATACTCGCGGTCAGGGCCGTCTTTAACAAGGGGCAAACAGGGCAGCTGCCCCGGGCCCAGTTGATCCTGGGGGGCCCAAAGTAGCTGCCCTGTGGGCCCCCTGCCCGCAGCCAGGTCTGAACAGCCCACCGGGATACTGAGAAATATCCCGGTGGGCTGCAGCAGGTGATGTAATCAGGGGCCCCGGCCCTTTAAGAGAGCTGCAGACCGAGCCCCTGTCTTCCTGCCTGCTGGGAGGAAGTGTTGTGAGGTCACTTCCTCCCAATTAACAGAGTGCCGCTGGGGAGGAGGAGGCATACATGGAGAGCAGGAGGAGGTACAGACCAAGAAGAAGAAGACTCCCATCAATCTCAGCCATCCAGCTCCCACTGGACCACAGGGAAGCCACACTTCTGTAAAGGTAAGGAGGGTGGCTAAACTATGTGAATTCATATGACTCTGTGTGTGTGTGTTTGTGTCAGTGTGTGTGTGTATCTGGCTGTATGTGTATGTGTGTATCTGGCTGTATGTGTGTGTATCTGGCTGTGTGTGTGTATCTGACTGTGTGTATGTGTATCTGTGTGTATGTGTATCTGGCTGTATGTGTGGATATCTGACTGTGTGTGTATCTGACTGTGTGTGTGTGTGTGTATCTGGCTGTATGTGTGTATATCTGACTGTGTGTGTATCTGACTGTGTGTGTGTGTGTATCTGGCTGTATGTGTGTATATCTGACTGTGTGTGTATCTGGCTGTATGTGTGGATATCTGACTGTGTGTGTATCTGACTGTGTGCATGTGTATCTGGCTGTATGTGTGTGTATCTGACTGTGTGTGTGTATATCTCACTGTGTGTATATCTCACTGTGTGTGTGTGTATCTGGCTGGCTGTGATTGTATCTGGCTGCGTTTGTGTCTGACTGTGTGTGTGTGTGTGTATCTGACACTGTGTGTGTAAGTGTGTATCTGGCTGTGTGTGTCAGTGTGTATCTGGCTGTTTGTGTCAGTGTGTGTTTATATGGCTGTGTTTGTGTCAGTGTACATGTACCTTTGTGTCAGTGTTTATGTGTATCTGTGTGTATGTATACCTATGTGTCAGTTTGTATGTGTACCTGCTTGTCTGTGTATATGTACCTGTGTGTGTATGAGTGTCAGTATGTGTAAGTGTGTATCTGTGCGTGTGGCAATGCATACATCCCAGCTAACATTGCACACAAATACAACCCTGCATTCCAACATTAACAATGCACACAAATACACCACTGCATGTGTATCTGTGTTCCTGTGTGTATCACTGTTTGTGTGTGAGTGCATCTGTGTGACAATGCATACATCCCTGCATTCCTACGCCAACACTGCACACAAATACATATGTATTTGTGTATATATCTGTGTCAGTGTGTGTAAGTGTGTATCTCTGTGTGTGGATGTGCCAGTGTTTTTATCTCTGTGTGTGCACGTGTATTTATGTATGTGGCTGTGTGTGTATACGCCAGTCTTTGTCAGTGTGTCCAGATGTGTGCATGTATCAGTGTGCTAATGTGTATGTATATCTGTGAATGTTGACATTCATACATCACGGCAATCAAACACATCATGCAACCACACCCCTGCAAACATTACATACAAACACACCCCTGAATTCAAACTCAAAAAGTATATGGAAACACATCCCTACACTTAAACACCAATACTACACCCTACATGCACACACATACTGTATACAACAACATGCTCACATTCAAATGCACAAACACTGCTCACAAATACAGCCCTGCAAAAATGGACAAATGGTAGATCCCCAGCTGGCATAGCATCGTTGGAATTGTACAACAGATGAGGATCTATCTTTTCTCTGCTCTTGCGCTAGAGGGAAGGCTTAAAACAATGTCTTGCACCAGGGCCCTGTCTACATTAGTTCTGCCACTGTGTTGGGGTGGAGGGCGTGATTGCATGCCAGAGAGTGAAAGTGTGGGGGGAGGGCGAGGGATGGCAGGATCCAGGGGGCCCAAACAAATGCCTGCCCAGTGTCCAATCAATGTTAAAGACGGCCCTGCTCGCGGTATAGCGAGTAGGGGCTGACTTTACTAATACTAAGTAATCTTTACTTAGTATTAGTAAATGTGGCTGAAAGACCAATTTAGGTCTTCCAGCCTTTTGGTAGATAGCTCACATGCTGCACTGGCCAATCACAGCCATGCCATTAGTAGGCATGGCTGTGATGGCTTCTAAGGGCACACAAGTCAAATGCTTGTTGATTGGCTGCCCTGCAGCTTTTCAAAACGTGCCATTAAATCGCCGAACACCGAACTCCAACCCGAACATACACTGAAATGTCCGTGTTTGTGTCCGGGGTCCAAAAACCGTAATGTTCAGTACGAACCCAAACTTTACAGTTCGGGTTCTCTCAACTCTAATCATATCCCCTCTGATGCACTGTTTTTCTAAATTAAACATTTGTTAACCTTTTTCATAGGTAAAAAGGAATGTTTCATTCCTTTCATTAATTTTGTAACCCGCCTCTGCACTTTTTCTATAATTTCCAAAGCCACCATTTCCTTCTTTAGAACAGGTACCCAAAATTGCACAGCATATTCAAGATGTGTGTAGCGGATACAACCAAAAACACTGCTAAAACTTATTAAAAGACTATAACACTCCCCTGGCTTCCTGTCCCTCCACAAGTTTCCAGCAAACGCCTCTCTCTGCACTGTCCCCAGCTTATATCAAGTATCTCAATATTCTCAGCGGAACAGGTCTGTGTTTTTCCTGGAGCTACGGCTCCTGGAATCTCTCTTGCCTTGACCTACCAGAAACCCTGTTTTCATGCATGACAATACCTTACTGGCCTTAGCCACTGATGATTGACATTGCACATTGTTGCCTAGTTTATTGTCTATAACAATTTCCAAATCCTTCTCATGTGTTTTTATCCTTAACTTACTACCATTTACAGTATAAATTGCTAGTGCATTCTGTGGTGAAACCAACCTCATCACTGGGCATGGGAGAAGCCTGTTTGCCCGCCTCCTGCCTGCTGACTATGGTCCCTGGGAGATTTGGCCCTTTAAATACAGTATTTGGGCATATTGTATTTTATTTTGCTGCTACTGGCCCTTTAAGAGCCATCTGGGGACATACTGTGACTTTTGGGAACAATGCCCCTTTAAGACTGTGTCCCCTGTCCCCTAATATACTTTGTTTGTGCCCTTTTCCCACTTAGTTCAGTAAATGGGGCTTACTGAACTAAGTACCACACAGACGGACCACCCAGAACTGGAAGTGTGCAGGCAATTTACCTCCCAGGCTGGGAGCCTGCTGTAGATAAATTGCCGAGCGCTGGGTGGCCGCCGTTCACGCAAATGAACATGTGGTGGCGCCATCTTTTTTCATTCAAATGCGGTCAGCGGTGTGGGGATCCAAATTCCTGGAACTGAAATCAGCTACACAGTTCCACGAACACCGCTGACCCTTACCTTCTCCTATACTGAATTTTCAGCTGCAGAGACTAAGTCAAATTCGAAGATTCATTTTTTCAGTGTGAAATTGACCGACCGCGCAGCCCAAATCTATGGAACTGTTTTGGGCATGAAAATGTGCTTGCAGTCGGTCATAAAAGGACTTCCAGCTAACTTTTTAACCCCTGGATGGAATTGGCTGAATTTTGACTATGTTTATAATTAAAGTGTGCTGAATGTTTATGAATATTGCATGTATAGTTTTAAAGTTACAGTACATGTGTAAAAACTGTATTTCTCTGCCTGTGATAATTACTTAAACCCATTGTGTAAGGTAATTGTATCACAGGCAGAGGAGAGATTTTGTGTGGGAGTGTCCGTGGGTATTGTACGTATTGATTGGTTGTTCTGCAAAACCCTGTGGGCAGTACTATGCGTGTAAAATGTTAATAAGAAGGGACCCCAGAACAGAACCTTGAGGGACACCACTTACCACTTTTGTCCAGGTTGAAAATTTACCATTAATGAAAACTCTTTGTACTCTATCTTTAAGCCAATGTTCTACCCAAGAACAAGAATTTTCATCTAGACCAGTTTCTTTTAGTTTAATCACTAACCTATTGTGTGGAACCATACCAAAAGCCTTGGCAACATCCAAGTAGATCACATTTGCTGCAACACCTTGATCTATACTATATACTTCTTCATAAAATACAATTAAGTTAGCTTGACCAATCTCTCAAGCAAGTTTAGGCAAAGGGTTACCTTCTTGCAGTAATATGAAGACCGATCTATGGTCTGTTTTAAAAATGGTTACTTACATAAATGTAATAGTTAAATACACATACATTTCAATTAATTAGAATTCAAATTCTTACCTGTAGCATTACATTTTCCTGCTGCTTTTTTATCTGTTTGAAGGACTCTGCAATTTCTGTAATCATCCACATATTCTGAGGACAGACATCAGAATGCATCATCATATTAAGAATTAACATTAAAATATAATTTTTTTTACAGGAATGCCAAATAGAAAATATAATAAAACATCTAACTATTTATAAAACTAATACAGAACCCTGTAGCAGAATTCCTACATCCTGACTGGACATCTCCTCTAAATTCCCCTTGTAGCTGGAAGAAGTACTGGTTACTGAATTTAGCTCTCTCCATCAGTAATCAGATGACACATGATTCTGATCATTCTGCGAGTACACTTGATTTTATTTTCAAAAGCATGGTCATTTATACATGGACCCCCAGCATGGGACTCCTGTTAAACGTGAATCTGGGAGATAATTGAGTTATCACTCACATTATTTATCTCCCGAGTAAAGAGGGCACAGCACAAAACACCCCAAACAAACCTAATAAAACTGATACTTCTTATACTTCATCAATTTCAAGATGTCTATAATTTGTGTTATCATCATCATTTCCTGAGAACAGAGATACAGTGTTATTCATAATTAACTTTAACCTAGAATACTACTTACAGGAGGGCCAAATATAATATATAATAAAACATTTAATTAGGAAAAAAAGAACCACCTTCTCAATCACATCTTAACTTCAACCATGCATTTATAAAATGAAATTTGTGAATTTAATGTAATTGCACTAAAATAGCTACAAACACCCCCACAAAATTCCCATTGATTATAATGTATATGATAAACCATGTGATATTAATAACAATGTTATATACCACACACTATATGCATATGCATATATGAGATGGCTGAGCCGTAGTTGTTGAAGGAGTTACCAGGCCTATAAATACACAGGCTGCCCCTTCTTCTGGGCTGAGACTGTTTGGTTCAGTACAGAACCATCTACTTGCAGTTGAAAGGTCATCAATAGAAAGTTTCTAAACTCCAAACAAGCTGGTCTTGGTCTTGTGCAGCCCATGCAAATATAAATTTTACCTCACTCTAGTAAAAAACAGCCGCCTTCTTGGAAGCTCATGGGGCACTGCCAAATACGGCCCAGTCGTGGCTTTTCCTGTTGCTGTTTGTGCATTTATTACAACAAAATTGTAAGTTTGTTCATTCAGGCTGGGTTGGGCCACGCTGTCCCTGACATTCAACATGTATTCGCCCCATGTTCAGCCTTTCACTAACTAGGTAGGCATTCGCAGTTCAGTCCATATTCTGCCCTCATACGGTGATTTTCACTACTAACGAGAATTTGGCCTATTTTATTCATACATAGCATCATAGTGATATCTCAATTAGGTTCATGCATTCGGCTTACTGTATTCTGCCCTCATTTAGCCATATACATTTTATTAAATGCAATTCATTTAGTCACCCTGCATTTTAATGTTTAATTAATGCTATGCCGTATATTTAGTTTTTCATATTTGAAGATTATTATTGTCGGCCCATATACTTGTCAGCTTTGAACAGATCAGCATTTGTTACTTATGTTCACCAGGCCTCTTCCAGCTAGGGCTGGCACCTTTCTTAGAAAAAAATACCAGCCATACTAATTTGCATAAATAATTATATATGCATGACATTACAGTATGTAAATCAGAAGGAGTGACATAAGAGTAATAAAAAATACATTTTGAAAGGGGAACATGCTATAAACTACAAAAAAAAAACAAAAAAACGACTTTGCGTTAGATTAAAATTTTAAGTTGTCATGGCGCCTGGGATTTGTTGGGGCCTGCTTTGATCCATGTGCCTTTATGAAACTGAATTCTGTATCAATGAGACAGCCACTAGAGGCTGGTTAACCCATCTGTAAACATAGCAGTTTCTATGAAACTGCTATGTTTACAGCAGGCAGGGTTAACCCTAGATGGACCTGGCACCCAGACCACTTCATTAAGCTGAAGTGGTCTGGGTGCCTATAGTGGTCCTTTAATTCAAATAAAGATACCTGTCTTTATAGACATAGGAGCACAAATCTCACCATTCAGGAAAAAAACAAAACGGAATGTTTAGTGGTTACAGATGTCCCAACACAGGACACAGCTAGCTCCCCTCCTTCTAGTGTCCCCGCCATCTCTCACTACTAGTGCGCCACCATATAATGTCCCCCATGCCTCACTACTAGAGTGCCCCAACTAATGTCCCCCATCCCTCAATTCTAGTGTGCCCCCATCTAATGTCCCCCTATCCCTCACTACTAGTGTGTCCCCATCTATTGCCCCCCATCCCTCACTACTATTGTGTCCTCAACTAATGTCCCATCCCTCACTTCTAGTGTGTCCCCATCCCTCACTACTAGAGTCCCCCCATCAAGTGTCCCCATCCCTCACTACCAGTGTCCCCGCATCCCTCACTACTAGAGTCTCCCATCTAGTTTCCCACCATTCCTCACTACTAAATTAGTAGGCTAATTGCAGGCTGGGAGCTGCTGGCTCTGTGCTGTGCTGCTACCCCGTAGACTCAGAGCATAGAAAGAGGCAGAGAGATCAAGTTCCTGTCCCTGCCTCTCTCAAAACACAGTGGCGGTATGGCATCTAATTTCAATCACAGAAAAAAATACCGGCATTTGTATTGCCAGTATTATTGCAATATCGGCACCGGCCAGGCAGCCTGAATACCAGCTATGCTTGTAAACTACCGGCCAGGTGGCAACAATACTTCCAGCTTCCCTACCAATATGTATTCTATATGTCTGCCATCTGGGTATTCAGGCACTCATTGGGCCTACATTGTTCAATAATTATATGGCTAGGTGTTGCTACTGACTATCTAAATTTATGTCAGGTGCAAACTTGGACCTATACACGTGGTTAGAATTTATGGTACTGCCTGTTAATAATATTATTTCACTGTCCATCACTACTTACATTACACAGGCCTGGTCAAGTGTACTTTAACATAATGTGGGCCATAATTATGTCTATGGTTATACGGACATATTCACGGCCCTCATCTAAATATGTTATTTTTACACATAGGGCAGTGTAAATCATTTTGGGGATGGACGGGGAAGTGTATTATTTTGGGGGAGGGTGCCAGTGTATTAAATTGGGGAGCGGTAGCAGTGTATTAATTTGAGGGAGGGAGAGGGCAGTGTATTAATTTGAGGGATGGAGGGGTAACAGTGTATTAATTTGAGGGATGGAGGGGTAGCAGTGTATTAATTTGAGGGAGCAGTGTATTCATTTGGGGAGAAAGGGGGCCAGTGTATTAAATTGGGGAAGGGAGTAGGGCTGTGTATTAGAGTGGTGGGAGGGATGGCAGTGTGTTAAATTAGGGGGAGGGCAGTGTTTTAAATTGGGGGACGGGGCAGTGTATCAGAGTAGTGATAGGTTGGCAGTGTATTAGAGTGGTGGGAGGGGGCAGTGTGTTAAATTAGGGGGAGGGCAGTGTTTTAATTGGGGGAGGGGCAGTGTATTAGAGTGGTGGGGAGGGCAGTGATAGGGGCAGTGTATTAGAGTGGTGGAAAGGGGGGAAGTGAGTTAAATTAAGGGATGGGGCAGTGTATTAGAGTTGTGGGAGGGGGGCTGCCCGTTAAATTGGGGGGAGGCCAGTGTATTAAATTAGAGTGGTGGGAGTGGGGGCAGTGTATACAATTAGAGTGGAGGGAGGTTCAGTAGTGTATTAGATTGGGTGGAGGGGCAGTGTATTCGATTGGATTTGGGGAAATGTATTGTATTTGTGGGCAGTGTATTAGAATGAGTGAGGGGTCTGTTTATTAGATGGGTCTGCATGGAGGTGCTGAATGCTGCCCATGGAGATGCTGATTGGCCACGCATGCACAATAGCCTCCCTATGCTTTCCTATGGGAAAGCATTGGACTGGCTGAGATCATCAAGCCAAAGTGAACTACACACTCATAGGACCTCGAAATCAACAAGACAACATCATTTGTTTTTTACAGTTGTGCAACAGCATACATTCACCATTCCAGTCCCATTACCAAACATTTCTTAATATGTCAAGGTAGTTTGACTAAAACATTGGTTATATGCAAATGCACATTTCCTTAATTAAGCTGTAGTGGTTCTGGTGATTATAGTGAACCTTTAAGAATTGTATTTTTGACATTGAAAAACCTGGCTCCTAACTTTTTTTGCTGGCGCCTACATTCCAAGCAAATTTGTCAAGCCCTGCTTTAACATTACACTAGACTCCAGACTGGATAACACAGGTGGCAACCTCAATACGGACCCCAGACACAGATGCAAAATCAGGGCCTTACTTCACACAAATAAACTTATTGATTATTGGCCTGTACAAAATCCTAACGCCAGGGACTACACATTCTATTCCCATGCCACACAATCATATTCAAAGATCATATCCAAGAGGTTTACGATTTATTAAGGTCCCTACTTTTGATCAGGATGACGTTGAATTCATAGAGATATGGAACTCAGTAAAAATTAAAATCCAGCACACTCCCTTATCCACTAAACAGCTACTTTCGTGCTGACAGATTTTGTTAGTTTTATTAAAAACACCAAATCTAGCAAAAAACTGTCACTAGTCACCCCCTGCCTCAGTTGTGTAGGAAAAAGGAAAAGGGATGCAGCTAAAAACTAAAATAAAAAGAAAATCCCTTAATTTTACCAGCTTTATCACTCAAATTAGTTTCCCCATTAAATCAGGTATTGGATGCCACACGGACTATGTTGTGTATGTACTGCAGTGTCAGTGTGGCAAACAATATGTGGGAAAAACTAAAAGACTTCTTAAGATCCGTCTTATGGAGCATATTAACAACATCAGAAACGGTATGACCACCCATTCCGTACCGGTTCATTGCAATTCGTGTCCTTTTTTCAATTGGAGAGACTTTAAAGGTGTAGGTATCGAACAAATATCCCCCCATTGGAGAGGAGGGGACAGAGATCTTAAATTGTCTCAAAGAGAAACATATTGGATCTATCGATTGGATTCCTTAGAGCCAAAGGGGATGAATGTCGATATCGATCTAGCTTGTTTTATGATATGATACTGTCCTCCTTTCCTTTTAGATAATACCCATTATGAGGAAACTCATTGTTAAGATTTACTTGATTTTTTGAAAGGGATCTGCATCTCCCCTCAAAAAATTGAATTTTTCTTCTTTTTTGGTCATTTGTTATATTTTTTATATTTTTATATTTATATCTATATATATATATTTTTGTACCTATAGGTGAGAACTTAGTTTTTACTGATTAATCAAATTCACTATCACTTATTAGTTTTCATATGCTCCGTTATCATGTTCTTGGGGCTCTTGTTTGATTCATAAAGAGTTTTTGATATAAAAGACTTTTTTTGATATAAGAAGTCTTTTTTTCCATTAAAATCTGAATAATTATATGTTCAATTTACATCACATTTTCGAATATTACATTTTTTCCCGTTAATAGGGAATCTTCGATAGAAGGTAATATAAATAAATAATTTAGTATCGTCATTAAGTGCAAATATTCACTTTTTTGAATGACACATGACATAAATACATATGAAATAAAAAAAAAAAGAATAAAAATGAGAGATGAGAGATACATGGTTCCTTTTTCTTTTTTATATTTAATTTTTATGTAATTCATTATTTTTCTTGATAGGAAATACACATATATTATTGTACATGTATGTAATTAAGTTTTTTTTTTTAAATTCAATCTTTCCATATTTGCAATATTATCTCCCTCTGAGCATCAATTGCTAGCTATGAAATGCTTATAAAACCACAGTTGGAACGCATAGACGTTCAGGACGTTACAACCGGAACGGAAGTGATGCGCAAAACCGGAAGGAGGAGGTGGAACGCACACACGGCCCAGTGGAACGCAAGCTGGAGAAACCCGTGAAAATTTACACCGGCAATTATACATGCCAGCTGGTGTTATCAACAGACCCAATGGAGACCGGTCTACCTTTCTGCCCACCAATGAAAGCCTTCGGATGTCCAGGCACACCTGATTGATCAACTTCAATCAACTTTTTGTACGATTATGTATTTAATGGGACTGGGGGGGGGTGTTTTGTATGCATGTTTGTTCCATGTACCATTGTCAAATTTGCTTTTATCTCTGATGTCCACTACGCTGGACGAAACGCGTTAGATTTTATTTTATTTTTTATATTTTATTAGAAAATTGTGCATAAATAAATCTCTTTTTTCCAATATTTGGTTCCTGATTGTATCCTGAGCCATCCGAGTCTGCTTACTATCCACCATCCTCCAGTGAAAGCGGTCCAGTAATATCCTTCAGTGAATTTCAAGGCGCATATTTAATTTACATCTTGTGAGTGCAACCATTATTTCAGTGTGTTATTTAATCTTAATGTACATCACTATGTGTTTGTTTTCTTTTTATTTTAGTTTTTAGCTGCATCCCTTTTACTTTTTCCTACACATCTGATATTGAAGAAGGCCAAGTGGGAAAGACCTCTAAGGAAGCTATTTTGTCCTTATTCAGTTAAGTACATTTTATTCATATATGTGATATATATGAATTATTTCTTTTTTGTTACCCCCTGCCTCAGTCACTGTCACCCCCTTCCTCAGTCACTCTGGCACCTCCTCCCTCAGTCACTGTCACCAGTCACCCCCTCCCTCATTCTGTCACCACTCAACCCCTCCCTTACTCTGACACTCCCTCACTCTGTCACCAGTCCCCCCTCCATCACTCTGTCACCCCCTCACTCTGTCACCAGGCACCCCCTTCCTCCCTTACTATGTCACCCCCTTACTCTACCACCAATCACCCCCTCCCTAACTCTGCCACCCCTCACTCTGCCACCTGTCACCCCCTCACTCTTCCACCTGTCACTCTCACCCACGCTCTATCACCTGTCACTCCCTCCCTCCCTCCCACCTGTCACCACCTCACTCTGCCATCCCTATCCCACCCCACACTGTGTCCAACCCATACTACATCCCTATCACCCCACACTATGTACCCTACACCCCTGTCCCACCCCACACTATGTGCCTTACACATTCTACATAACCTACAAACATACAAACTACATCCCTATCCCCACATTCCCTACATCCATATCCTGCGCAACACCATGTTTCATACACACACTGCATCCCTATCCCACAAGACACTGTGTTCCCTACACATACTACATAACCTACACACTACATCTCTATATTGCACCACACCATGTTTCCTACATACTCTACATAACCTACACACATACACACTACATCCCTTTCCCACACCTCACTATATTCCATACACACACTGCATAACCTTTTTCAAATAGACACTACACCAAGCATGTCAAACTTGCAGCCTGGCATTACTAAACTGCTCCCGAGAGAAGATCAGGGAGAGGCCCAGCACCAGCTCCCAAAGTTGGACTGCGTGTGAGCGAGCAGGAAGACTGAGCTCCCCAGAGAAGATCAGGGATAGGCCCCACACCAGCTCCCAAAGGTAGGGATCAATAAATAAAATTATGTGGAAAAATGTGTAAATATGTGTGTGTATCTGTCAGTCAGTGTGTGTGTGTGTATGTGTATGTTAGTCACTCGGAGTGTGTGTCTGTCTTTCAGTCAGTGTGTGTCTGTCAGTCAGAGAGTGTCTGTCAGTGTGTGTGTGTGTGTGTGTGTCTGTCAGAGAGTGTGTGTGTGTGTCTGTCAGTGTGTGTTGGTCAGTGTTGCTATGGCCGCGGCTGTACAGTGGAGGACCTGGAGGTGCACAGAGGCATGCAACGCCATGTCCTATTCTGACGTGACATTAACATGCTCCACCTTCACAGGTTTTCAAGGAGTAGCAGGAGGGTCCATTTGGCACAGGATGCGGACCGGGCTATTGGGGGTATACCAGAGGCTGGACTCCGGAGTTGCATACTGGCAGCAGCAATGTGAGTGGCGTATGCTTGTTGGCTAGTATTGTTTTTTGGTTTTTTTAAACAAGGGCTGGGGTTTAGTAGAGGGGGGTGCTGGGATTTAGTATAGAGGGGGGACTGGAATTTAGTATAGAGGGGGACTGGGCTTTAGTACACGGGGGGGACTTGGATTTTAGTAGAGGGGGATGCTGTTTTTTGTTTTTTTTATACTGTACTTTTCAAAACAAACCTATGTTTTTGTTTTTTTTCCAGCCCACATAAACCTAAACCTTGTTTATGTGGCCCGTGCTGACCTTTGAGTTTGACATGCTTGGTGTAGCGGATGCAGTGTGTGTTTGTGTAGTGGATGCAGTGTGCGTTTGTATAGTGGATGCGGTGTCTGTGTACTGGAAGCGGTTTCTGTATTGGATACAGTGTGTGTATTTGTGTACTGGTGTGTACTGGATGCAGTGTATGTGTGTTTGTGGTGTGGTCTGTGGTGAGGCAAGCAGGATTTTTTATATATAATATTTATTCACCCCTCCCTGCCTCTTATCAGTGGGTAGGGAGGGGGAACATGATATTCCCTGGTGGTCTGGTAGCACAGCAAGTTGTCCTAGGAAGAGGGGGCCGAGAACTCATTTTTCATGTCCAACAGGATCAGCTTCTCTCCTCTCATGAGGTGCGAAAGTGTTTTCGCTTGTTGCCATAGCAATGCTCCAGAATGCCTGCATGCTGTGCAAGCGTTGCCGTGGCTATCCACAGCAATGCTCTTGCGAGAAGAGCTGATCCTGTTGGACTTGGAAAATTAGATCTGGGCCATCTCTTCATAGAACAAGCCGCCATGGAATTTTTTTACACCAAACCTATCATTAATTGTATCAGCTGTGACAGATATACAGGTGAAAAAAAAATGAAAGATTGAAAATGATTTAACCAACAAGAAAGTGTGCACTCACAGGACTTACAAATAAATAAAAGAGCTTCTTCATTCTCATCAGATGTCCTCTGTTGCCTGTTACTCAGCCACTGCCTTACCCATTCAACAATATTTGAATCCAAACTTAAAGATTGCAATTTATTGATGCACATAGAAGGCTTATCAATAAACTGCAATCTTTAAGTTTGGATTCAAATATTGTTGAATGGGTAAGGCAGTGGCTGAGTAACAGGCAACAGAGGGTTGTAGTTAATGGAATATATTCGAAGCTTGGACTTGTCACCAGTGGGGTACCTCAGGGATCTTTACTTGGACCCATTCTCTTTAATATTTTTATTAGTGATATTGCAGAAGGTCTTGATGGTGAGGTATGTCTTTTTGCTGATGATACTAAGATATGTAACAGGGTTGATGTTCCAGGAGGGATAAACCAAATGACAAATGATTTAGGTAAACTAGAAAAATGGTCAGAATTGCGGCAACTGACATTTAATGTGGATAAGTGCAAGATAATGCATCTTGGACGTAAAAACCCAAGGCAGAGTACAGAATATTTGATTCTAACCTCAAAATCTGAGGAAAGGGATTTAGGGGTGATTATTTCTGATGACTTAAAGGTAGGCAGACAATGTAATAGAGCAGCAGGAAATGCTAGCAGAATGCTTGGTTGTATAGGGAGAGGTATTAGCAGTAGAAAGGGAAGTGCTCATGCCATTGTACAGAACACTGGTGAGACCTCACTTGGAGTATTGTACGCAGTACTGGAGACCGTATCTTCAGAAGAATATTGATACTTAAGAGAGAGTTCAAAGAAGGGCTACTAAAGTGGTTCATGGATTGCAGGATAAAACTTACAAGGAAAGGTTAAAGGATCTTAACATGTATAGCTTGGAGGAAAGACGAGACAGGGGGGATATGATAGAAACATTTAAATATATAAAGGGAATCGACACAGTAAAGGAGGAGACTATATTTAAAAGAAGAAAAACTACCACAACAAGAGGACATAGCCTTAAATTAGAGGGACAAAGGTTTAAAAATAATATCAGGAAGTATTACTTTACTGAGAGGGTAGTGGATGCATGGAATAGCCTTCCAGCTGAAGTGGTAGAGGTTAACACAGTAAAGGAGTTTAAGCATGCGTGGGATAGGCATAAGGCTATCCTAACTATAAGATAAGGCTAGGGACTAATGAAAGTATTTAGAAAATTGGGCAGACTAGATGGGCTGAATGGTTCTTATCTGCCGTCACATTCTATGTTTCTATGTTTCTATGTTTCTATCTTCCATTAACGTTTCATCCCCATAACTTGAAAAGTCCAGTATTGGGAGTGAAACAGTGACAATGCTGTTGAAGAATACACAATAAAGGGAGATCCAGACTTTTAGGATCCCAAGATTAGAAGCTGCCACTCAATAGGCACACTCCAGGGAAGCCTATATCTATCAAATAATAACAAAAGATGAAGGTTTGGAATAACCCAAACCACCAAGTGAGGGCGCTAAAAACCTAGGAAAAAAAGTGAGGTTTAACAACTCAAAGGATCAGATCAAAAGTAAAAGTAACAAGATTTAATCTTAAAAACATATATAAAGTAGAATAAAAATAAACAGTACTATTTCAAGACCAGGATATAAAATCCGGCACCAACCACTGGGAGATGTTGCTTGGGGTACACTCAAAGCTCTGTTGGTTATGACTCATGTGGGATAAGGGATACCTTTTGTAGTAAACACCGTGGTAGTAGTCAGGTCTCTGCACTGTGGTCTGGCTCAACGCGTTTCATCCCGCGGTATTTGGGACTTCCTCAGGAGCTGGGGATGATATGTGGAATCCTCCGGCGTTTTTTCTTGAATATGAAATCTTTGCGCCCAATCTGGTATTTATGCATGCGCACAAAGGCATAATCTTCCGTCTCGTCGCATGTATCGGCGCACACTCATGTGTCATACATAATGGATGTTTGGAAGAGCCCAGCGCGCATGTGCAACCATCTTGGAAAGCATACATAGCTTTATTAGCACCCGAACAGCCTCTACATATTGACACAGAACTCTGCGTTAGTAGAAGTTCATTACATTTGATGCTTCAGAATTAACGGACACCTTGGTGTATACCACAAATAGATAGTATGTATAATTAGATATGCTATATATATATATAAAAAATCATATATAAAATATACAGATAAAAAAGGGAAAATAATAAGAAAAAGGGAAGAATCATGGTAAACAGTATAATAAAATGGTGAATAAAATAATGAAATGGTGAATAACATATTGAATGAGAATGTAAATTTGTGGTATCCCTCATAATCTAATTGAAGTAGCAATTCATATAACTGCATACAACTGAAAGTACTTTACTGTACTTTAATACATATAATCTTTAGGAGATGATAAAGATGGGCAAGATGATAAAGATGGGCAAGAATAATAATAAACTCATTAATAAACAGATGTCGAATAATAGATGCATCATATCGCTCAGTCTAGTGGTGAAGTAATAGGTAAATAAACCAGATATATAAATATCACACTTGAATATCCATATAATATCAAAATTACAAATATACAGATAAGTTTAATAAAAATATATAGATGGGTGTATCAAAATGACAGAAGAAAAACATATATATATATATATATGTATATATATATATATATTTGTGGTTGTGGCAATATAGCCGTATATGGAAACATAGCATATAATAACATGTCAATTACTTGGAATTAGTCGGTTGTGGTGTGCCGAAACCGACAGAGGAGTAGGCCTGTAAAAGTGGGCAAAAATAAATTATCATAAGACATAATACGTTGACCAAAAACTTTATTTAAATAAGTCACAGAAAGCTAGTCTTAACTCTTTAACAGGATTGGGTATGTAAAGAGTATAAGCGGAAGATTTCCAGCGTCCCATTGTTTTGATGATGTGCGGAGGAATGTGGTTAGCAGAAGCTGTAGATGCTGCTCCGATTCGAAACGAATGACCCGAAAATTGACTAGGGTTCAAGCCGAGTCTAGTCAACAGCAGTCTTACATAGAGCATAAACTTTGCTGTAGTTAGAACGTTACCGTGCAGTTCTAGCAAAGGTTGTAATGGTTGTTTGTGGAGTGATAGTAGATAATTGTCAAAATTTTGTACAGGGCACCATTTGTTATGAGTAGGTTACAAGGGGATCGTAACGGTATGACCTATGGTGCTGGTTTTTGAGTGTTTTAGCGTGAGTAGGTAATGGTCGTTCTGTTTCGCTAAGTCCACAGTTCTTAGGTAATCAGGGGACGTGATACTCCTAGTTGTGAATTCGTTGGGACGGAGGAATCCATAAAAAGCAAGATATATGGCTGATTTTATTAACGTGTTTGTCCTGGGCTCAAAAGGAGAGGAATCTAACAAGTTGACTAGTGCATGAAATATATGGTTATCAATAGGTAGTCGTTTCCCGGGGATATGCGTATCTAATTTCTTAATGCCTCTAAGAACTGTCTTGATTTGATATGAGGACAGGAAACTCGTGGCGTTGGGTTGTTGAATAAGCATGTGGTGTTGAATTCCCGTAAGGTATAGTTTTATAGTGTTAAATGATAGTTTAAGGTTGATGTGACAAAAAGAAGTGAAACCCAATATTGATTCTATCATGAACATATCGTGAATGTGAAATTCAGTGATGAATTTTTTGAATATGTGAAAAGCTCTGTCGTAAGTGTTTCTAGTGTTTACAGAGAGTGCCAGGTGAGAAATGTGACGTGCGTGATTTAACAAAGCTTTTAATCCATTATCATGTCTGAAAAAAGTGGGGCTGGAGTTGCCCGTCTGGAGGCGGTGGGTAGTGTCGTGAAGAATTCCTGAAAACGAAATCGAGACAAGTGATCAGCACTGATGTTTGTGCACCCTGGAACGTGAATACATGTTAGAAAGAATTGACAAGTGGCTGCTACCCATGTGAGTCGTCTCAATAGCCTCACAATTACCAGGGATGATGACCAGCCTTTATTGACAATATGGCAAGTAGCCATATTATCAGAATAGCACCACACCGTGTGACCGGACCACTGGCGGCCCCAGGTAACGGCCGCAGCCACGAATAAAGCTGAGGTCTCTGTGAATTTTGTGAGTGATTTGACCTCAGTTGGCCATGGCCCCACGAGCCATAGGTCACCCCATATGGCTGCAAACCCCGTGTTTGCTGCAGCGTCTGTCCATATTGCAGGTGAAGTGTCTGAGTGAGATGGTATAAACATGGCACGCCCATTCCAAGAAGTGAGGAAAATCCTCCACATGCTCAAATCGGATGTCGCATGGTTGTCTAGTGAAATGTAAGATGTGTCTGAGGTGAATTGTGGAAATAGTGATAGCAAATGTGGAATAAATGATCTCCCCTGGGGAATGATTCTCATTGCAAAATTAAGCGATCCCAGCAATGATTGTAGGTCTTTCTTAGTGCAACGACCTTGCTGTAGGTAGTGGTCAATACTTGCCAGGATACGCTCAATTTTCTCATGAGGGAGGCTAGCCTGCATGTGTACTGTGTCTAGTTGTATCCCTAAAAATTGCATCTGGGTGGCGGGCCCCAGGGTCTTGTGTGGGGAGACTGGAACAGAAAGTGACTCAAATAATGCCAACATGTGTTTTAAACTTGTGGGTGGACTTGTGTTGTTCTCAATTGTGAGGAAATCGTCTAAATAGTGAATCACAGAGGGACATTTGTAAACATTTAGCAACAACCAACATAAAGCCTCTGCAAATGTGTCGAAAATACGCGGGCTGCTCTTAGAGCCAAAAGTGAGAGGAGTGAAGAAATAGTATAACCCTTACCATTTAATGCCGTGAAGGTGCCAAAGTGTAGGGTGCATAGGCAGTAGTTTGAAGGCATTCACTACATCCGTTTTGCTTAACCATGCCCCTGTGCCAGCTTTAATGATAGCCCCGATGGCATGGTCGATAGTGGCGTAATGTAGTGAAAACTCTTCAGATGGTATAAGTGAATTTAGGCTAGGGACCGTGGAGGAATGTGGTGCGGATAAATCAATGATCAGCCTGGGTTTAAGTGAGTTTTTCCCCGTGACAATCCCAATGGGATTGGTTCTCCAAGAATTGAAGGATGGTGAAAGGAATGGACCCAGCAAAAAACCTTGTTTCATCTCGGTTGTGATAAGTTTATGTACCAACTGTGGGTCATCCCGTGTGGAAAGTAAGTTGTCACATTCCAGTGTGCCTGTAGGTAAATGTATCAACCCTGTGTGAAATCCCTCCAATAATCCTGTTATGAGATAGTCGCTGAAATGTCGTGATGGGTGTAGACGTAGCAAATCGGTGAATAAGCTGAGGTTCACGCATGTGAGATAGGGTTTTGGGAAAGCTTTATTTGGGCACATTGTCTTGGAATGAGCCCTGAAACAATGTGAACAAACATGCATTAGTCTACAGGAACTAAAACCACAATTGCCAGCATTAAAATTGTTACATACTTGGGATTTCCCTAAGAAGACAATATCTCTTCCTAGTTTGTCTTTCAAACCGTTATTTGATCTTGGGGGGTTAGTTGCTGCTTGGTGTTGTTCTACCTCAGCCGTATTAGGGCAGAAATTTGTGCTGTGGGTTGCTGATGAGCATACTGCACAAGTTAGGGGCCTGAGGCCTGCAAAGTGCCTACAGAATAGCTCAGTGTCCAACTTGCTCCAATTGATGTATAAGTTGAACTGAGCCAGAGCTGCTGCCACTTTTGCAGAGAAGGAACGATGGTAATCGTAAAACGCTGTACCACCGTATTTGTGTCCCAGATCCACCAACTTGTGCATGTACGTATCCAGCTCGGCTCTTTTCCCTGGGTATACAGTGCAATATACATCCCTATAGATGCCAAACCCTAATACAAATTCTGGGATGTTCAATTTTTTGTTTAGGCGAGGGTCTCTAGCTCTAAGGACTACGGAAACATCCCCACAAGCAAAGGTCCTGTTCTCAAGGACATCCTGGGAGGCAATGAGTAATGAAGCTAGGTTAA
This sequence comes from Pelobates cultripes, assembly GCA_933207985.1. NCBI lineage: Eukaryota > Metazoa > Chordata > Amphibia > Anura > Pelobatidae > Pelobates > Pelobates cultripes. The sequence continues at coordinate 133,815,491 of OW240920.1, forward strand.
CGTCCTTGCCCTCCAGAATGTCCTTTTTAAGGTGAGCTGGGACCATGTGTGAAGGATCAATAGATTCTATATCAGCCGTAGCTGCCAGGGTATTACCGGGTAAGGTATTAGCAAGAGGCTGAGTGGTGACCGTTGCATTTGTCGTGGACTGAGTAACACTACCGGCCTCCAATTTGTCCAGCCTGTCGCTGATTGTCCCTATGGATGCCATAAGGGACGTCATCATAGCATGAAATGCTGGCATTTGCAATCCGCTAGGGCCTTCCCCTGCCTCGGAGTTGTCAGTGGTAGTGTATAATAGCCTATACAACTCCGCCTTCCTAGCTGTA